>LS990916.1:20732277-21367277 GCA_900464855.2 Musa schizocarpa
CGTCGGAACTCGCCAAGTGGATCGTCACAAGTCCAAGAGTTTGTCGGAAGTCCGCAGGAGCATCACCGAGGGTTCATCGGATGATCGACGGAAGTTCACCGGAAACTCGCCGGAAGAAGCGATTGACGCACCAGAGCAAGCTGCAGAAATTGTCTTAGGATTTATCGTAGTTAGCACAATGATTAAGTTGGAAATGGGAGGTGATCCCATCAGCTTAATCTTGGGGCAATTGGGCCCCTAAAAAACCCAAATTGAGCCGAATGGATCTACCTATTCGGACCACGATTGCGTGGGGTTAACCGCCCAAAGCCAAGAGGAGGTAGCACCGCCGGGCTAAGTCTCCTAGGGGAGACTGGGCGGTGCAACCGCCCCAGCCGAGGAGGTAGCACCGCTTGGGCTCGATCTCCGGCGAGATCGGGGCGATGCAACCTCCCCGACAGGAGGTAGCACCACTTGAGCTCGGTCTTGAGCTTTGGCGGTGATGCAACCGCCTTGATCGAGGAGAGGTGCAACCGCCGAGCTTGGTCTTGAGCTCGGCAAAGAGGTGCAACCGCCCGACAGAGGTGGCACCGCCCGAGGCTCGATCTTGAGCTCGCAAGGCGGTCTTAGCCCTAGTCGAGGAGGTGCAACCACTTGATCCCGAATTCGGAATTGACATTTTGAGCTCTCAAATTTGAACTGGGTTGGGGCCTATAAATACCCCACCCATTCAGCACTGAAAAAGAACATAACTTGCACTCGAAATCTTGATCTCTTTCTGTGATTCTTAGAGCTCAAAATTGTTGTAAAGGCCAAAAGTTCTCCTCCCTCTGTTCTTCAAAGTTTTGAGTTGTAAAGAGAGGAGAGAAAATTTCTGTAAGGGTTGTCTCCTAAGCCCATCAAAAGGAGTGAAACTGTAAAAGGGTGGTTGGCCTTCGCCTATTGAGGGAAGGCCTCTAGTTGACGTCGGTGACCTCGTCGGTGGAGGAAGCCAAAAGTGGAGTAGGTCAAGATTGACCGAACCACTCTAAATCTCGGTTTGCATTTACTTTGAGCATATTATCTTTACTGCAAACCTCTGAAGCTTACTGCTTTCTGCTCATATACGATCGGGTTTCAAGCTTTGCACTTTCCGAATCAGCGTTTAGACGTAAATATGCTTTTTCGTACGATCATCATATTTCAGATTACGTTTACGTTTTGATTTTTACCATAACTGCAAACTGCCTTTATACCCTTGCTTAAACAGCATCTCACATAATCAAGTGATTTACGAATCAGCATTTAGACGTAAATCTGTTTCTTCGTACGAACGTCGTATTTCAGTTTGTGCTTATATTCTGGTTTTCATCATAACTGCAAACTGCCTTCATAGATTGACTTTAACATCATCTTGCTTGATCTTAAGTTAAAGTAATCTTAGAATCAGCTTTCAAACAGAAATCGTTTTTTATCGTTGAACCTAGTTTCGTTTTAATCATGAGAAAGTTTTTCATTTGCACTAATTCCCCTCTTAGTGCTCTTGATCCTAACAAGGATGAGAACCTTTCAGGCTCCAAGTTTGAATTAACTTGAAGCCTATAAATACTCCTCTCATCCCTGGTTAACTTACATAAGCATAGAGAATTTAAAAAGGGAAAAACGCTATAGAAATCTCTTGTGAGAATCTTCCTCTAGTCTAAGTGTTAGAATAGTTTGAGAGAGGAGTGAGTGCTTGTAAGGGTTGTCTCCTAAACCCAATAAAAAGAGAAAAGGGGTGTAAGAAGGAGGTTGATCTTCGCCTATTAAAGGATGATCGATAGTGGATACCGGTGGCCTCGACGGAAGAGGAATCGGTAGAGTGGATGTAGGTCACAATGATCGAACCACTATAAAATCGACGTGTTCTTCTCTGATTTGCGTTTCTATATTTGAGCAATTTACTTTACTGTAAATCTCTTAACTTGCTTTACATCTACTATGCATCTTCCATACACTTTCAAGCTATCTTTAGGAAAATGCTTTCAAGTTAACCTCTCTCCGAAATGGTTTTCATCGAAATCAGTTTTTATCGTAAGAAGGTTTTTTAAACCGACATAATTTTACCCCCCCCCCCCTCTCTTAGTGCCAACTTGATCCTAATAGTTGGTATAAGAGCCTTGTTTTCTCATTTAGTTTAACACCCAAAGAGAAATGACTCTTTTCGGCTTTCAAGAGGGTCACTCTCTCATTCGTCCTCCCTTTTTCAATAAGACGGACTACACTTATTGAAAACTCGAATGAGAGTTTTTTTGCTTTTATTGAATCTCGATTTATGGCACATAGTCGAATTTGGTTTTTCAAATGTTATCTTCCAATGAACCATTGGAATGATTCGAAGAAGAAGACTTTTTCTCTAAATGCAAAGGCTATGGATGCTTTTTTTACACCTTAGATAAAACTGAGTTTAATCGGGTTTCGATGTGCGAAACAGCTTTTGACATATGGCGCACTCTTGAAACCACACAGAAAGCACTAATAGATTAAAAGTTTCAAAGATTAATATTTTAATGTATGATTTTAAATTATTTTATATGAAACCAAGCGAAACCGTTGTTGACATGTACACCCGTTTTATGGATGTTGTCAATGGTTTAAAATCACTTTGTAAAAGTTTTTCGGATTTTGAACATGTAAACAAAATTTTACGTTCTCTTTCTAAAGATTGGGATTCAAAAGTAACTGGCATACAAGAGGCTGAAAACCTAAATAACCTTCCACTCGAAGAACTAATTGGGTCTTTAATGACCTATGAAATGAATAATATGGCAAAAAAGAAACTCGAGAACCATCTTCCAAAGAACAGGAAGGATTTTGGATTAAGAACAATTAAAGACCACTCGAGCATAAGCTTAAGTGATGGTGAACTTGAACTCATCACTATGAAATTTAAAAGGTTTATTAAATAAAAATTAAAGAACAAAAAGAATGGAATTACTTGCTATGAATGCAAGAAAAAGTTGCCAAAAGATAAATCGAGCTCCTCCGAAGACGAGGAGAAAATCAACAAAGGCGATGTGGCAAACTATGGCTTAACGACTTTTGACGATGAGGTAAACGAAACTCCCTTAATTTATTTTGAAATTACATAATGCTTTTAATGAGTTATTTTTAATTTAGTTTAATTATTTTTCTTAAAAATTATATGTTTAATAATATAATGAAAATGCTAAAAAAATAGGATCATGCTTATCATTCTAGCAATTTTGAAAATGATCATGAAAATTGTATATCTTATGATAAATGAACAAAATGTTAGAATTAAATCTAGTGATTAATTTCAGTATAAACAATTATGTGTATTGTGATGAATTTGTATTGCTTTTCAAGTTTTGTTGGATGGCTTTAATATGAAATTGTGCGTACCTTGAAAACTTGAAACCATGTTTTGATGTCACGCCGAAAGTAGTGATACATAATAATCATACTTAATAAATTTATATTATGCATGATGATTTTAGTGATTTATGGACTATCAAAAGTGGCTTTTTCGGTTTTAAAAATGATACATGTTTTGATTTAATGTAAAAAGACATGCTTATATAAAATAATGTAAGTATCATATATGATAATTTTACATTTAAATTATGTATGATGATTTAAAGTAATGATGATTTTTGGGTAATTTATGGTTTATTGATCTTGATGATTTCTATTATGAGATTTACTCTTTCGATTTTAAACTATGATATATTGTTTTTATACGAGAAACTTGAGCATGCTTATATGAAACAAATCACATAAATTAAAACAACTAAAAAGAGAAAAGTATTTTTTTTAAAAATTTCTTTTTCTCTATCTTATCGATTTTTCCACTAAGAGATTAATAAAGTTGTTTATGTCATTTTGAATCTCTTAGACCATGAAAATGATTTTGATGAGTTAAATTTGAATGACTTTTTATCCAAATCTTTCACATATTTTTGAGATTTATGAATCAAAATCTTATATCTCCTATGCTTCTTTTTGTCATTTACAAAAGTGAAAAATTATCCAAATGAATCATGAATGTTCTTTCGGTATTCATGAATTGATTATAACTTAAAAAAATTATTATGAATCAATATTTTTTATTAATCGTTCTCCTACAATTCTACTTGTTATCTTCTTAAGGGAAGATTTTCTAAATGAATCTTAATTTTTCTTGTGAGTTCTTGGATTTATTATTTGAGATTTTTTTGTTCAAGATCTATTCTTTGTACTCCTACATTTTTTTTTGTATTTTATTTAAGAGGAGATTTAATATATGAATCATGTCTTTTGGTATTTATATGATATTATCTCTCATGATATGATTTATTTTTGTATAACTCTTTGTATTCATCACCCAATTAATTTTTCTTGATGAGATGAAATGAATGTGATGAAATAAAAATATGCATGAAATATGGGATGCAATGTAATTTGACATTTAGATACCATCATGATTTAAAATGCTATGATTTATTGCTAAAATGATGTATTATAAATGTTGATTTAATATTTAGTATCATGAATATTTTAAATGATGAATATTTGGTATCATGATCAAAATGTTGATAAATGCTTAAAAATTTTAATGTCTTAGTATCATGTATGATATGGTCATAATGATTGATTTATTTTTTTGTAGTATCATGCATGAAAAATAAAATGTAAAATTTTAAAATTTTGTATGTTTTAATTTGAAACTATTATGATGCACAAACATATTGAAATAAGATTGATACTTTACCTTTGTCATGCTTTAAAAATTATTGTAAAGAGAAAAAGAGATACAAAATTATATTCTTCCCTTCTTTTTGACAATGACAAAGGGGAAGATAGCTAGCTTGCATAAGTTAAGAAAATACAAAAGCTTGCAACTTGCACATTGCTAAAGGAAGTAAGAATAGCTAGCTTGCACACTTCAACAAGAAAGCTATCTCGCATTTGTTTTCGAAATATTACTAGCTTACATTTGTTAAAATGATGTAAAACTTGCTAGAATTGCTAGCTTGTAATCTAAAGAGTTGCTATCTCAAAAGAAACAAAAGTGCTATCTTGCCTATCTCAAGAAACAAAAATGCTAAACTTACACATCTAGCAAAATTTACAAACTTGCAAAATTCAAAATTTTTGCTAGCTTGCATGATGATAAAATTGGAGATTTATGATGCAATGTATTGAACTTATATCTCAAACAAATAAAAGTTACACTTCTCCTTTTTGTTAATGACAAAGAGGGAGAAGTATAATCATGTTATACATGATAACGTGTTGCAAATATTCATGATGAAATTTACAACGACTTGAATTCAGCTTTAATTCAAGGTTTTATTAATATGACATATTGATAGAGGGAGTTTGTTTAAACTCTGGGAGTTAAAGTTAACTCCGTCATTAATTGGTTGTCATCATAAAAAAGGGGGAGATTGTTGAATCTCGGATTTTGATGATGAAACTAATTGATAAGTATTTATGATTTAATCTGTGTTTTGAGTGACGTAGGATGCTTCGATTAGGGAGAGACAATTAAATTTGGAAGAATCATGTTGGGTCAGAGGAAAACATGTCAGAAGATTGGACGTCGGATCGGAGGATCGGTCGACGTATCGACAAAAGGCTTCGAGCTATGGATTCGAGCATCAGGCCAAGAAGAACGGATATTGCACCAAGGATATCGGAGTTGCGGAGGTCAACTGGTCAATTGGGCAATAGGCCGCAAGAGAGGATGATGCACCAAAGAATCAAACAAAACGTCGATGGACCAATGACATACCGGACAACATGATTCATGCTTAGTAATAATTGTCTAGATCAAAGTGTATTTTTGTGTATGCAAGATTAACTACGATAGCAAGGCATAAAGCAAAATGAAGTCCCAAGGTCAAAAACATGATTTTGTTAGGAGTTTGAGGGTTTGTTGGAAGTCCGGATGTTCATCGGAAGTTCTGTCGGAACCAACCGAGAAGTCCAAGAGCTTGCCAAAGAAGTTCATCGGAACTCGCCAAGAAGATCATCATAAAGTCCAGGAGCTTGCCAGAAGTCCGTAGGAACATTACCGAGAGATCGTTGGAAGTTCGCCGGAAAGATTGTCGGAAGAAATCAGACTTATATTGGTTAGAATATGTCTTAGGAATCATAATTAGCACATAATTAGAGTTGGGATTAGGAGGTAATCCCATCAACTCTGTTAGGGGCCAGCTGGGCCCGAAGTTGGATTGATTTAGGTCGGATTCAAGGCCCAACCAAGGTGCTGAAAACCTTAGTCAGTGGTGGCATTACTTAGGGAACAGCACCCCAGGATTCCTGGGCTATGGTACCGCCCAATACTAGATCCTACGATGGTAGTACTGTCTAGGAATAGCGATGGTATCGCTAGTACCTAGAAACCTGGGATGAGACCTTTTTAGGCTCCAAGTTTGAATCAACTTGAAGCCTATAAATACCCCTCTCATTCCTGGTTAACTTACACAAGCACATAGAATTTAAAAAGAGAAAAACACTATAGAAATCTCTTGTGAGAATCCTCCTCTAGTCTAAGTGTTAAAATAGTTTGAGAGAGGAGTGAGTGCTTGTAAGAGTTGTCTCCTAACCCCGGTAAAAGGAAAAGAGGGGTGTAAGAAGGAGGTTGATCCTTCGCATATTAAAGGAAGATCGATAGTGGACACCAGTGGCTTTGACAGAAGAGGAATCGGTGGAGTGGATGTAGGTCACGACGACCGAACCACTATAAAATTGGCATATTTTTCTCTGGTTTACATTTCTATATTTGAGGAATTTATTTTACTACAAGCTATCTTTATAAAAACGCTTTCAAGTTAACCTCTCTCCGAAACGGTTTTCATCGAAATTAGTTTTTATCATAAGAAGGTTTTTTGAATTGACGTAATTTTACCACTGCACTAATTCACCCTCCCCCATCTTAGTGCCGACTTGATCCTAACATTTAGTCCTTAGACTTGAGACACCAAGGATGTCCTGTATGAGTACTCCACTCTTTGATTTCGGACTTATAGGTTTGGAAGTTTCAAATCTAATACAACTGGTTATTGGGAGTGGCAGTCAACCTTATGAGGGCTATTAAGTGTCGATAGAGGATCATCCGCTCTCAATATCATGAGAGGAATATCCCGTGTATTCTTACTCAGACAAATCCTTGGCCAAGGTCATTCAAATTGAGAGAGAAAGAGTTCTCCGAGAGAATCCAATTAGAGCGAGACTCGAGGGGAAATTGTATGGGTCTGATAGCACCATGCCTGATATATCTGATATATGATCTTTGGAAAATTAAATAGATGAGGGACTATAGGTATATAGTAATTGAGGACAGATATGTCCAAAGGATTGGATTCCCCTGTATTATTTCGGGACTGCGGTGTAGTGGCATAGTATGTCTACAATCGATGAGTTGAGTGAATTATTATGGAGATAATAATTCACTGAGCTAGAAGGAGTTCTGACAGGTATGACTCACGACCAACTCGATATTGGGCCTAGAGGGTCATACACATATGGTATGTGTTACGACAAGTAGAGGTTCGGATATGAGATATTCGCTAGAGCTCCTATCTTATTGGATATCCAATAAACCCGTAAATTATTAGATCCCATAGATGAGATCAAATAAGAGATAATAAGAGATTACTAGGTAGAGACCCACTAATTTAAGAGGCTTGGGTAATTGGATGGAGATCCAATACCAAATAGGGCAAGATCTATTAGGGTTAATTGGGGGCTTATATTAATATGAGGGAACTAAAGGCCCATAAGCTGGGGCTTCTCAGGTAGCCACCTCCTATTCTCCTCTCCCTTTCTCCTTCTCAGATAGCAGGCTTGGAGATTTGAGGAGTGTCATCGTAGCCCTGCTATGTGGATCATCGCTAGAGAGGAGTATGCTTGACCTCCTTCATCCTCTCCAGCAGATCTATATAGATTCAGGGATATACGATCTCCCTAAGTAATACAATTGTCTCACAAGTGATTTTTTGTGTCGTGGGTTTTTGCGCACCAATCTCTTATTGGGAAATTTAGAATTTTTGTTTTATTTTTTACCGTTATGCATGTGATATCGCCCCTAGATTTTCCAACACTTAATCTATCACTCGTAGCAATCATGTGAATGATAGGAAGAGAAGATATGACAAGTATAGTTCTCCTTATAAATCGTCATCGTTATAGCTTTTAGCTCCGATGATGATATGTCTACAAATCATATAAAAACTTTCTAAATAGCATTAAAACGATACGCATTGTATATTTGATCTATCGTTATTTGATTTTATTTTCTAGTATTAAAGTTTTCTACATAATAGTAGTATATTATAATTTTTATGCTTCCAATTGATATTAGAGCCATGTTTTGAAATCAGATACTTTAGATCGTAAAAATATTTTAGATATATTTTGTATTTAAATTTGTTTATTGGTACTATTCACTTATGAAAAAATATTATTCGATTTTGATTTATAATGTTTGAACAATCTATTTGTATTGTGATCTGTTTTCTATCTAGTTCGTCATATTACCTGCTTGTAGATGATGCGAGGTTCATCGTGTTTGAGCGATGAATCACTATTGACAACTTATTATCAACAACAAAATTGTTGAGGGTGGTAACCTTCAACAATTGTCAACTTAGTCATAGGCAACGACTTTGTATGCAACGAAAGCGCTATAGATTATGACAATTGACGATGGCTGACATGCCTTAGTCATAGGTGACGACAGTAGAGCCGATGCTTGCAATAGCAACAATAACTACAATAGAATCGATGAGTGTGATGGTTGTGGTAGCACCACTACTTGTGGTGACTACGACAATGATCGTTACATGCAGTGATTGCAACGACATCGTTGCATGCAACGGTTGCAGCAATGTTGCTATGGCTAGCATTGATTGGACGCCAAAGGTCATAGTACCCTCTCTACATCGACCAGTCATGCAGAAACATGACGTAGGCAGGACGACTCAAGTCTCATCTCAAGTCGATCACAAAGATAAATCAGAGGCCCAAGAGCCATCCCCCCAACCCGAACACAAAGTGTCTCAAAAGTGTAGATTTTGTTTCTACAATTATTCTTCTACTTGTGAGTACACCTTTTATTTCAGCTGCCTCTCTCAGTTATCTACTCTACAAGTATCTGTTCGTCTTGAACCAAAAGAATCTGCTAGAAGTGGCTCAGAAAGCTCGAGCAAGTATTGAACATTCAAATCATCATTAATTTCATATTCTTATCTTATTTCATATAGTAATATGGTATCCTGCAACATGATAAGTGGTTGTAGCATTAAAGAATACAGTGTAAAGCCTTCGAAAGTTCTGCATAAAGGTGAATGATCAAAGCAGCTACTTAATCTTCTTTTGGCAGCAGCAATCAGCTTTCAGCCCTCATCAAAGATGCAACTTCTTCTGCACTGGATTTGGAGATGTCTTAAGAGGATAAGAAGCTTCCATGGCGATACCACACAGCCCCTCGCTGGCCGAGATCCCACGCTGCATCCTCACGTAGCCCTCTTCGCCCCACTCTGATCCCCATGAGTTCTTCACTATCCAGTACTTCATCCCATCCTCAGATGTCCCATAGCCTACGATGGCCACTCCATGATCCAACTCTGTTCCACAGCTCCCTGTGAAGACACCCTAAACCAAAGCAGCAGAAAAGTGTAGTCTTCGAAACCTGTTTACATAAAAAGAGACGCATGGATGAGAATTGTGCATACCTCGGAGTAGAACTGGAAGTCCTGACCGCTTGCTTCGATTGCTACTGATACAGGTTGGTTCGCCACTGCTCTCGACAACGCATCCTCGTCGTTGACGGGAACGTCCTCATATCCATCGATCACAACCGCAGGAGATCTCTCCTATAAATAACAATGATATGTATAGAGTTTACGAAGAAGATAATGACTACAACTAAGCAAATTAACATGTAACTCCTTTTACTTTGCATTTTTCTTGTCGAGCTACATAAGGATAGTTTTCCTCTGTTGTGATCCCTCCATTTCTTTCGATGAAGTCGAATGCATCATCCATTATACCTCCATCGCACCCTTTGTTGGTGTTGGTGTCGCAATCCACCAGTTGTTGCTCTGACAAGGAGATAAGCTCGTTGGTTCTGATCTGGTTTATTCCCTCCACCGAAACTACTGTCGAGAAGGCCCAGCAACTTCCTGCAATAATTCATACTAATTATTTATTTATTGTGATCGAGCACATCAACAAAAAATAAAATATTTCGAGCTCACCGCATTTGCCTTGGTCTTTGATAGCAGTGACGGCACCCTTCTGCCTCCAATCGACGGTAGGAGTTAAATTGGTGACGTTCTTGTATAAGAAGTGCCCTTTGAGGCTCGCGCTTCCTCTGAGAGTGCTGCGGCGACGAATCCTCGTCCCTGCGTACGTCCTCTTGAACTCCTCCCTCGCCATGTCGCCGAACTTGTTGAGGCTAAGCTTGTAAGGCTTGGCTATCTTGTTGGACGCGAACACGTAGTTAGCGTTCTCTTTAAAAACATCAAAGCGGATGCGCTTCTCGTCGACGCTGCGTGACACGCCATGGTGGCTCTGCCACCTCCCGTACAAGTCCCAGAGCTTCTCCTCCGACGCGATGTCATCCCCAGTGATGGGAATGCTCGTGGTCATTGCGAAGGCCAACGCAACGAGAACGGCAGCGAACAAGAATGCTCTTTTCATGGTGGTGAACGAGGAGAAACCAAACACAGGATGGAGGTGGGGTTAGGGATCGGAGGAGGTATCTATAGAGATGTTGGGAGTGAAGCATGACGACTGGGAGGTTAGGAGATTAGGGCATGGTCATGGGAGAGGCTCACTTTTACGTAACTGTTATTGTCATCTTCTTATCCCATGCATGTATGCATACGTCGAAAAGGTATCCTCTTCGGGTAGTTTGATGTCCATGGGTTCGGGCAGAAGCTTCCAAGCCAATATGGGAGAAGAGTGTGTCGTCCTATAGAAATGGGAACTGTGAGGTTGCATATCCAAATCGCAAT
The DNA here is from genome assembly GCA_900464855.2 of Musa schizocarpa. Taxonomy (NCBI): domain Eukaryota; kingdom Viridiplantae; phylum Streptophyta; class Magnoliopsida; order Zingiberales; family Musaceae; genus Musa; species Musa schizocarpa. Next base: position 20,743,248 of record LS990916.1, read on the forward strand.
TAGCGTTTGATTAGGGAAAGAGATGGATATTATGAACCCTCATATAACTCGATGAATTATATTGATCAAAATGTAGCATAAATAAGACTAAAGATTAACTCGATAGGTAAGGCTCTAATAATAGCTTTTCTCCTGCTTCAGATGAAGCATTCCATAATTCATTACTATATTGAGCTTTGGCATCTTCCTCAACGAGGATTCTATGGATGTCGTGATCAACGTGGAAGTTGGAAAAGATGCTTATCTTTTCACATTCTTAGATTTGATAAGAAAATTGCATATATATATATATATATTACAAATTTCATCTACAAATTGATCAAAATAACACCTGAAATAATTTGGCCCCGTTTATCTAAAATAAATTTACATGACACTAATTGCTACAACTTCTCAACTAGCAAGTTCACGTCACAGAATCCCTAGCGAAGTTTGGAAAAGTTACAAACAACTAGGCAAGGTTTGACATGGAACAGCACATCTTCACCTCAGAAACAACTACAAAATAAAAGAACCCACAGTATTTAACAAAAAAATGTAGCTTGTTCTTTTTTGGTTGATAATAAAGTATATATTAAAATTGCTTTTCTAATGGTCATGTCTTCTACAAAAAAAGCCCAATCAGAAAGGCCCAATTTCATGTATAAACTTGTTCAGTTTCGAGTTTTCTTTATCTCCTTTATTCTTACGGATTCTTAAGCAAGGAGGCTAGAGGAACAAGGTCAAGTTGGGGGGTTGGCTCTTGAGCTTCTACTATGTCTTTGTGATCGACTCGAGCTAGGACTTGAGTCGTCCCACCTACGTCGTGTTTTTTCATGATTAGTCGATGTCGAGAGGGGAGAGATTCCCTACTCGATCCCTCCAACGTTTAAGTTAGTAAGTGGTTTCTGTGTTATGAAGAGTTCGATCCTTTTTTCTGAGCTAGAGGATTAGCTTTTATACCTGTCGAGTCGACCCAAAGATGCATGGATCGTTAATGCCAATCATTGTCTTTATTCAGTGCAATCGCATGAGCAACCAACCCGTATGTTACTAACGGCACGAGTCGACTTGTGCATACTTTTGTCATGCGATACTAACCTGTATGGCCCGAACGACACGGAGCCGGTTGTCCGCCATGTGCCAAGTCAACCATTCTCTCCTTCGACTAATAGTCAAGTCATTCCACATTAGCTCTTAGGTGACTGCCAAGTATCGCTTTGCAATTGGTGGTGAGAGCATTCCCTATCAAACATCATCCGTGAGCAGTTTTGGAAATGCTCAAGATGCAATCGCCTAAAATAGACTAAGAAAGAAATCTAAGATCTTCTGATATTAATTGTCGACTAATTTGTCCATCTTCCTTTAATGATTATGTTATCAATAATTAATAAATTATCTATGGATTTGGTAATTTGTTGTGATAAGTCTAGGAAGAACATCGTTCAATTGGACAGAGGACAGAATAATGTTGACAAATTGGATAGAATCTGGGCTGCATGAACTTTTTATTGTTGAATATGATTTTATTGGATTCTTCGGGAGAACTTTTTCTATCTCAATCCGAATGACTCTGGCCAGGGATTTTTCTGAGCAAGAACATATGGGATATTCTTCTCATGATGCTAAGAATGGATGATCCTCTATCGACACTCAATAGCTCCTGTAAGGTCGATTACCACTCCCAACGACTAGTTGTACTAGATCTGGAATATCCAAACCTATAAGTTTGGTATCAAAGAGTGGAGCACTCATACAGGACATCCATAGTGTCTCAAGTCTAAGGACCAAATACACCACTAGGACTATGGAATCGCTGTCTGATAATAAGGCATTATCAACCATCCAACATTCCAAAAGCGGATCAATCAGTGAACTCATTCTCCAATGAGCACATGTATTGTATCCCTAGTGTCCCCACACGAGCAACTATGAGATCAGCTACATCCATCATATGAACGGGTATACAGCACACCAATTTGTCTGGTTATCACGTTGTCCCTCTCGAGTAACCTATGATCGGGATTATTTAGGATATGTGTTTAAAGGTGAATTGGTCTCATTATTGTAATCTCATCACGATCTGATTCCCATTGCACGGATCCAAGGACATCATAATATATACATGCATACATGCAATAATCAATATAAAGTGATAAATGCCAAAATATAATAAGCAAAAAGATTCTGTGTCAAGTCACACGTGCCATCACTCACGTGATTGGCTTGCTGGGCACCTATGACTAGCAATCTCCCACTTGACCTAAAGCCAATCACCTATGTGTCTGATCCCTATCAGACCCATATGATGCTCAAAGACAATCTGAGACAACAGCTTTGTTAGTGGATTTGCATTGTAATCTTCAGACGGAACTCTTTCCACTACTACATCTCCTCGGGTTACGATCTCTCTGATAAGGTGGAACCTCCTCGGAACATGCTTAGATTTTTTATGAGACCTGGGTTCCTTTGCTTGAGCAATCACCCCATTATTGTCGCAATATAAGGAAATCAGCTCCTCGCTATCCGGCATGACTCCCAAATCTGTGATGAACTTCTTCACCCAGACTCCCTCCTTTGCTGCATCTGATGCAGCAATGTACTCCGCCTCTGTGGTCGAGTCACTAGTAGTATCTTTGTTGGAATTCTTCCAGCACACTACTCCTTCATTCAAGGTATGTACATATCCCGAATTCGACTTGCTATCATCGACATTAGACTGAAAACTTGAAGCTGTGTAGCCTTCAACCTTGAGGCTACTACCTCCATATACTAGTAAAAGATTCTTAGTCCTTCTCAAGTATTTAAGGATACACTTTACTGCTTTCCAGTGCTCCAAGCTTGGATTCGCCTGATAACCTGCTCGTGACACTCAGAGTATATGCTATATCAAGCCTAGTATATAGCATGACATATATGATAGACCCTATCGCTGAGGCATAAGGTATCATATCCATGTTCGCCCTTTCTTCTGGAGTCTTTGAGGACATACTCCTAGAAAGCGATATCCCATGTCTCATCGGTATGAGACCTCTCTTGGAATTTTTCATACCAAACCTTTTGACAATGGTTTCTATGTACTTGGACTAGGACATGCCAAGCATCCTCTTGGATCTGTCTCTATAGGTTTGAATCCCCAAGATATAGGATGCTTCCCCTAAGTCCTTCATGGAGAAGTGTCTAGATAACCAAGCCTTTACTATGGATAGCATTCCTATGTCATTCCCAATGATCAGGATGTCATCCACATATAACACCAAAAAGGTGATAACGCTCCCACTTACCTTCCTGTACACACAAGGCTTATATTTGTTCTTAACGAAGTCATAAGATCTGATTGCCTCATCAAATCTTATGTTTCAACTTTGGGAAGCTTGCTTTAGTCCATAAATGGATCTAAGCAACCTGCACACCTTATCTGGGTAGTTTTTGGACACGAATCCCTCAGGTTATATTATATACACCTCCTCCTCGAGGTTGCCATTGAGGAATGTAGTCTTCACATCTATCTACCAGATCTCATAATCATAGTGTGCTGCAATAGCCAATAGAATTTGGATGGATTTTAGTATTGCTACGGGTGAGAAGGTTTCGTCATAGTCAACACCTTGCCTTTGACGATACCCTTTAGCCACTAGCCTTGCTTTATAGGTCTCTACCTTTCCATCTACTCCGATCTTTTTCTTAAAGATACACTTACAACCGATGGGTACAATATCCTCGGGCACACCAACTAGGTTCTAAACCTTGTTGGAGTACATAGAATCCATATCAGAATTCATGGCTTCTTGCCACTTCCCGGAGTCTATACTCATAATAGCCTCCTTGTAGGTCTGAGGATCAATATCCTCAATATATTTTTCTCTAATATATCCCACATATCTCTAAGGAGGATGGGATATTCTGTCGGACCTACGTAAAGTTGGAACTTGTGTGTTAGGTACATGAATAGACTTGGGCTGTAGAGTGGAGCTTGAGCTTGGTTCTCCAACCTCGCTCAACTCTATTATGCTCCCACTATCTCCACTAAGAATATGTTCCTTCTCGAGGAATATTGCTCTCTTGACTACAAAGACCTTTTGGTCCTCGAGATGATAGAAATAATACCCACAAGTTTCCTTGGGGTATCCCACGAACTTGCACCACTCTGTTCTTAATTCTAACTTATCGGGATTGTGTCTTTTAATGTGGGCAGGACAGCCCCAAATCTTAACAATCTTAAGATTGGGCTTCTTCCCTTTCCATATCTCATATGGTGTAGACTCTACCAACTTAGTTGGAACTCTGTTCAAAAGGTAAGCTGCGATCTCTAAGGCATATCCCCAGAATAAGATGGGTAGGTTAGCAAAACTCATCATGGACTGTATCATATCTAATAGCATACGATTTCTCCTTTCAGACACGCCATTGAGCTGAGGTGTATAAGGAGGTGTCCATTGGGATAATATCCCATAGTCCTTGAGGAACTAAGTAAATTCTGTACTTAAATACTCACCTCCTCGATCTAATCGAAGAGTCTTGATACTCTTTCCAGTCTGGTTCTCTATTTCGTTCTTATACTCTCTGAATTTCTCAAAGACCTCGGACTTGTACTTCATTAAGTACACATATCCATTCCTTGAGAAATCATCAGTAAAGGTAATGAAGTAGGAGTAACCACCAATGACATGAGTTGACATGGGTCCACATACATCACTATGTACAAGTTCCAACAGTTCAGTGGCTCTCTCTCTAGTTCCACTAAATGGAGAGTTGGTCAGTTTTCCACGAAAGCAATGATCGCAAGTTACATATGACTCATAGTCGAATGAATCTAGATATCCATCATTTAGCAACTTTTGAATCATTTCTTTATAGATGTGACCTGGACTACATTACCACAGGTATGCACTGTTCATCTCATTTCGTTTCCTCTTGGACACACTTACATTCATGATATGTGGAGTAGTGTCTAGCATAAATAAACCATTATGTAATGTTCTTTTCATGATGATCTCATCATCTAATAATATCGAACAACCATTGTTCTCAAAAACTAATTTATATCCATTAACTGTCAAATATGAAGTGGAGATAATGTTTTTGATAATAGAAGAAACAAAATAACATGCATCTAATGCAATAAAAGCTCCACCAGGCATATATAGGGTGACCTCACCAACAGCTACTATAGCAACTTTTGCTCCATTGCCCATCTTGAGGTCCATCTCGCCTCTCTCTAGTCTCCTAGGCCTTACCAGAACCTGCAACGAATTGCTTATATGATAAGCACTACTAGTATCTAATACCTATGTGTTATCATAAAAGTCTGACAAATGGAGACTGATCATGAATGTACCTGAAGCTTCACCAAGCTTTTGTTTCACCCTTTTTGTAAGGTACTCTTTGTAGTTCCTCTTCCAGTGCCCATCTTTGCCACAGTGGAAGCACTAGCCTTTGTCCTTTGCTGGGTCTTTCTTAACCTTTGCTTTACATGGTCTGTCTTTGCCCTTTCCCTTCTTAAGGGACTTTTTTGCTTTCCTTTTCTTTCTGGTCTCACCAGTATAGAGAACTAGCTTCTCTTTCTTAATAGTACTCTCTGCCTCCCTCAATATATTGAGGAGCTTTGGGAGAGTCGCCTCAAGCTTATTCATATTAAAATTCATTATAAACTATGAAAAAGAATCTGGTAGGGACTGAAGCATAATGTCCACACACAAGTTATCCTCTAGGACCATTCCTAGACCTGTGAGTTTCTCCATCCACTTAATCATCTTTAGGATATGTTTCTGAACCGGTGTTCCCTCGGTCATCTTAGCACGGAAGAGGCTCTTGGAAATCTCATAACGCTGAGTCCATCCCTGTTCCCTAAACAATTTACGGACATGTAGGAGAATGGATCTAGCATCCATCTTTTCATGTTGTCTTTGTAACTCAGGAGTCATAGAGCCCAATATATAGCACTGGGCAAGAGTGGAGTCATCAATGTACTTCACGTAGCGAGCGATCTCATCCTCGCTTGCCCCTTCCTCAGGCATAGGCATCACTGTATAAAGGGCGTACGCGATTTTCTCCGCCGTGAGAATAATTTGGACCAGTGAGGCGGTTGACATCAAGTATGCTACGTAAGGGATTTAAATGTGACATTTTTTGAAAACAAAGATGCAGTAGAAATGAATAACATGCAGATTTTACAAGAAATAAACTATCAAGATATAGACTTCTATCTTAATATGCTCTTACTATTTTACTAGTGAGTCACGCAAAACCCTCAGCACGTGAAACGGAAGTCTCTAGCAGACTTCTAGTGGGGATCAGGATCCAATCAGTGTCTTAGTGTAACCTCGAGGGATTAGCCCAATCACACTAAGCCCAAAAGGTAGGCAACTATTACCGATCATAACTCTTTGTGATTCCCATCCTGTTCGGCCTCCGAATCACCATGGTCTCGAGGGACTCGACCAACCATGATGCTCGATTAAGTCAACACCTTCATTACAAGATGAGTTTGATTTGATGATATACCCTCGAGGGACTCGACCAAGCATACCATGTCCTCAGGTCACCGGTGACATCTCTATGTCATAAGCAAGATAGCGAGTCGTGATATAAGTGAGCCTCGAGGGACTCGACCAACTAAACCTACATCGGGAATTGGTTCCTACCTATAACGATAGAATGCCACATGGGTCAATCTAATTACCTCACGTTTACCGATTTAATATTATAAAGAGAGAGGTTTGTATGATTTGGTCTCCTAATATGACATGTCACACATATACATATTTAATATATATCTACATCGCATGCAAATATATATATATATCTAGTATGTGTATAAGCAATCACACCAGATGATCATGGACCACAACCTAATATGATCAGACCCGAGCCAGTAGGCCTGATCACTTACATCAAGATCTATGTGTGCAACGATGCATCTTCATGCCTTGTAATCGTCCATCTCATCCTCATCGGTTTCGTCGACATCTCGATGCATCTCCATGCATCACAATCGTTCATCTCGTGGGTCCCTCTATCGCATCCATACTCCCGCTAGCGCCTTCTCATATGATTATAACTTAATCATAGACACGCAGGCCCGATAATAAATGATAAATATAATTGAAGATTGTAGACCCCAATAATAATAATCACAAGTACACATATTACACGGTCCATGATCATCCATCCACACATCATACATCATATGTATAAATAATCATCATCATGTAGGACTATTAGATAATAATAAAGTAATAATCAACTAAACATTTTAATTAATTAATATTTTTTTAAATCAGGGACATGTAGGGAATTTCTAAATTTCTAGGGGTATTTTTATAATTTGGATAAAAGACAGAAACTAGAATTTCTCAAATTGACAGGGGCAAAACTATCGTTTTGCCCAAGTATGCCCTAATGCCATACTCCCCTTTGCTACTGTCATCGCCGCCACCCTGCTGGCGGCGGCTTGTGCGACGAGGGCGGGGGCGCCCCCGTGGGTTGGCCCCCCTGTGGGTGGCATTGCCCCTACGAGCGTTGTGCCCGCGGGTGTAGTGTCGTGTCGGGTGGCCACCCCTGCGGGGGGGTTTACCCCTAGGAGCAACAACCATAGGTGTCGTTGCCCTACGGCGCCTCAGCCCGTGGGCGCTGCGGCTGCAAGCGCCTCGCCCCGCTGTGCCTCTGCCCATAGGTCTAGCACCCGCAAGCGTCGCCCTTGCACACGAGCACAGTGCCCATATGCAGGTGACCGCCTTGCCTACAGCCCTGCCTGCCGGCGCCGCTATAGGCAGCGATCGCGGGCTACCAGCCCCACCGGCTGCAAGCCTACTGCAAGCAGGCCGCCAGCCGACTGTTGTAGACGCAGCCCCTATGTTGACTGCCTGCGATTGTGTTGCATCCATCATATGGACAGATATACAGCATACCAGTTTGTCTGGTTATCACGATGTCCCTCTCGAGTAATATATGACCGGGATTATTTAGGATCTGTGTTTAAAGGTGAATCGGTCTCATTATTGTGATCTCGTCACGATTCGATTCCCATTGTACGGATCCAAGGACATCACAATATATACATGCATATATGCAATAATCAATATAAAGTGATAAATATCAAAATATAATAAGCAAAAAGATTCCGTGTCAAGTCACACGTGCCATCACTCACGTGATTGGCTTGTTGGACACATATGACTAGCACTTGGAACATGAAAAACCTAAAGAAGTTCTACCCATGAGAAAGGCGAGTCGGGGTGCGAGGAAGACATGTGAAGCACACGCACATGCAGCCGAGAAAAAACCAAGCCAGAATTTCAAAATGAAAACATTTCTTAGCAAAAAGAGGCATTACATGAAGAGGTCGGACGAGACAGCCCCAAACCCGACCAGCAAAAAAAGAGAGAAAAAAGAGAAGAGGAAGTGAAGCACAGCCCCTAGCTCAAGGGGGGAGTCTCTGGCCCATCATCGAAGGGGACGCTCATCGGCATGTTGACATTCTGGTCCATCGGATTGTCAGCAAAGGGATTCGACTCAAGCTCCAGGTCCGGGTACTTTGCCCGAAAGTGAGCGCAAACCACCTGGAACCCGTACTTGTACGTGGCCCGCCCCGACCGCACCAGGCCACGTTCGAACCCGGCGGACGCCTTGTACCCAGCGATTACCTCCTTGATCTTCTTGGGCAACCCTAGTCGCTCCTCCTTCATGGCCTCCTTAGCGCCCCAGGAGGTGGACCTAGCGGTCTCAACATCATGGAAAAGGGTCAGTAGCTCGTTATCCAGAGATTGGACGTGTGACCGACTTTCTTCCAGCTTGGTCTTCAAATGAGCCACCTCCTCACCTAGTACCGAGGTGTGCTCCTCGACCACGGCAACAACCTCTGGCCCGCCCCCCTCCCCCCCGGGCCCTCAACTCTAGGTTCTCCTTTCGAAGGGCGGCGTCGACCTCCAACTGGCACCCAATCACGCGCCCGGCATCGAGGACCCAATCGACCAATGCCATGCTGTAGTGTTGGCTCTGTACAAAGGTCGGTGTTAGCATCCAGGCAAAAAGGGGGTCAAGTAGGGAAAGGAAGCCACCACTTACCTAGACGAATTGTTAGGATCGGAGCGGCACTAAGGGGGGGGGGAGGGGGTGAATTAGTGCAGTGGATTAAAACTTCGGTTTTAGAAAAATCAGATAACGCAGCAGTTTTTAAAGTGGTTCGGTCAAAATGACCTACATCCACTTGCGAAGCCTTCTTTGAAGAGGCTCCCAACTTCCACTAGCAAATCTCTTGTAGGGGAAGGACTAATACCCCTCTTACAACCTTTACAAGTGGTTCACACTCTTACAATTCTTTTCAACAAGATGGGAGGAGGTGAACAATTAAGCAATATGAAAAACAAGACTTGCTAAGACTATTCTAAAGCTTTTAACCCAAACTATTGCTTTGCAAAAGGGTGTTTTCTCAGCTGAGAATTGAGGGGTATTTATAGGCCCCAAGAGGATTCAAAATTTAGGCTCCAATTTTGAATTCCTCTTGGGTTTCCGAGACTGGCGGTGCCACCGCCTGTTGGTGGCGATGCCACCGCCTGTCAAAGTCTTGTCAGGCATATGTACTGGTGGTGCCACCGCCTGTTGGTGGCTGTGCCACCGCTTGGTCTCGGGTGCTGGGCGGTGCCACCGCCCAGTCTGGCGGTGCTACCGCCCGTCCTTCCAAGTTTCTGGTTGGGCTTTACGTCCAACCCAAACTAAGTTACTTTTGGGCCCAGTTAGCCCCTAACCAAGGTATAGAATTATCCCTTAATCCTAACCCTAATTACATGTGAATGACATACCTAAAAACATAATCCTAAGCAAGTATTTAACCGCCCAACGTCAAGTTTTGTTTCGGCGAGCTTTCCCGCGTTCTTCCAGTGGACTTCCAATACGCCCTCTGGTTTCTTCCAGCGGACTCCCAGCAGGCTCCCGATCTTATGACGAGTTCAACGAGTAGCCGAGCCTTCTTGGTGATCTCTGCGAACCTCCAACGATCTCTTCGGCAGACTTTCGAAAGTTCCGACAAGTCTCCGATCTCTCTTGGTTGGTTCCGACAACATCTCCGATGAATCTTCGGACTCTCAAACGTCCATCGAACTTGACTTTGGTATTCTTGCTTTATGTTTTTAGACTGTCGTAGTAAATCCTGCACACTCAACTTCAATAATATGGATTAGATCAATTAACCTATCAATTGATTTCATCATCAAAATCTGAGATTCAACAATCTCCCCCTTTTTGATGATGACAATCAATTGATGACGGAGTTAAACATAACTCCCCCTATCTATATGCCATATTGTGAGAAGATAAAACCACTTGAATTCCATCCTATTGAATTCAAGCATAAATCGATAAGTTCTAATGTTGAACTTATCTTTGTCTTATTAAGCAAGAGCAAATACGAACCTTCGTATTTCTCATAATTTTCAGCTATTGACAATCATTTTCAAGTCAAATGATAAGAGACAATTTTTACTTTGATGAGAGATAAAAAAATATGATAAAGATTTTCACCATGAATTTCATGATATGATATGATCAACCAATCTTGCAATATACTCAAAGAATAAGACAAGCAAGCCATATAAGACAAACTTTTGTAATTCATATAAGTAATGCTATCGATGCGCATAAGTCATGCAAGTCATCACTTCTCCCCCTTTGTCATCAACAATAAAGAAAAAGAGAAGGAGATGAGACTTGAAGTACACAGTTTGTGATCAAAAGAAGTCGGCATAAAGATTAATCATACGAAATTCATCATTCAAAATTAATGTCGCAAGTAAAACATCCAGAATTTAACAATACATCTTAAACAAAGGTTCTGTTTTTGTTCATCAGAAGATGATGGACTTCAAACTTCACATGAAGAGTAATCAGAACAGAATAAGAAACTACATCGATTAATCTTTAGGAGGTAAGCCACAGTGCTGATATATGACATCTATTTTTTTATTCATTTGTCGTAGTTCCTTCAAAATTTCAATTTGCTGGATTTGAATTTGTTCTTGCTGCGATTTGATTCGATTCAATTATGCCATAATGAGTTCTTCAGAGGATGAAACAGGAGCCGAAGGTGCCGCGTCAAAGGGACTAGGAGGAGGAGATTCATTTCCCCTAAGAATTGGTGTTTCGGGGTGTTCTACTAGTGGGGGAATTAGATCAGTCCTTCTTGGTTGCCTAACCCATATACCGTTGTTAAATATGCACCTAAGTCTTTTCAGCAGATTTCTATTGATAATGTTATACCGATCACTTTAAATTGTTTCTTCATCGGGTGGGATACAAATGTCATGGGTAAGTAGGAATCGAGTGATTAACCCTCCATATGGCAGCATAGTATCTTTAGCTATAATATCTTGCATGTGTTGCCGAATTGAGTATCCAAAACAGTTATGTTGACCGGTCATAATCCAATACATGGTGCTTATTTCTATTTGACTCATTTCATCAAGATGAAATTGCTTAGGGAATAGTATGCTAGTTATGATATGATGAAGGATTTTAGAGTTAAAGGGCAATAGGTGCTTACAACTCTTGGGTATTATGCCGAGGTCAGGGTTTGCAAAAATAGTTTCGACGGCTTCGGAGTAAGTTGCTCCGATTGTGTTGACATCCCATTTACCTCTAAAATAACAGCCCCTATCTTTCTCAGTGATTCCAATTAGTTCACAAATAGTGCTATCAAAAATTCTAATTTATGTTCCTAGTAGGTAAGTACTTAGGCTATCATTATCCACATATAAGTTTGCATAAAATAGCCTGACTAATCTAGGATAGGCTAGTTCATTTATTTGTAACAGAGGTAGAGCATCTAGATGTGCAAACCACATAATAGGTTCTAAGTGTCCTAGTTCATTGAGACCAACGTGTTTACCCTTATGAATACATCTAGTTTCGAAGTTTGGAAACCTAAGAGCTACTTCTTTGGATCTAAAAAGCTCTTGGTCATATGAATCTCCTTCAATCATTTTCCCTTTTGATCTTTTAGGAGCCATTATCTAGATATGATAGATGAAACTGTAAGGAGTAGATAAACTAATGAGAAGAGAGGAAAATTTTCAGATTTTACCTTATAGAGAATCTCTTAGAAGATGGAGAGCTTGGATCAACAATAATCACTTTCCAAGGCTTCTAAATGCTGGAATGAAGCTTTGGAGAGGTTGTGGGAGAGGTAGAGGTGATTCCTCACGGGTTGGGGGCGGTGTCACCGCCGGCCCTAACCCCTCGGGTTATAAAGGGGCTCTCGGGTGGTGCCACCGCCTGGCGCCCGAGCGCTCAAGCGGTGTTACCGCCGATTCTAGCGGTGCCACCGATGGCTTGCCGCGGAAGAAGGAAAGAAAATTTTTCTTCCCCCTTCTTGATTTCCAGAGGTATTTGGCTCAAGAAAAGGTTGAGCTATTGAGTTGTACTTTAATATATCGTTTGGAATCGAAAGAAGAGGATGAAATCAAATCCACAAAAGAACGGAACAAGGATGATACATTCTTCGAAAAATACATTCAAACAACTTACTTTAAGGGACAATTTAACATGCCAAGTTCCCTTCTAATAAATTCAAATTGGTCTTCATTTAAGGCTTTTGTAAAAATATCTGCTAATTGATGCTTTGTATCAATAAATTCTAGAATGACATTATTGTTAAGAACATGATCGCATATAAAATGATGTCTAATATCTATATGCTTAGTTCTAGAGTGCTGAATTGGATTTTTGGTAAGATATATGACACTTGTATTATCACATTTTATGGGAATGTTTTTCAAATGAATTATATAGTCTTCTAATGAATTTTTTATCCAAACAACTTGTGCACAGCATGCACTTGCAGCAATGTATTCAGCTTCCGTTGTAGATAGTGCAATTGAATTTTGTTTCTTGGAAGTCCAAGAAACTAGTACATGTCCTAAAAATTGGCATGTTTCGGATGTACTTTTTCTATCTATCCTGCATCCGCCAAAATCAGCATCTGCATAAGCTATTAAATCGAATTTATCAGATTTTGGATACCACAATCCTAAATTTGGAGTTCCTTTAAGATATCTAAATATTCTTTTAACACTAAACATGATAGTTTAGGATTAGATTGAAATCTAGCGCAAAGTCCTATACTAAACATGATGTCCGGTCTAATCGCGGTAAGGTAGAGTAGACTATCTATCATTCCCCTATATGTTTTTTGATCGAAATTTTCATTGTTTTCATCCATATCTAACTTAGTCGAAGTACTCATAGGGGTGTTTATCGCTTTTGAATTATTCATATTAAATCGTTTTAACAATTCTAGTGTGTATTTAGATTGGTTAAGAAATATACCATCACTAAGTTGTTTAATTTATAATCCTAGAAAGAAGGTTAATTCACCTATTAAACTCATTTCAAATTCATGACTCATACATTTGGCAAATGATTCACATAGCGATTCATCCAAAGAACAAAAAATAATATCGTTAACATAAATTTGTACAATAAGAAAATTATTTTCAAAGTGTTTGATAAACAATGTAGTATCAACCTTGCCTTTGGTAAAATTATTTAAAGTAAGAAAGGAACTAAGCCTTTCATACCAAGCTCTAGGAGCTTGTTTCAAGCCATAGAGAGCCTTAGTCAATTTGAATACATAATTGGGAAGAAGAGAGTTTTCAAATCCGGGAGGTTGTTCAACATATACTTCTTCGGAAATAAAACCGTTCAAGAAAGCACTTTTGACATCCATTTGAAATAGTTTAAAATTATTACTACTAGCATAGGCAAGGAGCATCCTAATGGCTTCTAATCTTGCCACAAGAGTGAAGGTTTCTTCGTAGTCGATACCTTCTTCTTGGTTGAAATCTTTGGCCACTAATCTAGCCTTGTTTCTAACCATGATACCGCATTCGTCTTGCTTGTTTCTAAAGACCCATTTAGTACCAATGACTAAATGGTCACTGGGTCTAGGAACAAGCTTCCATACCTCATTCCTCTCAAATTGGTTCAATTCTTCTTGCATTGCAATGACCCAAAAATCATCTTTTAAGGCCTCATCAATGCATTTTGGTTCGATTTGAGAAAGGAAGGCGGCGTTGGCACAAAAATTCTTGAAAGAAGAGCGAGTTTGAACCCCTTTTGATGTATCTCCTATAATTAGCTCCTTTGGATGAGCATCCACATACTTTCATTCCTTGTGTAAGGAAATTTTGGAAGAAGATGCATCCAAGTTGCTATTTTGAAGAGGGGGTTCATTTAAATTCAAATTATCAAAACCAAGATCATCATCAAAATCATTTTTCTTTAAATCAAAAATTTCATTAAAAACTACATGAATAGACTCTTCTATAACTAAGGTTCTTTTCTTAAAACACGAAAAGCCTTAGAAACAGAGGAGTAACCAAGAAAGATGCCTTCATCGGATTTAGCATCAAATTTTCCTAAGGCATTCTTTTCATTCAAAATAAAGCATTTGCAACAAAAAACTTTAAAATAAGAAATATTTGGTTTTTTATTATTCCATAATTCATAGGGAGTTTTTGATGAAGATGATCTTATTAGAACCCTATTCATGATGTAGCAAGTCGTATTTACGGCTTCGGCCCAAAAATACTTGGGCAGACTATGTTCATTCAACATAGTTCTTGCCATTTCTTGTAGGTTTCTATTTTTTCTTTCAACTACTCCATTTTGTTGAGGATTTCTTGGAGTGGAAAAGTTGTGATTGTATCCATTAATTTCACAAAGATTTTGGAAGTCACGGTTTTGAAATTCACCACCGTGATCACTCCGAATTGATGAAATCATGAAGCCCTTTTCGTTTTGAGTGAGTTTACAAAATTTTGAGAAGCACTTGAAACAATCACTTTTGTGGACTAAGAAATAGGTCCAAGTGTACCTAGTATAGTCATCCACAATTACAAAAGCATATTTGCTTCCTCCTAGACTTGTTGTGTCAATTGGTCCAAATAAGTCCAAATGGATCAATTGTAGTGGTCTAGTGGTGTTAATTTGATTTTTTGGTTTGAAACTAGTTTTTATTTGTTTACCTAGTTGACATGCATCGCATACTTTGTCCTTAGTAAACTTCATATTTGGAATCCCTCATACTAATTCTCTAGATGAGATCTTAGATATTAGTTTCATGCTTGTATGGCCTAATCTCCTATGCCAAAGCCAAGTATCATCATTTAGAGCGGAGAGACACATTTCATTACTTAGTTCATCAAGGTTGATGGTGTAGACATTATTTTGTTTTAATGCAATCATAGTCATGTTATTGTTTGGTTTTTCGATAACATACACATTTGATTCGAATCTAACGATATAACCTTTATCGCATAATTGACTAATACTCAAGAGATTATGTTTCAATCCATCAACTAGTAAAACATCATCAATAGAAAAACTTAATTTGTTACCAATAGTTCCCTTGCCAATGATTTTTCCTTTGTTGTTGTCTCCGAAGGTGACGTACCCTTCTTTGCTAGTGAGCATAGAAAAATGAGATGGATCTCCAGTCATATGTCTTGAGCATCCACTATCGAGATACCATCTCTTGCTCCTAGCTTGTGGGTTTGTTTACAAAAGAGGATGATTTTTAGGTACCCATTTGATTTTGGGTACCTCAAAAATTGATCCACTAGCTTTGTTATTTATTATTGAATCATTTATAGTTCCTTTAGGAACCCATATTAATTTTTACGAACTAATTTTCCTAAATGGACATTTGTAGGCAATATGTCCGGATTTGCAACAAAAGTTGCATTTCATATAAGATGAAACATGTAATGTAGGTCCTTTTATGAAAGTGGTAGGATTTTGATGCAATCCTTTTACAAATCCATTTCCACTTCTATTTGCGACGTGACCCTTGTTTGCAAGGATCATATCTAATCCTTTGCTACCAACCTTCAAACTTGTTTAAGGTTTCTTTAAGAACCAAATTTTTATTTTTTATTGCTTCTAAATATTCACATTTAGAGCATGGAGAAGTTTGAAGACTATCAAACTTATTTTGTAATAAAACATGTTCTTTCTTTAAGGTACTTAACTTCTTACTAATAGTTCTACATTCATCAAATAATTCATGAAAAGCGATAGAGAGTTCTTCAAAAGATAAATCTTCATTAAATAAATCACATACCTCTTCTCCTAAAGCCATTAGTGCGAAGTTTGCCTCCTCTTTGTTGCTAGCTTCTTCACTTTCCGAATCACTTGAGTCGTCCTAAGTTGCCTTTAGAGCTTTCTTCTTCTTTGGTTGCTTCTTCTTGGCTTGGGGGCATTCATTTTTGAAATGCCCTGGCTTCTTGCATTCATAGCATATCACTTGATCCTTTTTATGTTCAAGTCTGTTTTTGGTGTTGTTCTTAAATTTGTTCTTTTTTAAAAATTTTTGAATTTTTGAGTCAAGAGTGCAATGTCATTTTCATTGTCCTCATCACTTGATGTTCCTTTCAAGTGATCTTCTTGTGATGTGAGTGTCATATCCTTCCTGTTCTTTGGAAGGGGGTTCTCGAGTTCATCATGATCTTGTCGCGTCATTTCATAGGTTATTAGAGACCCAATAAGTTCTTCAAGAGGGAATGTTTTGAGGTCCTTGGCCTCTTGAATGGCCATAACTTTTGGATCCCAACTTTTAGGAAGAGATCTTAAGATTTTATTTACTAGTTCAAAGTTAGAAAAATCTTTACCAAGAGCTTTGAGTCCATTGATGACATCCGTGAAACGGGTGTACATGTCTCCGATGGACTCACTTGGTTTCATTCGGAAAAGTTCATAAGAGTGCACAAGGATATTGATTTTGGACTCTTTCACTCGGCTAGTGCCTTCATGAGTGACTTCAAGAGTTCTCCAAATATCAAAAGCCGAATCACAAATTGAAACACGATTAAACTCATTTTTGTCTAGTGCACAAAACAAGGCATTCATAGCCTTTGCATTTAAAGCAAAAATCTTCTTCTCCGATTCATTCCATTCGCTCATCGGAAGAGAAGATTTTTGAAATCCGTTTTCGATAATAGTCCAAAGCTAAAAATCCATGGAAGTGAGGAAGATCCTCATACGGGTCTTCCAATACGTGTAATCCGACCCATTAAACATAGGTGGACGTGTGATAGAATGTCCCTCATGCATGCTGGAGTAAGCCATCTCTCTTGGGTTTTAAACCAACTATGAGAGTGAGCCTCGCTCTGATACCAATTGTTAGGATCGGAGCAGCACTAAGAGCGGGGAGTGAAGTAGTGCAGTGGATTAAAACTTCGATTTTGGAAAAATCAGATAACGCAGCAGTTTTTAAAGTGGTTCGGTCAAAATAACCTACATCCACTTGCGAAGCCTTCTTCGAAGAGGCCCTAACTTCCACTAGCAAATCTCTTGTAGGGGAAGGACTAATACCCCTCTTACAACCTTTACAAATGGTTCACACTCTTACAATTATTTTCAACAAGATGGGAGGAGGTGAACACTTAAGCAATATGAAAAATAAGACTTGCTAAGACTATTCTAAAGCTCTTAACCCAAACTATTGCTTTGCAAAAAGGTGTTTTCTCAGCTGAGAATTGAGGGGTATTTATAGGCCCCAAGAGGATTCAAAATTTAGGCTCCAATTTTGAATTCCTCTTGGGTTTCCGAGACTGGCGATGCCACCGCCTGTCAAATTCTTATCAGGCAGATGTATTGGCGGTGCCACCGCCTGTTGGTGGCTGTGCCACCACCTGGTCTCGGGTGCTAGGCAATGCCACCGCCTAGTCTGGCGGTGCTACCGCCCGTCCTTCCAAGTTTCTGTTGGGCTTTACGTCCAACCCAAACTAAGTTACTTTTGGGCCCAATTGGCCCCTAACCAAGGTATAGAATTATCCCTTAATCCTAACCCTAATTACATGTGAACGACATACCTAAAAACATAATCCTAAGCAAGTATTTAACCGCCCAACGTCAAGTTTTGTTTCGGTGAGCTTTCTCACGTTCTTCTAGTGGACTTCTAATACGCCCTCTGGTTTCTTCCAACGGACTCCCAACAGGCTCCCGATCTTGTGACAAGTTCAATGAGTAGCCGAGCCTTCTTGGTGATCTCTACGAACCTCCAACGATCTCTTCGGCAGACTTCTGAAAGTTCCGACAAGTCTCCGATCTCTCTTGGTTGGTTCCGACAGCATCTCCGACGAATCTTCGGACTCTCAAACGTCCATCGAACTTGACTTCAGTATTCTTGCTTTATGTTTTTAGACTGTCGTAGCAAATCCTGCACACTCAACTTCAATAATATGGATTAGATCAATTAACCCATCAATTGATTTCATCATCAAAATCTGAGATTCAACACGAATGACTTGGCCGCCCGCTCGGCTAGCTCCTCGGAGCGACAGCCGTACAGGTCCTTGGCTATGACTGGGTGGAGCACCCCCCAGATGAACTCCTGGGCAGTAGGCCCGTCGCCCCAAACGCAACTGTCGGCCCGGAGGGTCGACCACCGAGCAGCATAGAGGGCCCCGGGCTCCCTGGCTGGAAGATCGGCCATACTCGAAGACCGGTACTGCTCACCACCGGCCTAGGAGTGGATGCAGCATAGCTCCCGTATCGGCAATGGGGACACCGGTGCCCTCTTGGAAGGATTGCCACTGAATGACCCGACCGATCCCTTCCCCTCACGCCCCCCGAGCCCTCACCCTGGGGCAATACCAGGGCGGCGCTCAAGTGGGTGGCGAGGCCCACGGGCATCTTCTAAGCCAACGCCTTCGTCCTCTTCGGAGGGCGCCCCTCCGCCAAAGACGTCGATGCCCTCTTCGGAGTGCCCTCCTGCGGGGGCATGGCGCTAGAGGAAGGAGTGCCCTCCTTACCGCTGGAACCCTCCTCGTCCTGAGACAGGGGCACGACAGCCTTGACGTTGGCCGTCTTCTTCACGGAACGAAGATCCACCATATCTGCAAAAGAAGACTAGTCGGTCAGATAAGTCAAGACAAGCGAACAAGCCATCATAGGCGAATGGCCATACCCCCGGCGGTGGGGCTCATCTCTACTTCAACCATCCCCCTCTCAATCATCTCCTTAATTGCCTGAGAAGATGACAGGATACCCCTCAGTCGATCCACGACCGTTGTTTCTACATTGGAGAGTGACGAGGGAGCGTTATCGATGTCCAGAAAGGCCCACCCAGTGCTGAAGCCCCACTCTTGGCTGTAGCTAACAAAGAAGAAACACCTTGTTATGACCCTTTTTCTAAGCTTTTGAATAATGTTTATCGAATCTGTTTAGTTTAGTTGTTTATTGAGTCGGTTTGGTTCAGTTAGAGTCAAGTAGAGGTTTATTTAATATTTATTTATTATTAGAGTTCAAGTCCTAGACTCTGGGTGAAATTCTATAAATAGTGATGTAACCTTTTTTTAAGAAATCAATCAATGAAATATTATTCGACTACGTGAACTTTAGGGTCTTATCATTTTGTATCAAATCGACGATAAGACTTTAGGGTCTTATCATTTGGTATCAAAGCGACATAAGATTTTAAGGTCTTATCATTTAGTATCTGAGCGACGATCCTTAGCGGTGTCACTATAGTATTGCCGTAGCTAAAAAAAAAAAAAAAAAAAACTGTGAGGAAGGGTGAAGCCGACAGCGGTGAACGCCGATCCTTCTCAATCGAGAAATAACCTCTTCGTCTTGGTCAATGACCACCGTTGCCCCTTCTCCACCACCGTCGCTACTGCACAGCCAGCAGCTTCCGGCCAGCCCACCCGCCGCCGCTGCTTCCTGGCCGAGGGACTACCACTGCTGCCGCTGTTGCCCAGCCAGCAGCCACTGCCGCCGCCGGCCCCCCGGCCAGCGACCTCGCCTCCTCGCTGCCCGCATCTCGCTCGAGCGAGAAGAGCCGCGGCCGCCGTTTCCCAGCCAGCGGACCACCCATCGCCGCTTCTACCGTCGGCAACGCTGCCCTTGCCGCACTGCCATCGCTGCCTTCCCTTGGTTGCAGCTTCGGTCGCGCGATCTGTCGGCGTCGCTGTTTCTGTGGTGCGATAGAAACAGAGCACCCTGTTTCCCCTCTCCAGCATCGCAACATCCCGGCCAGCGACGACCCTTGCTGCCTCTTTCGCCACCGCCGCCGATGCTTCCTGACCGCTCAATCACGGCTGCCCGCCTCCCAGCCGCAGCCGTCGGTTGCCGCAGCCCCTCGTTGCAACGGTTGCAGAAACAGAGCTTCCTCTGTTGCTGCAACCCCGTCGATCCCTGCCACGACCCTCGCTGCCACCTTCTCCACCGCCGCCGCTGCACTCCGGCCAGTAACCACGCAGCTTTCCCCTCAACCGCTCGTGATCCTTCCGGCCAACCCCTTCTGTGGTGCGACAAAACAGAGCACGCAGCAACGAAAAATAGTGGCACCCTCTGCTGCCGCAGCCGCCGATTGTAACCATCGCCGCCGCTGCTCCCGGCCAACAACCAACCCCTCATTCTGCAGCAGCCACCCTCTGGCAGTGCACGCAGCAACCGCAGCAAGTACGCTGCCCTGCTTCAACCCCAGCAGTGCACGCACCACCGATTATCTTCTCAACCCCGGCCGCTTCAACGCCGTCCCCCTTAGCATCTTCTACCACAACGTAGGTTGCCATCACCGCAGGTTGCCATCACCGCAGCCTCAACCCCGCTGCTCGGCGATTGCCTCTTGGGTCACAGCAGCAGCAACCATATCGACGCAGTCGCCTTCTAGCTCCGGCGCTCTCATCTCACGCAGCAACAGAAGAAGGGCAGCAACTATTCATCCAACACAGTGATCGCAGCACTGCCCTCGACATCCACCTCCTCGACAACTTCGCATCGACAGTGCTAATACCCTTAACCGACATAAAAAACATGAGTTAAGATTACAGTTTTGCAGTCATATGTAATGGCTACTGATAACTCAGTGAAAGCACTAATGGAAGCATTGGAAACCAGAATTGAGAATCGTCTACAAGAAACCCTTCATGATTTCAAAAAGAGCCTACTGGAGAGCCTCAACAAATTTCAACAAGATGGGGGCTCAAGTTCTACGTTGCACAGATATGAAAATACAAGAAAAGGGCCCCAAGATTGTGATATAATCTACTCATACATGAAGGTGGATGGACAGCTGGCAAAAAATTGTCAGACTTCTATAGTGTTGGAATATCATAGTAGGTTTGAAAGATTGTCAAATCAAGCTAGAGATTGGTCGGAACGACAACTTCTGGATACATTTATTGAAGGTCTTATTCCAGAGATCCAGTGTGAAGTTAAGGTTCGTCAACCTCGCACTATGATAGCTGCGATCTCATTCGCACATCTGTATGAGAAAAAAATCAACAAGGAAAATCATGAAAACAGAAGTGACAACAACCAGATGATCAGTAAGCCACTAGCCTCATTTATTCCCAACCAAAGTCTTGACACCCGAAGACTAACCCAAGAAGAACTTAAGGAAAGATCAACAAAGGGTTTGTACTATGATAAAAAGTGGAGAATGGAGCACCGATGTAAACAAGGGCAACTTCTGATGATTGAGCCAATTGGAGAGGAACCGGAAGTAAAAGAGTTGGACTCCGATCATGAAGGTGTGAAAACTGATGAAGATATTGAAGCCATCATAAATAAAGTGCATGCATTGGCTAGTTATACTAACAAAAAAACTATGAAAATTGGAGAAACTTTAAAGCATCAGTCGATCACTATTTTGATTGATATAGGTAGTACTAATAATTTTATGGACAGGAAAGTGGCAGCCCAACTAGCCCACCACATTGAAGGCTGTGACATATTCGAAGTAAAGATCATTGATGGATGGATTTTAACTTATGATAGCAAAGGCCAAGAGTTTCTTGGAATGATTACTACACTGAAAGACCGACCTATTGCTTACACTGTCAAAAAGTGGAGATCATACTTACTTGATCAACGGGTTGTGATGCGTTACAGATAGCCTATGACTGAAGTGCTGAAAGAGAAGCTTCCCGAGATTGATGTTGCTTAGCCTTGAGAACAAAGCTGATTTGAAAAGGAAGAAATTGTTAGGACCCTTTTTCTAAGTTTTTGAATAATGTTTATCGAGTCTATTTAGTTCAGTTGTTTATTGAGTCGATTTGGTTCAGTTAGAGTTATGTAGAGGTTTATTTAATATATATTTATTATTAGAGTTCAAGTCCTGATGGACTCTGGGTGGAACTCTATAAATAGTGATGTAACCCTTTTTTTAATAAATCAATCAATCAATCAATGAAATGTTATTCCACTCTATGGACAAACCCTAGGAGGTCGATCCCCTCGAAGTGATCAAGGAGGGTCGATCCCCTCGAAGCGATCAAGGAGGGTCGATCCCCTCGAAGCGATCAAGGAGGCCGATCCCCTCGAAGCGATCATTATCATTCCCTTTTCTCTCCTTTCTTTCACGATAAGACTTTAGAGTCTTATCAATTAGTATCAGAGTGACGATAAGACTTTAGAGTCTTATCATGCCTCTTCCAACCCTTGTTGTTGGAAGGTGCGCCACTAATCTTGAAACCGCTATGGGTGGTCAGATAATACTTGCCTGACCCCCTGCCCAGGCAATAGCAAGTCAGAAAGAGGGCCTAGGATGGCTCGATCCCAGCCCTCCGACACTCCCAAATGAAGGCCATCAGGTACCACCATGAGTTGGGCGACACTTGGGATGGCGAGATCCCCCAAAGGCAAAGACAGTCCCTAATGACGGGATGCACTGGGAACGACAGCCCCGCCTCAAGCGCCCCCACGATCAGTCCAAACCCATTAAGAAACCGATCATACGGTCGCTACCCAGGTAGAGGGACGTGCAGACCACAACACTCCGGGATGCGATAGTGCTCCCGGAGCACTCTCAAAAGGTCCTCGGTCACCACTGAGTCCACGTTGTGCCATGACTTGAGAGCCTCAAGCGTAGCCAAATTCCCTGAGGCCTCTGAAGAGGTTTTACCCAAAGACACACAAACCACCTTGTCCCGGGAAACCCCAGAAGAAGAAGAAGGAGAAGGAGACGAGGAAGGAGATGAAGACAACGATGAAGACGATGATGGAAACATCCCGACCTTGAAATTGCAAGCAAGAAGCCAGGGTGCGAGATGAAGGATTGAAGCAGAAAGGACGACGGAGTTCCAAGAAGGGAGCCGAGATGCGGGACGAGGGATTGATTGCAAAAATGATGGCAACCGCCTCGGATGGGGTTTATGAAAGGTGGGTTATCCATAGCAGGGCAGCGGTTGGGGTTTCCCAAGGAGAGAAACAGTCGCCACATTTAAGACCCATCACAACCCCTCAGATCCGCCAGATTCGCACGCCTCATAGCCCGCGCCAGAAGCGTCCCATCACCTGAGGCCCGTCACCAAAGGCCGTTCAAAAAAAAAGTTTCCCGCCAGACTGAAGTGATGCTTTGCCCGGCCCGCCACGTAGCACGACGACATCTAGGCATGAATCGGCATCCAAGTGTAAGTTGCTCGGCTCACAGGTTTGGCTCTTGCCCGGGTCGCTCCAGATCGCTCTCAACAGGTGACCCATCGGCACCAAAACCTAAGCACGAGCATAGTCGCTCGGCCCATAGGTTTGGCTCTTACCCGAGTCACTCCCGATCGCTCTCGACAAGCAACTCGCCGACACCAAAGCCCGAGCCCGAGCATTGTCACTCGGCTCTCGATTCTAGCTCCTGCCCAGGTCGCCCCAGATCGCTCTCGACAAGTGACCCGCTGGTACCAAAACCTTAGCACGAGCATAGTCGCTCAGGCTGCAGGTCTGGCTCTTGCTCGGGTCACTCCAGATCGCTCTCGATAGGTAACCCGCTGGCACCAAAGCCCGAGCTCGAGCATAGCCACTCGGCTTATAATTCCAACTCCTGCTCGGGTCACCCTAGATCGCTCTCGACAAGTGACCCACTAGCACCGAAACCTGAGCACAAGCATAGTCACTCGGCCTGTAGGTCTGGCTCTTACCTAGGTCACTCCAGATTGCTCTCGACAAGCGACCCGCCGGAACCAAAGCCCGAGCATAATCACTCGGCTCATGATTCCAGCTCCTGCTTGGGTTGTGATAAGACCCTAAAGTCTTATCGTCGCTCTAATACCAAATGATAAGACCCTAAAGTCTTATCATAAAAAAGAAGAAGAGAAAGGGGATGATCACTTCGAGGGGATCGGCCTCCTTGATCGCTTCGAGGGGATCGGCATCCTAGGGTTTGTCAAAAGACAGAATAGTATTTTTCATAGATAATCGAAAAGAAGCAGTTACATCCCTATTTATAGAGTTCCACTCAGAGTCCATCAGGACTTGAACTCTAATAATAAATAAATATTAAATAAACCTCTACTCGACTCTAACTGAACTAAACCAACTCAATAAACAACTAGACTAAACAAACTCAATAAACATTATCCAAAAGCTCAGAAAAAGGGTCCTAACAATTCCTCCCTCTTCAAATCAGCCTCGTCCTTAAGGCTGAGCAGCATCAATCTCAAGGAGCTTCTCTTTCAGCACTTTAGCCATAGACTATCTACAACGCATCATAACCTGTTGATCAAGTAAGTATGGTCTCCACTTTTTGATAGTGTAAGCAACAGGTCGGTTTTTCAGTGTAGTAATCATTGCATGAAAATTTTGGCCCTGTATAATCAATTTTATCTTTGAACCTTTGCTATCACAAGTGAAAATCCATCCATCAACGATCTTTACTTCGAATCTGTTATAGTCTTCAATGTGGTGGGCCAATTAGTCAACAGTCTCACTATCCATAAAATTATTAGTGCTACCAGTATCAATCAAAACTATAATAGGCTGATGCTCCAGAGTTCCGCCAACTTCCTTTGCGGGTTAGAGTAGTCGGCTAATGTATGCATTGTATGTACGATAGGTTCAACGTCTTCATTAGAATTTATACCTTCATGATCGGAGTCCACATTCTTAGCTTTAGGATCCTCTCTAATTGGTTCAATCATCAGAAGTTGCCCTTATTTACATCGGTGCTCCATACTCCATTTTTCATCATAGTACAAACCCCTTGCTGATCTTTCCTTACTAATTTTTTCCTCATGTAGATATGCAAATAAGATCACAGCTATCACAGTGCAGGGTTGACGAGCCTTAACTTCACACCGGATCTCCAGATTAAGCCCTTCAATAAATGTATCTAGAAGCTGTCGTTCCGACCAATCTCTAGCTTTATTTGGCAATCTTTCAAACATACTCTGATATTCCAACACTGTAGATGTTTGATGAATTTTGACGAGCTGGCTGTCAACATTCTCATATTCGGATGGGCCAAATCGAACAAGAAGCCCTCTTTTGAACTTCTCCCACCAAGGAACTCCGTAAACAGTTTCATATCAATCGTACCACTGGAGTGCATCTCCATCAAGCTGGATTGAGGCTATTTCCATCTTGGATTCTTCTGGAGTTCTGTGAAAATTGAAAAAAAATTCTGCCCTAGAGATCCAACTGGTCAAATCTCTATCTTTCCATCTCGGAAATTCCACCTTCATGTGTAAGTAGTTTATGTCACAATCTTGGGGCATTTTTCCTGTATTTTCAGATCTATACAATGTAGAACTTGAGCCCCCAATTTTGTTGAAATTTGTTGAGGCTCTCCAGTAAGCTCTTTTTGAAATCATTAAGTGTTTCTTGCAGTCGGTTCTCAATTCTGATTTCCAATACTTCCATTTGTGCTTTCACCAAGTTATCAGTGGTCATTGCGTAAGACTGCAAATCTGTAATCTCAACTCCTGTTTTTGGTGTCGGTCAAGGGCATCAACACTATTGATGCGAAGTTGCCGAGGAGGTGGACGCCTATTAGGACCCTTTTTCTGAGCTTTTGAATAATGTTTATTGAGTCTGTTTAGACAAGTTGTTTATTGAGTTGGTTTGTTCAGTTAGAGTCAAGTAGAGGTTTATTTAATATTTATTTATTATTAAAGTTCAAGTCCTGATGGACTCTAGGTGGAACTCTATAAATAGGGATGTAACTGCTTCTTTTTTGTTATCTATGAAAAATACTATTCTGTCTTTTGACAAACCCTAGGAGGCCGATCCCCTCGAAGCGATCAAGGAGGGCCAATCCCCTCGAAGTGATCATCCCCTTGCTCTTCTTCTTTTTTACGATAAGACTTTAGGGTCTTATTATTTGGTATCAGAGCGACGATAAGACTTTAGGGTCTTATCATTTGGTATCAGAGTGACGATAAGACTTTAGGGTCTTACCATTTGGTATCAGAGCAACGATCCTTGGTGTTCTCGCTGTAGTGTTGTCATAAAAAAATTTGTGTGAGGAAGGGTGAAGCCGGCAGCCACGAACGCCAATCTTTCTCAACCGAGAAGGTACCTCTACGTCTTGGTCAGCAACCATCGTTGCCCCTTCTCCACTGTCGTTGCTGCTGCTCAGCCAGTAGCCACCACCATTGCTGCTACCCCGTTGCTACAGTTATCTTCATCTTCAGAAAAAAAATAAAAATAAAAATAAAGGAAGAAAGAAAGAAGAGAAAGAAGAGAGAGAAGAAAAGAAGCTGTAGCCACGCACCCTTGCATCCCTTGCTTGCGGCCAGCACACCGCCGGTCGTCGCTGCTCTCTCGCCAGCGACCGACCCTGCCCCACTTCCGGCCAGAGTCCACCGTGGTTGTCGCCTCCCACTCGAGTCACCACCACTGCTAGGAGACGACGCTACCAGCGTCTAATCCTGCCGCAACCCCGCTCCCCTTCTCAACCGCCGTTGCAAGGCAACTTCTTCGCCACCGTCGCTGCTGCTTCCCGGCCGCTCCATCACCGCCGCCCGCCTCCCAGCCGCAACCCTAACCAAGCCCGATTTCTCCCCTTTCTTCCATGCTAAGACTTTAGGGTCTTATCATTTGGTATCAAAGCGACAATAAGACTTTAGGGTCTTACCAACGCCGAGGGCAGTGCTATAGTCACTGCGTTGGAGGAAGAGTTTCTACCCTGTTTCTATCGCTGTGTGGGGTGAGAGCGCCGGGGTTGGAAGGCGATTGCGTCGATGTGGCTGCAGCTGCTGCTACCCAAGGGGCGATCACCGAGCAACGGGGTTGAGGCTGCGCAGTTGGGGGCAGCGGTTGCAGCGATGGTGGCGCGGTTGGGGGTAGCGTCGCCAATGATAGAAGTGATGAGGGGGTTGGTCCACTGGCCGGGAAACAGCGGTTGCGGTCCTTCTCGCTCGAGTAGGGTGGAGCTGCAAGGGGAAGTGGCGGCGGTCGTTCTCGCCCGAGCCAGGGGGAGCGGTGGCCGGGAGGCGAGCGACGATCGCCGCATGGTGGCTGGCAGCGATGGTGGGTCGGCTGGAAGGCGACGGTGCTCAAGGCGCGGCTACGATTGACGAGGGGCTGCGGCAACAGAGAAAGCTCTGTTTCTGCAACCGTTGCAACGAGGGGCTGCGGCAACCGGTGGCTGTGGTGGCGTTGCCGAGGTTGAGGCTGTAGTGGAAAATAGGAATTGACGGTGGTAGGTTTGGCAGCAAGCTGTCACGGACTTAGCTGGTTTTGCCTAAGTCGTGCGGCACCCTTGCGTGTCCGTCCGCAAAGGTCAGCCTCCCCGAAGCCTCCCATGGTCTCTTAGGTCCCACAAAAGAGAGAACAGGACAGAGAAAAGGCCTCACTCGGGATCCACAAGCAAACATCTCCGAAAAACACTTTATAGACAATGCAAATTACAAACAGACTTTACAAGCTCACGAACGGTTGCACAACAAAGGGTAAAATGGTCCATTATAGACCGAAAATCTCACACGTGTCCACATGACACAACCTTTATTTACAAGCCTAAAGCGTGCCACCGACCCAACTAAAATGGGACTATCAAGCCTTCGGTCGTCCCCCCTACATGTCTGTACAATGCATGAACATACCAAAAGACACGGACATACATAAGCATTACATCAAACACCCTGTTTAGAAGTTTGTCCGTGACATTCTCCCCCCACTTATTCCTTCGACGCCCTCGTCGAAGCCTTTGTCGACACTGCAACTCCTTGCCTCTACCGAGTCTTCAATCTTCGCTCCCAACCGCAATGCGTCCCTTGGCTCTAAACCGCTCTCCACTGTTGTTTTCGAGTAGTCAAACCTTTTGATCCGCCATGCTTTGCTTCAACTCACCAAATGACCGACTCGGTGTGGGGTTGGCTGAGTTGTGTTGATCCTTGTTGATTCCCTCGGATCCTTCAAATGAAGGAAAAGACCATCCTTACTGCTGCATCTCTCTCAAATGCCTCATGCCGCTTGAACCGGGTGGATACTTGTTGAAGCTTTTAACGAGCATCGTCTCGCAAACTTCTGAAGATTTGGGTCCTTCCTCCACAAAATTTGCTCATTGACTCTTCTTTCACTTAGTTGTCACATCCAAGTAGGTTCGCATCACTTCCGCTTTTCGATTGGCATTTCGTTGGGAAATGAAACGGACAATCTACTCAAGAATAATCTGATCACCATTGGTGAGGATTTGACAACTATTTTCTTCCATTATCTTGAAGGGTCTTTGAACTTGTGCAGAGCTCCTCTGCTGGATAGATAAGAGAATTGGGGTACTCGGTTTCGCCCATTCTCTTAAGGGTTGAGAAGGCAAAGGTTACTTGACTTCGCCCGCCTCCTCGAGGTTGTACTCCATGCATCGAGTTAGTTACTAGACTTCGCCTGCTCTTTGCTCACACTTCTGAAGCACTTGAAGTGTTTGCACTCCTTGCGTTGAGTTAGCTACTGTGATTCACCTTCTCAATGCCATCGAACTTCTGGAATGCAGGAAGTTTTCACCCCAACTTGGAGTAATTCTCTAATAGATTTGGTCGCCTCTGGGATTGTATCGTCTTCTCCATCAACCCTGTCGCCTACTCCCTTGAGTAGCGAAGGTACAGCACCGTGTACTGACTACTTCGTTCCTTAGTCGTGCACTCTTGCATGACCCGAAGTCCTTCACTTTCGACTATCTTGATGAGAAACTCATTGACACCGGTCTTACGAAGTTCCTTGGCCTCTGCCCTTTAGCCTTGTCTTGGTACTTGGAGTTTGCCTCTACATGCTCCACCTCCTCGGCCCCTTTCACGACCAAGCGCTCTCCCTCCATGAGAGCAAGGGATCAATGACTTTCACGGAAGTCCCGCCTCTGCGGTACCATGGTGCTGCCATGCCCATGGCACTACTATCCGTCGCCTCGCATCTGCATCCCTTTTCTTCACAATCAATAGATATGCCTCTGTGGTACTCCTCCGAGTCCACCTCCATTCTATCTGATGCTTGATTTTGGGTAGCTAAGTCCCTCTGGACTCGTCGTCGCTTCCTCGCCCCTTTCGACCCCCTGCTTCAACACCTCTGTGTTCTCCAAGCAGCCCCCTTTTGTCGATGGAAAGACAGACTGCAACTCCCATGCATGGCCTCTGCCATCACGTTGTAGGGTTTGCACTGATTCTGTTCTCCTTAGCTTCCTTGGTAGCAACGTTCGCTTACTCGACCTTGTCCTCTGACTTGTCGGGCTCCCTTAAGCGAATATGAGCTCTGGAGCAGTCCAACTCTCCAGCTGCTTCGATCATACCGCTGTATGATCAAGTCCCTCCCATGGGACTCACTGGTACTTGCATTCGAACTTTTCCCTTGGTGGAACACAGCCCCCATATGTTGATGACCAAGGGTTTCATCCGATGCAAAATTCGATGCACGCACGGAAGACCCGCCTCTGCGGTACCATGGCTTTCACTCCTTGAATCCATAGCCCTTCTTGCCGTCGTGTTATTCACCGAAGTGGAGCTTCCAGTAGCTCCCAATCATATCTCCGTATGATCTAGTCCCTCACGGGGCGAAGTCGTGTGTATCGCATTGCCACAAACTGTTCCACCATGATCCGCTGCACCTTGTCGCCTCCTAGTGACTTCTCCATTGCATTCTGATCCTTATGGAAAAACTCGAATTGTGAACCCTCCATGTGTGGCCTTTGCCAATATATCGCAGGGTCTCCTCTACCTTCGATTTTGTTCGCTCCTCTAGCAATCGACCTTCATCCACCCACTCTTGGGTCACACCACGATGAAGCACCGCTCTAGGACAGTCCGTCGCCTAGTAGCTCCCAAAGTCCCCCGACTTCGCTGCAATTAGTGCACCATTGTCTGGATCCTGGGCCTCTACCCCTACCAGCACAATCTTCGCTGCGCACCGCCTCCTTTATAGCAACTTGAATGACAACACTGTGGCATATTCTTCAAGAGTACCCGCCTCTGCGTCCTCTTGCCCCGTGCTAAGGCCTTCTTATCCCAACTTCGCCTCCGCAAATTGAGTCGCCTTAGTTCCTCCATCAAATGCTCCTCCGAGATAAAGTGCATGTGCCTAGAAGCTCCCTTCGTCTTTGGCACCATGCAAGATGAGTCCGCTCCGACAGAATGAATGACCCATGGAACAACATGATCCTGCTCTTGCCTCTGCAAGAGTTCATATCCTTGACCTCTATCCAAGGAAAGCACTATGCCTCTGGTCCATGTTCCATCTTCTATGCTGGCTCCCTTCATGCGGCTTGGGTACCGCCAAGTTACACCCAAGTTGCTCGGCCTCGTTTTTGCATTGAGCCGATGGTGGCCCTCGCGCCCCACCATTCCATGGGTCAGCCCTCCCTTGAGTCCCGATCTCCATATCGACTCCAAGTGTGCCTTCATTTGTGTTGCTTTTGGGTCGCTCCCCACTTGATCTCGCAATGCATCATCTACCAATGCATTCTCTCAAGCGAGATCATGCGACGACTCCTCATTGCTTGCTTGCTCAGTCCATTGAGCTTCGTGGAGTTGTTGTTTGTTGAGGTACTCCTCAACTTGTGAGGTCCATCCCACATGATTCTCCCTTTGGAGAGCCGGGACTTATCCCTCCCGGATAACTGCCCCGTTGGAGCAACATCTCTCTTCGTTTCGGAGACCACCATCCCTTGGACTACTCCGATCTGCTGAACAAACTATGCATTGTTCTGCCTCTTGCAAACACACTTGCTAGATTGCGACTCCACGTCAATACAGTCCCCGCTGCACCCCTTAAGGCCTAGCAACATGCTGAACTAGTTGCACCATTCAGCCTCCTACGGACGTATCCTTTGCATGCCGAAGAGAAAGTTTCAATGCTCCATGGTGCCGAGTTTCGGTCGCCTTGGGATGGCCACTTAACATTCCGTCAGATCGCGATACAAGCCCATGTATGAGTACCAAATTCTTCGAGCTAGCAATTCCCCTCACCTTTGTGAGCTTTGCATAACTCTTTTGGTCGTTGAGCAACTCATTCCACCTTGGATGGTCTCATCCTTTACCAAGCGCCTCGCTTGCCTTGAGCACCATCAAGTATAGTTGTCAACGTTGAGCAGAGAAGCTCAAAAACTCATCCATCCCAACCTTTGTGCACTTCACATTCTTCCAAGCTTGTCTGTTCTCGTGGTGCCTCTTGGCTAAGGGTTGGCCATTCCTCTAAATGCCAATCTCGGATGCCCGCCCTCCTCGGCGACTCCTCTTCCCTACATCTCCATGCCCGTTTTTCCCCCAAACGGTCCGATTGGTGTGTGACTACCCTCAACGCAGCCCCGCTTAGGTCCCCACGTTTGCATGCTAAGTGTTTCTATGAGTGCTTGTCTCGGGCCGATACCATCTCGTCACGGACTTAGCTGGTTTTGCCTAAGTCGTGCGGCACCCTTGCGTGTCCGTCCGCAAAGGTCAGCCTCCCCGAAGCCTCCCATGGTCCCTTAGGTCCCACAAAAGAGAGAACAAGACAGAGAAAAGGCCTCACTCGGGATCCACAAGCAAACATATCCGAAAAACACTTTATAGACAATGCAAATTACAAACAGACTTTACAAGCTCTGAACAGTTGCACTGTTAGGATCGGAGCAGCACTAAGAGGGGGGGGTGAATTAGTGCTGCGGATTAAAACTTCGGTTTTCTAAAAAATCTTTCGTATGAAGAGAGCGGAACTTGACAAGCTTAATCTTGAAAGCATATTCTTAAATATGCGCAGCAACAGTAATAAGGAACTAAAGCATATAAGAAGGTTTGCAATAATATAAATAACAATAATGAAACGCAAACCACGGATCACGCCGATTTTAGAGTGGTTCGGTCAAATGACCTACTCCACTTGCGAGGCCCCTCTTCGATGAGGCTCCCACCTTCCACTAGCAAGTCTCTTGAAATGGAAGGGTAAATACCCCTCATACAACTCTTTACAAGCGGTTCACTCTCTTACAAATTTTCGAGAAGAGATGAGGTGAACACTAACAAATTGAAAAGAAAGCAAGCTAACACTTTTCTAAGATCTTTCTCTCAAACTCTTGCTGCTCAAAAGGTTGTTATCTCAACTGAGATTTGAGGGGTATTTATAGGGCTCAAGAGGATTCAAATTTGGGCTCCAAAATTTGGGCTCCAAAATTCAAATCCTCTTTGGGTTCCGATCTTTGGCGGTGCCACCCAGCCAAAAGCGGTGCCACCCCGCCTGCTCGGTCTTTGGGAGGTGCCATCCCAGCCCAGGAGGTGTCACCGCCTAGCACTTTCGGGTGGCGGTGCCACCACCCCTGCTCTCCGGCTCACTTGGTTTGGCTTTCTTTTAGCCCAAACCAAATCTGACTTTGGCCCCAGATTGGCCCCTAACCAGGATATAGGATTATCTTCTTAATCCTAATCCTAATTACAAGTGAACTACATAACAAAACACATCCTAAGCAATTTATTAACCGCTGAACGCCAAGTCTTGTTTCATGAGCTTTTCAAATTAACTTCCTTCGACGGGGTCCAAGCACGCCCCGAACTTGTGATGACTTTAAAGAGTAGCTGAGACTTCTTGGTGATCTCTCATGAAAACCTCCGGACGATCTCTTGGCCGAACTTCCAATAGGTTCCCCATTTCTTCTCGGTTGGTTCCGGTAGCATCTCCGACGATTCTTGAACTCTTAAACGTTCATCGAACTCGACTCCGGTATTCTTGCTTTGTGTTTTCTGTTTATCGTAGTTAATCCTGCACACTTAACTCAATAATATGGATTAGATCAAATAACCCATCAATTGATTTTATCATCAAAATCCGAGATTCAACAATCTCCCCCTTTTTGATGATGACAATCAATTGATGACGAAGTTAAACATAACTCCCCCTATCTATATGCCATATTATGAGAAGATAAAAACCACTTGAATTCCATCCCAATGGATTCAAGCATAACCCGATAAGTTCTAACCGTAGAGCTTATCGTGATCCTCTTTAAACAATAGTGAATATAAAACTTCTATGAAAATTATAAGTTAAATGAAAAGGGACGAATTTTACTACGACAGAAGATAAAGATTTTCATGCTATCAATATGATCAATCAATCTTGTGATATTTTCAAGGATTTTGCAAGGCATATAAGTCATTCATATCACACAAGTTTTTGTAACCCATATAAGTCATGCTATCATTATGGTGTAGGTCATCACTTCTCCCCCTTTATCATCAACAAAAAGAGACAAGCCATCGAATTGATGATCATAAAAAAAATAGCATTTAACAAGGTTTATCTTTCAAATTTGCCAGAAATAGTTTATCCAAAAGAAATCATGCAGATCAAAACAGTAGTTATCTAAAAGGAAGGATTAGTTATCGTTTAATCGATGACAAACTTTGAACTTGTTGTTAAAAGCAAACAGAATAAAAAGATACATCAGTTTAATCCTTAGGAGATAATCCACAATGCTGATACATGATATCTATTTTTTCATTCAGTTGTCGTAGTGTCTTCAAAATTTCAACTTGTTGATTTTGAATATGTTCTTGCTGTGATTTGATCTGAGACAGTTCCGCCATAATGCGATCTTCAGAGGAGGAAATAGGAGCTGAAGGTGCTGCTGTGCCAAAAGGACTAGGAGGAGGAGATTCATTTCCCATAAGAATTGGTGTTTCGGGGTGTTCTATTTGTGGAGGAATTGGATCCGTCCTTCTAGGCTGCCTAACCCATATGCCATTGCTAAAGGTGCACCTAAGTCTTTTCAGCAGGTTTTTATTTATTATGTTATATCTATCATTTTGAATAGATTCTTCATCAGGTGGGATGCAAATGTCATAGGCATGAAGAAATCTAGTGATTAACCTCCCATATGGCAGCATAGTATCTTTAGCCATAATATCCTGCATGTGTTGCCGAATTGAGTACCCAAAACAATTATCCTGACCGGTCATAATCCAATACATGGTACTCATTTCAATTTGACTTATTTCGTCAAGATGAAATTGTTTGGGGAATATGATGCTTGTGATAACGTGATGAAGAATTTTAGAGTTGAAAGGCAGTAAGTGTTCACAGCTCTTGGGTAGGAAGTCAAGGTTTGGATTTGCAAAGATTGTTTCTACGGCTTCAGTATAGGTTGCTCCTATTGAGTTGACGTCCCATTTACCTTTAAAATAGCATCCTCTATCTTTTTCAGTTATGCCAATTAGCTCACAAATGGTGTTGTCAAGTATTCTAATGGGTGTTCCTAGAAGGTAAGTGCTTAGGCTATTATTGTCCTCATATAGGTTGGCATAGAACAATCTAACTAATCGCGGATAGATTGGTTCATCTAGTTGTAGTAGTGGTAGAGCTTTTAGGTGTGCAAAATACCTAATGGGATCTAAGTCTTCTAGTTCATCCAAGTCAACATATTTTCCCTTATGGATACCTCGTCTTTCAAATTTTGGAAAACTAAGGGCTACCTCTTTTGATCTAAAAAGATCATGGTCAAATGAATCTCCTTCAATCCTTTTTCCTTTTGATCTCTTAGGAGCCATTATCTAGACAAGATGATGATGAAATTGTGAAAAATAAGCAAGGGAAAGAGAAAGGAAAAGAGGGAATGAGATACCAAAAAAAGAGGGATTTCAAGTGTTACCTTATGGAGATTATGTTGAGAGATGGAAGGCTTGGACCACCAAGAATCCTTCTCCAATGCTTCTAAGAGGTAGAATGAGGGTTAGAGGAAATGAGAGAGAGTTATGAGAGCTCTTGCTTCGGGTTGGGGGCGGTGTCACCGCCAACCCTAACCCCTCGGGTTAATAAGGGTCGCTCGGTCGGTGCCACTTAAACTGAAAGGTGGTGTCACTGTCCTGGCTTGAAGGCAGGCGGTGCAAATCGCCAGATTGGCGGTGCCACCACTGGCATCTGGAGGAGGAGGAAAAAAAAAAAAATTTCTTCCTCTCCCCCTTTTTGTTTGCTTCCCTCAAGATAATAAGTGATACTTTAATGGATCATTTTGAAGTGAAGAAGAAAGACGAAATCAAATCCACAAAAGAAAGGAAAAGGACGAGTCATTTTTCGTGAAGCTCATTTTAGGGACAATTTAACATGCCTAATTCCCTTCTAATAAATTCAAATTGGTCTTCATTCAAGGCTTTTGTGAATATGTCTGCTAATTGATGCTTCGTGTCGATGAATTCTAGAACAACATTATTGTTAAGAACATGATTATGTGATGAAATGATGCCTAACGCCGATGTGCTTAGTTCTAGAATGCTGAATTGGATTTTTAGTAAGACATATGGCACTAGTATTATCACATTTTATGGGAATATTTTTAAAGTGAATTCCATAGTCTTCCAATGTATTTTTCATCCAAACAACTTGTGCACAAAGCATGCACTGCAAAGAATGTATTTCGGCTTCACCGTAGATAGTGCTACTGAATTTTATTTCTTGGAAGTCCAAGAAACGAGTGCATGTCCTAAAAATTGGCATGTTCCGGATGTACTCTTTCTATCTATCCTACATCTGCCAAAATCGGCATCCGCGTAAGCCATTAGATCAAATTTTTCAGATTTTGGATACCATAAACCTAAATTTGGAGTTCCTTTAAGATACCTAAATATTCTTTTAACACTTTTAAGATGAGATAGTTTAGGATTTGATTGAAACCTAGCACAGAGTCCTACACTAAACATGATATCTGGTCTAGTAGCTGCAAGGTAGAGTAGACTACCTATCATTCCCTATATATTTTTTTGATCGAAGTTTTCATCATTTTCATCCATATCTAACTTAGTCAAGTACTCATAGGGTGTTTATTGCTTTTGAATTATCCATGTTAAATCGTTTTAACAATTCTAATGTATATTTAGATTGGTTAAGAAATATACCATCCTTAAGTTGTTTGATTTGTAATCCTAAAAAGAAGGTTAGTTCCCCCATTAAACTCATTTCAAATTCATGACTCATAGATTTGGCAAATGATTCACATAGTGATTCATCCGAAGAGCCAAAAATAATATCGTCAACATAAATTTGTACAATAAGAAAATTATTTTCAAAGTGTTTAATAAACAATGTAGTATCAACCTTACCTTTGGTAAAATTATTTAAAATAAGAAAGGAACTAAGCCTTTCATACCAAGCTCTAGGAGCTTGTTTCAAGCCATAGAGAGCCTTAGTCAATTTGAATACATGATTAGGAAGAAGAGAATTTTCAAATTCGGGAGGTTGTTCCACATATACTTCTTCGGAAATAAAACCATTCAAGAAGGCACTTTTGACATCCATTTGAAATAGTTTAAAATTATAACTACTAGCATAGGCAAGGAGCATCCTTATGGCTTCTAATCGAGCCACGGGAGTGAAGGTTTCTTCGTAATCGATACCTTCTTCTTGGTTGAAACCTTTGGCCACTAATCTAGCCTTGTTTCTAACCACGATACCATTTTCGTCTTGCTTGTTTCTAAAGACCCACTTAGTACCAATGACTAAATGGTCACTAGGTCTAGGAACAAGCTCCCACACCTTGTTTCTCTCAAATTGATTCATTTCCTCTTGCATTGCCATAATCCAAAAATCATCTTTTATGGCCTCGTCAATGCACTTAGGTTCAATTTGAGAGAGGAAGGCGGCATTAGCGCAAAAATTCTTGAAAGAGGAACGAGTTTGAACCCCTTTAGATGTATCCCCTATAATTAGCTCCTTTGGATGAGCATCTATATACTTCCATTCCTTAGGTAAGAAAAATTTCGGAAGAAGGTGCATCCAAGTTGCTATTTTGAGGAGGGGGTTCATTTAAATTCAAATTATCAAAACCAAGATCATCATCAAAATCATTTTTCTTAAAATTTGAGACTTCATTAAAAACTACATGAATAGACTCTTCAATTACTAAGGTTCTTTTTATTAAAAACCCAAAAAAAGCTTTTAAACGGAAGAGTATCCAAGAAAGATGCCTTTATCGGATTTTGCATCAAATTTTCCTAAGGCATCCCTTTCATTTAAAATAAAGCATTTACAACCGAAAACTTTAAAATAGGAAATATTTGGTTTTTTTGTTATTCCATAATTCATAGGGTTTTTTGATAAGGAAGGTCTTATTAGGACTCTATTCATGATGTAGCAAGTCAGATTTACTGGCTTCGCCCAAAAATACTTAGGTAAACTATGTTCATTTAACATAGTTCTTGCCATTTCTTGTAGGTTTCTATTTTTTCTTTCAACTACTCCATTTTGTTGGGGATTTCGGAGTGGGAGAAGTTATGATTGTATCCATTAACTTCACAAAAAATTTTGAAAGTCATGGTTTTGAAATTCGCCACCATGATCACTCAATTGATGAAATCATGAACCCTTTTTCGCTTTTTGAGTGAGTTTACAAAATTTAGAGAAACACTTGAAACAATCACTTTTGTGAGCTAAGAAATAGGTCCAAGTGTATCTAGAGTAGTCATCCACAATCACAAGAGCATATTTGCTTCCACCTAGACTTGTTGTATCAATTGGTCCAAATAAGTCCAAATGGATCAATTGTAACGGTCTAGTGGTGCTAATTGATTTTTTTTGGTTTGAAGCTTGTTTTTATTTGTTTCCCTAGTTGACATGCATCGCATACCTTATCTTTAATAAACTTTATATTGGAATCCCTCGTACTAATTCTTGAGATGAGATTTTTTAGATATTGTTTTCATGCTTGCATGGCCTAATCTCCTATGCCAAAGCCAAGCATCATCATTTATGGCGGAGAAACACATTTCATTACTTAGTTCATCAAGATTGATGGTATAAACATTATTTTGTTTTAAAGCAATCATAGTCATGTTATGATTTGGTTTTTCAATAATGCACATATTTGATTCAAATCTAACGATATAACCTTTATCGCATAATTGTCTAATGCTCAATAGATTATGTTTTAATTCATCAACTAGTAACACATCATCAATGGAAAAACTTGATTTGTTACCTATGGTTCCCTTGCCAATGATTTTGCCTTTGTTGTTGTCTCCGAAGGTGACATAGCCTTCGTCCATGCTAGTGAGCTTGGTGAATTGGGATGGATCTCCGGTCATATGCCTTGAGCATCCACTATCAAGATACCATCTCTTGCTCCTAGCATGTGATGGTGTATGTTTCTACAAGAAGGAATTATTTTTAGGTACCCATTTACTTTTGGGTGCCTCAAAAACTAATCTAACTTGTTTATCATGTTGCATAGACTTGATCATGGTTCCTTTAGGAACCCAAATCAATTTGTTCGGACTAATTTTCTTGAATGGACATTGGTAAGTTATATGTCCATATTTGCAACAAAAGTTGCAATTGCTTTGATGTTGAACATGTAAGATAGGACCTTTAACGAAGGTGGTTGGATTTTGGTGAGTACTTCTCACAAATCCGATTCCACTCCTTTTAGGAATGTGACCCTTATTTGTAAGGATCATGTTTAAGGACTTGCTACCGACCTCGAATTTCTTCAAGTTGTCCTTAAGTACTAAGTTCTCATTTTGGAGAGTTTCTAAATCATGGCATTTAACACATGGAGCTAGACAATCATGATATTCAGTTTTTAATTTATCAAAAGCACACGTAAAACTATCATGCTCCTTTCTTAGCAATTTGTATTTTCTACTAGTTGTCTTACATTCATCAAATAACTCATGGAAGGCATTTAATAAATCATGATAAGGTAAATCTGCATTAATTAAATTGATTTGTTATTTACCTCTTCTTCGAAGGCCATTAGAGCGTAGTGAGCAACTTGCTCGGTGTTGGACTCCTCTTCTTCGGATGTGCTTGAGTCATCCCATGTTGCCTTGAGCGCCTTCTTCTTTGGTGTTCTCTTTTTGGCTTGAGGGCAATCGTTCTTGTAGTGTCCCGGTTTTTTGCATTCATAGCAAATCACTTGGTCCTTCTTTTGTTCAAATTTATTTTTTGTATTATTTTTAAATTTGTTCTTCCTTAAATATTTTTGAATTTTTTGAGTCAAAAAAGTGCAATGTCATTGTCATTTGTCCTCATCACTTGATGTTCCTTTCAAGTGGTCTTCTTGTGATTTGAGTGCCATATCCTTCCTGTTCTTTTGGAAGGGGTTCTCGAGCTTCGTCATGAGCTTGACATGTCATTTCAGAGGTCATTAGAGACCCAATGAGTTCTTCAAGAGGGAATGTTTTAAGGTCTTTGGCCTTTTGAATGGTCGTAACTTTTGGATCCCAACTTTTAGGGAGGGATCTTAAGATTTTAGTTACTAGTTCAAAGTTAGTAAAATCTTTACCAAGAGCTTTGAGTCCATTGATGACATCCAGAATCGGGTGTACATGTCTCCGATGGACTCACTTGGTTTCATTCGAAAAGTTCGTAAGAGTGCACAAGAATGTTGATTTTGGACTCTTTCACTCGGCTAGTGCCTTTCGTGAGTGACCTCAAGAGTTCTCCAAATATCAAAAGTCAATCACAAATTGAAACACGATTAAATTTGTTTTTTGTCTAGTGCACAAAACAAGGCATTCATAGACTTTGCATTTAAAGCAAAAACCTTCTTCTCCAATTCATTCCATTCGCTCATCGGAAGAGAAGATTTTTTAAACCGTTTTCAACAATAGTCCAAAGCTCGAAATCCATAGAAATGAGGAAGATCCTCATCCGAAGTCTTCCAATACGTGTAATCCCACCCATTAAACATAGGTGGACGAGTGATAGAATGGCCCTCTTGCATGCCGGAGTAAGCCATCTCTCTTGGGTATTAAACCAAATATGAGAGATAACCTTGCTCTGGTACCAATTGTTAGGATCGAGCAGCACTAAGGGGGGTGAATTAGTGCATGGATTAAAACTTCGGTTTTCTAAAAAAATCTTCAGATGAAGAGAGCGGAACTTGACAAGCTTAATCTTGAAAGGCGTATTCTTAAATATGCACAGCAACAGTAATAAGGAACTAAAGCATATAAGAAGGTTTGCAATAATATAAATAACAATAATGAAACGCATAAAACCACGGATCACGCCGATTTTAGAGTGGTTGGTCAAATGACCTACTCCACTTGCATGAGGCCCCTCTTCGATGAGGCTCCCACCTTCCACTAGCAAGTCTCTTGAAATGGAAGGGTAAATACCCTCTTACAACTCTTTACAAGTGGTTCACTCTCTTACAGATTTTCGAGAAGAGATGAGGTGAACACTAACAAATTGAAAAGAAAGCAAGCTAACACTTTTCTAAGATCTTTCTCTCAAACTCTTTGCTGCTCAAAAGGTTGTTATCTCACCGAGATTTGAGGGGTATTTATAGGGCTCAAGAGGATTCAAATTTGGGCTCCAAAATTTGGGCTCTAAAATTCAAATCCTCTTTGGGTTCTCGATCTTTGGCGGTGCCACCGCCAGCGCTCGGGTGTTGGGAGGTGCCTTCACCAGGAGGTGTCACCGCCAAAGCACTGGGTCTTTGGCCACCCACCACTGCTCTCCGATTCACTTGGTTTGGCTTTCTTTTAGCCCAAACCAAATCTGACTTTGGCCCCGGGTTGGCCCCTAACCAGGATATAGGATTATCTTCTTAATCCTAATCCTAATTACAAGTGAACTACATAACAAAACACATCCTAAGCAATTTATTAACCATGAACGTCAAGTCTTGTTCCGGCGAGCTTTCCAGAATTTAACTTCCTTCGACGGGTCCAAGCACGCTCTCGAACTTGTGATGACTTTAAAGAGTAGCTGAGACTTCTTGGTGATCTCTGCGAACCTCCGACGATCTCTTCGGCGAACTTCCAACAGGTTCCCGATTTCTTCTCGGTTGGTTCCGGTAGCATCTCCGACGATTCTTCGAACTCTTAAACGTTCATCGAACTCGACTCCGGTATTCTTGCTTTGTGTTTTCTGTTTATCGTAGTTAATCCTGCACACTTAACTCAATAATATGGATTAGATCAAATAACCCATCAATTGATTTTATCATCAAAATCCGAGATTCAACATGCACAACAAAGGGTAAAATGGTCCATTATAGACCGAAAATCTCTCACACGTGTCCACATGACACAACCTTTATTTACAAGCCTAAAGCGGCCACCGACCCAACTAAAATGGGACTATCAAGCCTTCGGTCGTCCCCCTACATGCTGTACAATGCATGAACATACCAAAAGACACGGACATACATAAGCATTACATCAAACACCCTGTTTAGAAGTTTGTCCGTGACAAAGTGACGTCATTGTTGGCTGGGCAGCAGCGGCGATGGTGGTGGCAACCGGCGTTCGCAGCAGCAAGAGGACCGGCAACTGCTTCGCAGCAACAAGAGGAGGATTGCCCTATTTCCATCACTATGGGGGCAGCGCAAGGGGGAGTGGCGACAGTCGTTCTCACCCGAGCCAGGGGGAGCGGCGGCTGGGAGGCGAGTAGCGATTTCCACATGGTGGCTAGCAGCGGTGGTGGGTCGGCTGGAAAGCGACGGCGCTCAAGGCGCGGCTGCGATCGACGAGGGGCTGCGGCAACAGAGGAAGCTTTGTTTCTGCAACCGCTTCAATGAGGGGCTGCGGCAACCGGCGACTACGGCTACAACCCAAGGGGGGGGCTTGGTTAGGGTTGCGGCTGGTAGGCGAGCAGCGCTGATCGAGCAATCGGGAAGCAACGGTGGCGGTGGAGAAAAAGGCAGCGAGCGTCGTCACTGGCCAGGAAGTTGCGATGCTGGAGATGGGAAACAGGGTGCTCTATTTCTATCGCACCATAGCCGGAGCCGCTGGCGATGCTGGCAATGGCGTTGCGGCGGTGATCGTGCGGTCGAGAAGCAATGGCAGCGGTGGAGAAGGAGTCGGCGGTGTCACAGTTGGGAACAAGGGCAAGTGGTGAGTTGCCCTGTTTCTGACACTATGGATGCAGAGCAAGGAGGAAGATAACGTCTTATCATCGCTCTGATACCAAATGATAAGACCCTAAAGTCTTATCGTAAAAAAGAAGAAGAGAAAGGGGATGATAACGATCGCTTCGAAGCGATCAAGGAGGCCGATCCCCTCGAAGCGATCGTTATCGTCCCCTTTCTCTTCTTCTTTTTTATGATAAGACTTTAGGGTCTTATCATTTTGCCCTAGATTGCTCTCGATAGGTGACCCGCCAGCACTAAAGCCCGAGCCCGAGCATAGTCGCTTGGCTTGTGATTCCAGCTTCTGCTCGGGTCGCCCCAGATCGGTCTCGACAGGTGACCCGTTGGCACTAAAACCTAAGCACGAGCATAGTCGCTCGGCCCGCAGGTCTGGCTCTTGCCCAGGTCACTCCATATCACTCTTGACAGGTGACCCGCCAGCACCAAAGCCCAAGCCCAAGCATAGTTGCTCGGCTTGCGATTCTAGCTCCTGCCCGATTCGCCCCAGATCGCTCTCGACAAGTGATCCACCGGCACCGAAACCTGAGCACGAGCATAGTCGCTCGGCCCACAGGTTTGGCTCTTGCCTAAGTCACTCTAGATCACTCTCGACAGGCGACCCGTCGGCACTAAAACCTAAGCACAAACATAGCCGCTCAGCCCACAGGCCCGAGTCACACCTCATGGCTTATCCAATGCCCAAGCCGTATCTCGAAATAACCTAACACCCGAGTCACACCTCGTGGCCAATCCAATGCCTGAGCCACATCTCGAAACAACCTAATGCCCGAGTCACATCTTGCATCCAATCCGATGCCCGAGCCACATCTCGAAACAACCTAACGCCCAAGTCACACCTCGCGGCCGATCCGATGCCTGAGCCACATCTCGAAGCAACCTAACACTCGAGTCACACCTCACGGTTGATCCGATGCCCCTGCTGCATATCAAAACAACCTAACGCCCGAGTCATGCCTCGCGACTGACCCTACGCCCCTCCCTGATGCCCAAGTCGCTCCACGTCGATCCACAACTCGCAGCCCAAACTGTGTCACCTCGGTTCGCTCACCGACTTGACCCATGCTAAACCAGTCATCCAACC
The DNA here is from genome assembly GCA_900464855.2 of Musa schizocarpa. NCBI lineage: Eukaryota > Viridiplantae > Streptophyta > Magnoliopsida > Zingiberales > Musaceae > Musa > Musa schizocarpa. The sequence goes on from LS990916.1 coordinate 20,786,345, forward strand.
GACCAGGACGATAGGCCCCGACAGCCCGATCCGCAAAGTCAATCTTGCCTGAGGCATAGGGCATTGCCCCTCTAATCGCCCCCCAACAAGTCAATTCTATTTCGCCTCCTAAGCAATCAATATCCCTCCAACTCAGGCATGCCTCCTGGCCCGTTAAGGCCCCCGTGACATGCATTGATGGGGGGGAGAAGTGATATGGTATATTTTGGCGGCCTGGACACATCACCGCTGACACCACATGCCAAATCGGAGCCCTACGCCACCCGTCCTATCTCGAGAGCTCGTACCAAGAATATATGCCACATGTCCCATCCCGGGAGCTCGGGGTGGTGTCGTCTGACGCCGCTCTGTGCGTCCCGGAACGACGGCCCATCAGAAGGGTCATCCCATCTCTCGGGGGTCAATAGTAGCGACACTAAATCGGCGCACCATCAGCCCTCACGCCATAATATAAAACCCCTGGCTAGCCTCCGACCAGGGGGAGGTAAGAAAAAAGAAGGAAAAAAGCAATCCCTCTCGTTACTAACTTTCTCGTCGGAGGGGCCACGATCGAGTACCACCCAGTGGAGGCCATTTTTGCAGGAGGGCGACCACTCATCGACGGTGAGGGGCTTGGCATGGGAGAGTGATCCGCCTGGCACCAAGGAGTCACCAATCAGCTCCAATCCCAACCAACGCCCATAGCACTCCTTCCCGAGGGCTCGGGTACCTCATCATCTGAATCACCCTACAGAAAGCTCCCTACATCGGCTTGTGGACCTAGTCATGCTGATTCACTAGCCATGGCATATCTATTGTCTAACAGCCCTCAACTTCAGGCTGTCGACATTGGAGACATACGACGGCGGCTCCGATCCCACGAAGCATGTCTCCGCATTCTGGGCTCAAATGGCCCTCTATGGCACCTCCAATGCATTGATGTGCCAGGCATTTCCGACCACTCTGAGGGGACCGGCACGAGCATGGTTTCGCTGGCTATGCCGATCCTCGGTCTCATCCTTCGACCAGCTCGTCGAGGAGTTCGAGCAGAACTTCCTCGCCAGTGTGCCACCTAGGCCTTCCATGGCCACTCTGCTCGTGCTATCCCAGCACGAAGACGAGTCGCACTCTCAATTCATGGCATGCTTTGCCACCGATATCTGGGGATTCCCGGACGCTCACCCCTTTGAACCACGTATCTCAATCAATCTGATGCCCGAGTCGCATCCCGGTCGATCTAATGCTCGAACCATGCATCTCAACCAATCCAATGCCCGAGTCGCATCCCGGTCAATCCGACACCCGAGCCACACTTCTCGACCGAATTGATGCTCGAGCCACACCTCGCGGCCTAGTCCTTTACCCGAGATGCCCCGCATAGATCTCCAACTCGCGATCTATCAAAACTCTAACCGAGTCACCCCAACTCGATCCTCGATTCATGACTCGTCGCTCCTAACTCCGAGCCATGCCAAACCCATTATCCGACCTACGACAATTTGGTTTTGCCTCGTCGTTTTCACCATGTCGGTTTCTACATGTCGGTTTTACCTCGTCAGGCCCTTGCCTCCTGATCAGTAGAGTCAATCCTGTCCGAAGCATAGGGCACCGCCCCTTTAAATCGCCCCACAATGAGTTAATCAAACTTCCCCTCATGAGCGATCAACCTCACTCTGACCAAGGCATGCTGCCTGGCCCTCTAAGGACCCCACGGCATGCCTTGGAGGGGGGAGGGGAGAAGTGATACAGCATATTTTGGCCCCTAAGACATGCCAAGTCAGAATATGTATTAAGCCACTACTCGGCACATCACGCCTCGGGAACCCTAAGACACGCAAAGTCAGAATCCGTACTAAGTCACTGCTCGGCACATCACGCCTCGGGAACCCCAGGACATGCCAAGTCAGAATCCGTACTAAGGCATTGCTCGGCACGTCCACTATGCCAACCCACATATGACCGACCCACGTACAATAATATAAAGACCTCTGGCTGACATCTAGCCAAGGGGGGAAAAAAAAGGGTGGCAAAAATCAATTGATCACTCCACAGACTTGCTTGTCGGAGGGGCCTTATCGGGTGATCCCGACGAGGGCCATTTCTACAAGAAAACACGGCCACCTCACGAAGGCAATTTGCCAACCACCCGAGAATCGCCATCCAGTGCATGAAGGAGAGCAGCCAATTGGTCCAGATCCTAACCAATGTCAACCAGCACTCCTTCCCGAGGGTGCAGCCACCTCACGAAGACGAGCTACTAACCACCCCGGAGAAGGAGAAACGCAGCTCAGCATACATGGCGCCCAGATCGACACACCAAAGAACACTGATCAACACCCCATCATGAGGGCCCGGTCGACCTCGGCATCCAACTCAGCCAACAGAAGACTCCCGACATCGACCCATGGACCAGGTCGTGCTGAATCACCAGCCATGGCACATTTGTTCACTAACAGTTCTGAATTAATCCTGGGGTCCAAGTGATTAAGCTCGGTTCCAGTTTCGGTGTCGGTGGGTCACTAGTCGGGAGCAATCTAGAGCGATCTAGGCAGGAATCGAACCTGAGGGCCGGTTCATACCTGAACATTGTCATGCCACGTGGCGGGCCGGGTGGAGCGTCACGAGGGCTAGCGGGAAACTTCGTTTTGAATTGCCTTCGGCGGAGGGTCTCGAGTGATGGGATTACTCTGGCAGGAGCTCCAAGGTGGGCGAATCTGGCGGATCTGAGAGGTTGCAACGGGTCTTAAATGCCATGATTGTTCCTCTCCTCGAGAAGCCCTAATCGTCGCCTCGCCGTGGGTTACCTACCTTTTATAATCCCCAACGAGGGCGGTTGCCATCACCTTTGCCATCAGTTTTTTGCCCTTCACCTCGGCTCTTTTCTTGCAACTCCACCGTCCTCTTTGCTTCAATCCCTTGCCCCGAACCCCGGGCTTCTTTCTCGCAACTCTGAGGTCGGGATGTCTCTGTCTTCATCTTCGTTTTCATCTTTGTCTTCATTTTCATCCCCTTCTCCCTCTCCTTTTCCTTCTCCTTCTGCAAGTTCTCAGGATGAGGTGGTGAGCGTGTCTTCGGGCAGTGCCTCCTTGAAGGCCTCTAAGGGTTCAACCATGCTTGAGGCCTTCAGGTCATGGCATGACGTGGACTCGGTGGTGACCAAGGACCTTTTGAGAGTGCTTCGGTATCGCTACCGCATCCCGGAGTGTTATGGCCTGCATGCCCCTCGACCTGGGCAGCGGTCATACGACCAGTTTCCCGACGGATTCGAGTTAACCGTGGGGGCACTCGAGGCGGGGCTGCGGTTCCCGGTGCACCCTGTCATTAGGGACTGTCTTCGCTTTTGGAGGATCTCCCCCTCCCAGGTGTCGCCAAACTCCTAGCGCTACTCGGTGGCTTTCATCTGGGAGTGTCAAGGGGCTGGGATCGAACCGTCCCGGCCCCTCTTTCTGGCTTGCTTCCGCCTAGGCAAGGGACCATGCGGGTATTACTTGATCGCCTGCAACAGTTTCAAGATCAGTGGTGCACCCTCCAAAAATAAAGGTTAGAAGAGGCATTTCTTCTATATTAGTTGTGATCAAGAGTGGGGCTTCAGTACTGGGTGAGCTTTTCGGACCATCAATAATGCCCTCCCATCGCTCTGTGCTATAGATGCAGCGGTCGTGGATCGTCTGAGGGGTATCCTGTCCTCTTCTCAGGCAATTAAGGAGATGACCAATGAGTGGATGGTTGAAGTGGAGTTGAGCCCCACCATCGGAGGTATAGCCATTCGTATATCATGGCTCGTTCGCTCGTCCCAAACCATCTGACCGCTACCTATTTTGCAGAAATTGTGGATCTGAGATCGATGAAGAAGATGGCCAGTGCCAAGGCCGTCGAGCCCTTGTCTTGGGACGGGGAGGGCTCTGGAGGCGGGGTTGTCCCGCCGGAGAGCACGCCGAAGAGAGTGTTGGGAAATCCTTGGGGGCGACATCTTATGCGCAGCGGAAGAACAAGAAAAACAAAATCCCCGATTCCCAAAGAGATGTTCGTCGTCGTGCAAAGATTGGTATGCAAAAATCCACGAAACATGAAACTGCGTAGAGTAGATTGTGTTACCTAGGGAGATCGTATATCCCTATTTCCTTGCAGATCCTTAGGAGAGGGTGAAGGAGGTCAAGCGTCCTCCTCTCTAGCGGTGATCCACGCAGCAGGATTGCGATGACGCTCCTTAAAACTCCAGACCTACTCTGAGGTGGAGATGGAGAGGAGAATAGGAGAAGGCAAACAAAAGCTCTCTTGCCCATGGGGCTCTGAATTCCTCCAATTTATAGAGGTCCACTGTCAAACCTTAATGGGTCCTCCCCTAGTGGGTATTGGATCTGCATCCAATAAGACAAGGGCTCCGTCGGATATCTCATATCCGACCCTCTATTCATCGTAATGCCTACCATATGTGTGTGACCCTCTAGGCCCAATATCGAGCTGGCCGTGAGTCATACCTGTCAGAACTCCTTCTAACTCAATGAATTATTATCTCTGTAATAATTCACTCGACTCATCGACTTCACGGACGTATTTTAGGCCCACTACGCCATAGTCCCCTGACGATCTGGGGAATCCAATCCATTGGACCCGTCGTCCTCGATTACCATGTACCTATAGTCCCTCATCCATCTAATATACTAGAGACCGTATATCGAGTATGGTGTTGTCAGACCCACACGGTTTCTTCTCGAGTCTCGCTCTAATCGGATTCTCCCGGAGAACTTTTTCTCTCTCAACCCGAATGACCCTGGCCAGTGATTTGTTTGAGTAAGAACACATGGGATATTCCTCTCATGACGCCGAGAGTGGATGATCCTCTATCGACACTCAATAGCCCTCGTAAGGTCGACTACCACTCCTAATGACCAGTTGTACTAGATCTGGGACAGCCAAACCTATATAAGTCTGGTATCAAAGAGTGGAGCACTCATACAGGACATCCTTGGTGTCTCAAGTCTAAGGACCAGATACACCACTAGGACTACGGAATTATTCGTCTCCGACAATAAGGCATCATCAACCATTCAAAGCATTCCGTAAAGCGGATCAATCAGTGAACTCATTCTCCAATGAGCACTGCATCGTATCCCTAGTGTCCCTACATAAGCAGCTATGAGACCAACCTGCATCCATCATATGGACGGGTATATGACACATCATCACCGTCCAGGTTATCACGATATCCCTCTCGAGTAACCTATGACCGGGATTATTTAGGATATGTATTTAAAGGTGAATCGATCTCACTATCGTGATCTTATCACGATCCGATTCCCATTGCATAAATCCAAGGACATCACAATATATGTATGCATTTATGCAACAGTTATAAAGTGATATATGTCAAAATATAATAAGCAAAAAGATTCTATATTAAGTCACACGTGCCATCACTCACGTGATTGGCTTGCTGGGCACCTATGACTAGCAATCTCTCACTTGACCTAAAGCCAATCACCTATGTGTCTGATCCCCATCAGACCCTTGTGACGCTCAAAACAAATCTGAGACAACGGCTTTGTTAGTGGATCTGCAATGTTATCTTTGGATGGAACTCTTTCCACTACTACATCTCCTCGGGTCACGATCTCTCTGATAAGGTGGAACCTCCTTAGAACATGCTTAGATTTCTGATGAGGCCTAGGTTCCTTTGCTTGAGCAATCGCCCCGTTGTTGTCGCTATATAGGGAGATCGGCTCTTCGCTACCCGGCACGACTCCCAAATCTGTGATGAACTTCTTCACCCAAACTCCCTCCTTTGCTGCATCTGATGCAGCAATGTACTCCGCCTTTGTGGTCGAGTTAGCAGTGGTATCTTGCTTGGAACTCTTCCAAAGATGCTTGCGCTCCTCCATTCAAGGTGTACACATACCCTGAATTCGACCGCTATCATCGACATCGGGGCCGAAAACTTGAGTCGGTGTAGCCTTCAACCTTAAGGCTATTACCTCCATATACTAGTAAAAGATCCTTAGTCCTTCTCAAGTACTTAAGGATACACTTTCTTTGCTTTCCAGTGCTCCAAGCACGGATCCTACTGACACCGCCAGTGACACACTGTGAGCATGCACTATATCGGGCCTAGTACATAGCATGGCATAAATGATAGACCCTATTGCTGAGACATAAGGTATCATATCCATGTTCACCCTTTCTTCTGGAGTCTTTGGGGACATACTAGAGAAAGCGATATCCCATGTCTCATCCAGATGAGACCTCTCTTGAATTTTCCATGCCAAACCTTTTGACAATGGTTTCTATGTACCTAGACTGGGACAAGCCAAGCATCCTCTTGGATCTATCTCTATAGATTCTAATCCCCAAAATATAGGATGCTTCCCCTAAGTCCTTCATGGAGAAGTGTCTAGATAACCAAGCCTTTACTGTGGATAGCATTCCTACGTCATTCCCAATAATTAGGATGTCATCCACATATAACACCAAAAAGGTGATAGCACTCCCACTTACCTTTCTGTATACACAAGGCTCATCTTCGTTCTTAACGAAGTCATAAGATATGATTGCCTCATCAAATCTTATGTTCCAACTTCGGGAAGCTTGCTTTAATCCATAAATGGATCTAAGCAACCTACACACCTTATCTGGACAGTTCTTGGACACGTATCCCTCAGGTTGCATCATATACACCTCCTCCTCGAGGTTCCTATTGAGGAATGCGGTTTTCACATCCATCTGCCAGATCTCATAATCATAGTGTGCTGCAATGGCCAATAGAATTCTGATGGATTTTAGCATTGCTACGGGTGAGAAGATTTCGTCATAGTCAACACCTTGCCTTTGACGATACCCCTCAACCACTAGCCTTGCTTTATAGGTCTCTACCTTTCCATCTACTCCGATCTTTTTCTTAAAGATCCACTTGCAACCGATGGGTATAATACCTTCGGGCGCATCAACTAGGTTCCAAACCTTATTGGAATACATAGAATCCATCTCAGAATTCATGGCTTCTTGCCACTTCCCGGAGTCTATACTCATAATAGCCTTCTCATAGGTCTGAGGATCAATATCCTCTGCATCCTCTCCTCTAATATGTCCCACATATCTCTCAGGAGGATGGGATACTCTATCAGATCTGCGTAAAGTTGAAACTTATGCATTAGGTACCTGAACAGACTCGGGCTGTAGAGTGATGCTTGAGCTTAGTTCTCCAACCTCACTCAATTCTATCATTCTCCCACTATCTCTGCCAAGAATGTGTTCCTTCTCAAGGAACACTGCTCTCTTAACTACAAAGACCTTTTGGTCCTCGAGATGATAGAAATAATACCCACAAGTTTCCTTGGGGTATCCCACAAATTTGCATCGCTCTGTCCTTGATTCTAACTTATCGGGGTTGTGTCTTTTAACATGTGCAGGGCAGCCCCAAATCTTAACAACCTTAAGATCAGGCTTCTTCCTTTTCCATATCTCATATGGTGTAGATACTACCGACTTAGTTGGAACTCTGTTCAAAAGGTAAGCTGCGGTTTCTAGGGTATATCCCCAGAATGAGATGGGTAGGTCAGCGAAACTCATCATGGACCGTACCATATCTAATAATGTATGATTTCTCCTTTCAGAGACACCATTGAGCTGAGGTGTATAAGGAGGTGTCCATTGGGATAATATCCCCATGGTCCTTGAGGAACTAAGTGAACTCTATACTTAAGTACTCACCTCCTCGATCTGATCGAAGAGTTTTGATACTCTTTCCAGTCTGGTTTTCCACCTCATTCTTATACTCTCTGAATTTCTCAAAGGCCTCGGACTTGTACTTCATTAAGTACACATATCCAAACCTTGAGAAATCATCAGTAAATGTAATGAAGTAGGAGTAACCTCCAATGGCATGAGTTGACATGGGTCCACATACATCACTATGTATGAGTTCCAACAACTCAGTGACTCTCTCTCCAGTTTCACTAAATGGAGAGTTGGTCAGTTTTCTACGAATGCAAGGCTCACAAGTTGCATATGACACATAGTTGAATGGATCTAGATATCTATCATTTAGCAACTTTTGAATCCTTCTTTCATGGATGTGACCTAGCCTACAATGCCACAGGTATGCAATGTTCAACTCATCTCATTTCCTTTTGGACATATTTACATTCATGATATGTGGAGTAGTGTCTAATATAAATAAATCATTATGCAATATTCCTTTCATGATGATCTTATCATCTAATAATATCGAACAACCATTATTCTCAAAAATAAATTTATATCCACTAACTGTTAAACATGAAATGGAGATAATGTTTTGATAATAGAAGGAACAAAATAACATGCATCTAATGCAATAAATGCTCCACTAGGCAGATGTAGGGCGACCTCGCCAACAGCTACTACAACAACTTTTGCTCCATTACCCATCTTGAGGTTCATCTCGCCCCTCTCTAGTCTCCTAGTCCTTGCCAGAACCTGCAACGAATTGCATATATGATAAGCACTACCGGTATCCAATACCCATATGTTATCATAAGAGTCTAACAAATGAAGACTGATCATGAATGTACCTGAAGCTTCATCAAGCTTTGTTTCGCCCTTTCTGCAAGGTACTCTTTGCAGTTTCTCTTCCAGTGCCCATCTTTACCATAGTGGAAGCACTGGCCTTTGTCCTTTGCTGGGTCTTTCTTAGCAACCTTTGTTTTACTTGGTTTGACCTTGCCCTTTCTCTTCTTAAGGGACCTTTCTGCTTTCCTTTTCCTTTTGGTCTCACCAGTGTAGAGAACTGGATTCTCTTTCTTGATAGTACTCTCTGCCTCCCTCAACATATTGAGAAGCTCTGGGAGAGTCACTTCAAGCTTGTTCATATTAAAATTCATTATGAACTGTGAAAAGGAATCGGTAGGGATCAAGCACAATGTCCACACACAAGTTATCCTCTAGGACCATTCCTAGACCTTTGTGAGTTTTCTATCTACTCAATCATCTTTAGGACATGGTTCTCGAAACGGTGTCCCCTCAGTCATCCTAGCGGAAGAGGCTCTTAGATATCTCATATCATTTGAGTCCTTCCCCTGTTCCTCAAACAATTTATGGACATGTAGGAGAATGGATTTGGCATCCATCTTTTTTTCATGTTGTCTCTATAACAACAAGTAGTCATAGAGCCCAACATATAGCACTGAGCAAGAGTGGAGTCATCAATGTACCTCACGTAGCAAGTTTATCTCATCCTCGTTTGCCCCTTCTTCGGCGCAAGCATCATCAGTATCAAGGACATTACGCGATTTTCTCCCTGTGAGAGAACAATTCTCAAGTTACGGAGCCTATACGTATAATTTGGACCAGTGAGGCGGTTGACATCAAGTATGCCACGTAAGGGATTTGAAAGCGACATTTTCTGAAAATAAAGATGCAGCAGAAATGAATAACATGCAGATTTTGCAAGAAATAAACTATCAAGATATGGACTTTTATCTTAATATGCTCCCACTATTTTACTCATGAGTCACGCGACACCCTCAGCACGTGAAACGGAAGTCTCCGGTAGACTTCTAGTGGGGATCAAGATCCAATCAGCGTCTTAGTGTAACCTCGAGGGACTCGACCAATCACACTAAGCCTAAAAGGTAGGCAACTCTTGTCGATCACAACTTCTTGTGATTCCCGTCCTGTTTGGCCTCCGAATCACCATGGCCTCGAGGGACTCGACCAACCATGATGCTCGGTTAAGTCAACACCTTCGTTACAAGATGAGTCTGATTTGATGATATACCCTTGAGGGACTCGACCAAGTATACCATGCCCTCAGGTCACCGGTGACATCTCTATGTAAGAAGCAAGATAATAATCGCGATATAGGTGAGTCTCGAGGGACTCGACCAACTCAACCTACACCGGGAATCGGTTCCTACTTATAACGATGGAAGGCCATGTGGGTCAATCTAATTGCCTCACGTTTACCGACTTAATATTATTGAGAGATGTTTCTATGATTTGGTCTCCTAATATGACATGTCACACATATACATATTTAATATATATCTACATCGCATGTAAATATATATACATATCTAGTATGTATAAGCAATTACACCAGATGATCATGGACCACAACCTAATATGATTAGGTCGAGCCAAGAGGGCCTAATCACTCACATCAAGATCTATGTGTGCAACGGTGCATCTCCATGCCTTGTGATTGTCCATTTCGTCCTTTTGTTTGTTTCATTCGACATCTTGATACATCTTCATGCATCCACATCGTCCGTCTCGTGGGTCCGGATGTAATGATCCACGCCCCCCTGTGCCTCCTCATGTGATTACAACTTAATCATAGGCACGCAGGCCCGACAATAAAAGAGAAATATAATGGAGGTTCGCATACCTCAATAATAATAATCATAGGTACACACATCACACGGTCCATGATCATCCGTCCACACATCATACATCACATGTATAAATAATCATCATCATGTAGGACTATTAGATAATAATAATAAAAAATAATAATCAACTAAACCTTTTAATTAATTAATATTTTTTCTGAAATCAAGGACATTATAGGGAATTTCTGAATTCATAGGGGTATTTTCGTAATTTGGATAAAAGATAGAAACTGTAATTTCTCAAATTCCGAGGGGCAAAATTGTCTTTTGCCCAGAAAACCCTAATGCCCTTTCCCCTTTTCGCTGCTGCTGCCGCCGCCACCCTACCCGGCGGGGCTCAGGAAGGGGCGAGGGCACGCCCTCACCGCAAGCAAGACGCGGATTGGCTGCTTGCTGGCCGGTGCCCTTTTCTTTTCGCCGCCTCATAGGTAGTGTTGTCCGCCGGGCGACTACCCCTTAGGGGGGGGGGAGCGGGGAGCTGGCGGCCGCCCTGCGCTTACCTACGACCGGCAGGCTACATGCATCGGCAGATCGAGGGCAGCAACTGTTGCTACCCTTCCTTGTTTTTGCGTCAACAATTTTGACGTCAAAATTCTTCCTAAACACAACACACGCAGTTCAAAACCAATCATTCTCACGAGCAACCTGGCTCTGATACCACTGTTGGGAAATCCTTGGGGGCGACATCATATGCGTAGCGAAAGAACAAGAAAATCAAAATCCCCGATTCCCAAAGAGATGTTTGTCGTCGTGCGAAGATTGGTACGCAAAAATCTGTGAAACATGAAACTGCGTATAGAGTAGATTGTGTTACCTAGGGAGATCTTATATCTCTGTTTCCTTGCAGATCCTTAAGAAAGGGTGAAGGAGGTCAAGCGTCCTCCTCTCTAGCAGTGATCCACACAACAGGGTTGCGACGACGCTCCTCAAAACTCCAGACCTTCTCTGAGGTGGAGATGGAGAGGAGAATAGGAAAAGGCAACCAAAAGCTCTCTAGCCCATGGGGCTCTGAATCCCTCCTATTTATAGAGGTCCCCTGTCAAACCCTAATGGGTCCTCCCCTAGTGGGTATTGGATCTGCATCCAATAAGACAAGGGCTCCGTCGGATATCTCATATCCAAACCTCTATTCATCGCAATCCCTACCATATGTGTGTGACCCTCTAGGCCCAATATCGAGCTGGCCGTGAGTCATACCTTTCAGAACTCCTTCTAACTCAGTGAATTATTATCTCTGTAATAATTCACTCGACTCATCGACTACGGACGTACTAGGCCACTACGCAGTAGTCCCCAGACGATACAGGGGAATCCAATCCATTGGACCTGTCTGTCCTCAATTACCGTGTACCTATAATCCCTCATCCATCTAATATACTAGAGACCGTATATCGAGCATGGTGTTGTCATACCCACACGGTTTCTACTCGAGTCTCGCTCTAATCGGATTCTCCCAGAGAACTCTTTCTCTCTCAACCCGAATGACCCTGGCCAGGGATTTGTTTGAGCAAGAACACACGGGATATTCCTCTCATGACGCCGAGAGTGGATGATCCTCTATCGACACTCAATAGCCCTCGTAAGGTCGACTACCACTCCCAATGACCAGCGTACTAGATCTGGGATAGTCAAACCTATATGTCTGGTATCAAAGAGTGGAGCACTCATACAGGACATCCTTGGTGTCTCAAGTCTAAGGACTAGATACACCACTAGGACTACGGAATCGCTGTCTGACAACAAGGCATCATCAACCATCCAGCATTTCGTAAGCAGATCAATCAGTAAACTCATTCTCCAATGAGCACCTGTACTGTATCCCTAGTGTCCCTACACAAGCAGCTATGAGACCAACTGCATCCATCATATGGACGGGTATACAACACACCAGTCTGTCCGGTTATCACGATATCCCTCTCGAGTAACTTATGACCGGGATTAATTAAGATATGTGTTTAAAGGTAAATCGATCTCACTATCGTGATCTTATCACGATCCGATTCCTATTGCACAAATCCAAAGACATCACAATATATGTATGCATTTATGCAATAGTTATAAAGTGATATATGCCAAAATACAATAAGCAAAAAGATTCTGTATTAAGTCACACGTGCCATCACTCACGTGATTGGCTTGCTGGGCACCTATGACTAGCAGAGAGCGTCGGCATCACCGACATTAGAGCACTCTCTTAAGAAGACGAAGATGGTGGCTCGAAAGATGCCCGTGAGCCAGGCCACCCGCTCGAGCACCTCCTTGGAATCGCCAGGGGCCATTGCCTAGGGGGAGGGCTTACGAGGTGTGAAGGGGAAAGGGTCGACCGGGTCATCTGACAGTGACCCTTCCAAGAGGGAGACGACGTGCCCCTTGCCGGTATGAGAATTGTGTCGCATTTATTTCTAGGCCAAGAGTGGGCAGTGCCAACCCCAACAGATGGCCAAACTTCTGGCCAGGGAGCCTGAGGCCCCCTACGCCGCTCGGTGGCCAACTCTCAAGGCCGACAATCGTCTCTGGGGTGATGGGCTAACCGCCCAGGAGTTCGTCCGAGGGGTGTTGCACCTAGGCTTGGCCAAGGACCTCTACAGCTCCACCTCTGAAGTGCTGGTAGAGCGAGCAGCCAAGTCACTCATCTAGGTAAGTAATGACTTCCTTTTCCTACCCAATCCCCTTTTTCTTGGGTGCTGGCATCGATCCTCATGCAGAGCCAGCACTACAGTATGGTGTTGATCGACCGAGTCCTCGACGCTAGGCGGGTGATCAGGCGCCAATTGGAGATCAACGCCACCCTTCGGTTGGAGAACTTGGAGCTGCGAGCCAGGGGGGTCCAGAGGCCATTGTTGTGGCCGAAGAGCGCACCACGGCATTAGGTGAGGAGGTGGCTCATTTGAAGACTGAGCTGGAAGAAAGCTGGTCACACATCCATTCACTATATGATGAGCTACTGACCCTCTCCTAGGACATCGAGACCACTAGGTCGATGGCCCGGGCCGCTGAGGAGGCCCTGGAGGAGGAGCAGCTGGGGTTGCCCTAAAGGGTCGAGGAGGCGGTCGCTAGGTATAAAGCGTATGTTGGGTTCGAGCGTGGATTGGTGAGGTCAGGCCGGGTCACGTACGAGTACAGGTACCGAGTGGACTGCGCTCGCTTCCGGGCGAAGTACCCGGACCTGGAGCTAGAGTCAGACTTGTTTGTCAACAACCCGGTGGATCAGGATGTCGACATGCCGGCGAACGTCCCTTTCAATGATGGGCTCATGACTCCTCCCTCGAGCAAGGGGTTGCGCCCCCTCTCCTTTTGTTTTTTTCTCCATTCGAGCTTGGGGCTGTGCCACCCGATCACCATGTGTATCTCCTTTATCATTGAGAAGCACTCTTATTTTGAAATTCTGACTTGCTATTTTCCCTAACCATGGGTGCGCAGGCCCCATATATCTTTTATGCATCCCAATCAGCCTCCTTTATGGATAGAATTTCTTCAGGTTTGCTGCATTCCACGTTCTCGACATGGGACTTCCCTCCATAGTCTCGAGTCAGTAGGTCCCCTCTCAAACCATGTCATAGACTCAATAGGGGCCTTCCCAGTTGGGTGTGAGCTTTCCCCTTGCTCGGGTCAGGTCGCTCACTTCTGCTCTTCGGAGGTTGAGGTCCCTGACCTTGATTTGGCACAGACAGACCCTTTGGTTGTAAATATGAGCTGCCGCCTTCTTGTATGCTAAGATATGCATATGTGCCTTAGCTCTCCTTTCCTCAAGGAGATCCAAGTTTGCTCGGAGCCCCTCCTGGGAGTCTCCTTGCTCGTAATTGGAGGTACGCAGGGTCGGGAATAACATTTCGGGCGGTAGGACCGCCTCGATCCCGAACACCAGGCTGAACGGAGACTCCCCCAAGGTGGTTTTAGGAGTTGTTCGCATTGCCCATGGGACGTTGGTAAGCTCATCCACCCAGGCACCATGTGCGCTTGAGATTCTCCTCTTGAGGCCTTCCAGAATCACCCAGTTAATCACCTCGGTTTGGCCATTGGTTTGGGGGTGCACGACCGAGCTAAACTTCAACTGGATCCTGTACGACTGGCAATAGGCCTTGAAGTTAGTGTTGTTGAATTGAGTTTCGTTGTCAGCGATGTTGGCCTTCGGGATCCTGGACCGGGTGATGATATTCTTCCATGTGAAGTTCTGGACTTGCTTCTTGGTAATGAAGGCCAAGGATTCGGCTTCCACCCACTTCGTGAAGTAGTCGACCCCGACTATGAGAAAGCATCACTGACCCGACGCTGGAGGGAAAGGCCTGAGGAGATCGAGCCCCAATTGGGGCAAAGGGCCAAGCCACATCTATCGGACTAAGGGGAACGGCTGGTTGGTGCGGCAGTTGGGCTTGCCGCTGGCATTGTGGAAACTGTTGCACATATGACATGGCATCCTGGCACATGGTTGGCCAGTAGTATCCTTGCTAGAGGGTTTTGAAAGCCAAGGTTCGTCCCCCGATGTGCTCCCTGCAAATCCCTTCATGGAGCTCGGCGAAGACCATCTCGGCTTCCGATGGCGCGAGGTAGCATAGGAGGGATTGAGAAAAATCCCTACGGTACAACTTCCTACCAATGATGCAGTACTAGGCTTGGGTTCGCCTTAACCGTCTCTCAACCACCGGGTCGTCGGGCTCCTCTCCGCCCGCTTTGTAGCGGAGGATCTCTTCCATCCAGTTCGGTGGTAAATTCATTTCTACGACCTCGTGAGTCGCTATTGTTAGGGCCACTACGGACTCAGTGGCTGGGGCCAACCCCGGGCTGCGGGTGGTGGCTGATCTGGCCAGCACATCAGCCTGCACGTTCTACACCCGAGGTATTCTGGTGACTGAAAGGCGATTGAATCGGTGGGCGAGTTGCTTTGCTTCTATTAGGTATGATACCAACGTTGGGTCTCGGGCTTCGTAGCTCCCATTGACATGTCCCATTACCAGCTAGGAGTCCCTGAAGACTTCAAGGTCGTTTACATGCATCTCCAAAGCAAAGCGTAGGTCGTGGAGCAGCGCTTCGTACTCGGCCTCGTTGTTAGTGGCCCGGAATTGCAATTGGAGAAACCTCTCGTTGGTTTCTCCCGACGGGTCTGTTGGGAAAATCTTTGGGGGCGACATCACATGCGTAGTGGAACAAAAAGAAAACAAAATCCCTGATTCCCAAAGAGATGTTCGTCGTCGTGCGAAGATTGGTGTGCAAAATCTGCAAAACTGAAAAACTACGTATAGAATAGATTGTGTTACCTAGGGAGATCGTATATCCCTATTTCCTTGCAGATCCTTAGGAGAGGGTGAAGGAGATCAAGCGTCCTCCTCTCTAGCGGTGATCCACACAGCAGGGCTGCGACAACGCTCCTCAAAACTCCAGGCCTGCTTTGAGGTGGAGAGGGGAAGGAAAATAGGAGAGGCAAGCAAAGGCTCTAGCCTTTGTGGCTCTGAATCCCTCCTATTTATAGAGGTCCCCTATCAAACCCTAATGGATCCTCGCCTAGTGGGTATTAGATCTGCATCCAATAACCCAAGCCTTTTAGATTAGTGGATCTCTATCTAATAATCTCTCATGGGCTCTTATTGGATCTCGTCCATGGGATCCAATAATTCAGGGGCTTATTGGATATCCAATAAGACAAGGGCTCCATCGGATATCTCATATCCGAACCTCTACTCATCGCAATGCCTACTATATGTATGTGACCCTCTAGGCCCAATATCGAGCTGGTCGTGAGTCATACCTGTCAGAACTCCTTCTAAGTCAGTGAATTATTATCTCTGTAATAATTCACTTGAGTCCTCAACTACGAACGTACTAGGCCACTACGCCATAGTCTCCAAATGATACAGGAGAATCCAATCCATTGGACCTATTTGTTCTCAGTTACCGTGTACCTATAGTCCCTCATCCATCCAATATCCCAGAGAAAGTATATCGAGCATGGTGCTGTGTGACCCATACGGTTTCTACTCGAGTCTCGCTCTAATTGAATTCTCCCGGAGAACTCTTTCTCTCTCAACCCAAATGACCCTAGCCAGGGATTTATCTGAGCAAGAACACATGGGATATTCCTCTCATGACGCCGAGAGTGGATGATCCTTTATTGACACTCAATAGCCCTCGTAATGTCGACTACCACTCCCAATGATCAGCTGTACTAGATCTGGGACAACCAAACCTATAAGTCTTGTATCAAAGAGTAGAGCACTCATACAGGACATCCTTGGTGTCTCAAGTCTAAGGACCAGATATACCATTAGGAATACAGAATCGTTGTCTGACAATAAGGCATCATCAATCATCCAGCATTCCGTAAGCGGATCAGTCAGTGAACTCATTCTCTAATGAGCACATGTACTGTATCCCTAGTATCCATACACGAGCAGCTATGAGATGTTAGGATCAAGAGCACTAAGAGGGGGGGGGGGTGAATTAGTGCAGCGGAAAACTTTCTGCGATTAAAACGAAATTACGTTCGAACGATAAAAATGATTTATGTTTGAAAATCGATTCTAAGATTGCTTTAACTTAAGATCAAGCAAGATGATGTTAAAGTCAATCTATGAAGGCAGTTTGCAGTTATGATGAAAACCAGAATATAAGCGCAAACTGAAATACGACGTTCGTACGAAGAAACTGATTTACGTCTAAATGCTGATTCGTAAATCACTTGATTAGGTGAGATGCTGTTTAAGTAAGGGTATAAAGGTAGTTTGCAGTTATGGTAAAAATCAAAATGTAATCGTAATCTGAAATATGATGATCGTACGAAAAAGCAGATTTACGTCTAAACGCTGATTCGGAAAGTGCAAAGCTTGAAACCCGGTCGTATATGCACAGAAAGCAGTAAGCTTCAGAGGAGGTTTGCAGTAAAGATAATATACTCAAAGTAAATGCAAACCGAGATTTAGAGTGGTTCGGTCAATCTTGACCTATTTCACTTTTGGCTTCCTCCACCCGAGGTCAGGTCACCGACGTCAACTAGAGGCCTTCCTTCAATAGGCTAAGGCCAACCACCCTTTACAGTTTCACTCCTTTTGACGGGCTTAGGAGACAACCCTTACAGAATTTTTTCTCCTCTCTTTACAACTCAAAACTTTGAAGAACAGAGGGAGGAGAACTTTTTGTTTTTACAACAATTTTGAGCTCTAAGAATCACGAAAGAGATCAAGATTTCTAGTGTAAGTTCTTTTTTTTTCTTTGAATGGGTGGGGTATTTATAGGCCCCAACCCAGTTCAAATTTGAGCTCAAAACTGTCAATTTCCGAAATTCGGGATCAAGCGGTTGCACCCTCGATCGGGGCGTTAATCACCTGGCAAAGCTCAAGATCGAGCCTCTGGGGTGCCACCACCCTGTCAGGGCAGTTGCACCTCTTTGCCAAAGCTCGAAGACCGAGCTCGGGCGGTTGCACCTCGACTAGGGCGGTTGCACCGCCGCCGAGCTCAAGACCGAGAGCTCAAGCGGTGCTACCTCTGTCGAGGGGAGGTTGCACCGCCGGCCTCGGCTCGAAGAATGAGCCAGGCGGTGGTACCTCTTCTGGGCTGGGGCGGTTACACCACCCAGTCTCCCGGGGAGACTTAGCCCAGAGGTGCTACCTACCTCGGCTTGGGCGGTTGCACCTCCCACAAGAATCGTGGTCCCGAATGGGTAGATACATTCGGCCCAATTTGGGTTTTTTAGGGGCCCAATTGCCCCAAGATTAAGCTAATGGGATCACCTCCCATTTCCAACTTAATCATTGTGCTAACTACGATAAATCCTAAGACAATTTCTGCAGCTTGCTCTGGTGCGTCAATCGCTTCTTCCGGCGAGTTTCTGGCGAACTTTCGTCGATCATCCGATGAACCCTCGGTGATGCTCCTGCGGACTTCCGGCAAACTCTTGGACTTGCGACGATCCACTTAGCGAGTTCCAATGAGCTTCTTTTGGCAAGCTTATGGACTTCTCGGATTTGTTCCCGCAGAACCTCCGATGACTGTCCGAACTTCCGTCAAACTCTCGAACTCCCAACGTGATCATTGTCTTGACTCTGGCGCAACTCCTGTTGCATGTCTAACTTTCATCGTAGTTAATCCTACACATTTATCTCAACACATAGATTAGACAACAAATGACAATTGACTTCATCATCAAAATCCGAGATTCAATAATCTCCCCCTTTTTTATTATGACAATCAATTGATAATGGAGTTAACCTTAACTCCCCCTGTCTATATGCCATACTTGAGATAAGTCATTTTTGAATTCAAGACCTAAGAATTCAAGCAACATATTGATAAGTTAAATCATTTGAACTTATCAATACTCCCATCATGATTCCCATCATGATGTATCTCTCTGAAGATGATGTCAAGGCTTGACATTTATTTTCAGATTTTACATTACAAGTTTGAATGATGGTAATAGTAACAATTCATCATATAGTAAGATATCAATATGTAAAGCTGTGAAGTAAGATTTTGATATCATTACATGATGTACACATTTCAAATATTTTAGCAAGTGTTGCATTTCTTCACATGGTAAGATATCGACTCAAGGCATAATGCAAATTATAGCATATGTTCATATATCTCTTGGTGATGCAAGCATGGCATAATCATAGCATCAGTGTTTATAGCATCAATTCATATATTTCTCCCCCTTTGTCATCAACAAAAAGCATGGTAGTTGTGATACCAGGAAAACAATATAAGCAAGTTATCAAGCATATAAACGAAGGCATGATACGTAGATTGCTTTGAATACTTCTTCCTTCTTTTTTTGTTATAATCCTTTGTGCATGAAGGAGGAAAGTCATTTGTGATTCCAGCTATTTGTGAGTTTACTTTGAGTCAAGATATGTGTTTAAAACAGCTTTTTGCAAGTAAAAATACTATCATCCATATTTCAAGATGGAATTCATAAGCAGGAATCATTTCATCAAATCCATTTCAGAAAAAAAAAATATTTTTCATAAGAGTGTATGAGAAAATTTGATTTTTAGCATTCCAACTATTAAGCGAATCTGAAAATGAGATGAACTCTTTCATGCATTCGGACAAGACTATGCTATAGATTTTCAAATATAATCATGAAGACAAAACATTTCAACATATGTTATGTAATGGTAATCAAGTGATTTGATCATTCAATAAAGTCCGAAAAATAATTTTAACTAGTTTATCTATTTGGACACATCAACATTCCTAATTCTCTCCTTATGAAATCAAATTGTTCTTCACTTAGAGGTTTTGTAAAACTGTCAGCTAGTTGATGTTTAGTATCAATGAACTCTATGGTTACGTCATGATTAGTAACATGATCTCGTATAAAGTGATGTCTAATATCAATATGTTTTGTTCTTGAGTGTTGTATAGGATTCTTAGTTAAGCATATTGCACTTGTGTTATCATATTTAATGGGAATATTTTTAAGATTAACTTTGTAATCTTCTAAGGTGTTTTTCATCCAAACAACTTGTGCACAGCATGCACTTGCTGCAATATATTCAGCTTCGGTTGTTGATAGTGCAACCGAGTTTTGTTTCTTAGATGACCAGGAAACAAGGGCATGTCCTAAAAATTGACATGATCCTGATGTGCTTTTTCTATCTAGTCTACAGCCAGCAAAGTTCGCATCAGCATAAGCAATTAACTCAAAATTCTCTGATTTTGGGTACCATAATCCTAGATTTGTGGTACCATTAAGATATCTAAGTATTCTTTTAACTACTTTGAGATGAGATATCTTAGGGTTTGATTGAAATCTAGCATAAAGTCCTACACTGAACATGATGTCTGGTCTGGTTGCAGTGAGGTAAAGTAAACTTCCTATTATACCCCTATAAGTTTTTTTATTGAAGCTTTCTCCACTTTCATCAATTTCTAACATAGTGGAGGTGCTCATAGGAGTGTTAATAGCCTTTGAGTTGTTCATATTAAACTTTTTTAATAAATTCATAGCATATTTAGTTTGACTAATAAAGATGCCATTGCTTAGTTGTTTGATTTGTAAGCCTAAGAAGAATGTTAATTCTCCCATTAAGCTCATTTCGAATTCAAGACTCATAGTTTTAGCAAAAGATTCACAAAGAGATTCATTCGTAGAGCCAAAGATAACATCATCAACATAAATATGAACAATGAGAAAATTATTTTCAAAATTCTTGATGGACAATGTAGTATCAACCTTGTCTTTTGTGAAATTATTTTCGATAAGAAAAGAACTAAGTCTCTCATACCAAGCCCTTGGGGCTTGTTTTAAACCATAGAGAGCTTTAGTTAATCTAAACACATGATTAGGGAGGCTATTATTTTCAAATCCAGGAGGTTGTTCAACATAAACTTCTTCGGAAATAAAGCCATTTAGAAAAGCGCTTTTAACATCTATTTGAAACAACTTAAAATTATTACTACTAGCGTAGGCAAGGAGCATCCTTATGGCTTCCAATCGAGCCACAGGAGCGAAGGTTTCTTCATAATCGATACCTTCTTCTTGGTTGAAACCTTTGGCCACTAATCTAGCCTTGTTTCTAACCACGATACCATTTTCATCTTGCTTGTTTCTGAAGACCCATTTAGTACCAATAACTAAATGGTCATTTGGCCTAGGAACAAGCTTCCACACCTCATTTCTCTCAAATTGATTCAATTCATCTTGCATTGCGATAATCCATGAATCATCTTTCATGGCTTCGTCAACACATTTGGGTTTAATTTGGGAGAGAAAGGCGGCGTTCGCACAAAAATTTTTAAGTGAAGATCGTATTTGAACCCCCTTTGACGTATCTCCTAAGATTAGCTCCTTGGGATGAGCATCTACGTACTTCCAATCCTTGGGTAAGGATGTTTCGGGAGTGGATGCATCCAAGTTGCTAGTTGGAGAAGGGGTTTCATTTAAATTCAAGGAATCAAAATTAACATCATCATCAAAATCATTTTTCCTGATTTCAGAAATCTCATTGAAAACAACATGAATGGATTCTTCGATAATTAAAGTTCTTTTATTGAAGATACGAAAGGCTTTAGAAACTGAAGAATAACCAAGAAAGATTCCTTCATCGGATTTAGCATTAAATTTTCTTAAGTTATCCTTTTCATTCAAGATAAAAACACTTACACCCAAAGACTTTAAAATATGAAACATTAGTTTTTTTATTGTTCCATAACTCATAGGGAGTTTTGGTTAGTAGGGGTCTTACTAGAACTCTATTCAAAATGTAGCATGCAGTATTTACAGCTTCGGCCCAAAAATATTTGGGTAGGTTGTGTTCATTCAACATGGTTCTTGTCATTTCTTGTAAATTTCAATTTTTTCTTTCTACTACTCCATTTTGTTGAGGATTTCTAGGAGTAGAGAAATTATGGTTGTATCCATTGAGTTCACAAAATTCCTGAAAATCATGGTTTTGAAATTCACCACCATGATCACTTCTAATTGACGAAATCATAGAACCTTTCTCATTCTGAACAAGTTTACAAAACTTGGTAAAATATCTATAGCATTCACTTTTCTGTTTTAAGAAGTAAGTCCATGTGTATCCGCTATAGTCATCCACAATGACGAAGGCGTATTTGCTACCTCCTAGGCTTGATGTGGAGATTGGTCCGAACAAGTCCATATGGATCAATTGTAAGGGCCTAGAGGTGCTTATTTTATTCTTAGATTTGAAACTACCCTTAATTTGTTTACCTAATTGGCAAGCATCACATACATTATCTTTGATGAACTTGATATGAGGAATTCCTCTTACAAGTTCTTTAGATGATATTTGAGTGATTAGTTTCATGCTAGCATGACCTAATCTTCTATGCCATATCCAAGCATCCTCATTCAAAACAGAAAAACACATTTCATTACACAAATCATTGATGTCAATAGTGTATACGTTATTTTGTTTCAATGCAATCATAGATATGTTTTTGTGTGGTTTTTCAATGATGCAAGCATTAGATTCAAATCTGACAATATATCCTTTATCACATAATTGACTAATGATCAAGAGGTTATGTTTTAAACCATCAACTAACAAAACATCTTCAATAAAGAAGTTGGATTTGTTACATATGGTTCCTTTGCCAATGATTTTACCCTTGTTGTTGTCTCCGAAGGTGACATAGCCTTCGTCTATGCTAGTGAGCTTAGAGAATTGAGATGGATCTCCGGTCATATGCCTTGAGCATCCACTATCAAGGTACCATCTCTTGCTCCTAGCTTGCGATGGTTTAGTTTTCTACAAGAAAGGATGATTTTTAGGTACCCATTTGCTTTTGGGTGCCTCACAAATAGATCTACATTGTCTATCATGTTGCATAGAATTTATCATGGTTCCTTTAGGAACCCAGATCAATTTGTTTGGACTAATTTTCTTGAATGGACAATAATGTGTCTTGTGTCCAAATTTGCAACAAAAGTTGCATTTGTTTTGATGTCGAACATGTAAGATGGGGCCTTTTATGAAGGTGGTTGGATTTTGGTGAGGACTTCTCACAAATCCAATTCCACTTCTTTTGGGAACATGACCCTTGTTTGCAAGGATCATGTTTAATGACTTGCTACCAACCTCGAATTTCTTCAAGGTGTCCTTAAGTAGCAAGTTTTCCTTTTGGAGAGTTTCTAGATCATAGCATTTTATGCATGAGCTTAAACTATCATGATGTTCAGCTTTTAACTTATCGAAATTACAAATAAGACTATCATGCTCCTTTTTTAGCAATTTGTATTTTATATTAATTGTCTTACATTCATCAAATAATTCATGGAAAGCATTTAATAATTCGTGATAAGGTAAATCTGCATCAATTAAATTTGTTACCTCATCTCCGATGGCCATTAAGGCGTAATGAGCAACTTGCTCGGTGTTGGACTCCTCTTCTTCGGATGCGCTCGAATCATCCCATGTTGCTTTGAGCGCCTTCTTCTTTGATGTTCTCTTCTTAGCTTGGGGACAATCACTCTTGTAGTGTCCCGGCTTTTTGCACTCATAGCAAATAACTTGGTCCTTCTTGGGTTCAAGTTTATTTTTTGCGTCATTCTTAAACTTGTTTCTTTTAAAAGAAATTTTAAATTTTCTTGTTAGAAGTGCCAAGTCATCATCACAGTCCTCATCACTTGAATTTTCTCTCAAGTGTCCTTCTAAAGTTTTAAGTGTCATATCCTTCCTGTTCTTTGGAAGGATGTCTTCTTGCTCTTCATGAGCTTTACAAGTCATTTCGTAGGTCATTAATGACCCGATTAGTTCTTCAAGAGGGAAGTTGCGTAGATCTTTTGCCTCTTGAATAGCAGTGACTTTAGGATCCCAACTCTTAGGAAGGGATCTTAGAAACTTATTTACGAGCTCAAAATCTGAAAAACTTTTTCCGAGTCCTTTTAGACCATTGACGACATCCATGAAACGGGTAAACATGTCACCAATGGTTTCACTCGGTTTCATCCGGAAAAGTCCGAAAGAATATAACAGAAGATTGATTTTTGACTCTTTCACTCTACTTGTGCCTTCGTGAGTCACTTCGAGTGTGTGCCAAATATCAAATGCGGTTTCACAAGTTGAAACACGGTTAAACTCGTTTTTATCAAGTGCACAAAATAAGGCATTCATAGCCTTTGCATTAAGAGCGAAAGCCTTCTTCTCCAATTCATTCCAATCGATCATTGGAAGAGAAGACTTCGAAAATTCATTTTCGACAAGATTCCAAAGTTCAAAATCCATAGAAATAAGAAAGATCCTCATTCGGGTCTTCCAATAGGTGTAGTCTGCTAGTCATAGGTATCCAGCAAGCCAATCACGTGAGTGATGGCACGTGTGACTTAATATAGAATCTTTTTGCTTATTATATTTTGGCATATATCACTTTATAACTATTGCATAAATGCATACATATATTGTCATGTCCTTGGATTTGTGCAATGGGAATCGGATCGTGATGAGATCACGATAGTGAGATCGATTCACCTTTAAACACATATCCTAAATAATTCCGGTCATAGGTTACTCGAGAGGGATATCGTGATAACCGGACAGACTGGTGTGCTGTATACTCGTCCATATGATGGATGCAGCTGGTCTCATAGCTGTTTGGGTAGGGACACTAGGGATACAGTACAGGTGCTCATTGGAGAATGAGTTCACTGATTGATCCGATTATGGAATGCTGGATGGTTGATGATGCCTTATTGTCAGACAGTGATTCCATAGTCCTAGTGGTGTATCTAGTCCTTAGACTTGAGACACCAAGGATGTCCTATATGAGTGCTACACTCTTTGATACCAGACTTATAGGTTTGGCTATCCTAGATCTAGTACAGCTGGTCATTGGGAGTGGTAGACGACCTTACGAGGGCTATTGAGTGTCGATAGAGGATCATCCACTCTCGGCGTCATGAGAGGAATATCCCATGTGTTCTTGCTCAGACAAATCCCTGGCCAGGGTCATTCGGGTTGATAGAGAAAGAGTTCTCCGGGAGAATCCGATTAGAGCGAGACTCGAGAAGAAATCGTATGGGTCTGACAACACCATGCTCGATATACGGTCTCCTGGGATATTAGATGGATGAGGGACTATAGGTACACCAGAATCGAGGACAGATAGGTCCAATGGATTGATTCCCTCAGATCGCTCGGGGAGTACGGCGTAGTGGCCTAGTACATCCGTAGTCGATGAGTCGAGTGAATTATTACAGAGATAATAATTCACTAAGTTAGAAGGAGTTCTGACAAATATGACTCACGGCCAGCTCGATATTGGGCCTAGAGGGTCACACACATATGGTAGGCATTGCGATGAATAGAGGTTCGGATATGAGATATCCGACGGAGCCCTTGTCTTATTGGATGCAGATCCAATACCCACTAGGGGAGGACCCATTAGGGTTTGACAGGGGACCTCTATAAATAGGAGGGATTCAGAGCCCCATATGCAAGAGAGCTTTTGTTTGCCTTTTCCTATTCTCCTCTCCATCTCCACCTCTGAGTAGGCCTGGAGTTTTGAGGAGAGTCGTCGCAACTCTGTTGTGTGGATCACCGCTAGAGAGGAGGACGCTTGACCTCCTTCACCCTCTCCTAAGGATCTGCAAGGAAACAGGGATATACGATCTCCCTAGGTAACACAATCTACTCTATACGCAGTTTCATGTTTCGCGGATTTTTGCGTACCAATCTTCGCACGACGACAAACATCTCTTTGGGAATCAGGGATTTTGTTTTCTTTTTCTTCCGCTGCGCATGTGATGTCGCCCCAAGGATTTCCCAACATAGTCCGTCCCACTGAACATGGGTGGACGTGTAATAGAATGGCCCTCTTGGTTTTCGGCGTATGCCATCTCTCTTGGGTTTTAATCCGTTAGAGAGTTAACCCAGCTCTAATACCAATTGTTAGAATCAAGAGCACTAAGAGGGGGGGGGTGATTTAGTGTAGTGGAAAACTTTCTGCGATTAAAACGAAACTGCGTTCGAACGATAAAAATGATTTCTGTTTGAAAGTCGATTCTAAGATTACTTTAACTTAAGATCAAGCAAGATGATGTTAAAGTCAATCTATGAAGGCAGTTTGCAGTTATGTTGAAAACCAGAATATAAGCGCAAACTGAAATACGATGTTCGTACGAAGAAACTGATTTACGTCTAAATGCTGATTCGTAAATCACTTGATTAGGCGAGATGCTGTTTAAGTAAGGGTATAAAGGCAGTTTACAGTTATGGTAAAAATCAAAACGTAAACGTAATCTGAAATATGATGATCGTACGAAAAAGCAGATTTACGTCTAAACGCTGATTCGGAAAGTGCAAAGCTTGAAACCCGATCGTATATGCGCAGAAAGCAGTAAGCTTCAGAGGAGGTTTGTAGTAAAGAAAATATGCTCAAAGTAAATGCAAACCGAGATTTAGAGTGGTTCGGTCAATCTTGACCTACTCCACTTTTGGCTTCCTCCACCGACGAGGTCACCAACGTCAACTAGAGGCCTTCCTTTAATAGGCGAAGGCCAACCACCCTTTTACAGTTTCGCTCCTTTTGACGGGCTTAGGAGACAACCCTTACAGAAATTTTCTCTCCTCTCTTTATAACTCAAAACTTTGAAGAACAGAGGGAGGAGAACTTTTGGCCTTTACAACAATTTTGAGCTCTAAGAATCACAGAAAGAGATCAAGATTTCTAGTGTAAGTTCTTTTCTTTCAGTGTTGAATGGGTGGGGTATTTATAGGCCCCAACTCAGTTCAAATTTTGAGCTCAAAACTGTCAATTCCTGGAATTTCGGGATCAGGCGGTTGCACCTCTTGACTGAGCTCGAAGACTAAGCCTTTAGGCGGTGCCACCTCTATCAGGGGCGGTTGCACCTCTCTGCCAGAGCTCGAAGACCGAGCTCAGGCGGTGCTACCTCCTGTCAGGGGAGGTTGCACCGCCCAGTCTTGCTCGGAGACTGAGCCCAGGTGGTGCTACCTCCTGGCTGGGGCGGTTGCCACGCCCAGTCTCCCTAGGAGACTTAGCCTAGGCGGTGCTACCTCCTGGCTTGGGCGGTTGCACCTCCCACAGCAATCAGGGTCCGAATGGGTAGATCCATTAGGCCTAATTTGGGTTTTTCAGGGGCCCAATTGCCCCAAGATTAAGCTAATGGGATCACCTCCCATTTCCAACTTAATCATTGTGCTAACTACGATAAATCCTAAGACAATTTCAGCAGCTTGCTCTGGTGCGTCAATCGCTTCTTCCGGCGAGTTTTCGGCGAACTTCCGTCGATCATCCGATGAACCCTCCGTGATGCTCCTGCAGACTTCCGGCAAACTCTTGGACTTGCGACGATCCACTTAGCGAGTTCCGACGAGCTTCTTTTGGCAAGCTTATGGACTTCTCGGATTTGTTCCCGCAGAACCTCCGACGACTGTCCGAACTTCCGTCGAACTCTCGAACTCCCAACGTGATCATTGTCTTGTCTCCGGTGCAACTCCTGCTGCATGTCTAACTTTCATCGTAGTTAATCCTGCACACTTATCTCAACACATAGATTAGACAACAAATGACAATCGACTTCATCATCAAAATCCGATATTCAACATGAGACCCACTACATCCATCGTATAGACGGGTATACAGCACACCAGTCTATCCGGTTATCACGATGTCCCTCTCGAGTAACCTATGACCGGGATTATTTAGGATATGTGTTTAAAGGTGAATCGATCTCATTTTCGTGATCTCATCACGATCTGATTCCCATTGCACAAATCCAAGGGCATCACAATATATATATATATATATATATATATATATATATATATATATATATATATATATATATATATATATATATATATATATATATATATATATATATATATATATATAGTTATAAAGTGATATATATCAAAATATAATAAGCAAAAAAGATTCTATATCAAGTCACACGTGCCATCACTCACGTGATTGGCTTGTTGGGCACCTATGACTAGCAGGGTCTTTGAGGACAAGCCTGACCCCGGCCGCTCTAGAAGCGAACAATCCATCCACATGTAGGGTCCATGTGCTCTGATTGTTCTCCCGCCCCACAGCATAGTCTTCAGGGGTCAGCTTGGAAATGAAATCAGCCACTGCCTGAGCTTTGATGGCGATCCTAGGGGAGTACTGAATGTCGAATTCGCTGAGCTCGACTAACCATCGCAGCATATGACCTAATGCATCAAAGTTGGAGAGGATCTGTCGCAGTGGTTACTCGGTGATCACTTTGATCGTATGGGCTTGGAAGTAGGGCCGTGGTTTTCAAGCCATCTTGATAAGAGCGAGAGTTAGCTTCTCAATTGGAGAGTACCACGCCTCGGGCCCCCTGAGGATATGGCTGACATAATGTACAGGTTGCTGTCCCGAACTAACACCGAGCTAACGGCCTATGCCAAGGCCACTAAGTAGAGACTGAGGGTCTCGCCCGGCTCGGGCGAGGCAAGTCGGGGCAAGCCGACGAGGCACGCCTTCAACTTTTCAAAGGCTTCCTTGCACTCTGAGGTCTATGTAAAGTTGTCGGCCCGTCGCAAAGCCCAGAAGAAGGGGAGGCAATTGTCGCTTGAATGCGACATGAACTTGTTGAGCGCTGCCAACCTCCCAGCAAGTCGCTGCACCTCTTTGACCGAGCAGGGGGAACACATCTCGGTAACGGCTCATACCTTTTTCGGGTTGGCGTCTATCCCTCTCTGGTGAATGACAAAGCCAAGGAACCTCCCCGAGCTAACTCCGAAGACGAACTTCATAGGGTTCAGACGTATGTTGAACCGCCTTAGAGTTTGGAACGTTTCTGCCATGTCGGCCAGGTGTGTTCTTGCGACCTTGCTCTTTACAATCATGTCATCTATGTACACCTCCATATTCCTCCCGAGCTGGGGCTTGAAAAGTTTGTCGACCATCCTTTGGTAAGTCGACCCAGCGTTCTTTAGGCCGAAGGGAATCACCTTGTAACAATACGCCCCTCGGTTGGTGACGAAGGCAGTGTCTTCTTAGTCTTGGGTTGCCATATGGATTTGGTTGTAGCTCGAGAATGCATCCATGAACGTAAGGCCCCCTCGGTTGGTGACGAAGGCAGTGTCTTCTTAGTCTTGGGTTGCCATATGGATTTGGTTGTAGCTCGAGAATGCATCCATGAACGTAAGGCATTCATGGTCCACGGTGGCATTGACTAACTGATCTATCCTAGGGAGCGGATAGCAATCCTTGGGGCATGCCTGGTTGAGATCGGTGTAATCAACACACATCCTCCTGTTTCCATTAAGTTTTTTAATTAGGACTACACGCCCCTCGGTTGGTGACGAAGGCAGTGTCTTCTTAGTCTTGGGTTGCCATATGGATTTGGTTGTAGCCCGAGAATGCATCCATGAACGTAAGGCATTCAACACACATACACATCCTCCTGTTTCCATTAAGTTTTTTAATGAGGACTACATTTGACAGCCACCGAACCTCAGTAATGAATTCGGCCTTTATAAGGCGATCGACCTCGTCCCTGATTGCCTTCTGTCAGTCGAGGGAGAACCTCCTTGGTCTTTGTCTCACCAGCCATGCCTCGGGGTCGATGTTGAGCCGATGTTGGGCCACTTCTGGGTCGATCCCAGGCATCTCCTCGAGGGACCATGCGAAAGAAATCGAGAGCCGGTGTTGGGCCACTTTTGGGTCGATCCCAGGCATTTCCTCGAGATAACGTCGGACACTCATCAGGCCCTTATAAGCTAATCATACACATTACCCACTTCCGATGTGGGACTAATGGGATGTTACATTATCCCCAACTCAATTAGCTTGACGTCCTCGTCAAGGCCCAACATATCCCAGATCGAACCCTAGCATAGTGCATGTGAGGATTAACTCAGTGGTGGCTCCATACCGTGATGAGTTCTCTGACTCTATCCACGGGTAGCCCTTTCCTACTCGAGCCCTCTCACCCTACCCAAATGCTAGGTCAGCTCTAATACCAAATGTCACGACCCGAGTCTGATGAGCCAACTGGCCAATAACTCTATTTTGGTCCTTCAACCACGGACTAAAATGCTTAAGCGGGAGTTAACATAATACACTCATCAGGCCCTTATAAGCTAATCATACACATTGCCCACTTCCGATGTGGGACTAATGGGATGTTACACTTCACGAGGATTGGGAACCGGAGTTGGGCGTGTCTTTCCTGGGAGAGTAACCTCGGCGAGGTAGCATCGCCTTGACTCCCCTGGGTCACTTCGGGCCTCCCGATCCCTGCCAAGGTCAAAAACTTGATGATCCTATGATAGGTGGAAACCAATGCCTTTATCTTGTTGAGTGTTGGGCGGCCGAGGGCAGATCGACTACTATGTAGGTGGTCATTATCCCCAATGGTGCGGGGAGGACCGTGGTCCCGAGCAGGGAGATGGAATCCCTTATGAATCCTATGAGGTCTGATGTCATAGGTGTAAGGTCTCCCTCGGTCAAGCTGAGCCTCTTGAAGGCGTCGAAGTAAAGAACGTCGACGGAGCTCCCGGTGTCAACCATCACCCTCTTGACTCGGGTGTTGGCGATATGGATAGAGATCACTATAGCATCGTCATGGTGGGAGCGCTGGGCCTCCCTGGCCCCGAAGGTGAGTTTAGGCTCAAGCTCGGGGCGGGGGTGTTTCTCGACCATGCTACGGGTGTAGGCCTTTCTCGTCGCAAAGCTATTGCCGCCGGCCGTTGGTCCCCCGAAGATGACGTCGATTTGTCTCTCGGTGAGTCCCTTGGGGTGTGGAGTCGCCTCCCGGGATTTGAGGTAGCGTCTGAGGTGTCCTCTCTGAATCAATGCCTCTATTTGATTCTAGAGGTCATGACAGTCCTCCATGTCATGACCATAGTCCCAGTGGAACCTGCAATATTTGGACTGATCTTTGTGAGTGGTATTCATAGGACAAGGTTGTTACAAGAGACCCGTCTCCCTGATTTGGAGGAAGATCTCAGTGCGGGACGTATTTAGGAGGAGAGGCGGGGGCCTTGGGAGCGGTAGCTCCTGTCGGCCGAGCCCATGGCAAGGTGGTGCCGGGCCCGCTGAGGTCGTTCCCCGGGAGAGCTCCGGCCTTGGCCTCTTGCCTTCCATGTGCCTCCCAGCCACCAGCGCCTCGGCAGCGATGTACTGGTTGGCGCGTTGGAGCATTTCGAAGATGGTCACTGGTGGCTTCTCAATCAACGACTAGAAGAATCTCGAAGGCTTTAGACCCATCAAAAAGGCCTGCAAGATTAGAGAGGGGTGAGCATCTGGAAACCCCCAGATCTCGGTGGCAAAATGTGCCACAAACTGAGAGAGCGACTTGTCTTCACGCTGGGATAGCACGAGTAGGGTGGCCATGGAAGGCCTAGGTCGTGCGCTGGTGAGGAAGTTTTGCTCGAACTCCCCGGTAAGCTGGTCGAATGATAAAATTGAGGATTGGCAAAACCGGCTGAACCATGTTCGTGCCGGTCCTCTCAGAGTGGTCGGGAATGCCCGGCACATCAATGCATCGAAGGTGCCATAGAGGGCCATATGTGCTTAGAATGCGGAGACGTGCTCCATGGGATCGGAGCCACCGTCGTATGTCTCCAATGTCGGTAGCCTAAAGTTGAGGGGTACAGGTTTATCCTATACTTCCTGAGTGAAAGGGGACCCACCCGAGCTGCCTTCGCTAGACTTGCTCGGTGATTTTCGAAACTCACGCTGGAATGCGTCCATGCGTTGGTTGACCCAGGACAGTTGGGCTATAAGCAAGTTGTCCGTCGAGTCAGACGATATGGTATCAGGCTCAAGATGAGGTGGCGTGACTTGGCAGGGCGTGGGTATGCTTTGCCCGAGAGGACCCCTCGGGTCCGTTGGTTACTCTTGAGCTTCTCCGATCCTGACCTACTCCCCGCTCGGGCACTATCGGGTCGGGTCGGTCATGGGCATCGCTAGCCGCACAATCTGAGGAATGATCGGAGCGAGCATCTGCATCATGCCCGCCATGGCCTGCACTTGCTTGGACAGGCTAAGGAACGCCTCGGGTGTCACGGCCGAGGGCCTTGTTGTCACAGACTTAGCTGGTTTTGCCTAAGTCATGCGGCACCCTTGCGTGTCCATCCGCAAAGCTCAGTCTCCTTGAAGCCTCCCATGGTCCCTTAGGACCTACTAAAGAGAAAATGGGTTAGAGAGAATGCCTCACTCAGGATCCACAAGCAAACATTCTAGGAAACACTTCATAGATAATACAAATTACAAACAGACTTTACAAGCTCTGAACAGTTACACAACAAAGGGTCAAAATAGTCCATTACAGACCGAAAATCTCTCACAAGTGTCCACATGACACAACCTTTATTTACAAGCCTAAAACGGCCACCAAACCCAACTAAAATGGGACTATTAAGCCTTCGGTTGTCTCGCTACATGCTAGGCAAAGTATAAACATACTAAAAAGACATGGACATGCATAAGCATTACATCAAACATCCTGTTTAGAAGTTTGTCCATGACATTCTCCCCCACTTATTCCTTCAACGTCCTCATCGAAGCCTTTGCCAACACTACAACTTCTCGCCTTTGCTGAGTCTTCAATCTTTTGCTCCAGCTGCAATGCGACTCTTGGCTCCCAACTGCTCTCCGTTACTATTTTTAAGTAGTCAAACCTTTGATCCGCCATACTGCTTCAACTCGCTAATGACTTTGACTCTAGTGTGGGGTTGGCTGAGTTGTGTTGATCCTTGTTGGTTCCTCCGAATCCTCTAGATGAAGGAAAAGACCATCCTTACTACGTTAGTCTCTCAAATGCCTCATGCTGCTTGAACTGGGTGGATGCTTGTTGGAGCTTTAACGAGCATCATCTCGCAAACTTATGAAGTTTTGGGTCCTTCCTCCACAAAATTTGCCCATTGACTCTTCTTTCACTTAGTTGTCACTTCTAAGTAAGTTCGCATCACTTCCGCTTTCAATTAGCATTTCGTTGGGAAATAAAGCGGACAATCTACTTTCAGTAGCACTAATCTGTTGAATCTCGGATTTTGATGATGAAACTAATTGATTGTGTTTAGATGTTTAACTGCATTTTGAGTGATGCAGGTCTACTCGATCAGAATTGGACAGTTAACGCAGGAGGAATTGACGTTGCACCGGAGGAGATCACGTCAGGATATTGGATGGCAGAAGGCTTCGAACGTCGGGCATCGGGCCAAGAAGAGCGGAATTGCGCCAAGGATATCGGGGTTGCGGAGGTCAACCGCCGATTGGGCAACAAGCCGCAAGAGAGGATGATGTGCTAAAGAATCAGACGAAGCGCCAACCAATGACGTGTCGGGCAACAGAATGTCAATTCGCGTTGTAATAACTGTCTAGATCAGAGTAGAGTTTTGGTTTGCATGTGCAGGATTAACTACGATAACGATGAAGGCATAAAGTAAAACAAAGTGTGGAGTCAAGAACGAAGGATTCGTTGGGAGTTCAAGAGTTCGACGGAAGTCCGAAGGATCATCGAAGAACGCCGAACTAGCCGAGAATGAGTAGGGAGCTTGTCAAGGGTTTTTGGAAGCTCGCGGAAGGTTCGTGGGAAGTTCGCAGAGTTTGCCGAGAAAGATCGAGCTTGCCAAGAAGAAGCTGGAACTCGCCAAGATCAAATCGTGAAGTTTAAGAGCTTGCCGGAGTCCATGAGAATGGTTTCGAGAGTTTATCGGAAGACCGGTCGAAAGTTCGCGGAAGCTTCATGGGAAGAAGTCTTGACTTATGGACTTTATAATAGCTTATATAATGTCTTTAAAATTCGTATTTAGCATGTTAATTAGGGTTAGGATTAGGTATTAATCCTATAACCCAAGTAGGGGCCTATAACATCAGAGGGTCAAAAAACACATCTGAGGCCGGTGACACCTCTTGGTCAAGGTGGGGCTTTGGCGGTGGCACCACAAAGATCGGGAACCCAAAGAGAATTTGAATTTTGGAGCCCAAATTTTGGAGCCCAAATTTGAATCCTCTTGAGGCCTATAAATACCCCTCAAATCTCAGCTGAGAACACAACCTTTTGAGCAGCAAGAGTTTGAGAGAAAGATCTTAGAAAAGTGTTAGCTTGTTTTCTTTTCAATTTGCTAGTGTTCACCTCATCTCTTCTCAAAAATCTATAAGAGAGTGAACTGCTTGTAAAGAGTTGTAAGAGGGGTATTTACCCTTCCATTTCAAGAGACTTGCTAGTGGAAGGTGGGAGCCTCATTGAAGAGGGGCCTCGCAAGTGGAGTAGGTCATTTGACCGAACCACTCTAAAATCGGCGTGATCCTTGGTTTGCATTTCATTATTGCTATTTACATTATTGCAAACCTTCTTATATGCTTTAGTTCCTTATTACTTTTGCTGCGCATATTTAAGAATACGCTTTCAAGATTAAGCTTGTCAAGTTTCGCTCTTATCATACGAAAGATTTTTTAAAAACCGAAGTTTTAATCCGCTGCACTAATTCACCCCCCCCTCTTAGTGCTGCTCCGATCCTAACATAATCACCATTGGTGTGGATTTAACAACTATTGTCTTCCATTATCTTCAAAGGGTCTTTGAACCTGTGCAGAGCTCCTCTGCTGGATAGATAAGAGAATTAGGGTACTCGGTTTCACCCATTCTCTTAAGGGTTGAGAAGGCAAAGGTTGCTTGACTTTGCCCGCCTCCTCGAGGTTGTACTCCATGCATCGAGTTGGTTACTGGCCTTTGCCTACTCTTTGCTCACACTTCTGAAGCACTTGAAGTGTTTACACTCCTTGCGTTGAGTTAGTTACTGTGATTCACCTTCTCAATGCCATCGAACTTCTGGAATGCAAGAAGTTTTCACCCCAACTTGGAGTAATTCTCTAATAGATCTGGTCACCTCTGGGATTGTACTATCTTCTCCATCAACCCTGCCGCCTACTCCACTAAGTAGCAAAGGTACAGTACCGCGTACTGCCTGCTTCGTTCCTTAGTCGTGCACTCTTACATGACCTGAAGTCCTTCACTTTCAGCTATATTGATGAGAAGCTTGTTGACACTGATCTTATGAAGTTCCTTGGCCTCTGCCCTTCAGCCTTATCTCGGTACTTGGAGATTGCCTTTGCATGCTCTACCTCCTTGGTCCCTTTCATGACCAAGCGCTCTCCCTCCATTAGAGCAAGGGATCAATGACTTTCACAGAAGTCCCGCCTCTATGGTACCATGGCACTGCCATGCCCATAGCCCTACTATCCATCGCCTCGTATATGCATCCCTTTTCTTCACGATCCACCTCCATTCTAACTGATACTTGATTTTGTAGGGAAATCCTTGGGGGCGACATCATATGTGCAGCGGAAGAACAAGAAAATCAAAATCCCCGATTCCCAAAGAGATGTTCGTCGTCGTGCGAAAATTGGTACGTAAAAATCCGCGAAACATGAAACTGTATATAGAGTAGATTGTGTTACCTAGGGAGATCGTATATCCCTATTTCCTTGCGGATCCTTAGGAGAGGGTGAAGGAGGTCAAGTGTCCTCCTCTCTAGCGGTGATCCATACAACAGGGTTGCGACGACGCTCCTCAAAACTCCAGACCCACTCTGAGGTGGTGATGGAGAGGAGAATAGGAAAAGGCAAACAAAAGCTCTCTAGCCCATGGGGCTCTGAATCCCTCCTATTTATAGAGGTCCCTTATCAAACCCTAATGGGTCCTCCTCTAGTGAGTATTGGATCTGCATCCAATAAGACAAGGGCTCCGTCGAATATCTCATATCCGAACCTCTATTCATCGCAATGCCTACCATATGTGTGTGACCCTCTAGGCCCAATATCAAGCTAGCCGTGAGTCATGCCTATCAGAACTCATTCTAACTTAGTGAATTATTATCTCTGTAATAATTCACTCGACTCATCGACTACGGACGTACTATGCCACTACGCCGTAGTCCCCAGACGATACAGGGGAATCCAATCCATTGGACCTGTCTGTCCTCAGTTACCGTGTACCTATAGTCTGCAGGGCAGCCCCAAATCTTAACAACCTTAAGATCGGGCTTCTTCCCTTTTCATATCTCATATGGTGTAGATACTACCGACTTAATTAGAACTCTGTTCAGAAGGTAAGCTGCGGTTTCTAGGGCATATCCCTAGAATGAGATGGGTAGGTCAGCGAAACTCATCATGGATCGTACCATATCTAATAATGTACGATTTCTCCTTTCAGAGACACCATTGAGCTGAGGTGTATAAGGAGGTGTCCATTGGGATAATATCCCTTGGTCCTTAAAGAACTGAGTGAACTCTGTACTTAAGTACTCACCTCCTCGATCTGATCGAAGAGTTTTGATACTCTTTCCAGTCTAGTTTTCCACCTTATTCTTATACTCTCTGAATTTCTCAAAGGCCTCGGACTTATACTTCATTAAGTACACATATCCATACCTTGAGAAATCATCAGTAAATGTAATGAAGTAGGAGTAAACTCCAATGGCATGAGTTGACATGGGTCCACATACATCACTATGTATGAGTTCCAACAACTCAGTGGCTCTCTCTCCAGTTCCACTAAATGGAGAGTTGGTCAGTTTTCCACGAATGCAAGGCTCACAAGTTGCATATGACACATAGTCGAATGGATCTAGATATCCATCATTTAGCAACTTTTGAATCCTTCTTTCATGGATGTGACCTAGCCTACAATGCCACAGGTATGCACTGTTCAACTCATCTCGTTTCCTTTTGGACACATTTACATTCATGATATGTGGAGTGGTGTCTAATATAAATAAACCATTATGCAATGTTCCTTTCATGATGATCTTATCATCTAATAATATCGAACAACCATTGTTCTCAAAAACAAATTTATATCCACTAACTGTTAAACATGAAATGGAGATAATGTTTTTGATAATAGAAGAAACAAAATAACATGCATCTAATGCAATAAAAGCTCCACTAGGCAGATGTAAGGTGACCTCGCCAACAGCTACTACAGCAACTTTTGCTCCATTACCCATCTTGAGGTCCATCTTGTTGGGAAATCATGGGGGGGCGACATCATATGCGCAGCGGAAGAACAAGAAAACAAAAATCCCCAATTCCCAAAAAAATGTTCGTCGTCGTGCGAAGATTGGTGCATAAAAATCCGTAAAACACAAAACTACGTATAGAGATTGTGTTACCTAGGGAGATCGTATATCCTTGTTTCCTTGCAGATCCTTAGGAGAGGGTGAAGGAGGTCAAGCGTCCTCCTCTCTAGCGGTGATCCACACAAAGAGGATTGGCGACGACCCTCCTCAAAACTCCGGGCCTCGAGGGTGGAGAGGGAGAGGAGAATAGGAAAGGCAAACAAAGACTCTAGCCTATGAGGCTGTGAATCCCTCCTATTTATAGAGATCCCGTGTCAAACCCTAATGGGTCCTTCCTTAGTGGGTATTGGATCTCGCATCCACAAGACAAGGGCTCTGGTGGGATATCTCATATCCAAACCTCTACTCATCGCAATGCCTACCATATATGTGTGACCCTCTAGGCCTAATATCGAAGCTGGCCGTGAGTCATACACTGTCGAACTCCTTCTAACTCAAGTGAATTATTATCTCTGTAATAATTCACTGACTCATCGACTTCTGGACGTCTCAGGCCACTCTGGCAGTAGTCCCCAGACGATACAGGGGAATCCTATCCATTGGACTGTCATCCGTCCTCGATTACCATGTACCTATAGTCCCTCATCCATCTAATATCCCGAGACCAGTATATCGAGCATGGTGTTTGTGGGACCCATACGGTTTCTACTCGAAGTCTCGCTCTAATCGGATTCTCCTGAGAACTCTTTCTCTCAACCCGAATGACCCGGCCGGGTTTTTGTTCGAGCAAGAACACATGAGATATTCCTCTCATGGCCGAGAGTGGATGATCCTCTATCGACAGCAATAGTTTTCGTGAAGGTCGACTACCACTCCCAATGACCACCGTGTACTAGATCCGGGACAGCCCAAACCTATAAGTCGGGTATCAAAGAGTGGAGCACTCATACTGGGACATCCTTGGTGTCTCAAGTCTAAGGACCAGATACACCACTAGGACTACGGAATGTTTGTCCGACAATAAGGCATCATCAACCATCTAGCATTCCGTAAGCGGATCAATCGATGAACTCATTCTCCAATGAGCACTGCATTTGTATCCCCCTAGTGTCCCTACACGAGCAGCTATGAGACCACCATTGCATCCATCATATGGACGGGTATACAAAGACACACCGGTCTATCCGGTTATCTCGATGTCCCTCTCGGTAACTTATGACCGGGATTATTTAGGATATGTGTTTAAAGGTGAATCGATCTCATTATCGTGATCTCATCACGATCCGATTCCCATTGCACAAATCCAAGGACATCACAATATATATATATGCATTTATGCAATAGTTATAAAGTGATATACGCCAAAATATAATAAGCAAAAAGATTCTGTATCAAGTCACACGTGCCATCACTCACGTGATTGGCTTGCTGGGCACCTATGACTAGCAATCTCCCACTTGACCTAAAGCCAATCACCTATATGTCTGATCTCCATCAGACTCCTGTGACGCTCAAAGACAATCTGAGACAACGGCTTTGTCAGTGGATCTGCAATGTTATCTTCGGATGGAACTCTTTCCACTACTACATCTCCTCAAGTTACGATCTTTCTTATAAGCTGGAACCTCCTCAGAACACTTCTGATGAGACCCGGGTTCCCTTATTTGAGTAATCACCCCATAGTTGTCGCAATATAAGGAAGTCGACTTGACGCTATCTGTATCGACTCCCAAATCTGTGATGAACTTCTTCACCCAGACTCCCTCCTTTGCTGCATTTGATGCAGCAATGTACTCCGCATCTGTGGTCGAGTCAGCGGTGGTATCTTGCTTGGAACTCTTCGATTAATCGCTCCTCCATTCAAGGTGTACACATACCCTGAATTGGACTTGCTATCATCGACATCGGACTGAAAACTTGAGTCGGTGTAGCCTTCAACCTTAAGGCTATTACCTCCATATACTAGTAAAAGATCCTTAGTCCTTCTCAAGTACTTAAGGATACACTTTATCGCTTTCGGTGCTCCAAGCCACGGATGCTTTGATACTGCTTTGGTGACACTCAGAGCATGCACTATATCAGGCCTAGTACATAGCATGGCATACATGATAGACCCTATTGCTGAGGCATAAGGTATCATATCCATGTTCACCCTTTCTTCTGGAGTCTTTGGGGACATACTCATAGAAAGCGATATCCCATGTCTCATCGGTATGAGACCACTCTTGGAATTTTCCATGCCAAACCTTTTGACAATAGTTTCTATGTACCTAGACTGGGACAAGCCAAGCATCCTCTTGGATCTATCTCTATAGATTCTAATCCCCAAGATATAAGATGCTTCCCCTAAGTCCTTCATGGAGAAGTGTCTAGATAACCAAGCCTTTACTGTGGATAGCATTCCTATGTCATTCCCAATGATGAGGATGTCATCCACATATAACACCAAAAAGGTGATAGCGCTCCCACTTACCTTTCTGTATACACAAGGCTCATCTTCGTTCTTACTTGAAGTCATAAGATCTGATTGCCTCATCAAATCTTATGTTCCACTTCGGGAAGCTTGCTTTAGTCCATAAATGGATCTAAGCAACCTACACACCTTATCCGGGCAGTTCTTGGACACGAATCCCTCGGGTTGCATCATATACACCTCCTCCTCGAGGTTCCTATTGAGGAATGCGATTTTCACATCCATCTGCGGATCTCATAATCATAGTGTGCTGCAATAGCCAATAGAATTCTGATGGATTTTTTAGCATTGCTTCTGGGTGAGAAAGTTTCATTAAGTAGTCAACACCTTGCCTTTGACGATACCCCTTACCCACTAGCCTTCCTTTATAGGTCTCTACCTTTCCATCTACTCCGATCTTTTTCTTAAAGATCCACTTGCAACCGATGGGTACAATACCTTCGGGCGCATCAACTAGGTTCTAAACCTTATTGGAGTACATAGAATCCATCTCAGAATTCATGGCTTCTTTCCACTTCCCGGAGTCTATACTCATAATAGCCTCCTCGTAGGTCTAAGGATCAATATCCTCTACATCCTCTGCTCTAATATGTCCCACATATCTCTCAAGAGGATGGGATACTCTATCAAACCTGCGTAAAGTTGATACTTGTGTATTAGGTACCTGAACAGACTCGGGCTGTAGAGTGGTGCTTGAGCTTTGTTCTCCAACCTCGCTCAATTCTATCATTCTCCCACTGTCTCCGTCAAGAATGTGTTCCTTCTCAAGGAACACTGCTCTCTTAGCTACAAAGACCTTTTGGTCCTCGAGATGATAGAAATAATACCCACAAGTTTCCTTGGGGTATCCCACAAATTTGCATCGCCTCGTCCTTGATTCTAACTTATCGGGGGTTGTGTCTTCTAACATGGGCAGGGCAGCCCCAGATCTTAACAACCGTGTAAGATCGGGCTTCTTCCCTTTCCATATCACATATGGTGTAGAGACACTACCGACTTAGTTGGAACTCTCGTTGAGAAAGGTAAGCTACACGGTTTCTAGGGCATATGCCCGAGAATAAGATGGGTAGGTCGTGAAACTCATCATGGACCGTACCATATCTAATAATGTACGATTTCTCCTTTCGAGAGACACCATTGAGCTGAGGTGTATAAGGAGGTGTCCATTGGGATAATATCCCATAGTCCTTGAGGAACTGAGTAAACTCTGTACTTAAGTATTCACCTCCTCGATCGATCGAAGAGATTTGATACTCTTTTCGGTCGGTTCTCCACCTCATTCTTATACTCTCTGAATTTCTCAAAGGCCTCGGACTTGTACTTCATTAAGTACACATATCCATACCTTGAGAAATCATCAGTAAATGTAATGAAGTAGGAGTAACCTCCAATGGCATGAGTTGACATGGGTCCACATACATCACTATGTATGAGTTCCAACAACTCATTGGCTCTCTCTCGATTCTACTAAATTGAGATTTGGTCAGTTTTTCCACGAATGCAAGGCTCACAAGTCGCATATGACATATAGTCGAATGGATCTAGATATCCATCATTTAGCAACTTTTGAATCCTTCTTTCATGGATGTGACCTAGCCTACAATGCCCACGGTATGCCTTTGTTCAACTCATCTCGTTTCCTTTTGGACACATTTACATTCATGATATGTGGAGTGGTGTCTAACATAAATAAACCATTATGCAATGTTCCTTTCGTGATGATCTTATCATCTAATAATATCGAACAACCATTGTTCTCAAAAATAAATTTATATCCAAAGAATCGTTAAACATGAAATGGAGATAATGTTTTTGATAATAGAAGGAACAAAATAACATGCATCTAATGCAATAAAAAAAAAAGCTCCACTAGGCAGATGTAGGGCGACCTAGCCAACAAACTAATACAAAGAACTTTTGCTCCATTACCCATCTTGAGGTTCATCTAAGCCTCTCTCAGTAGTCTCCTAGGCCTTTGCGTAACCTACAACGAATTGCATATATGATAAGCACCACGGTATCCAATACCCATGTGTTATCATAAGAGTCCGACAAATGGAGACTGATCATGAATGTACCTAAAGCTTCATCAAGCTTTTGTTTTTGCCCTTTCTGCAAGGTACTCTTTGCAGTTTCTCTTCCAATGCCCATCTTTACCACAGTGGAAGCACGGCCTTTGTCCTTGCTTTGGGTCTTTCTTAGCAACCTTTGCTTTACCTTATTTGCCCTTGCCCTTTCCCTTCTTAAGGGACCTTTCGCTTTCCTTTTCCTTACGGTCTCACGGTGTAGAGAACTGGCTTCTCTTTCTTAATAGTACTCTCTGCCTCCCTCAAAATATTGAGGAGCTCTGGGAGAGTCACCTCAAGCTTGTTCATATTAAAATTCATTATGAACTGTGAAAAGGAATCTGGTAGGGACTGAAGCACAATGTTCACACACAAGTTATCCTCTAGGACCATTCCTAGACCTGTGAGCTTCTCTATCTACTCAATCATCTTTAGGACATGGTTCTGAACCGGTGTCCCCTCAGTCATCCTAGCGCGGAAAAGGCTCTTGGATATCTCATATCGTTGAGTCCTTCCCTGTTCCTCAAACAATTTTGGGACATGTAGGAGAATGGATCGGCATCCATCATTTCATGTTGTCTCTGTAACTCGGAGTCATAGAGCCCAACATATAGCACTCGAGCAAAGTGGAGTCATCAATGTACTTCACGTGGCGGCGATCTCATCCTCGCTTGCCCCTTCTTGAAGTGAGGCATCATCAGTATCAAGGGCATTACCGCGATTTTTCTCATTTTGTGAGAACAATTCTCTCGAGTATTTGAGCCAATCCGTATAATTTGGACAAGTAAAGGCGGTTGACATCAAGTATGCCACGTAAAGGGATTTGAAAGCGACATTTTCTGAAAATAAAGATGTAGCAGAAATGAATAACATGCAGATTTTGCAAGAAATAAACTA
Source organism: Musa schizocarpa (assembly GCA_900464855.2). Classification (NCBI taxonomy): domain Eukaryota; kingdom Viridiplantae; phylum Streptophyta; class Magnoliopsida; order Zingiberales; family Musaceae; genus Musa; species Musa schizocarpa. The sequence continues at coordinate 20,828,619 of LS990916.1, forward strand.
TCAAGATATGGACTTCTATCTTAATATGCTCCCACTATTTTACTAACGAGTCACGCGACACCCTCAAAGACATTGAAACGGAAGTCTCCATGGACTTCTAGTGGGGATCGGGGATCAATCGGCGTCTTTAGTGTAACCTCGAGGGACTCGACCAATCACACTAAGCCTAAAAGGTAGGCAACTCTTGCCGATCACAACTCCTTGTGATTCCCGTCCTGTTCGGCCTCTCGAATCACCATGGCCTCGAGGGACTCGACCAACCATGATGCTCGGTTAAGTCAACACCTTCGTTACAAGATGAGTCCGATTTGATGATATACCCTCGAGGGACTCGACCAAGCATACCATGTCCTCGGGTCACGGTGACATCTCTATGTCGTAAGCAAGATGGCGAATCGCGATATAGGTGAGTCTCGAGGGACTCGACCAACTCAACCTACACCGGGAATCGGTTCCTACTCATAACGATGGAAGGCCACATGGGTCAATCTAATTGCCTCACATCTACCGACTTAATATTATCGAGAGATGTTTCTATAATTTGGTCTCCTAATATGACATGTCACACATATACATATTTAATATATATCTACATCGCATGCAAATATATATACATATCTAGTATGTGTATAAGCAATCACATCAGATGACCATGGACCACAGCCTAATATGATTAGGCCCGAGCCAGTAGGCCTAATCACTCACATCAAGATCTATGTGTGCAATGGTGCATCTCCATGCCCTTGTGATCGTCCATCTCGTCCTCGTCGGTTCCGTCGACATCTTGATGCATCTCCATGCATCACGATCGTCCGTCTCGTGGGTCCCGCTATCGCATCAACGCTCCCGCTGCGCCTCCTCATGTGATTACAACTTAATCATAGGCACGCAGGCCCGACAATAAACGAGAAATATAATGGAGGTTCGCAGACCTCAATAATAATAATCACATGTACACACATCACACGGTCCATGATCATCCGTCCACACATCATACATCACATGTATAAATAATCATTATCATGTAGGACTACTAGATAATAATAAAATAATAATCAACTAAACCTTTTAATTAATTAATATTTTTTTGAAATCAGGGACATGTAGGGAATTTCTCAATTCCTAAGGGTATTTTCATAATTTGGACAAAAGACAGAAACTGGAATTTCTCAAATTCATAGGGGCAAAACTGTCCTTTTGCCCAAAACCCTAATTCCCTCTGCTGCTGCCGCCACCGCCACCCTGGCGGAGGCTGTCTTGGCGGGGGAGGGATGAGGGGCGCGCTTCGCTGCAGGGGCTGCCCATTGGGCAATTTCTTCTTCGCTTGGTGGGCACCCCGCGCCGCCGCCTCGCTGGCGGTTCTGCAGGCAGTGCCCGTGAGGCGGTGCTGCCTGCCGTTGCCGTTTTCCCGGGGTTTTGCCGATTGGGGAGCAGCGGCGAGCGCCTGGTGGTGCCTCGACCCCGTATTTCGCCGCGATGATGCCTCTGCCCGCGGGGTCGGGCCGTCACATGACTTTCTACCAGCGGGGTTACCCAGCCCCACCGCCATGAAGCCTGCTGCAAACAGACCGCCGGCTGGCGCGCAGTCACTGGGCGTTAGGCTTATGCATCCGGCGTTGTGGTGTTCGGTGCGGCTCGCCGCTGCAGGGTCGCAGCATGTAGATCGAGGGCAGCAACTATTGCTGCCCTTCCTTTTTTGCGTCAACGATTTTGGCGTCAATATTCTTCCTAAACACAACACACGCTGAGTTCAAAACCAATCATTTGGACGAACAACCGGCTCGATACCCTTTGTTGGGAAATCATGGGGGGGGCGACATCATATCGCAAGAAGAAGAACAAGAAACAAAAATCCCCGATTCCCAAAAAAAAAATGTTCGCTCGTCGATGCGAAGATTGGTGCGTAAAAAATCCAAGAAAACACAAAACTGCAGATAGAGATTGTGTTACCTAGGGAGATCAGAGATATCCCTGTTTCCTTGCAGATCATTATGAGAGGGTGAAGGAGATCAAGCGTCCTCCTCTAGCGGTGATCCACACATAAAGGGGTTGGCGACGACCCTCCTCAAAACTCCGGGCCTCCGAGGTGGAGAGGGAGAGGAGAATAGGAAAGGCAAGCAAAGACTCTAGCCTATGAGGCTGTGAATCCCTCCTATTTATAGAGATCCCGTGTCAAACCCTAATGGGTCCTTCCCTCGTGGGTATTGGATCTACATCCAATAAGACAAGGGCTCCGTCGGGATATCTCATATCCGAACCTCTACTCATCGCAATGCCTACCATATGTGTGTGACCCTCTAGGCCCAATATCGAAATGGCCGTGAGTCATACCAAAAACTCCTTCTAACTTCGGTGAATTATTATCTCAGTAATAATTCACTTTCGACTCATCGACCACGGACGTACTAGGCCACTACGCCAGTAGTCCCCGACGATCTGAGGGGAATCTATCCATTGGACTGTCGTCCTCGGTTACCATGTACCTATAGTTCCTCATCCATCTAATATCCCGCAGAGACCGTATATCGAGCATGGTGTTGTCGGACCCATACGGTTTCTACTGAAGTCTCGCTCTAATCGGATTCTCGGGAGAACTCTTTCTCTCTCAACCCGAATGACCCGCCAGGGGGATTTGTCCGAGCAAGAACACATGGGATATTCCTCTCATGGCCTTAGAGTGGATGATCCTCTATCGACACTCAATAGCCCTCGTAAGGTCGACTACCACTCCCAATGACCAATTTGTACTAGATCTAGGACAGCCAAACCTATAAGTTCGGTATCAAAGAGTGGAGCACTCATACAGAGGACATCCTTGGTGTCTCAAGTCTAAGGACCGATACACCACTAGGACTACGGAATCTGTGCCCGACAATAAGGCATCATCAACCATCCAAGCATTCCGTAAGCGGATCAATCAGTGAACTCATTCTCCAATGAGCACTGCATCTTGTATCCCTAGTGTCCCTACACGAAAGCAGCTATGAGACCGCTGCATCCATCATATGGACGGGTATACAGCACACCAGTCTATCCGGTTATCACGATGTCCCTCTCGAGTAACCTATGACCGGGATTATTTAGGATATGTGTTTAAAGGTGAATCGATCTCATTATCACGATCCGATTCCCATTGCACAAATCCAAGGACATCATAATATATATATGCATTTATGCAATAGTTATAAAGTGATATACACCAAAATATAATAAGCAAAAAGATTCTGTATCAAGTCACACGTGCCATCACTCACGTGATTGGCTTGCTGGGCACCTATGACTAGCACATCTCGCTTCTCTCTAGTCTCCTAGGCCTTGCCAGAACCTGCAACGAATTGCATATATGATAAGCACTACCGGTATCCAATACCCATATGTTATCATAAGAGTCTGACAAATGGAGACTAATAATGAATGTACCCGAAGCTTCATCAAGCTTTTGTTTCGCCCTTTCTGCAAGTTACTCTTTGCAGTTTCTCTTCCAGTGCCCATCTTTACCACTGTGGAAGCACTGGCCTTTGTCCTTTGCTGGGTCTTTCTTAGCAACCTTTGCTTTACCTGGTTTGACCTTGCCCTTTCCCTTCTTAATGGACCTTTCTGCTTTCCTTTTTCCTTTTGGTCTCACTAGTGTAGAGAACTGACTTCTCTTTCTTGATAGTACTCTTTGCCTCCCTCAACATATTGAGAAGCTCTGGGAGAGTCACTTCAAGCTTGTTCATATTAAAATTCATTATGAACTATGAAAAGGAATCCGGTAGGGACTGAAGCACAATGTCCACACACAAGTTATCCTCTAGGACCATTCCTAGACCTATGAGTTTCTCTATCCACTCAATCATCTTTAGGACATGGTTCTGAACTGGTGTCCCCTCAGTCATCCTAGCGCGGAAGAGGCTCTTAGATATCTCATATCACTGAGTCCTTCCCTGTTCCTCAAACAATTTGCGGACATGTAGGAGAATGGATCTGGCATCCATCTTTTCATGTTGTCTCTATAACTCAGGAGTTATAGAGCCCAACATATAGCACTGAGCAAGAGTGGAGTCATCAATGTACTTCACGTAGCGAGCGATCTCATCCTCGTTTGCCCCTTCTTCAGGCGCAAGCATCACTGTATCAAGGACGTACACGATTTTCTCCGCTGTGAGAACAATTCTCAAGTTACGGAGTCAATCCGTATAAGTTGGACCAGTGAGGCGGTTGACATCTAGTATGTCACGTAAGGGATTTAAAAATGACATTTTCTGAAAATAAAGATGCAGCAGAAATGAATAACATGCAGATTTTGCAAGAAATAAACTATCAAGATATGGACTTCTATCTTAATATGCTCCCACTATTTTAATAATGAGTCACGCAACACCCTCAGCACGTGAAACGGAAGTCTCCGGCAGACTTCTAGTGGGGATCAGGATCCAATCAGCATCTTAGTGTAACCTCAAGGGACTCGACTAATCACACTAAACCTAAAAGGTAGGCAACTCCTATCGATCACAACTCCTTGTGATTCCCGTCCTATTCAGCCTCCGAATCACCATGGCCTCGAGGGACTCGACCAACCATGATGCTCGGTTAAGTCAACACCTTCGTTACAAGATGAGTCTGATTTGATGATATACCCTCGAGTGACTCGACCAAGTATACCATGCCCTCAGGTCACCGGTGACATCTCTATGTCATAAGCAAGATAGCGAATCGCGATATAGGTGAGTCTCGAGAGACTCGACCAACTCAACCTACACCAGGAATCGGTTCCTACTTATAACGATGGAAGGCCACGTGGGTCAATCTAATTGCCTCACGTTTACCGACTTAATATTATCGAGAGATGTTTCTATGATTTGGTCTCCTAATATGACATGTCACACATATACATATTTAATATATATCTACATCGCATGCAAATATATATACATATCTAGTATGTGTACAAGCAATTACACCATATGATCATGGACCACAACCTAATATGATTAGGCCCGAGCCAGTAGGCCTAATCACTCACATCAAGATCTATGTGTGCAACGGTGCATCTCCATACCCTGTGATCGTCCATTTCGTCCTTTTCGATTTCATCGACATCTTGATGCATCTTCATGCATCTCGATCGTTCGTCTCGTGGGTCCCGCTATCGTATCCACGCTCCCGCTGTGCCTCCTCATGTGATTACAACTTAATCATAGGCACGCAGGCCTGACAATAAACGAGAAATATAATGGAGGTTCGCAGACCTCAATAATAATAATCACATGTACACACATCACACGGTCCATGATCATCCGTCCACACATCATACATCACATGTATAAATAATCATCATCATGTAGGACTACTAGATAATAATAATAATAATCAATAATAATAATCAACTAAACCTTTTAATTAATTAATATTTTCTAAAATCATGGACATTATGGGAATTTTTGAATTCATAGGGGTATTTTCATAATTTAGACAAAAGACAGAAATTGGAATTTCTCAAATTCCGAGGGGCAAAACTATCTCTTGCCCAGAAAACCCTAATGCCCTTTCCCCTTTTTTTTCTTTGCCGCCGCCGCCACCCTGCATGGCGACCACCCCTTAGGGGTTTTCGCCCATGGAGGCAATGGCGTGGCCGGCTCTCGCGTGGGCTGCCATCCCCGCCGGCAGCAAGCCTGCTGCAAGCAGGCCCTCGGCCGGCTGCAGCAGACGCAGCCCCTGTACTGCCCGCCTTCGGTTGCGTTGCACACACGCAGATCGAGGGTAGCAACTGTTGCTGCCCTTCCTTATTTTTGCATCAACAATTTTGACGTCAAAATTCTTCCTAAACACAACACACGTAGTTTAAAACCAATCATTCGCACGAACAACCTGGCTCTGATACCACTGTAGGGAAATCCTTGGGGGCGACATCATATGCGCAGCGGAAGAACAAGAAAAACAAAATCCCCGATTCCCAAAGAGATGTTCGTCGTCGTGCGAAGATTGGTACGCAAAAATCCTCGAAACATAAAACTGCGTATAGAGTATATTGTGTTACCTAGGGAGATCGTATATCCTGCTTTTCCTTTGCAGATCCTTAGAGAGGGTGAAGGAGGTCAAAGCGTCCTCCTCTCTAGCGGTGATCCACATAGCAGGGTTGCGACGACGCTCCTCAAAACTCCAGACCTACTCTGAGGTGGAGATGGATAGGAGAATAGGAAAAGGCAAACAAAAGCTCTCTAGCCCATGGGGCTCTGAATCCCTCCTATTTATAAAGGTCCCCTGTCAAACCCTAATGGGTCCTCCCCTAGTGGGTATTGGATCTACATCCAATAAAATAAGGGCTCCGTCGGATATCTCATATCCGAACCTCTAATCATCGCAATGCCTACCATATGTGTGTGACCCTCTAGGCCCAATATCGAGCTGGCCGTGAGTCATACCTGTCAGAACTCCTTCTAACTCAGTGAATTATTATCTTTGTAATAATTCACTCGACTCATCGACTACGGACGTACTAGGCCACTACGCCGTAGTCCCCAAACGATACAGGGGAATCTAATCCATTGGACCTGTCGTCTCGCCATCGGTGTACCTATAGTCCCTCATCCATCTAATATATTAGAGACCAGTATATCGAGCATGGTGTTGTCGGACCCACATGGTTTCTTCTCGAAGTCTCGCTCTAATCGGATTCTCAGGAGAACTCTTTTCTCTCAACCTGAATGACCCGGCCGTGGATTTGTGCGAGCAAGAACACATGGGATATTCCTCTCATGGTAGAGAGTGGATGATCCTCTATCGACACTCAATAGCCCTCGTAAGGTCGACTACCACTCCCAATGACCAGTTGTACTAGATCTAGGACAGCGAAACCTATAAGTTTGGTATCAAAGAGTGGAGCACTCATACAGGACATCCTTGGTGTCTCAAGTCTAATGACTATATACACCACTAGGACTACGGAATCGTTGTCTGACAATAAGCATCATCAACGATCCAGCATTTCGTAAGCGGATCAATTAGTGAACTCATTCTCCAATGAGCACTTGTACTGTATCCCTAGTGTCCCTACACAAGCAGCTATGAGACCAGCTGCATCCATCATATGGATGGGTATACAGCACACCAGTCTGTCCGGTTATCACGATATCCCTCTCGAGTAACCTATGACCGAGATTATTTAGGATATGTGTTTAAAGGTGAATCGATCTCACTATCGTGATCTCATCACGATCTGATTCCCATTGCACAAATCCAAGGACATGATAATATATGTATGCATTTATGCAATAGTTATAAAGTGATATATGCCAAAATATAATAAGCAAAAAGATTCTATATTAAGTCACACGTGCCATCACTCACGTGATTGGCTTGCCGGGCACCTATGACTAGCAGATTTTGGGTAGCTAAGTCCCTCTAGACTCGTCGTCGCTTCTTCGCCCCGTTTGACCTCTTGTTTCAACACCTTTGTGTTCTCCAAGCAGCTCTCTTTAGTTGATGGAAAGATAGACTGTAACTCTCATGCATGGCCTCTGCCATCACATTGTAGGATTTGCATCGATTCTGTTCTCCTTAGCTTCCTTGGTAGCAACATTCGCTTACTCGATCTTGTCCTCTGACTTGTCGGGCTCCCTTAAGCGAATATGGGCTCTAGACAGTCCAACTCTCCAACTGCTTCAATCATACCTCTGCATGATCAAGTCCCTCCCATGGGACTTACTGGTACTTACATTCGAACTTTTTCCTTAGTGAAACACAGCCCCCATATGTTGATGACCAAGGCTTCCATCCGATGTAAAATCGATACACGTACGGAAGACCCGCCTCTGCAGTACCATGGCCTTCACTCCTTGAATCCATAGCCCTTCTTACCATCGTGTTGTTCACCAAAGTGGGGCTTCTAGAAGCTCCCGATTATATCTCTGTATGATCTAGTCCCTCACGGGACTCATTCATGTGTATCGAATTGTCACGAACTGTTCCACCACAATCCGCTGCACCATGTCGCCTCCTGGTGACATCTCCATTGCATTCTGATCCTTATGGGATAAACTCAAATTGTGATCCCTCCATGTGTGGCCTCTGCCAATACATCGTAGGGTCTCTTCCACCTTCGATTTTGTTTGCTCATTTGGCAATGAACCTTCATCCACCCACTCTTGGGTCACACCTAGATGAAGCACCGCTCTAGGACAGTCTGTCGCCTAGTAGCTCCCAAAGTCCCCCAACTTCACTGCAATTAGTGCACCATTGTCTGAATCCTGGGCCTCTACCCCTACCATCACAATCTTCACTACGCACCGCTTCCTTCATGGCAACTTGAATGGCAACACTGTGGCATATTCTTCAAGAGTACCTGTTTTCGTATCCTCTTGCCCCGTGCTAAGGCCTTCTAAACCTAACTTCGCCTCTGCAAGTTGAGTCGACTTAGTTCCCCCATCAAATGCTTCTCCAAGATAAGGTGCATGTGCCTAGAAGCTCCATTCGTCTTTGGCACCATGCAAGATGAGTTCGCTCCGTCAGAATGAAGGACCCATGGAACAACATAATCCGACTCTTGCCTCTGCAAGAATTCATATCCTTGACCTCTGTCCAAGGAAAGCACTGTGCCTCCGCTCCATGTTCCATCTCCTATGCTGGCTCCCTTCATGTGACTTAGGTACTTTGCCAAGTTACACACAAGTTACTTCGCTCCTCGTTTTTGCATTGAGTTGATGGTGGCCCTCACACCCACCATTCCACGGGTCAGCCCTCCCTTGAGTCTGATCTCCATATTGATTCCAAGTGTGCCTTCATTTATGTTGCTTTGGATCACTCCCCCACTTGATCTCGTAATGCATCCACCAATGCATTCTGTCAAGCAAGATCATGCGACGACTCCTCGCCGCTTACTTGGTCCATTACGCTTTGTGGAGTTATTGTTTGTTGAGGTACTCCTCCTCAACATATGAGGTCCATCCCACATGATTCTCTCTCTTGAGAGCCAGGACTTATCCCTCCTGGATAACTATCCCATTGGAGTAACATCTCTCTTTGTTTCAGAGACCACTATCCCCTTGGACTACTCTGATTTGCTGAACAAACTATGCATTATTCTGCCTCCTGCAAACGCACTTGCTAGATTACGATTCCACGTCAATACAGCCCCCACTGCACCACTTAAGGCCTAGCAACATGCTAAACTCGTTGCACGCTTTAGCCTCCTACGGACGTATCCTTCACATGCCAAAGAGAAAGTTTCAGTGCTCCATGGTACTGAGTTTTGGTCACCTTGGGATGGTCGCGAACATTCCATTGTCCGCATACAAGCTCATTTATGAGTACCAAATTCTTTGAGTTAGCAATTCCCCTCACCTTTGTGAGCTTTGCATAACTCTTACAGTCGCTGAGCAACTCATTCCACCTTGCATGGTCTCATCCTTTACCAAGCGCCTCGCTTGCCTTGAGCACCATCAAGTATAGTTGTCAATGTTGAGCCGTAGCATAAACTCAACCATCCCAACCTTTGTGCGCTCCGCATTCTTCCAAGCTTGCCTATTCTCGTAGTGCCTCTTGCGCGAAGGGTTGGCCATTCCTCTGAATGCCAATCTCAGATGCCCGCTCCTCCAAGTGACTCTTTTTCCCTACATCTCTATGCCTGTTTTCCCCCAAACAGTCGCGCATGTGCTGATTGCCCTCAACGTAACCCCGCTAGGTCCCCCACATTTGCATGCTAAGTGTTTCTATGAGTGTTTGTCCTACTCTGATACCATCTGTCACAGACTTAGCTGGTTTTGCCTAAGTCGTGCGGCACCCTTGCGTATCCGTCCGCAAAGGTCAGCCTCCCTGAAGCCTCCCATGGACCCTTAGGACCTACGAAAAAGAAAACGGGTTAGAGAGAACGCCTCACTCGGGATCCACAAGCAAACATCAAATTATAAACAGACTTTACAAGCTTTGAACAGTTGCACAACAAAGGGTTAAAATGGTCTATTATAGATCGAAAATCTCTCACAAGTGTCCACATGACACAACCTTTATTAACAAGCCTAAAACGACCACCAAACCCAACTAAAATAGGACTATTAAGCCTTCGGCTGTCCCTCTACATACTAGGTAAAGTATGAACATACCAAAAAGACACGGGCATGCATAAGCATTACATCAAACATCTTGTTTAGAAGTTTGTCTGTGACACTATGCTGAGCCCCGAGGGTGACAGTCCCGGGTCGTTGAACAAACGCCAATAGCGATCTGGCATCGAAGCCGGGATCCCCCCGTCTTCGGGGGCGGGGATGGCCCGACTTTTCAGTTCGACGAAAGGGAGGTTGGTCGATGGTTCTCTCTTGGGGAGAACTCCTGCTAGCAGTTCCTACGACACGGCCCTCCTTCTAGCACTAAAATATTAGTGAACAAAAGTACCGTGGTTGATAAGCCAGCATGGTTAGGTCCGTGGGTCAATGTCGGGAGCTTCTCGCGGAGTGAGTAGGATGATAAGGTGGTCACACCCTCAGGAAGAAAGGCTGGTCGGCGTTGGTCGGGATCCAAGTTGGCTCACTGCTTTCCCTTGTGTGAGGGGAGGTATCTTTTAGGTCGAGATGTTCGTCGATCGAGGTTGATCGATTTGGAGCGACTCGGATAAGAGTCGGGCTAGCGAGGTCGATTGGGCCTTCGTGAGAGGATGTTGATTAGCGTTTCTCCGTCTGCCAACCCGGGCACCGTTTAAGTCATAAATTATCAAGATGTCCAATAGCATAATTAATTTGAATACATCCTTTCTGGTGAATATCAAGAAGAATCATAATATGAAAAATCTTGATTCATAAAAAAATCTCATGTATCGAATATTGAGAAATCAAGATGATGATTCATAAAAAAAATACCACAAGTTATAAATCTCAAAAAATCAGAATAATCTCATTCAAATTTAAATCGTCAAATAAAAGAGATTCACAAAAGGATAATATATACATGGATTCATTAATCTTTAAAAAAAATCAATAGAGATGGAAAATGTATTCCCCCTTTTATATTTATATTTATATGTATATATATGTATGCATACATACATACATACATACATACATATATATATATATATATATACATATATATATATATATATATGGTTGTCTTTTTATTTGATGATATTAAATGATACAATCGATATACCGATTCCGTACCCCAATCATAAATATATAATATTATATTGGTTGTGATATCTCTCAATTGATTTGGGAATGCAATATCACTGTGTCAAAGAAAACCTCTTCTATCACAGTGTGTGCAGTTATAAGATTACGAGTTTAAACACTGTCGAGTCGATTAAACTTTGAATGGAAGAAGTAAATCAAAGAAAAAGCTCCATCGAAGGTAGAAATCAAGAATAGATTCAGTAGCCACTTAAAATTTTCCATCCTTCAGGAAAACAATTAAGTTACTAGTACTTCAAGAAAAGAATTCACAACATCCGATTACATGTATCTTATCATCCAGAAATTTCCAATCCAAGTCTATCACGAACTAATATGCATGTAAAATTTCAAACTTGTTCAAGCTCCTCCTAGCTGCATAAAAGTGAACAAAAAACGATCCAAAATGAATGAGAAAGATCACGACACTGTATTGTGAAGTTAAAAACATCCAGGAAATCAGGAAATCACAAGTAACGTATGGAAAATAATCTCACAGCTAAAACGATGACAGTATCCAAAAACTTGGTATTGAAGGATGAGCTCTCATGCCATAATACGAGAGGATCTCACGTAGAGACTGTCCACCACTTTCCCGACGTTGGTGACAGTTTCCAGTGTGGCAGGAAAAATTGCATCGGCCTTGGGATCATCGAAGATTATTAAGCAACCGGCACCTTGGTCCAGAATCCCCGCAAACTTCCTGTCGAGTACCATTTGTGACAGTTTCTTCTCCACATGATCCATGGGCAATTCAATCATCTCAGCAATATGAACAATCTCCACTCTCGAATAGGGTTCGATCAACCTGCAAAGATTCTGCTCCAGAAGGGTGTTGTACAAAGATGAAAGATGCCTGTGAACTATTGGATCTTCCTCCAACTGGGCCCTATAATCTCGGAGAGCAGTTTCAAAGGATTTCAGGGAGCGCTTCGAGTGTGCATCAGCAACAGCTTTCATAGCATCCAAATCAGGACCCAAATACTGCAAGCCAGCCTTAGAAGCAATTATAGAAGCAACATCGTCAGCCTGGTTAACCATTATCTTGCACAGAAGCATGTACTTGAGGCTAAAGATTGCCCGAGGGTCCTCAAGAGCATTAAAGGCTTCCAATGCTTCAAAGAAGTAGCTGTAAGCTGTCTTGTAGTCCTTCTCCTCTGCGTGAAGGATCCCACTTTGTAAATCAATCATGCCCTGCTGCGCTGGTGGAACATAAATGGCATTAGCAGCAGTTCTTGCTGCAGTTAATGCAGCTTTTGCCTTCGGCAAGTTTCTCAGAGAGAAGTGGAGTTTGCTCTCTAAAATAACTATGTCCACTAGTAGTAGTTTGTCATCCAATCTTCTGACGTCCTTGATCAGGCCTGAAAGGAGCATTAAGGCTTCAGAATATTCTTCATTTTCCATTAGGAGACCTGCAAGTCTTGCCTCAACTCGTTGCCTCAAAAATGTGCGTTTCTCTGCACGGGTCCATTCCACCATTTCTTTGCAAAGGGAAATTTGCAGATCAGAGGTTCCTGGAATCTTGGCAACAGCATCCATAATCCCCCTCACTATTTTTGCAGTCTTTGCCTTTGGAATTAATGAGAAGAAGGGCCTGAGTTGGGTCAAAAGACCTCTCAAGTCCTCAGCCTTCTTTTCTTGGGTGAGAAGATCAGTAAGGTTCAAAATAGCCTGTTCTTTTATGTGCATTGCCTCTGAAGAAGAAGATGGGTTTTCAAGAACATGGTAAAGAAGAGAAATTGACTCAGCATGATCTTTAGCCTCCAAGGCCTGTGCTATTGAATCGGTAGTGGCAGGGAGGTATGCAGACTGCATCTCTAAGATGGCGAAGTTGCTACAGTATCAAAAGTCTGCAAGATGAAATGAGAATATTTGTTGAAAGATGTCAGTTACCTGAAGCTCTGAGACAAAAATGGAAAAGCACACCCACAAATGCTGAACACTTGTGTTCATCACAACACCAAGCAAAAAAAGCATGAAGCTCCATATGGCTAAAGCGCTAAGGAACAAGTTATATTATTTCAGGTCTAGGATCATATTAATATTGAGATGCATAGGAATGTTCACTTGGACCACAGATATAATTTGAACGAAGAGCCTATACAATATACATATATATATAACACATACAAGTAAGAGATCCTACCTTCATGTGCAATGTATATAGCTTTTAGTATTTGATATAAATTACTATCTAGTGTTAATTTTTACACATGAAATCTGTCAAGTGCAACACAATGTTGATCTTTATCCTTGAGTGCTAATGTATGTTAAAATATGATTTTAAACACATAATAAAACTTTGACAACATATTTTCAATGGCTAACATAGAAATGGTGAGACTAAAATCACCTAGCCTTTTGGGGGCAATTAGCGTTGAATCTCATCAAGATATGCATCCCAAACTTTTGCTGCAAGTCAAAGATGTATTATGAATGGTTACCGAAAATTTATTATAATTAATACTTCTAGAAACAAATGACTATATTAAGATCTTATTACACATTTATCCTTCTTTGTATTCTCAAGCTAAAACAAAAACATTACATATAATCTGAAAAAAAATACACTGTATTAATGATTTATATCTGTATGAACCAAGTTAATGTTTGAATTTGATTCACTTGGCTATGAGAAAGCAAGACTATTGAAAAATAACAAATAAAAGTAAGTTTTGATAGAAAGTAATAAAAAATGCATGAATCCATCAAAGCATTGCCATTTCAGGTATCGGACCCATTTCGATGATTTTGTCAAAATGGCACATATCGATCAGGGACCGATGTAACGTATGTCGATACATAGATACATACCGATGTTTTGAAGAGAAAGATAAAGAAGGAGAAGAGGAACGAGCCGTGGAGGAAGGAAGATGAACGATAAGAGGAAATGGAGGAAGAAGGACGATAAAGTATGAAGAGGAAATGGTGGAGAAAGAGAAGGAAGAACTAGGAGGAAGAGGAGAAGAGGTATACCCATGAGAAGCAATTAGGGCAAGTTCGGTGTCTAATGAGGTCGTGGTGTGCAATGAGGTGGCAAGGTGAGAACTGGAGGTCAGAACAACGTGCGTGAGAGGCTGAGGTCCGACAATGGAGGAAGAAGCAGAAGGAGGAAGAGGAAGAGGAGAAGAGGCATCCTCGCCCCATGAGAAATGATTAGGGAAAAGACGTGTAGTGAGGTCGCAATGTGTGATGAGGTGAGAAGAGGAGTCATGGCAACGTGCATAAGGAGCAAAGGTTGTGGTGTATGTGAGCTGCAACGCATGTGTGAGAAGCAATTAGGGTTAGGAAAGTTTTCCTTTTATATGAGCGAACAGGACTGCCCAAAACAGGGTGGTGTGGGTACTGATTGACACCCTGTCACGAACAGTTGTCGCGCACCCGCAACAACTCCGTTCAACGAACCGTTCGTCGCTCTCGTCTACATGTACAGCAGATTGGCAACATGTTTTGGCTTGGTTTTAAGTCCTTTTGCTTGTAAAAATATAAGTTCGAACAAGTTGCAGCGCTACAGTGCGACTGCTCACCGAACCGAGCAAAACAGCTCCGTTTTCACGTGCCACGGGCAGATTTCTGCAGCCCGCTGTTGCACGCGAAACGTCAGCCATCTCAGCACCCTGGAACCACCCAGGTGGCACAGGGCTAGATGGGGCTTCGGTATAGTGTCGGGTGTTGAACACTCTTTCGCAAGTTCGCACGTTACCTTGGCAGGAACTTGTTGTCGCGCCCGGCACCCGATGAGCAGTTGTTTGTGGACTTGCAACTGTTCGTTCAACCTTCTAAAGTCCTTGTTTTCCCCCTCTCCCTCTTTTCTCTTGTGCAAGCAAGGTGCTCGCTGAATTGCTTGTAAAGCTTTCCCTTTTCGCGAGACGTCGGGACTTGTCCGTCGCTCGTTCTTCGAACTAATCAACTTTCTCTTTTTATAGGTCCTTCGGGACCTGCGAGAGGTTGCAAGTGGGCTAACCTTTGCGGACACAAATCGCAAGGGCGAAGCGCGACTTAGGCAACGCAAGCTAAGTTCGCGTCTTTGCCGCAAGGGTGCCTTGCGACTTAGGCAACGCAAGCTAAGTTTGTGTCTTTGCCGCAAGGATGCCTCACGCCTTAGGCAATTCCAGCTAAGGCCGTGACATTGTGGTATCAAAGCGGGCAAGCACTTCGAGCGAGCAACGAAGGAACTTCGCAACTTCGCCATGGCAAAGCATCGTGGCGAATCAAGCAAGACGAGGCAAGTCGGACCCTTGCCCCAAGCAGCCGCAGGTGGGCTGCAAGTGCACATTCGCTCGTATGTTGTTGGAGCCACTCATGAGGAGCGTGACAGCGAACATGATGAGCGAGAAGTTGGTTACTCTCCGCGAGCGAAGGAGGCGCAATCTGGAGCACCAATCGAGAAAAAGAGTCATAAGGAGAGACTCATGACGGCGGAAAACCACTTGGATGTTCTCGAAGCGAGCTTGGAGGAACTCTACCATGGCCAACGAAGGTTTGTTGGGGTAGAGAGCTCGCAAGAAGAAGCGGAGTCCAGGATCGACAAGGTTGAGGCCCTAGTCGACCGATTGTCAGATGACACCAAAGACTCCATGCAATACCTGTAGGAAGTTGTGGCGGAACTCACTTTGAGGGTGTCCATGCTCACAAGGGCACTAAATGCGAGAGGAAGCAACACCCGCGTTGCGCCGCCACAAAACTTGAGGGCACCCGAGCCTCATGGTTATGAAGGGGCCAGAGATGCAAAAGAGCTCGAGAATTTTCTATTCGATATGGAACAATACTTCTAAGCTACGAGGCCTAATTCTGAAGAAACCAAAGTTTCTATAGTGACCATGTATCTAAACGGAGATGCAAAACTTTGGTGGCGAACCCGTTAGGAAGAGATCCAACAAGATCGGTGTCGAGTTGACACATGGGAGGACTTGAAGCGAGAGTTGAGAACTCAGTTCCTACCGAAGAACACCGAGTTCGTCGCAAGAAGGAAATTGAGACAACTCCGCCAAAATACTTCCATCCGAGACTACGTGAAGCAATTTTTTGCGCTAATGCTAGACATCCAGGATATGTCCGAGAAGGATAAGCTGTTCAGCTTCCTCGATGGTTTGAAGCCATGGGCGCAACAAGAACTACATCGAAAGAATGTCGCCGATTTGATCGGGGCAATTGCTGCCGTAGAAAGGCTCACTGACTTCGTTTCCTCTGAAGACCCGGGAAGAAAGAAACAATCTTCAAGGAATCTCCCTCCAAAATATTCTCGAGGGAAGGAGCTCAGGGACAAACAAAAGAAGAGGAGTTCCCACAAAGGGCCAAGCCCGAAAGGCAAGGCCCCGAAACCTGACGGATGCTTCTTGTGCGGAGGGCCGCACATGGTGAGGGAGTAGCCACAAAAACATGCACTCAATGCTTTAACAGCTTCCATCCATCCCCCCAAATCGGACAAGAGCAAGGTTGTTGCTCTTAGTTCAAGTAGTTCTGAATCCAGCAGCGACAGCGAGGAGTCGCAAGGACCCCGGATGGGAGCAATGCGTTTGTTAAACGCCATGCGGGGTCAAGTGGGGGAGAACACAAAGACAAGGCTACAAAAAGCAAGAAGTGGTGAGCTGATGTACGTAGACATTAAGCTCAATGGCCAAACAACCCATGCAATGGTGGACACGGGCGCTACCCACAACTTTATCACCCATCGAAAAGCAAAGCGACTTTGGCTGATCTTGGAGAAGGGCCCAAGTCGAATGAAGGCAGTAAACTCGGAGGCCAAGCAAATCTCCGGGTTGGCAAAAGGAGTTCCCATCAAGATCAGAACATGGAGCGGGAGCACAAACATGATAGCGGTGCCACTGGATAACTTCTAAGTGATTCTTGGAATGGAATTTATGTATGCGGCCAAGTTAGTACTAATGTCGTTCCTTAACTCCTTATGTGTGATGGGAGGTGACGACCCCTGTGTGATCCCCGTCTCTCGGAGAGGAGCCAGGGAACCCCAACATATATCGGCATTACAACTGAAGAAAGGGGTGCGAAAAGGTGAATTAACATTCGTGGCTGCTATGAAGCTAGAGCCACTCGACGAGAAGGCCATTCATGAACCTGCTGTGGTGGAGAACGTCCTGAAAGAGTTCACTGACGTTATGTCACCCGAGTTGCCGAAGACTCTTCCGCCACGCAGAGGTGTGGATCACAACATCAAGCTGGAGCCGGGAGTGAAGCCTCCAGCGAGACCACCCTACCGCATGCCCCCGCCAGAGTTGGCAGAACTCAGAAAGCAGTTAGGTGAACTGCTAAGCAGTGATCTCATCCACAACTCTAAAGCACCATTCGAAGCTCCAGTTCTCTTCCAGAAGAAACAAGATGAGAGCCTCCGACTATGCGTCGATTACCGAGCCCTCAACAAAATGACAGTAAAGAACAAGTATCCCATCCCGCTCATCGCGGACTTGTTCGACCATTTGGGCAAAGCCAAGTATTTCTTAAAACACGACCTTCGGTCAGGGTATTTATAGGTGTGCATTGCTGAAGACGACAAAGCGAAGACTACCTGCGTGACCAAGTATGGAGCGTTTAAGTTCTTGGTGATGCCTTTCGGCTTAACCAACGCTCCGGTCACGTTTTGCACTCTCATGAACCAGCTATTCAAGGAGTATTTGGATAAATTCGTGGTCGTCTACTTAGACGATATCATCATCTATAGTCAAACACTCAAGGAGCATGTCAAGCACCTTCAGACAATTTTCAAGGTTCTCAGGGAGAACACTTTGTTCGTGAAGAGGGAGAAATGCTACTTTGCCCAAACGGAGATCTTATTCTTGGGGTATCGAATCGGTGATGGCTCCATTCGAATGAACAAATAGAAGGTGTAAGCGGTTGCGGAATGGCGAACTCCAAAGGAGGTGCTAGAGTTGAGATCCTTCCTTGGTTTCGTCAGCTACTATCGACGCTTCATAGCGGGATATTCGAAGCGTGCAACTCCACTGATGGAGTTGTTGAAGAAGGAGCAGTCTTGGAGGTGGTTTGATAAATGTGAAATTGCATTCCAAGATCTGAAGGTCGTCGTTTTGGAAGAACCGGTGCTCAAATTGCCAGACTATGGGGAGCTCTTTGAAGTCCATCTGATGCTTGGACTTATTATTGGGGAGTACTCGGTGGGGAGGGTCATCAGGTGGCCTACACAAGAGTCGCTTCAACGAGACCCAGGCAGTATCGATCATCATCGAAGGAGATGGCGGTGATCCACCGTCTACGAGTTTGGTTCACACACTACCTCCTCGGATCGCGATTTGTGTTGAGGACGCACAACAACATTGCTCAAGCTATTTCAAACTCGGAAGAAACTCTCCCTAAAGCAAAAGCGATGATGGAGGACTTCTGGCCGAAGTTTGATACGGCAATGGAGTATAAGCCCGAAAGCGAATGTCGTGGCCGATACACCGAGTCGAAAAAGTGGAGCACGTGAATGTCGTACAATTGGAGGGCGGAGGCAAGCAAGTCGATTGCACTCAACTTTCTTTCCGGGATCGGGGATGGGATGCACAGTGATCCCCGTGCGAAGCCCCGATCTGACTCATTAAAGAAGGCAAGGCACGACGGTTTTGGGTCCAGGAGGGACTCGTTTACACTAAAGGGAATAGGGTCTATGTTCCTCGAGTGGACAATCTGATGTGAACTCTTAAGAGAGTGTCACGATTCCCTTTGGGCTGGACATCCAGGCATTCATAGAACCTTGGCTCTCGTGGAGAGGGCCTTCTATTGGCCGAAGATGGGGACTGATGTGGAGGAATATATTCGAACGTGCCTCACTTGCCAACAAGACAAGGTGGAGCAACGGAAGCCGGTGGGACTTTTGGAACCGTTGCCCGTACCAGAAAGGTTGTGGGAGAGCATTTCCTTGGACTTCATATCAAGCTTGCCCGTAGTAGGGAGACTCGGATCGATACTCGTGGTGGTTAATCGATTTTCTAAGTATGCAACTTTCATTGCTGCTCCCTTACACTGTTCAGCAGAGGAGGCAGCCAAGCTGATGATGAAGGATAAAGTGAAGTACCAAGTCCTGCACAATATCATCAGTGATCGAGATGCTCGGTTCCTGAGACGATTCTGGACCGAGCTATTCAAATTATTGGGGTCGAAGTTATACTTCTCCACAAGCCTCCACCGCCAGACGGATGGCCAGATCGAAAGGATAAACTCGCTCCTAAAGCAATATCTTCGGCACTACGTGAGTGCCAACCAACGAGATTATGTGAAGTTGTTGGACATTGCCTAAT
The DNA here is from genome assembly GCA_900464855.2 of Musa schizocarpa. NCBI lineage: Eukaryota > Viridiplantae > Streptophyta > Magnoliopsida > Zingiberales > Musaceae > Musa > Musa schizocarpa. The sequence goes on from LS990916.1 coordinate 20,848,006, forward strand.
TCTCCTATAACTTGCAGCGGAGCTCTGTGTCCAACAAGAGCCCCTTCGAGATTATTACAGGGCAACAACCGTCAACTCCTCACACCATGGTAATTGGGTATACTGGGAGTAGTCCGTCAGCCTACCACTTTGCAAGGGAGTGGCATCGAAATGCAGATATTGCACAGGCTTACTTAGAGAAGGTAGCAAAAGGAATGAAGAAGTGGGCAGACTTGAGAAGGCGACCGCAAAAGTTCAAGATCGACGATTTGGTTTTGGTCAAGCTCCAACCAGCATCACTCCAATTCTTTAGGAACAAAGTACATAAAGGATTGGTGCGCAAGTATGAAAAGCTCTTCCCAATTATCAGCAGGGTGGGCAACGTCTCCTACAAGTTGCAACTGCCGGCGTGGTTCAAAATTCACAATGTTCTTCATGCCAGCAACTTGAAAGCCTACCACTCGAATCCGTAAGATGCTTCCTGAAGTATTCCAACTCGACTACCCCCCACCACAGCCTCCTACGAGAAGCGAGTTGAAACCATTCTAGTGGAATGCAAGATAAAGCTACCCACTGAAGCTGAGCAGACCGAGTACTTGGTGAAGTGGCGAAAGCTTCCCCGAACTGAAACCAGTTGGGAGCCTAAAAACACCCTACGACATGAAGAAGCAATCATCAACAACTATCAACAAGCGTCGACGAGGGCGTCGACAGTTTGAGTGGGGGAGAATATCACGAACGGTTGTCGCGCACCCGCAACAACTCCGTACAACTCCGTTCAACTGCTTTACAACGAACCGTTCGTCGCTCTCATCAACATGTACAACTGCTTTACAACATGTTTTGGCTTGGTTTTAAATCCTTTTGCTTGTAAAAATATAAGTTCGAACAAGTTGCAGCGCTACAGTGCAACCGCTCACCGAATCGAGCAAAATAGCCCCAAAACAGCTCCGTTTTCGCATGCCACGGGCTGATTTCTACAGCCCACTACTGCACACGAAACGTCAGCCATCTCAGCACCCTGGAACCACCCGGGTGGCACAGGGCTGGATGGGGCTTCGGTATAGTGTCGAGCGTTGAACACTCTTTCGCAAGTTCGCACGTTACCTTGACGGGAACTTATTGTCGCGCCCGGCACCCAGTGAGCAACTGTTTGTGGACTTGCAACTGTTCGTTCAACCTTCTAAAGTCCTTGTTTTCCCCCTCTCCCTCTTTTCTCTTGTGCACGCAAGGTGCTCACTGAATTTCTTGTAAAGCTTCCCCTTTTCGCGAGACGTCGGGACTTGTCCGTCGCTCGTTCTTCGAACTAATCAACTTTCACTTTTTACAGGTCCTTCGTGACCTGTGAGAGGTTACAAGTGGGCTGATCTTTGCGGGCGCAAATCGCAAGGGCGAAGCGCGACTTAAGCAACGCAAGCTAAGTTCGCGTCTTTGCCGCAAGGGTGCCTCACGCCTTAGGCAATTCCAGCTAAGGCCGTGACAACCCGGACAGATGTACCGATTCAGTTGAAACGTCATTCATAATATCCATGGATATACAAGTAGATACATCAAAGTTGTTGTATGAAAAATGAAATTGGGGGCACAAATGCAATGCCACAACACAGTGAAAACAATTTAAGGGCAACCATTCAAGACAGCACAGGTACCTTTAAGTAGAAAATGAAATTGTTTAATAATTCTGTTCAGGTGGGAATTCGGCAATTTGACAGAAAGGGAAAAGAGCAAAGAAAGGGAGGGCTTAAACTGCTAGTTTCAAAGAGGTACAGGTAATAGTCTTTGCATCTTGAGAAACCTACTTAGGGGAGTCCTGAGCATGCGTGAAATGAGGTAGAAAATGCAATAGGCATCTGAATAGGTTGGGATCTGGGGTCCTCTAGAACGTAATTTGCCACATGCAAACTGCTTGATTGTCCCATTCAATGGTTTTTATGGTAAAAGCTGGTTCTTCTAGCATCCACGATTGACACAGATGCAACTCAGCAAAGCCTTTGCAGGCAGTACACAGCCAAAATTTTAGGCACTGAGGATAATAAATGAACTGATAATTGTACAAAGATGTTTTATTTTTAGTCAATCTATGATTTTCTATTTTCCTTTGACACCTAAAAAATAATATTCTATCTTTATAGAAAAGCATTCATACATGCTTTATTTTAGTAAACTCTATCACATCATTTTTGTAAGTCAAGTACAAGTTTTTCAAAGATCATTTAAGCAGTTCATTTGGGTCCCAATAGAACTCATTATGCTGCTTAAACTTATATTATGTCATTTTTCTAAGTAAACTTTCTTCAAGATCATCTCCGAGTACTCTTCTCACTTGTGTTAATTGAGCATTTCAACTAATGCATCTAACACTCAGATTTGTTGTCCCACATCTGATGTCAGAGGAGAATTGAAAACTTAAAGTATTTTGGACCAATGGTGCAGACCTATTATGCTAATGGATCAGTTATCCCATCTCATGACAATGCCTTTTGTATTTATTCCATGATATTATCAGCAAGAACCAAGAAATGATTCAGTTCTTCATTTTTATTGATGCAATATATTAGATTCTTCCAACACACAACTAAATTATCCTTCGATAACTCATAACTCTAAGTTTCGTCTCTAACAAGTTGAATCATGCATCTATAACACTTTAATCAACAACTTATGTCATACTAAACACCATTTGCTGGACCATTCATCAGCAAATAATATATAAGACAGTCAAGACTATTTTCATGGTACCTTCTTTGTATTTCACACAATGCAAGCTTTGTTTCCATTTCTTTTGACATCATATTTTTACATCTTGAGCTGGCATGGATAAACTCATTGTCCTCTATGCAAAGAAATCTTACAGATCATGTTTCTACATGTTAAAGAGTGGCCAGACCCTAAACCACTCCCCTTGAAGATCTGTTCTTTTCTATTGAGCTTTCCTTTTTCTCTGATATTCGGATGAATTTAAGTTTCATATTTTAGGTGTATACTTATCTATAAGTCCTACTTTGATAAGGTTGGAAGAAACTTTAAAGCATTAGAAGTCATGTCTAGATAGTTTTGATTTATTTTTAGCAAGATCTTTCAAGATTTCTTAAAAATAATAAGTTCTTTTTTCCCTAAATTATATATACATAGCAGACCCTAGAAGCTATATCTTAGCTTTGAAGTAAATTCCCTCTTTTTCTCTGTCTTTCATCCTTGGATGGTCTAATACCCCTTCTTGAATTGGAGAATATTCTAATGAGGGTCATATCCTATCACAGCGTTAACTTATAACACTATTAAACAGTGTCTTCAATTCTGCTAACTGAACCACTGCAAATTTTAAGGCTTGCTTTGGCATTTTTTTGAAACACAGAGCCAAAGCAATCAAATCATTTAAATTTAATAACAATAACTAATAAACAATATTGTCTTGATTATCAAAAAGATGGAAACGCAAACTTGGCGCAACTGGGAGTCCATGCAGACCAATGAATTAGATATGACGTCTTTGTCAGACATCACAAAGGTCACACAAGATTCAACCCAGAGCATCTGTTTCAAAGATCAATACAGCATCAGCTTCAAAAAAATTCAGTTTTGGGGGAATTAAAAAAAATAATGCTTCCTTAACAAGCATAAAAAATTTCGATTATCGAACCCTAGAAGAAATCAAGGGACGAAACTAAGAAATAGTCCTCTAAGAATAACCTAAGCCTTTCAGGGAGAAGATCCAAGTTACTGGAAATCTACTAGATCGGCCTGTTCTTCTTCAAAGTCATCAACTTGGCCCAAAACCCAAATCCGAGAAGCCAATAACTCAAAATACTTGTCTTGAATAATGTAGGTCAACGAAAGAAGCAGATACCTTGTCCCAATTATGGGCAAGGCTGTGCTGAGCAAGGACAGCGGACGGCAGGATGTCGTTGAGATAACCTGAAGCAGAGAACGCCGGCGGAGATGGGCTGGGGAGATGAAACCAGAAGCAGAAGCATAAACCCTTTCCTTGGGCTCCACGAAATGCTGCAAAGATAGATTCATACGTATGGAGCGGTAAATTACATATATATCCCTGGATATGATTTCCCTATTTGCCTCGTTTTTATTTATGTTCGGCGTTTATATATATATATATATATCCAAACTATCATTTAATTTTTTTTCACTTATTATAGTGGTTTGGCTTAATTTAGTGTTTTGGCCACCGCAACAAAAATATTATAAAGTCTATTTGAAAATATTATAAAAGAATAAAATAAAATCAGAATATATTAGAAACCATTTGATATATCATATTATCATTCAAATAGATATTTATTCATAGTTTAGAACAACATCATCCAAATAAAAATAAAAACTTAACTTATTATAATGTTTTGACCATTATAATAAAAATATTATAAAACCTTTTCAAAAATATTATAAATGATCCAAATAAACTCTTAACCTCAATCAAACAATAAAGTCTCAAAATATAATACCGTAAGTCTATGAGAATAAAAACAAAAGAGACGTAATAATATGATATCATTTATAGTATTTTTAAATAATATTTATGATATTTTTAGCATCTTAATAAAGATATTATAAACGAGCCAAAAAAAATACTATAATAGTTTAAAACTAATACAAAATAACTAAAAAAAATAGATATTTTTTAGGAGTATTTTAAAACTAAAAATAGGTTAAAACTAAAAAATATTTTAGGAGTATTTTAGGTATTTTTTTAATTGTAGATGCTATTTGAAAAAATTTTAAAAGAGCCAAAATATAAGAACTTCCTAGGGAAATACTCTCTCTCTCTCTCTCTCTCTCTCTCTCTCTCTCTCTCTCTCTCTATATATATATATATATATATAGAGAGAGAGAGAGAGAGAGAGAGAGAGAGATAATTATTATTAATATTTTAATTGATATTAACACCCATTGAAAGTATTTTTTTGACTCTTATGATGCTAAAAAAATATTTAAAAGAAAATTAATTATTTTTAAATTAAATATTTGACTATAATGAATCAGATTTAACAATGTTGAATGCCTTGTTGATTGGCCTTTAACAATCCTTATCATGAATGAAAAGGATCATATATAGTTGCAAACTTATCATGATGTCAGGGCTCATCCTCTCAGAATAAAAAATAAATAGAATAGAACATCCATACGAAATTGTAATTCCAAGCATATGATAAATTTTGAAGTGCAATTTGCATTAGATGCTTATATTTTACGTAAGATTAGAACATAAGCTTTTGCTAATTAATGGAGATTACCAACAATCATATTGAACCTCATGATCAAATTTCACACTACTATCTTGTGAATAATCTTTTTTTTATAGATTAAATCAAGATGCAAATATTACCAACTATGGGAATAGCATGATCCAGAGAATTTTCGATTCATGTGGAATTGTTTTAAGATAATGTACATGTCGAAAGGTGGCTATCCATTGCAAGAATGAAATGTCACGTTCTCTCAATCTAAGACTCGATGAACATGAGAAAGTTGGATCCGGTTCTACTCTTTTTTCCCAAGGAAGAACGTGAGTTGTGACCCTTAGGTTTGACCTGATAAAATCTAAAATCAAAATTGAATCTGATTCGATCGGTTTTCGTTCGGGTTCGAATTGATTTTTTTTCTAAATTATAATATAAAAATTTATAATTTTATTTTAAAATTTTTAAAAAAATCGATGAAATGTATAATTAATGGCATAACAAAAGGACCTTGATATATGTCCCTAGGTTTGATATGTCGAATTATTTTTCGGATGATCTCTTAGTTATATTTCACTGTTTTTATCCAATTATTGATATATGCTTAAGTTTTAACTGATTTCATGCTCGGTCTAATAACTTCATTCATGATCTATCTTCTCGTATCAAAAACTTGCTCGACAACTTTTATAGATATGGAAAGAGTACTTTCGTTAGTTTTAGAATATTTGATAACTTCATCCTCATGGTAATTTGAAAGGAGTCATGAACATTGTGAACCTTCTTAAAATATAACTTAAAAGATGTCTAATTTAAGTTTGATCACCGTATCGATTTCCTCTTAATCAACATCAATGTTGATGTGGTGAAGAAGAGAGCTTAAGAACTTCAAAAAAAAAAAATTAAGGATTTGAGAAATATTTATAAGTTTTTGGATCTTTTCTTTCTAAAATACCTCCCAAAAATAACTAGTATTTGATTGTTGAAAGGGTAAATCTATCTATCTTTTTCATAATTTTATATTTTTTTAATTATAAAAAATAATTAAAAATATCCTTAAATATAGTCATTTATATGGTTGCTGGGAGAGACAAAATTGCTCAGTTATCCTTCCTTTGATTCGAACTCTAATCTGATTCAATTGTAGTTCAAACCAAACCATGATCGAAGACTCTAATCGACGTTACTTGGACGAAGATGAGTCCAATTTTACTCTCTTTTCCTTGATTCCCAAAGAAGAATGCGTGTGACCAATATTAGTTTATGAACGCCAAAAAGCTGGATTCAATGAGATTCTTTTTCCCAATTCCCAACAACATGTTAGATCTATTTAGTTGAAGTTTTATATTTATATAAAAAATATTATCGACACCTCAACGATTGATATTTATATAAATGATACTCAATATTATATAATCGTGATCAATATCTCACTATCTGACATAATTTAATTTTAATTTTTATTTCGATCCCACTCAATCACTTTATAATTTTGTAGCATGATTACACCCAACACTAAAAATGACACATGGTCCAATACCTCATTATACAAAGACACTAAGGTATAATTTTTTTTTTATGAAGATTATTTTTTTAATAAATTTGACTCATAATACAATCGATATTTTTTTTTTATAAATTCGACTCATACAAACTCGACATACAATCGATAATTTTTTTTAATAAATTTGACTCATACAAACTCGGCATACAATCGATAATTTTTTTTAATAAATTTGACTCATACAAACTCGGCATACAATCGATAATTTTAATTTAAAAGCTAATTTAAGTTTTAGAGGAGCTTGGTCGAATACACCTCGACGGATTTGATACATTTCCAGTCGGATGGAGTAGAAATTTCCTAATCTGACACCATCCCACATTAAGATATATACAAATAAGACATCGATCGGCTACAAGTTAGAATCTAAAAAAGCCAATAGAAACTACCTTCACAATATATTTGCAAAGTTTAGAAGTAACATATTTATCATTATAAATTTTAATATAATATATATTAAACAATTAGGATCCTCCCATATGATACTCACATTAACATTCATCCAAAAAATTTGAATTTATTTTATGTAAAATAAGTACATGAAAATATAAAATATCTAAGATGTCCAAAATATTTTTAACATAATAAAATAAGAAAATCACTAACTATATATATATATATATAATGTAATTTTACATATTTAAGGACATGTACGAAGCAATACTATTCATGCTTTCACATGTCAACCTTGTTTACCTTTTGCATGCTTTGTATCAAGACAATCCAAGAACTGAAGTGTTATGTGTGATTCTTCCTTTATTATTATTCTCATTTAGAAGATGAGGAGGTTCCATGTGATTGCCAGTGGCCATTTGTTTTTCATGTTGCATGGTCCACCCACCTGATTGAATTCCAAATCATTGACTGATGGAGACAATTCTTTGGGTGGATATGGTCAAACCAAATCAGACTGGGCAACATGTAATGTTTCCAACATGCAGTCTCTGTTTGCAAGCAGCAATCTCTTCCTACCATAACACGAAACAGCCGAGAGTTGTTTCTGCAATGATGGATGGTTCATGCACTCTCACCTTAATAACGTGGGTGACGACGCAGCTGCTGTTCGTCCTCCTCCTCCTCCTTTTGTGTGCTGAAACATATGATTCTTTGAACTCTGCATCGTGTCGATCTGTCACAAACGGGAAGATGAGATCTGTCTTTGCTGGTTTATGCATTCTCCTGTTGTTGATTTGATTTGTGGTGTGATTCAAACAGTTGAATTGAGGATTAGGTTGACGACACAACAGCTCTTCGTCCTTGAAGGTCCCATACTTTGAACCTGCACTATGATGAACTCATCATCTTGGAAATTAGTGAGAAGAAGAGTTCAAACGAGTAGGAGAAGAGTTCACTGATCATACAAAAATCAACTCATGATCGAATCGGTCGATTTATCGGAGCAATAACACAATATCTAATCGGATGATCATTCGAACTATGAGCAGACGAGGCAATTTAGGTTTCCTCTAGTTTGTATGCCTCCACCCATTAGAGGAGAGTGGGAAAGGAAGCTTCAGACGTGATTGATTACATAACAGCTTGCCTCATCAGCACGTCATCTTCTTCATTAAATTAGTCTCCTTGGACCAGGAAACTTATGCTGCACATGCATCATGGCTGTTCCTCTATTTCTGTCATATGTTCATCGCTACGCACAAAGTCCAAACCCTTTTACTGCTGCTGTTGTGGTTGATGAAGTACCTGAAAACAGAAGATCCAATAACTCCAAGACAGTGATGGTGCAAAATGTCAAAAAAGCATCTAGGTAGATACAATGAAGAACTCCAGAATAATCCTCGCCATATTCGGGTCAGAAGATGAGTTCCCCAATAAGCTTAAATATATGAAGAACAAGAAAAGTATGATCCAAATTCTTCTCCTCCCACCATTAAAACCCAACCTAACTGGTCAAACATGTATGTGGAAATCACATCTATCTATCTATCTATCCATATACATCACTGTGAACGAGAATGAAGGCTCGGTAAATGGAGGCAGGCGTTCATCCAGCGAGATCTAATCCATGAAAACAGGTAAATAATGGCGGCTACCACGTTGCAGATCTCATGTTATTTTAATGGCCTGTGTTGAGTTCTGATCCCTTACGTTCTTCTCTTTATAAGCGGCGCCTTCCCACAGATTCAAAGTGTTGAAGAAGAACAGGTGTTGCGAGAGTTGGTCTCATGCCATGTGTCATGAGGTAGCGAACCCGCACGAGTCGTCGGTTGTCCGCGGCGATGAAACGGAGGAGAAAGCGACGGGGGAGGCGGCGACGATGATGATGCACTCGTCAGCAATGGCACAGGAGATGTTGTTTACGGGCCATCGTTACGCTCGGGAGATACCCACCATGGAGTCGGCGCTGACCCACGTGATCATGTCCGGCGAGGGGAGGCAGCTGGTTGGCGCTTCTTCTTCTTCTTCTTCTGCCGCCTCCTCCTCCTCGTCATCGTCGTCGCAGTCGCACGTCTCTTCGTTGTATTCTTCGCCATGTTTGGGTGGTGAAGGCGGCGGAGGCGCAAGCAGTCAGAAGAGGATGAGACTGGAGCTGCCACCTGAAACGCCATTGATGTACTACCCAGGAGTTGGTGCACCATTAGATGTTGCAGGTGCTTCTACTGCTGTGTTCTTTCTCATCATCTTTAGCTCGGATAGTATTCGCTTCACCTCCTCTGAATGTCGCTGACATCTTCCATTCTTTGTGCGCCTGGTTCTCCGTGGAGCAACAGAGCAATATCCACAAAGCTTCCGTCCAGCGCTGCAACCCTTTGCTCCTGCAGCAGCCATGGACGAGCCCTCCCCTGCTTCCTTCAACAGGGAAGAAGAAGAAGGAACGACGCAAAGGAGGAAGTACCGCGGCGTCCGGCAGCGGCCGTGGGGCAAATGGGCGGCCGAGATCCGCGACCCCCACAAGGCGGCCCGCGTGTGGCTCGGGACCTTCGAGACTGCCGAGGCGGCCGCCCGGGCCTACGATGCGGCCGCCCTCCGCTTCAGAGGCAGCAGAGCCAAGCTCAACTTCCCCGAGAACGTCTGCCTCCGGCCGTCCCCATCTGCTCCTCCGCCGTACTCGAGTCTCCTGCAGGGGGCTGAGCAGTTCATGCTCTCCGGTCACGCCTCGGCGCCGATGGCTCCGACCGTGAGGGACAGCAGTTCTTGGCCTTCTGGTTCCTTCCCGGCCTACCCTGTTCCTTCCTCCATTGTCGTTCCCTCCTCCTCTGCTTCAAGTGCTGCAGGAGACCAAGGGATGCACAGGGACGGGGCATCGGAGTTCCCAGCAACGTATTGGATGGATTCAAGCCGGTTTCCTCCACCTTCTTCTGGTCACAGCTGAATCCCGCCATTGGTTACCTTGTCCCTTGTTTGTGTGGCATGACATGTTAAAGAGCTTCTTGATTCGTCCGTCTCTTCCTTTTCCTTTGCAAGTAAAATAATAATAATAATAATTATTATTATTATTATATATATATAATAATAATAATAATAATTATATATATATGATAATAGTCTCATATAGTAAAAGAAGCAAAAGGAATTCTCTTTATTATCTTCCAACTCCTCTTAATTGTACTTTGCAACTCAAAGTGCTCACTATGTGATGTATTTCATATGGATATGATTTTTTTATCTTAAACAAACGATCAAAATCTAATCGCATCCAATCTAAGCGAAGATTATGCATCAATGATTTATCGCTTGATTCTTTTCTTTTTATTCACGTTGCTCTCTTCTACTTTATTAGTAAAGAAGGGATAACATATATTAATATGATGGGAAAAATCAAAAGGAAAAAAGTAATAAATGTGAATATATATATATATATATATATATATATATATATATATATATTTACATATATCTATGTATATTAAATCGTCACTCTCTCTCAAAATAATCATGTCGTTATGGTTACATTGTTAAGTTGGTCATAAGACATTTTTAAGACAATTGCTTCTTTAAGTTAGTCATAGTTTTAAATCATTCTCAAATTACTCTAGCCTTCAAATTGGTAATGCTTAAGTCATCTTCAAGTCTATTGTGTCGTTAAAAGAATTACATACTTCGAGTAGATTATATCCTTAAAATAATCATATCTTTTTAATATAACCATAACCTGATATCTTCAAAGTCGATTGCATACTCGAAGATTGCACTCCAAGTTAACCACACTGTTAAGACAATCACAATCTCAAGATGATTTGATGTCTCAAATTGGTTATTATGCATTTGAGACATCTTCAAGTTGGCCTTCAACTCAGCTTCGAAAGGGCAACTGCCCAGTAATAAGATGTGATAAGGCGAATTTTGGGCCTAAGACATGTTACCGTCGACCCTTGCGAGGCGTGCCACAGTCATCTGCATCACAGTCGACGCCACATGCCAAGTCAGAATGTCGACGTCACACATCAAGTCAGAAGTCGTATCGAACGTTGTTCCACATGTCCCATCCTGTGAGCTAGGGGCGATGCACATCGCTCCACACGTCTCGAGATGGCGACTAGTCAGAAGTGGCAAGAGAGTCAACAGCCACATAGAACCCGTGTGCAACCGACCCTCATACAATAATATAAAAGTTCCTGGCCGATGTCCGGCTAGAGAGAAAAAGAAATAAAAAATAATTCCTACACGAACTGACTTGCTCGTTGGAGGGGTCAAAGTCGGGAATCACCCAATGAAGCCTTCTTTGTAGGAAAACGATCACTCCCGAGCCACGAGCACCTTGACCCATAAATCGCCATCCAGTGAACGACGGCGAGTTGTCACCTAGCTCAGGAACGGAGGGACGTAGCTCGATGCAGATGACGTCCGAACCGAGAAATACTGACCAACACCCCATAGTGAAGACTCGACCTACCTCGACGTCCAACTCAATCAACAGGAATTCCCGACATCGACACCTAAAACACTCAATGTGACCAAAATATCTCATTTTGTATGTTATTTTATTAAAAAAAAATCTAAAGTAACCTAACTATTAAAGCATCTCCTTTACGTGTGTTATGTGATTATTCAGGATATTTAACATGACTAAAATATCCCTTTTGTGCATGATATATTTACCTATAATAAAAAAATCTAAGATATTTGACGTAACCAAAATAACTTTTTACATTTGATATATCCGCTCGGGACAAAAAATTCGATATTTAACTAATATATTTTTCAAGTATTGACATATTCTTATTGAGTACGCTATATAGTCTTGCATAGTTTAAAATTTTCTTTTATCTGACATGACATGCTATATATTATTTTCAGCATCCACATTAGACAACTAAAAATTTTCTGGATTTTTTTTCCTTTCTACCTTTTTTTTTTTTTCCTCTAGTGTCTGATCTCCTTTAATCCTCTTCAATATATTTCTTTTAGTCTTGTTTTTCTCACAATGATTTATTATATCTATAAGTAAATATTTTGTTGCATCCTCGTCCACCTCTTTTAAATTAAAAAGAAAATACTTAGGTTATGGGGTCCACATCAATACATGCTAATAATTGACATAAGAAAACCTTGTCTGGGGTCCCATTATATTTCCATCATTCCATGTGAATTATGCTTAGATTGGAAGACAAATCATGCTTAGGATTATGAATATGTTTATATTACAATATCTACCATAAACTCTCTGTCCCCATTTATGAGTATAAGGAACTTCTTGAAACTTCTCTAGTGTCACAACCCAACAATTACTAAATTTAGAAGGAAAATACATGTAATATTTCTTAGGGTATCAATGTATATGTAATATTCTTTAGGGCATCAATTTCAACTTTAACATTAAAGTAATAATACCCTTTACATATACATATATATATATATATATTTATATACTTCAGGATTTTGTTAATCATGAAAGGAAAAAAGCTTTATTACAGGATTTATCCCCGCTAATCAGGATTCAAGTACGCGTCCCCAAGGGGCTTCTCCCCCGGTCACAAGGGGATCCAGGAGTACCGGGGCCCTGTTCTGGAGCATATGTGGGCCTCACATTCGATCATTAGAAGATGAGGAGATGCTCGGGGGGAAGATCGTTGGGGAGGCAAAGTTTCGTCCAATTCCGTCCCACGACGTGGTCCCTTATACAGCTCGGACTTCCCAGAGGAAGGAAACGCGATGACCACAAATCCTACGGTCAATCTTCCACGTCCCGTGTTCATTGGCGGTTTCGATGGGGCCCACGCTTTTCTTACTCCTCCTCTTTGACCACGGAGCCCCCTCGCCGGTCAATAAATTCGAGTTCGGGCCTCCTCTTCCGCGGACACCACGCGGAGACGACGAACCTTGCTGAGAAGCAAGTGGAGCGATTGAAACCCTAACCCTAAGTCACCCTTCGAAAACCCCTCGGCGGTTCATGGCGTCGTCGCGGGTGATGGCGTCGTCCCCGTCCGCGAACTCCGATCTCACGCGCCAGTCATCCGCATGCTCCCTCCCCATCGCGGACCTCCAGAGCTCCGTCAGTGGCGGCGGTGGAAGGGGCCTCGGAAAGACCCTCGGGTCCATGAGCATGGAGGACCTCTTCCGCAACATATACGGCGGCGGCGGGGGCGGCGAGGGGGGAGACCCGACGTCGCGGCAGGGGAGCTTCGTGCTACCCAAGGTCGTCGGGGAAAAGGCAGTGGAGGAGGTGTGGCGACAGATGGGCGCTGACCGGAGGCCGGACGGCGGGGACGGATCGGTCGCGGAGATGACGCTGGAGGACTTCCTGGCGCGGGCGGGCGCGGTGGGGGAGGAGGACGTCGGCGTTGCCTCCGGTTGGAGCCCGGTGGTTTTGGGGCCGAGTCCCATCATGGTGGATCGGTTAGTCCAACAGCAGCAGTTTGCTGCGGGGTTGGGGAAAGCGGAGGGTGCTGAAAGGGGCGGGAGAGGGAAAAAGAGGCCGATGTTGGATCCGGTGGATAGAGCCACTTTACAGCGTCAGAAGAGGATGATCAAGAACAGGGAGTCCGCTGCTAGATCGAGGGAGAGGAAACAGGTCCTTGATCTATCATTTTCCATCGAGAAGTTGGTTTGATCACTAAAAGAGAAGTGGTGGAACAAAAATTTCAACTCTTGAAATGTGTTTAATTTGTAGGCTTATATTGCTGAGCTTGAATCTTTGGTTACACGATTGGAGCAGGACAATGCACAATTGTTGAGATCTCTGGTAATGCAACACCTCAAGTAAAATAGTGCAGTTTGAAGTTCTACTACTTGCTTAACTTATATGGTCACTAAGTATATGTCATGAATTGTCTGCTGGTATACCCTTCACTGGTGGGGAAAATGACTATGTTTATAGGCTAGTCATCAATAGGACCAAATTTCATGTCTTTGTGATCGAGAGATTTGGGCAACAAAATTTTTAGTGAATCAGTTTTAGAAGTGTAGTTTATGCACACAGTACAAAAGGCTTTAAACCTAAATGTAGCTTTCATATGTAGAATACCATTGGGATTATGGATAAGAAATATAAACTTCTTTTCCAGTCTTACTTTCAGACTTAGTGATCACTGTTTCATGATGGGTTCTCATTAAACAAATTATTAATTGCAGGAGGAGCTGAAAAGAACGAGGTTTAAGCAGGTATGAGTGTAAATCAGAGATAAACATATTTTGCTTATTGTTGTTCTTGACACTGAAGCAAGTTACATTTATTTTTTTAGTAAACTTTTGACAGTCATGACCATTGTATTATCATTTTGGTCTTCCTCACCTTGCCAGATAAGATTTTGTTACACCAATATTTTTCATGAATGTTACATGGTTGTACCATGTATCATTCTGAATGTATCCTTTTTACTTAAGTCAGAAATGAAGGGAGTTATGAGAGTGTAGGAATTGTAAATATCCAAAACAATTTTATTGTACTATACATGTCAGGATCTATATGTACATGTATCTTATTACTATTAGTTTGATGCATGATAAAGTATGTTAGTCCATTTTTGTGATGAACACATGCATCTGAAGTAAACATGGTAGACATATGAAGTGTTTGTTAATTAATTTTACAATGAAGAATGTTAGTCCATTTTTGTGATGAACACATGCCTACTATTAGTAGGCAGTTTATTGAAACTGCCTGTTTCCATAATTTGAAGTGCATTCTGGAATGATAGTTAGAATCAATCAGTCACAGTTGGGTCAATCATTGAAATGTTCTTTCAGATGCCCCATGGTCGGTTCTACTAAATGCACACTATTCCTTCTAAATTTTAAAGCTTCTGCAGTAATGTGAGACCTTAGTCTAGTTCCTGCTACTATAACCAAATGATTGTTCAGTTGGTCAAGATAATTATGTTTGCTTCTGATTAATCAAAGATCATATTGTGAAGAAACATCACAAAATTCTCAGATGATCATGATCTAAAGTGTTAATTGGATCTGAAGGTTAATTTAATGCAATGACTGGGCCAAAAGAGTCAAAACTTATCAATAACAGATTTAGAACTCTGCCATGGATTTAATTTCAAACAATTATATGTTTTTTCCTGCCTAAGTTAACAGTCTAATCAACTATTCTTCTCAATCTTAAATTGCTTAAGCTTATGTGAATGACCAGTTTTTGTCTTCATGCACTGTAATTGGTTTGTCTCTGAAGAAAACTCGTATTTAAATTTTCTTTCGGAGATTCCATAAAGAGATATCTTCAAAAGCATTTCATCCTATTATCTCACTGGAAGTATTATATTCCATTTTATGGTTTAGCAAAAATGTTTTTTTATATCATAATATAACTTTGAATGATGTATTTGATATTCTATTTGGTATAATGGATGAGTTAAGGATTTTAAATTTTTATCATCTTTTCATATGAACTCTTATGATTTATTCAAACAATGGGTTTATATGCTGATTTTAGCCGAAATCTATTATATATTCTTAGATTATAATAATGAATGAATGTGCAGTTGAATAGAGGTAGATAATAGTCAGGAATCTGCTATCTTGGTAAAAGAGTAATAGATCCTCAATTATAGTAGTGAAGAAGAGAAAGCATTGATAATGCACAGGTGTGATAGAGGAAAAAGAGAAAAAAAGGTGCTTTGGATTCTGCAAGGCAAAAATTAAAATATATTCATAAAATTAATGCTCTCTATCTCAAAGTTACCTCCCAAAAACTTTCTCTATAATATTCCCTTTTTTGGTAATTTTTAACCCATAAAAACTTATTTATGAGACATTTGAAACTTCCTAATTCTAAATCCTAGTTAATGAATTTCCTATTTGTTAATCACCTAAGAAAATCACCATCCAAAATGGGTTGTAGCCAACTTGAAAGCTACCTACATTAAGTAAAACCTACATCGATCGGTCATTAGTCACTTCCACCACATGGATTAGCCTTGAGATCTTCTCAAAATTAGTTATGCATTTGACTTACTGCAGGGACTGATTGGTCTGGTGACGTTGGTTCTGAATGCCTATGCATTAGTTATCTGTTGAATGAACTTTCCCCATTGGCGTTATGATCAGCCGATATGTTTTTGGGCTATTTCTCATGTAATTGATGCTTTTTCTGCTTCAAACGAATGAAGAATAAAGCCCATGTACTTGTCGTATGCCTTTGGATAATCCACTTCTACTGTGACTTAGATTGTGGTTTGATGTACTTGATGAATGCATGATCTTCTGGAGCAATCCATCATGATGGTGCTTGTGTTTCAGCAGATAATTGTGCTTTCAGGGAATTGGGCATCATAATCTTTAGAACTTCTCAATATTTTCCTTTTTTTGTACACTGGTAAGGTTGTACCACCACCAGTTGTGGGTGCATAAGAAGTATATGGATCCCCTGAAGGACCCATGGTAGATAAGACAGGTTGCTAGATGGCTGTTGGAAACCTTTTTGCTGCTGTACGGAAAAGCAAAAGTTGGGGAGCTTACCTGTTATATGGAACAACAATGTGTTTTGATGAGGAGTAATCAACAGTTGGTGATAAGAGCACAGATTCTGAGCTTGTGATAATCTCAACTTGTTACATTCAATTCATACATGCTAAAGGAAATTAAAATTTTCTGAAGTGTCAGTACCAAGTTTGAGCTTTTCTTCTTGACACCAGCAATCGCAGGTTGTACTTTGTGTATTTGTTGATCTCCTCTGCATCTTTATATTTAAAAAAAGGAACAGTACATCCCTAAGGCTGGGAGAACCCTAGAATATTGAGTATGTTTATTCCTTTTTTTTATAGTTTCAAATTTGTTCATTTCCCTTCATGTTAATTTGTGTGTTCACATTCTAAGAACATGAAATTTACTCAATGATGTATGTATTTCTTGCTCTCCTCTGCATCTTTATATTAAAAGAAGGAACAGGACATCCACAAGGCTAGGAGAACCCTAGAATATTGAGTATGTCTATTCCTTTTTTTATACTTTCAAATTTGTTGATTTCCCTCCATGTTAATTTGTGTTTCCACATATTAGACCATGAAATTTACTCAATGATGTCTGTCTTTCTTGGTCTCCTCTGCATCTTTATATTTAAAAAAGGAACAGTACATCCATAAGGCTGGTAGAACCCTAGAATATTGAGTATGTCTATTCCTTCTTTTATAGTTTCAAATTTGTTGATTTCCCTCCATATTAATTTGTGTGTCCACATCTAAGACCATGAAATTTAATTAATGATGTTTGTCTTTCTCGGTCTCCTCTGCATATTTATATTAAAAAAAGGAACAGTACATCCATAAGGCTGGTAGAACCCTAGAATATTGAGTATGTCTATTCCTTCTTTTATGGATTCAAATTTGTTGATTTCCCTCCATGTTAATTTGTGTTTCCACATATTAGACCATGAAATTTACTCAATGATGTATGAAACCTGTGCCAATCAGTTATTTTGTTTAAAAAGTCTGTTGTCATGCTGCATGCTTGGTGAACTTTTTGAATCTCTACCATGTAGTCCTAAAATTGGAAAAAGGAAACAAGAGTTTAGGCAAGATCATATTAAAGGCTGGCTTGCACTAAAAAAAAATCTTCTGAGTACCTGTCTATTATCTTTCCATTTGGTATAACAATAGAGATGCATTTTACTAATCACTTGTAGTTATTAATTCATAGTTTAAAATCATTTTGCAGCTTACGGAAAATGTAGTACCAGTAACAGAGAGTAAAAGACCAAACCGACCTCTGCGAAGAACAAGCTCTATGGAGTGGTAGTAGGAAGGCTGCTCGAGGGCATCGCAACTGTAGAAACTGTAGCTGCTTGATGACTCGAGATTTGTTTCCAGTGATGTGTCGAGTGAACTTGCATGGTGTACGGTCTGCATTCAGGATAGGTAGTGGTAAAACAAGATGTGGACGTGCAAGAAGAAAAGATGGCTGTTTTTCCATCTCACTATTTATCTTTTTCTTTTTCTCTCTCTCTCTTTTTAAAGAGCTGTAAAGAAAGGAGAAGGAAAACAAAACAAAAAACAAAAAAACAAGTGTGCGTCATTGCAGGGTTTCCCTGTATTGCTATTCAACCACACGAGTCATGGCATATGATGCTACGAGTTTGTTTGTTGTGGTCTTATTCACTCGTCTCTTTAATTTTTCTTCCTGTCTCTGTCAACAGACTTCTGTCGTTTTCTGTTGTCATGGAATGAGTTAAAAAAGATGTTCTCAACCGGAAAGTTTATCCTGTCATTTTGGAAATGATTAAAACAATCAAAGGATGTCCGGTTTTCATTCGCTATTCTTATTTTTAGTACTCGATGCAACAAATGCAGATTGGAAGAGAAGGTGCATTGTTGGATAAAAATTCCATCCTTAAAGCCAAGCAAATATATATATATATATATATATATATATATATATATATATATATATATATATATATATATATATATATATATTCATTAATTAATGAAGATCAAATTAGTTAATCGTTTTACGAGCCCTGATATCAGTTGCCATGGAATTAGCTAGCTTCGTGTGGTTGAATTATGCAAAGTTTTTGTAGGTAGGGTGGAAAGGGGAACATAAAAGGAAAGATAAAAAGAAGTCAGTCCAAAAGAAAGGAAAAATAAGAAAAAGGATTGAGATGAACCAGATTTCGTCGACTCTGATATCTGGGCTTTCGTTCGGTGACGCCGTCCTCCAGCGTTTGTGTGTGTATTCGAGCTGTCACATAAGTGCACAAAAATATGAACGATGGGTGGATGCAGGCATGCATGCATTTTTTTATGCAGTAAAATTGCTAAACAGAAGCCGAGCACATTAACGACCAGCAATGTGAGATTTACGAGCGAATAAAAAGGGGGGTTTTACATGTTAAAAAGCTGGTAATCAACCAACAAAAGCTTCCATCCAAGCATATGACCACATGAAACAAAAGGGCAAAGTTTCAAGAAATTTCAACAATCAATTCCTCGTCAGAAAAGGAAAATTTTAGACCAAGACACCGAATGAAGAGGAAATGGATGCAGTCTCCGGACATGGATGAAAAATACCATGGTTACTACTTTGTGCCACAACCACATCAATGTAATTATTAGCAGAGAAGAAAGAGTACAGCAAGGGAGGGTATTCAGCAATCACAAGGAATGATGACAACAGGGGTACATAAACCATATCTACGTATCCAAATAGGCAGAGCTTACACCACGGATCACGATTGTTATGGTAATGACAAGAGTTCGAGGCGGTTTCACAGCATGGTACAGCATTGGTTGGTTTTCTTGGCTTGCTTGTAGAACATCTGCTCATAAAAGGGGAAAAGGAAGGCCCAAAAAGCAGTCAGTTCAAAATGTTCAATTTATCTGCAACATTGCATACTTGTGCTATGAAACAGTGATAAACAGCAAGAGTAAAAACATTACAACTTCATGTAACTAAGTTGTCATTTTCCCTAATCTTGCCTGGTTGACATGGATAGTGTTTTTAACTTTGGTAAACAATAAGGACGCATGCCTGTGACAGAAATATAACTGCACCCTATTCTTGTCTGGGATATGGTGGTTATCAATATGGAGCATGTGGATACCACTAGGAAACAGAAGACATGGCATGTGGTGCCTTTGGTTTCACACAATTGCACAGAGTATTGTGTTCATTGTTATGCTTGACAACAAATGACATTAACAAATCGTGTTGTATATGTGCTTATGGATCAAGATGTCAGCTTAAAGTTTTTGTTTTTTGCTTTGTGCATGCTCACCTGTGATGCTGCGCTCAGATCTGAACTCTTCTCAACTAGGCTATCCAATCTCTCTCCTCGTGCGAGCACACTATCAATAGTCTTATGCTGCATCGGTTTCAAGTACAGGAGGACACCAGTCAGTAAAAGCTATTGATAAGTTCCATATAAGCTCACTACCAGCAACTAAAACAAGGATCAACAGTGATCATCTTATATTTTCCGCTATAACATTGTTTATTCACATCAATTAACTAAAACAAGGATCAACATGTTGTCATTTAACTTTCATGAGATGCAAGAAGAAAAATTGGATGTACTTTACATGGAGAACCTGCTGGGACCAACAATTACAAAAGAAGAATCATGAAAACCATAATCACAGCAAACTAGAATAATGATAATGTGCTCAATGATGATTTTACCTAGTGCAAACATGTCAGACTTAAACAAAGGGTTATTACATACAGACAGATATGCACATGTACACACAGAAAGCAACATCACTGGACCGAATGACTTCTGTCTGCAGATCATTTTTCAAAGAATAGAAATACGTTTATCCTATCACTTGTCTGGTAACAAAACTAAAGGGGAATGTATGAAACTTCAAAAGAAATGCCTAAGACAGTCTTGCAAGTGAAGCCGAACTGAAAATTAGTAGAAGAGCCAAAATAATTGGAAACAGTAAACTGTGGTCTACAGATCCTCTTATTAAAAAATTAGAGTCCTCTCACTTGTTTAGTTGAGTATGAGAATCTTGACAAACTGAACATGCAATGCAGAAGCTTATCTAATTATTTTTTGCAGTAACAAAGCATCAGCAAAACAAGGATAAATTAAAATGAAAAACTATTCTTATTTATATGTCAGTCTAGTTGAGTATGAGAATTTTGACAAACTGAACATGCAATGCAGAAGCTTATCTAATTATTTTTGGCAGCAACAAAGCATCAGCAAAACAGAGATAAAATAAAATGAAAAAACCCTTCCTCTTATTTATGTCAGTTGAGCAAACTCAACACGAAAAAGTACTATAAATATACTCCATTAAGGCGACTCATACTTCATGAGTGTTACATAAAAAGTTCTTCCTAATAACTTCAACACATTTTATATCAAAAGGATAACCCAGCAGACAGCTGCGTCAGTCACAGATCAAACTGAATTATTCCGAACTGACACTTACTAAAACCTGATGATAAATTCTAGGTAGCAGAACTACCCAAGTTCTTCTCTAGTCAACAATTTTCTTCCTTTTTTGCCGTAAAATCAATCTTCAGACAAATAAAGATAAACAATACAATAGGTATCCTTCTTGGTCAACATGACTTTCATTTTTTTTCCATTAAAGTAAAATGCTAAGCAATACACATGAATCATAATTAAGAATCTACAGGAGCATCATGACCTTCTGCATAAATATACTTACTAGAATAATCTTAGTTTCATCCAGCTCCTTCTGTATTTTCAACAACTTGTCAGCTTCTGCAGGGTCCTAAAAAAATGTAAAAGAAAGGTTATTATAGAAATTTATAAGGTAAATAATTATATGCAACTGAAATAGAATGAAATAAAATGGTTGAACTGAAAGCTAACAGTGAAAAGGGAAAAAAGTCTGTTTGATGGTAAAGATTCAAATGCAATCACTCTGGAAGTTATTTCAGCATTTTCAGAACATAAATTAAAGAAAAGGAAGAGAACATGTTTATGATTTAAAACACAGATATTACTTCAGATATAGTTTCTTGAAGTTATCTACCTCAGACTGCTGCATCGAGTGAGACTATTATAAAACCAAATACTAGACATGACTGAAAATTCACAATTAAGAAGACAGACCTGAAATTTTGTCAAAGCTTCAGTTAGATATGACCATGGTTGAGTAGAATCTGTCTGTTGGACTCTCCAAGATTCCCCAAAAGCCTTCTGATATTCATCTAGTACCTACATGAATTTACAATTATGTAAATTTATGCAAAGTGAAAAGTGTTTAAAATTAATTCAGATACCCCAGAACAACCAACATTTAAGTCATGGTGAAAACTGAAACATGATAATAGGACAAGGTAAAAACCTTACTTATATTGCTGGCCCCAGACCTCAAAACAAGGAAATAGCATTTAAAGTGTATTAATTACAATTGTGAAGCTGCCATGTCCAGCCAAACAAGAAAACCACTATGGAAACTTTTCAGGAACATATCAAGAATACAGTTTAGAACATAATTTCCTATACCTAGGAAGCAATCTAAGAACCATAGAGCCCAGTTCAGGTGTGGCTGAGAAAGAAATGAAAAATTTTGTGCAACATGATCTTGCAAAAAATTTCAATGCAACTTCTCAAGACACAAAAAATAAGTTAATTGGGCCAAAGACCTCAAAAACTGCTGGAAGTTTCAGTAGCAGTTGCTTTAGTAGGCAGGAAGAAATAGATGACAGATGACAACTATTTACACCGTAAGTGAAAGGTTAAAAACATTCATAGTCTGAGCCTGAAAACAATTATTATTACTTGATATCCATTTCTATATACTCAATGTCAGCAACTATGCTTCTAAAAGCCCTCTGAAACTCAGCAACAACTTATCAAGCACAATCTCATATTTTCTAACCACACATTATTCGGATACTTTTTCTAAGGCCATCCTTCGATTGTACTTTCTTCGTAACAATAGTTCCAATCAGAAAACATTCAGACTTTGCTCCATCTTAACTATATTTCTTTAACTAGAAGAATGTCCAAGATTGCTTCACCAGTCGACTGAGCCCATTCCATAGGATGGAGAAACAGTCGAGTCAGTTCTGACATGAAGAACATAGCATTGTTTTAAACTTCCAATTGTAAGATACAATTGGATCATGAAAGATGTTTTTGTTAAACCAAAATAAGGATGCACGAAAAAAGTTAAAGGCCTCAGCTCAATACGATGAATCAAAATACTGCAGTAGCACATGAACATTACCAAGTCTTCTCTTGTCGAACAGAACACAGGAATGATCATTCTTCTAGAGTATTCTGATCATAGAGGCATAGGAAATATCATTTTGGAGAATGATTCCATCGCAGTGATATAAGGCTCCCACCACTGTTGAGTATATTTTGTACAAGGCTGTGTATTTAGTACACATATCCTCAGAGGAACTAACTGATGTGCACATAGGCTAACCAGTCCAGCTACGAACTACATTTTCCCTTGTGTTGTTTTGTGATGAGTGATGTTCCGCTGGAAAGACATATGGAAGTTGCACTCTGTGGCTTGGATCTCAATGGAACTATCATAGATAAGTTGATATACTATCCCTTTAGACTCTTTTACACATCAATAATAACAACCAAAGACAAGGCGTGAAAACTTCCTTTAATAGAAAAGCTGCACAAGATGATTCAAACTATCAAAAAGGCTATCTTTCCATGTCTTTAATAAGAGATTGTAGCATTGTTCTTGATGAAAACAAGTTCTCTGATCATGGCAAATAAAATTCATCCACTAAAATTGGTGCTTAGATCTTTAGTCATTGGTCTTCAAATATTACCTTCAAGAATTTCTGCGGTACCCTTAGAGAAATAACATTCGCGAGATTGATCCTTTGCAAATTACCTCAGTGAGGAGACAAATTAAACCAATATATAAGTGCTGTTCATTATTAATGAATAATAATTGATAATGTTCTCTAGAAAAGCAACTAGACTCACATGTAATAAAATAGTTGTGATGTAGAATAACCTAAATGGTGAGAAGGTTTAGGGGATTGAGACAAAAGTTCGTGAAAGGAAAAAAAGAGAGAAGATAGGAGACCAATAAACACGCTTGATTCACAGAAAAATTAATTAAAAAAAAATGAAAGTACAAGTAACGCAAATTCAAATACATATTGGTTGATCATGAAGTTGAGGATAGCTCCAATGATATCATATTTTCAACAGTTTAAAATGTGGTGGATCATGTATAATCAAAGAAAAGTCAAAGGTAACAGGGATTATAAGGTTGTAGGAAATATATAATGGTGGAATTTAAGTGGTAGGATAATGAGGGAAGAGATTCGGGGGAGACAAGAAACAGATAACTTTATGACTTAATCTCATTTTAGGGAAAAGATTGTTCCCTCACACCACTCACACGTATTGCAGGAGAAAAAACTGATTTGTTCATTCTTTCATTGACGTCCCAACTACAATCTCTTTCCCTTCTTATAGACATTAAGTACAAAAAAAAAAGAAAAAAAAAGAATATGATTATGAAAATTACATCATCAAATCAATCATCTGTTTTTAGAAGATAATTTTCAGATTTATTTTGAACAAATAAGCATCTTTTTTAATGATATCTGACTGATTGGTTTCATCTTTTTAGAATGAGATTCCTTGTAAAGATGGAATATGCATTTAAAATTTGTGATCTGCAATCAAACCAAATCTTATTTCTTTCATATTTTCTTCATTGGTTTTCTTTTTCTTCCCCTTGAGCAATTTAGAGAACTAAAGTGAAAACATAGGTAATGATGACTTGTGACCAAGGTTTTTAATTTCATACCATATCGGTGTTTCGAGCTTTGCTCGGTATGGTATGGTACGAGCGTACCGAGCAGTATACTAGAGTGTACCACTCGGTATATATATATATATAAAGGAGGCTTACGCTACCTCAGCGATGTCGCCTCATTTTCTTCTCCTCGTCTGCGACGTTCAGCGAAGACGTCGAAGGCCGTAGACATCTCCGACCTTCGACACAACGCGATAAGGAGAAGAACGCGGTCTTCTCCTCATCTGCGGCGTTCGGCAAAGACGTCGAAGGCCGCAAACATCTCCGACCTTCAATGAAGAACGCAGCGAAGGCCATAGGCATCTCCAGCCTTCGGTGAAGGCCGCGGCGAAAAAGAAGTCAAGCTGTCGTCAAATCGTAAAGTGTCGAGGTTCTTCTAATTCTCCCTCTTCTTTGAGCGCCTTCTTCCTCGACACTTCTTCTTCCCTTACCGTAGCCAAGCCGCAGCCAGGCTGTCCCTCGACACTTCTTCTTCCCTAACCGCAGCCAAGCTGATACTGCCCGGTAGCAAGCGGTATGCGTACCGATCTATTGGCGAACCGATACCGAGCAGTATCATTCGAAATTAAAATCCTTGCTTGTGACAACCTATAAAATTTATAAAACCCACCTCTAGTAGGAAAATCATTCCAAAGAAAGAAGAAAATATCTAGATTATTCTGAAAACATGTTCAATTGAATTATTTTATCAACAATATAGATTATTCAAATTTTTTAAAGGTTCAAGCACTCGTCTGACATATTTTTTGAATTTCCTAAATAGGTCGGCTGTTGAAGACTTTGTTACCACAAGATCTTGGATCAAAACCCATCTTCATCACTTACCCTTTGCAAAAAAAATATAAAATAAAATAAAGAATTCAGATTGGTCTTTCTTCTTTCTGTGCCTCGTCTAAACTTGACGGTGTCTCGGTCTCCATCAAGGTATCCTTCACCTTCCAAAGTTCAGGAAAATAATAACATTGTATTACCATGTTCTTCCATTCTCTCTTGAATAAATACTACAATTGGAATTTTTCCAAGTACAACCATTCCTTCTAATATATTATTAAATCTAAATATTGCACTGATTATTTTTTACTCCAACTCTCCGTGGCTTCAACAATCTCATTGCTTTTTTCACCATGATTCTCTAAACAATGGTAGCGATTATGATATCGTCTTTACCTCTTCTTTCCATCTCCACCTCCCAAGTCCTTCAATATATCACATAAAATCTTTGTTTGAATGTACATACTGCAAATGTCACACTAAATTTTGGTGATAGAACATACTCTTTCCCAAAGGAGGTGTATAAAAAAAAGGAGAATGAAGAAGCAAAAACAACCTCCTTTCAGATGATCATTTGTTTAAATGCCCCCCCCCCCTCTTCCAAAATAATAATAGTAGTGGCTGAGGTTCAATAACAGCAGGTTAAACCCAGTTGCACATTGTGGTATAGTATGTCCTTATGACAGTGATGTTTGATATGCCCTCTTACACAATGAATGCATGAATATGGATCTTTAACAAAAAATATAATTGGATGGAAATACTTTGCTAAGACAAAAGGCTTATGATAATCAATAGGTTTGCCCCACAATAAACAGAGAATCTTTTGCCATAAAACTCTCTTACAGAGATGCTAATCCAAGTACACAAGAAAGAAAACTAGCAAGATAAAATTGCTTTAAGAGAGGAACAATCTGTAGTCCAATGAAGAAATATATTTAGAAGTAAAAGCATAGGCAGAACCAAGAAGTATGCACAACGGGAGCAGGATCTTTTCAAACAAAAAACTTATTCCTCTGCATAACAAACAAAACCACTGACAACAAATTATAAAAAAAGGGAATGTTTACTACCTTGTTTAAGAGAGAAAATGCACTTCGGACTGGATAATGATCGTCCATAAATGCCACAGCACAAAGACCATTTCGATTGTAAGAATGCACTTTGTACTCTGCAAAAAGATCAAAGGAATCAGGAACATTTTACAATATCAATCCATCACATCTTCACATCAGTATCCTCACTATGATCCCACCAACGCAAATTCAGTAAAAAACCTACCAGAGTTCACATCAATTATGTTAGAGGCTATAACTCTGAATTTACCCTTTTAAAGAGTTCCTGACTAGCTTCTAGGGAATAGTATATAGAACCCCTAGTGTAGCTTAACGTGATCCCGAGATCTCATAAACTAATATCACGAGAATTAAACTGCTAATTCTATGACATAAGAAGCGAAATAGGATAAATCTTTACAAGAGGAAACACCAAATTTGCCTACTGATGAAACATCTAAACCTCAATCTCTGCCAATTGCTCAAATCGGACCGGATCGGATGAAGGAAAAATTACACCAGGAAAATTGGAAGCGGAATTAGAGATCTGGAAGGGGACCTTCGTGCTGGACGGACTGACGCTGGCCAGGGGAAGTGCGATTGGCAACGGTGCGGCCGACGAAGAGGATGAACTCCTTGGCGGCCGTCCTCTGGAAGAAGCCGAAGTGGCTCACGTCCGAGGCGTTGGCAAGGACCACCGGATCCGACGACCCGGAGGAGGAGGAGTCGCCGGCGCCGGTGGTTCTCAGCACGAGGAGGGCGGTGATCTTCATCTCCGATCCGCCGATCCAACTGAGAAACCCTAGAAAGCTTGTCGTCGATGATCGAAGGAAGGGAGGAGGAACGGGAATAAAGGGACGCGAAGGCGGTGGTAATCGAGACGGGGTGGAATCAGATGCGCGATTCAATTAATTAATTTAGGCAAAATTATGATATATATGCTCTGTAAAATTAATAATTTTAATAATAAATTTACTATTTAATATATATTTTTTACTATTCACAATACCTTAACTATTAATAATTCTTTTAAAAAATAATAAAATAAAATATTTTATTATTCGTAACCCAACTACCACATCCCCATCGCTCGAGTTAATACAACTTATTCTCGATTAATACAGAATATACATAACTCTAAAAATATTAAATTATTATAATAAATATCAAAAATTATTTTTCACCTCATTCTTTTAGATCTTCAATTGATCTTATTTCATCATCTATTTTTTTATTATTTTGCATCACTTACGATGATTAAGAGGAAGAGAAGAAAATCAAGAAGGGAAAAGAAAAAATATATATTTAAATTAAATTATAAATTAAAGATATATACCTCTATTTATAAAAAAATATATCTTAAGAATATTTAAAGTTTAATAACAAATCGATTATAAATAGTAATATCCTTTGAATAATTATTTCTCTATATTCAAAATTGACATACATATCCTTGCAAACCCAAAAAATTTGCATAGAGTAGAGACTTGAAAATTGCTAATGAAATTAATGTGCTTATAAGCTTTATATTATAATGGTAAGAATGATAGAGATTTTTAGATATTAATATATAAATAATTTGTAAAATATTATTAATATGATTATTATCATACCATTGTAATGGTAGCATATAATTCTTAGAATTTCTATTTAATTTGTCAAGGTTATACTAAAATTTCATCATAAATCACATTCATTATTCGGATCCATGAAAAAATTTACCAACAAAGTTGAGTTGGTGGTATGAATATTATATTTATGCCCTTTAAAATCTTATAATGATAATGAGAATGTTAAAGATGCTTAAAATATATAATATTCAATTTAAATTAGGTAATATTAAACAAAACTATAGATGTTAGCAAAAAGGATGTGTGTGAAGGAGCTTAATATTTGGATGTTCATACTACCTGCTAAAATTTATAAGGTTTAATATAATACTTCTTAAGCATGCAAGAATAAATATGTAAAATCACCCAAATAAAATGAAATTAAAAACAGCCCAATTGAGGACGTCGAGCACGTGTAGAAGCCGTGTTAATCTCGTTCGACGGGGTTTCAACCTACTGCAATGACAAAAACACCCTTTTCCATAGCTTACAAGGCAAGCAAGAGATTAGAAGCTTGAATCCATCAAAAGGAATAAAATATTGTTTTAAAGTGATGAAAACTCTCAACCAAGTTTACGTTATAAACTAAAATAATATTTTTAAATATTAACAAAAATATAATAATAATAATAATAATAATTTTTATTTTTATTATTTAACGAGGAGTCCCTTACGGCCAAAGCGATCCTAGGAAATTATTCTCCTACCAAAAATATCCCTACTGCCTCGACGCAGCCACCGAAAAACCCAGTGGCTCAAACAGCCAGTTATAAAAGCCTGGCACTCTAACCTCATCCAGACTCCACGATTCCAATGCTTCTTCCCTTCTCCGACCCTCACAAACCCTACCCCGGTCTGCTCCTTCCTCGCCGGTGATATGGCGACGGGATTGGCCGCGACAGCGGCCTTCGCCTCCTTTCCCGTCCTCTTCTTCGACGGTGATCGGGAGATCGACATGGGATCCATCTCGGTGACCCCGTCGCTGGGGTTCGGAAAGTTCCAGGCGGTCATCAGCCAGAGGATCGGGGTCGCTCCCCACCAGATCTCGATGTCGCTTGTACGCCGTAGGAAGGCCGGGGCCTCGTCCGAGGTCCGCCGCAAGGTGCCGATCGACGAGACCTCCGACCTCGGCGCCATCGCTCGCGAGAGGGACTGCTTCGTCCTCGCCGTCCTCCGCCGGCCCCGCCGGGAGAGGCGGGGCCGCTCGAGGAGGAGGAACCGCGCCGGCGATGATGGGATGGAGGGGAAGAAGGATGTGCCGGAGATGACGATCCTGAGGCGGAACCCAGCGGGATCGGGTGGCCTCGACCCGGCGCTCGGCGGATTGGCTCCGGAGGCGATGGCCGGGATGGGGCTGTGGGATTACGGGACCCAGCTGCGGGACCTGCAGCTGCAGCGTGAGAAGTGCCTCCTGTCAACCACGATGGCGGCCGCCTCGTACGGACCGTTCGCGGTGGCGGAGGACGGGTACGCGTGGGTGTCGCGGACGAGCGCCGGAGTGGCGCCTCCTCGTCCGGCGGCGTGCGAGGAGTGCGAGGAGGCGCGGGTGGAGGGCCGTCTCCCGAGTTTCCACTGGTGCGTCCACGACGCGGTTACCTTCCGCTTCCGCTCGCCGGTGGGGCCTATTCAGCGGCCGTCTAAGAAGCGGGTCGAAGCTTCCGCGTAGCTGGACCGGATAATTCCGCACGCCCTTTTCTCATTATTGATTACTTTACGAGAGAGATGGTTTTGTGTTGGTTGTGAGTAGGTTCGCGTAGACAGGGAGGTGCAGGATATAAAACCTCCGGGGTTCGTATCGAAGTGGATACGTGGCGTGTCATACTTGGGTACAAGAGACAGGAGGTGGGCTCCAACGGGGTTGGCAGGAGCCGAACGGTGTTTGGCCGTGGTGGATTGGCGAGTGACTGTACTTTGGTTGTAGTATCTTTTAGGAGGTTTTGTTTCTTTCTATTTGGTTGGAGTGGTCTTTGGCAGGAAGACCAAAGGCATGGAAGTAATAAAGCGCTAGCAACCTGAGGTGATATTCTGTCTTCGCTTTGGCCCCTCTTGTGGTTGTGATTGCAGGTCGCACTTAAATATCTGCATTTTGAAGGAAAACAATTTTTCTCAGGTATGTGGCACTGATAACTTGGCCATCTTGGTTAGATAATATTTTCCTTCTTTGTTCATTATATTATCTTAGCAAGTTTCAAGGTTTACATTAGTTTCGACAGCATAACTAGTCTTGTCTTTTTGCTATAGTTAACTAAAAGGTTTATAGTTGCATGTTATGTTCGAGGCAATTGCTCATAATTTGCAAAGAATTGGAAGTATTTCATCTGTAATTAGAAATATTCAATATTTGTTAAATGGTTGCCAACTGGGTTGATAAATCTTGCTAAACTTACCCATACTGCCTTTTATTTCGATAGGAGAGTTTTTTCTCTCTCTTTTTTTTCTTTAATCTGCATGCGCATTAGAAAGTAATCCATTTTTTATTTTTTTTGTAAAATAAGTATGATAATAATTGCACTTCATGTACGTAAGTGAGGCTACAAATTTCTGTTTGATTACTGTCATTTAATGCTTGATGAGGCAGATAAAATATTTGCTTTGTTAAATAGCATAAGTTGTGAAATATAATTAAACAATTATTTTACTTTGGTGGACTTAACCATAAAACAAAACCGAGACGGCCAATTGGATTAGTTAAAGAACAACTAGCCATTGGTGGACCAGATAGGTTACCAAATTGCTTCCTTTTTTGACCGGTCATCCTTCAACCTTGAGCAGAAGTTGAAAATATCTTGGTCAATTATCTTAAAATCTAGAGCTTTAATATGCTTATATCTTTTTTCCCTAAAGTTTTAGAGAAATGAAATTGTTGAATTCTAGAGCAGATCCAACAATCTTTTATATTTAGGAGATCAATGCTTTACCTCCACCAGATAAAGCTTATCAAAGTGGCAACGAGATTCTGAATTTGAGGATCATGGATCATATATATATACACGAGTCCATGAAATTTGTTTCCATTAGTTAAATATCATTTTATCATAAAAGAATGGATGTTTAATATTTTAATTGATATTGATATTCTTTAAAAAATTACAATGAAGTTAATAATTTAAAATTCAAATTATTTATTGACAAAAATGGTTAGTAATAATCAGATTTGAGTTTTGAGTTCTATTAAAACAGGGCGGCAAGCCGCTCGATGGCTATGGTGCACGAATCCAAAGGTTAGGAGTTCAAATCTTGTACGTATGTTTGTAACTTTGGACTATTTCTTGAACGTAATCGAATAGCTTATTCTTCATAAGGAACTTAGTGGTCGCCAACATCAATGTTTATATCTCTCCAGTAATATTTTTTGCTTGCCATCATCTTCTCCCAATGCTTGGTTGGTCAAAGACCAACCCATGTATTTGTTGAACTGTTTCGAAGCCGTCCGCAGGGCTATTAAAAAGCCCTTTCGTGCACGAAATCTGTGTGAACTCATCATAAAAAAGCTACCTCGAATGGCTGATGATTCCAACCACGTGTTCAGGTATAGCTCAAATATCGAGATCATCTGACACATGTCGTTGCCCCGATCTGATCAGATCAGGTCTTACTAGCTTTGATCAAGGAACGAGACATGATTGTAACTCAATTGTTGATGAACCATGTCTTTCCTTCTTCTATTAGGCTATTCTTCGAACCTAAGTTCGAGTTGTCTAACATTTCATTAGCTTATAAATTAATATTTCTTAGCATCAAACATTTAAACTGTAATCAATCTATTTCACTCTTATTAATAATTGTAAATGAGATATTGACATGACTCATTATTTGACAATATATTAATTAAAAAAATCTACAACATTGATCTATTTATCAACCCTTATGACAAATTTGGGTTACAAAAATCAGATAGTAAGAGTAGAATTTTTACTAAATATGTGGACCAATTTTCACATCGGCTTTGTGGACCAATGGCATCGCTTGTGAAAAATTTTGATCATGTCTCAATTTTCTAAAAATTATTAGATTATCACTTCCATTTATGATATTCTTCACTATCTGCTTTGTGGTGTTGAACCTAAATCTTTTTCTTATTATTTATGTTTGTACTTGTTCTCTAGGATAGTTTTTGCTTTAGGTTTTGAGCTTAAGGAAGGTGCTAGTGATACCCTAATTGTTATTATTGGCATTGATCTATGGTAGATTTGAAGGACTATAAATTATGCCTTATACAATGGATTTTTTGTCTGTCTTTTTTTATCGAATTTTTCCTTCAGTTTTAGATGATAATATTCCTCATCCCTCTCAATATGCCAAATGGTTAAAATTCTCTTTTGACAAATTATAAATTGAACTGTGATAGTTTCATTAAAAATATTAAAATGGTGGTTTACAATTTATTCTCAAGAGAGATGATGATATCGGTAAGGTATATTTGAGAAATTTCCTAGTTGTTGATTGCTCCATAAGAATATTATCTTCTTCTTTTTGTTTTTAAACTATAACAATCAAAGATGAATTAATGACTGCTCTGCAAGCCGGATTAAAACATGTTACTGTTAAATCCGACTTTTTTTTAATATTATAAACGTATTTGTACTATGTATTTTATTTTTTATCCACGTTATATTTTTAAATCCAGATTTAGTATGAAACAAAGATTAGAAGTTGAATTCCCACGTTTTATGGCCAATCCATCCGTGTTTTATTTGAACTCTTCCGCCTCTTCTCTCTTACCGCGCAGACGATTTGGCGTCTTCATCCTGTCTTTCTAACCTACCTCGAGACTACTCTCCCTCATCGCCGTCACCAACCAAACACCTCGAAACGCCCTCTGAGCGAAACAAGGAGCTTGAACGCGTCCTCATGGCACGCGTTTCGATTCCTTCTTCCGCCCGCAACACGCAACGCGGCAGCCCCCGCGAGCCTTCTCCTTCCCTTTCGCCTCGCACTCCTACCTCTATAAAGCCCCTTACCCTTCCAACCCCTCATGCACCGTATCATTCAATCTCTCTTCCCTTCTTCGTCTTCTTTTTCTTCTTCTTTTGCTCGATCCCATGGCCGAGTCGAAGCAGTCCTACCTGAACGGGGCCTACTACGGCCCCCCGGTCCCGCCGCGAGACACCTACCGCAGCGTCGGCCGTAGCTCCAGCTTCTGCTGCTGCGGCCCCTGCTGCCTCCTCTGCAACCTCGTCAAGTTCATCGTCTCCATCGTCATCATCCTCGGCATCGTCGTCCTCGTTCTCTGGCTCATCTTCCGCCCCAACGACATCAAGGCTCACGTCGACGACGCCTCCCTCACCCAATTCAACTACACCACCGGCACCGGCAGCCTGAGCTACAACCTCAGCCTCGCCATGAGCATCCGCAACCCCAACAAGCGGATCAGCATCTACTACGACTACCTGGAGGCGCGGGCGAGCTACGACGGCTTCCGCTTCGGCTACGCCCCGCTGCCCGTCTTCTACCAGAGGCGGAAGAGCACGGCGGCGCTCGCCCCGGCGTTCCAGGGCGCGCAGGTCGTGACGGAGGACGGCGTCGCGGAGACGTACGTGAGGGAGACGGGCGAGGGCTTCTACTACGTGGACGTCAGGGTGTACGCCAAGCTGCGGCTCAAGGTGTGGGTCTTTAAGATTCGGTACAACCGGCCGCGGATCGACTGCAGCTTGAAGCTTCCCGTGCCGGGGACCGCCGGCTCCTTCGAGAAGACCAAGTGCCACGTGCACCACTTTTAGCTTCGTGCACCACACTACATTCTTTCATCGGTATACGTATACGTAGTATGGGTATCGAGAGGTGTACACTGCACATTTCGTGGATTTATAGTTCGAGTATTGCTTATGTACATATATATATAATTAAATAATGTATTTTTCTTACATGTTGACTTTGACTTTCAGCTGGGTAAAGTTTGACATTTTGACTAGAAGCTACGGTTAATTACTAAGGCCAAGAAACATTGGAAATCGAAGCACAATTTCCCAGCTATTCCGGAGATTTATGCAAATTAAGATTTTAGTCTTTTCGAGAGATGATGTTTACAAGATTATTAATTAATCAACAGAAGTCACATTATACATATAAAAGATAATTTCTTTTACAGAGATCAAAAACTCATCGAACAATTTACACCGATGATAATGTATCAAATCCACTTCTTTATGGACGAGATTTTAAGATTTCGTCCAATAATTTTTTCTTCCTAAGTCACCTCATCAAAAAAAAAAAAAAAAAAAAAAAAAAGAAAGAAGAAGATTTAGACTGTTGATAAACAGAACTATCTTCTGCTGTCCAAAAGATTCTATTTATCCTTTCTCTTAAAGAGATGTTTCTAAAACGATTGATTGATCCACATAGGTTACATGATAGTAAACCAACGTATATATTATGCATCTTTAAACAGCAAGAAACTCCCTAGCTTGTCACTTTCTTGTGTGGTGCATCTTCTGAGCATCACAAAAGATGGTAGCAGAAATATCCCTCATCTGTAGTATCTGGTCTTTTAACAGCTCCAAGATAATGTTTGCTTGGGTTATGCATAAACCTGGATACTACACCAATAGATAATGTAATATCTGGTCGAGTATGAGTTAGATAAATTAAACCCCTAACCAAACATCTGTAGTATCTTGCATTTATCAAACATGTATCATCTTTAAGTTTCAATTTCTCATTTACATTCATGGTGTTGCTACATGTTGCAATTAATCATATTAGATTGTTTTACTAGATCCATTGCCTATTTTTTTTTGTGAAATAAAAAATTTATCTAATCCATGTTTTACTTCTAACCCAAGAAAATAATATAGTAAACTTAGATTTGACATTTCAAACTTATTCATCGTACACTTTTTAAATTCTACTTAAAAAAAGTTTGATGAACTCATATATATATATATATATATATATATATATATATATATATATATATATATATATATATATATATATATATATATATATATATATATATATATATATATATATATATATAAATTCTACTATACTTTTTAAATTTTATTTTGAATATCCATTTTAATCCAATAGCTTTCTTGTCTTTCGATAGATCCATTAGCTCCTAAGTTTTATTCTTCTCAATTAATTTGATTTTCTCCTTCATTGCTTTTCATTATTCCTCTTTTTCAACTACTTTCTTAAAAGTTGTTATGAAATAAACAAAGCAAATGGTGAGTCATAAATTTCTATTAGTGATATGAAATTTCCTAGAAGGGTTTCATCTAAGGAATAAGAATTTGAACTACTATTGGGTGAGGTTGACGATGAACTTGTTGGTGCAGGATCTGTTATTTGATTCCGTGGAGTGTCTAGTTCCGTTGGAATCTGAATTTGTATTTCACCTTTATTGGTCTCCCAATTCCAACTTGCCTTTTCATCAAACATAATATTTATGTTAATAATAACTTTGCCACTAACAGGATTATATAATCAATATTCTTTGGATTGTAAGTAATAACTAATTAAAATGTATTTTTTAGATTTTTCATCAAACTTGTGATGATTTTATAAATTCACCAAAGCATAAGCAATACAACCAAAAATTCTTAAATGACTTACACTTGGTTTTATACCATACCAAGCCTCAAAAGGAGTTTGATTCATAACGGCCTTTGTTGATAAAATATTTAACAAATAAACTGTTATTGCAACTACTTCTGCCCAAAATTGATTTGGAATGTGTTTTCGTTTAAGCAAACTCCTTTAAGCAAAATTGATTTCAACGACAGTTCGATTGGTCAACTACACCATTTTGCTGAAGTGTATATGGTACTGTCAATTCTTTATGAATACCATTTTCTTCAAAAAAGAATTAAACTCATTAGATAAAAATTCACCACCTCTATCTGTCCGAAGTATTTTTATACATCTACCACTTTATCTATCTACAAGTGTGTTGAATTTTTAAAAATTATCAAATGTTTCATATTTCAGTTTCAAAAAATATACCTATGCAACTATAATCATTAGTAAACAATAGACAATATTGACTTCCACCAAATGATTTTGTATTCATAGGTCCACATAAGTCAACATGAATTAATTTAAGACAATTAGATGCTCTCTATGTTTTTCCAATATTGTTACTTTGTTTGTCATAAATGCATCATTCACATATATTAAGTGTATTAATTTTGGATAATCCAAAAATTATTATTTTTTATTTAACAACCTTAAACTCTTAATTTTAAGGTGTCTATATCTTAAAAATCATAAATTAGACTCATTTTTTTGAGTTGTGACAAGAGCATGTTTTTTAATATTTGAAAAATTAAGTGGAAACATCTTGTTTTGTGTCATGAAAACATTTACCGTAATCAAACTATATTTTTTCTCTTTAATAGTGTATGAACCATCATCAAATATAACTGAATATCCATCATCTATCAATTGGTCAACACTCAACAAGTTATGTGATAAAATATGAACAAAGAAAATATTATCAAAGTATTTTACATTTCTTTGATTTATCTTTACATCAATTGTTTCTTTGATTTATCAAGGGATTTGCTTATTGTCTCCAAGTCTAACTTTCAACTTATGAGTTTCGTCAATATCTTTAAACATTGATCTTATGCCTAATATATGATTACAACATCTACTATTCAAAAACCAAATATCATTTGAGATATCATTAACTTATGAATGAGTCATAAACAACTTACTAGTTTCTTTATTTTTCTCCACATAGCTTGCTTGCTTTTCTTTTTCCAGCAATCTGCCTATGACCAAACTTTTTACAAAAGTGATATTGAATTTTACTCTTGTAATTTTTTTTATCATAATTTGATTGTTTTTGTTCATCATGCCCATCAAAGTGTCCTCTTCCTCTTCCATTTTCTCTATCACAAAATCCTCCTTTGTCACGTCCTTTTCTTATTGATTTATTATCTTCTTTTGAAGTAGAAGACTCTCCCTTAATCTGGAATATTTTTTCTTCACTTTTTTCAAGTGACATGTTCAAGCTTGCTTCATGTGCTTGCAAGAAACTTATTAGTTCATCAAATGAAAATATAGATAAATCTTTTAACTCCTCAATTATAGTAATAACATGATTAAATTTTAGAGTTAGACTTCTCAAAACTTTTACAATAATTATATGATGAAGAAGATGTTTACCATAAGATTTTATTTGACTAATAATTTCAATTACTCGAGAAAAAAAATCTTACACTAATTTATTATTTTTCATGAATAAAATTTCAAACTCACAACGAAAGGTTTGAAGTTTTATCGTAATCACCCTTGATGAGACTTGAAATTCATTTTGAAGTATCAACCAAGCTTACTTTGAGGTTGTCACTACTGTAATTCTTGAGAAGATTGTCTTATGTACAATTTGTTGAATAAAGAACAATGCCTTTGAATCATTTTTTCTATTCTCCCTGAGCCTGATTTCTTCATCTAGATTTGTATATCCATTCTCAATCAAGTTATAAAGATCTTGAGACTTGAATAGAGTCTTCATCTTGAAACTCCAAAATTCATAGTATTTGCTCGAGGAGATAGGAATAAGGGGTTACGACATGGAATTACCATTGAAAGTCATAATGCCCGGTTCAAATTGAAACTTAGCTTTGATACCATAAATATTAAGGATGGAGAAGCAAGGAAATGATAAAAACAGAATACTACGATGCAATTAAAAAGAATCCTTTTGATCAAGAAAACTGATGTAGTATTTAAACAAGAGGATAGACATATAACACTTACAATATATTCCCAAGTATATGCTCCTTACTTTGCTTTATGAACTATGGTCCTATTTATATGACCTATTGATAACTACCTCACTCCATCATGTCACCCATAATTGAGTTAAGTGTACGAACTACCCTATAACTTTTAGATCATGGGTCACTTCTTAGAACATGCCTATAATTACCTAGAATATGATAACTGCCTAGATAACTACTATGAATCAATTCTCAATAGAGGCAAGGGTGGCGACTGATGATGCGGCGAAGGTCGCTGGCCTCACGGAGGAGGAAGGCAATGGCGACAACGAGGTCGGTGGGGGTGGCAGTGAGGATCTTGGGACACATGCCACAGGCACGATGGATCTCAGGGGTTGTGAGGCTGAGGGTGCAGAGGAAGCCAACAACGACACGAAGGTTGGCGAGAGGTGCAATGGCGAGGGACGGGTGGGTGGCCTTAGCAGCGAAGAGGTCGACCCCGAGGGAGTCAAGGAAGAGGAGCTTATCTTGGAACGAGAAGGAGGGGGGATCGAGGGGCACAACGGGAAGAGGCGGGGTTAACCTAGTGGGCCTCTCGGGAACGGGGATGGGGGTGTTCAGGGAAAGGCAGACGGGTGTGAGGGCGAAGCAAGGGGCATTTTGGGAGAGAATAGTGGAGATTTGAGGAACTTGGCGTGGGACGAGGTGGGAGCAAAATGGGAACACTTCTTCCATTCTCCGCTTTCACTTCCCACATGGCTCTATCATTAGAGAGCGAAGGAGGAGGCCTATTTAGGGAACTAAATTTTGGTCCGCGGACGCTAACATGAGAGAGAAATAGATGGACAGAGCACCACATCTATGAATAGCAACGTGTGGTGAGTATCGCACCGCCTCATCGAGAACGATGATGTGGCAAAAAATAGTGCCGACGTGGCAGACACGCTGAGACTCCTTCGACCCGACCCAATCATGCAAAATTCGATCCCATTCTGAACCCATTCAGTCGATTGGTAATAAAAAACAATAAAAATAATTAATATAAAATAATTAATATAAAATCTATCTTTGTGTAATTATTTACTTAATTTTTATCTAAAATTATTCTTTTTCTTGCTTTACTCATAATTCAATTTATTTATTTTTTTTGGTTGTAGGAATCCATCGACATAAGAGATTAATGTTATTTATTATATCTCTATTGATTGAATTAATTTGAGATTTTTTTCTTTCTCTTTTCCGTAACTCTCACTTCACTTGAAACATTATAATACCATTCTGGATTGGTATACGATTTGAAATGATATTGTTATAAAATATTATACTATAATTTGAATTTTATATATTTTGTTATGCATAATAGATAATAATGGGAGATAAAAGACGAGGTCGAATAAAAATACATAAAAAATTTCACTCACACAAATGCCTTTTGAGTTTCACCCCAAAACAAATAACTTCATATAGAAAATTTGACTTAGTCGATTTTGTCTAAATCATATGGTATTCTTATTTATCAATCTAAAAAAGATTAATTTTTTTGAAATTTGTTATGATACCCTAAAGATCTTAGGAAAAAAAAGGGACGAACGAAAGAAATCATTTAATTCATAATATCATAAGTAGATATTACCGTAATATTTGATTTATAATACAAATTATAAATATAGACTTTGTAAACTCTAAACGGTTATAAGATAAAAGATCTAAGATGATCTATCGCGATAAAAAATCTCTATAAGTCCCCATATAATATTATTGTTGAACAATGTCACGAACCATCCTAGACAATACCTAAAAGGTCTATCTAACTATATGTCACTCGGATAGTTCTAGAGTATTGTACTGGTTGATACTTCGCACCGAGTCAGAAATCACTCAAAATTATTTGAATGATATATTTTTGTATAGTTTTATCCCTACATGACGATCACAGACAACATGTATGTACACGACTAAAATTATTATAAAAATTAATCAAAATAGGATTGTCAAACCTATTATATATCATCTATATATATTATGTAAAGAATTAATAAAATAAAAAAAAAGAGACATATAGAAACATTAAATATACATGCCATAGTGTGCTCCAAATTAATTGAACTTTCCATAGAGTTTTGACAAGATCTTTAATTTTATATTAGTTAAAAAATTATTCGAACACATGATAAGTCTATCGGAACCAATAATAAATAAATATATATATATATATATCTCAATTTCTTAAAGTTCAATCATAATTATTTTCTATAACACACTTTCAATAAATCAAGAGAAGAAAAGCGATGGTCAAGCATGCATCTCCATGTTCACATTTTAAAAGCGATGGTCAACAACATAGCCAAACCTTATCATAAAATGCTTCAATGCTTCTCGATTTCTCAAAGTTCAGTCATAACTATTTTCTAGAACACAACTTCAACCAATCAAGAGGAAAAAAAATTGTTGGTCAAACAAGAATAGCCAGCAGATCTGTCTGTCTTCTTGCGCATATTTTGAAAGGTCAAACGCTGTAGCGAGAAACTTCAACAATTAGATGAGGGCCATCCTCACCTTATCATCAAATACTTTAATATATTTTTAATCTCTTAAAGTTTATTCATAGCTATTTTTTAAACATAATTTTCAATAAGTCAAGAGAAGAAAAATGATGGTTTATAGCCATCATATTTGAATGTCTTCTTGTTTGTATTTTGAAACGTCAACGCCATGGCAAGACCTTTATATGTTGAGGCAGTAGGGAGACTCATACCATCGCCAGCCAAGGAAGGAGAAGATAGCCAGCCGCCATCATGACGACCGCTTCCGCCCAACTCCCCTCGGCAGCAAAAAGGTGAATTCTCTCTCTCTCTCTCTCTCTGTGGCATATATTAATTACCATCATCATATCCATATGCTCTTGTAGTTAATCTCCTTCAGTCCATTATTGCATGTATATTACCATCACCATATGCTCTCATAGCTTTATTAGATTAAAACCTCCTACAACATTAAATGTATTCTTATATTTATTTTTGGTTTTAAGTTAAATTTAGCTATTGAAAACAGAAGATTAGTAATGGATAAGGTCCTTTTGCCGATCAATATACTATTGCCATTCATTAAGTCTTTATAGCTGACTTAATATCTAATGATTCCTTGTTTGTCTACCTTAAATTGAGGATTCGAATCTTTAATCTAATAAATTTAATTTAGTTTGAGGTTTTCTAATCTTCTATAAATTTTAGACCGAATACTTCCGATCTTATAGTGATATATTTACCTTATATGATGGTTTAAAATACTATCTTACATATAGTCACATCTTATTATTCTTTCTTTCTTACATCTAAAAATATTAGTCTAA
The DNA here is from genome assembly GCA_900464855.2 of Musa schizocarpa. NCBI lineage: Eukaryota > Viridiplantae > Streptophyta > Magnoliopsida > Zingiberales > Musaceae > Musa > Musa schizocarpa. Next base: position 20,888,848 of record LS990916.1, read on the forward strand.
ATAATGACACATATAACTCACTTTATATATGTATAATATATTAGTCTCGTGGTGATATATCTAATTTATTTTCCTTAAATTAAGGGTTTAGAATCTCATCTTAATATTTTCTTTTACATCTAAAAATATTAAGCTAGTAATAATATATTTATCTCACTTCAAATTTGTATACTTAACATATTAATCAGTCATTTAGTTTAGATTTAGGATGAGTTCTGAAACCTTATTCTACATAATAAAACTATAAAGATTTATAGATCGAGCGGAAAGTGACAAACCACTGCTTTTGTTATCGGGTTAGACTTGAAGGGAAGGTTGCAGTGATCACCGGCGGGGCGAGCGGCATCGGAGAGTCCACCGCCAAACTGTTCGTCCGCTACGGCGCCCGAGTCGTCATCGCGGACATCCAAGACGACAAAGGCCGCGCCCTCTGCGACCTTCTCGGCACCGCCGATGCCTGCTACGTGCACTGCGACGTCACCGACGAGTCCGACATGAGGAACGCCGTCGACACCGCCGTCGCCCGTTACGGGAAGCTCGACATCATGTTCAGTAACGCAGGCACCTTGCGGGAGTTCGGGAAGGGCCTCGCCGACAGCGACAAGGCGGAGTTCGAGCGGGTGATGGCGGTCAACGTGGTGGGGGCGTTCCTGGCGACGAAGCACGCGGCACGGGTGATGGCGCCGGCTCGCCGGGGGAGCATCGTGATCACGGGGAGCACAGCGTCGGTGCTGGGCGGGGTGGTGCCGCTCTCGTACGTCTGCTCGAAGCACGCGGTGGTGGGGCTGATGAAGAGCGCGGCGGCGGAGCTGGGGGGGCACGGGGTGCGGGTGAACTGCGTGTCACCGCACGGGGTGATGACTCCGCTGATGATGGGCGTGGTGGGGATGGATGAGGCGGCGACGGAGGCGTTTGTGGAGAGGTCGGCCAACCTCAAGGGAGTGAAGCCGACGGCGGAGGATGTGGCGCAGGCGGTGGCGTACTTGGGAGGCGACGAGTCGAGGTACGTGAGCGGCGCCAACCTGATGGTGGACGGAGGCTACAGTGTTACTAAGGGATGAGCTTACAGTAGCCACAAAACTATTCTAAAAAATAATCACCACAAAAGAAAATAAAACATTTCGGAAATAAACATAAAATACAAGGCAAGAATGCATGAACTACTATTTATTTTTCATGTCAATTGACTGGTCTTCAAGCTGCATGCTTACGATGAAGAGTATGAGCTCATACATATGTTTAACTAAATTAAAAAATATTTATATTTTAATATTTTTTTAATAAATAATTTTTATCCTAAACATATTTCATTCTATTTTAAAATAATTTTCTTTTATTTCATTCTTTATCGAAACAATACATAATTATTCACAAATAAAAATACTATTTCTTTTCCTATATTTATCAATAACTTTACTATCCATCTTAACATACTATTCACCAACAATAAAGGTCGGATTTTTTCTTTTTTTTACCGGTCTCTCCTAGTGCTCAATATAATTTACCTTAGGAAAATATATATATATATATTATATGTAAGTGAAAAGGAAGGAAGAACAGGAAATATATTCTCAAATTTTCCCTTAGCAGAGGATCCACATCACTTAATTGACATCTAGCAAGCAGAGAGGATTCATTTGAATTGAGCAAACCAAAACCAAAGATTCCAGTCCTAGTTCTACACAGCCACAGAGAACAGAAAGTGTGTTGCTAAAGAGCTTACCTATGGCTTAGAGTATTTACAATAGCGTTGATGACAAGCATTCAGCATCTCTCCATACATCATGTCAATGAAATCAGTTATCTGTCAAAAACCAGATTACAAACATCATTCAGTAATGAAGAGGACTAAAATTTAGACATTAGACATTTTAAGTCAGCACCACCATATAACCAAGATGTTAGTTTGTGTTGTCGACACAAGCAGACCGTTCATCACGGATCAAGGTTTCTAAACTTGGTCCAACCAACATATACTGATTAGTATTTATCGGTTTGACTATCTACGTGCGCATGGGAGTTAGAACTCTACCAAAGTGAACAATGACTGATGAAGAAAGATAGCATACTTTATACCTATCCATGAGTTTGGAAGAACTCTACCAAAACGAGCAATGACTGATGAAGGTTGCACACAAGATAAAGTCAGAGACCCCAATGGGTTGAATCGAACTTCAGGTTGCAAAACTAAGGATACTAGAGAGTCAGTGCAGTACAATATAGGAAGTTGTGACACATCTCACAGGGCAGGCTCTGCACGCTAGAGCAAGCAACACCTGAAGACCCACCACAAAACAGCTCAAAAACTTTATACGTGACTCGAAATAATACTTCGTAGCATCGAGACCCAACTCCAAATAGATGATGGGTCAGTCAAGACCATGTACCCAAATGATGACACCAAACTTTGGTGGAGAATTCTAATGGGACGAAGTCCAACAAGGTCAATACCACATCAACTCCAACTGCAAACTCAATTCCCCTCGGAGACCAGTGAGTTAAGTGGTTCTCATCGCTGATGTTACACATCCTATTCATGTTCAAAAAGGATAAACTCTTTTACTCTTTAGTGTCCTTGGTGGCTTAAAAGCCATCGGGCAACAAGAGTTTCACCGACAGAATATCCATGAATTGGCTGATACAATCGCAATGACAGAACAACTCAAATTTTTTGTCTAAGGAAGCATGCTTTGGGGAGCTGACCACCAGACCTTCCAAAGGGAAGGACGTTGCTCGTGAACCGAAGCCAAAGAGCTCACAATTTCAAAAGCAAAGCCCCCACATCCAGCAGATGTTTTCTGTACGAAGGCCCGCACATGGAGAGGAAGTGCCCTCAAAGAAAGCTCTCAATTTCCTCTCGCCATCCTTCCAACCACCCAAGGTAACCAAAGAAAAAGCAGTCTCCCCAAGCTCCGATGACTTAGAATCAAGCAGCAATGGCGAGGCATCATAAGGAGCCTGCATAGGAGCCATGCATCTATTGAATGCATTGCAGCGTCAAGTGGAAGAGATATTTGAGAAAACAACTTAACAAGGGGTAGGACAGGACGATCGAAGGGATTTTACCAGAGGGAGTGGGAGGGCCAGAAAAAGAGAAAGGGCTGTAGGAAGAGAGGTAGTCAAAGAAAAGGGACAATCAGAGAAAAAGGGGCAACATGCAGAAGGAAAGTCTAAATCATTTTGAATATATTATTGAACCTGACGAGTTCTATTTTTATCAATCAGTTCATACAGTCCTCCAAGAACCAGCCAAGTCAGTTGATCCATATTGAATGTGGTAAAGATGCAAAGTTGTTATATTAGTGATTGAAGATCAGCGAAGTTAGCATTGACTGAAAGAAATGAGAGAAGTAACGGAGAGTCTCATCGGTGGCTTCCATGGTTATGGCAGCCACAAGCACAAAAGCACTCGACATGAAATCGGTTCAGTTAGCTACAGATGATCAGATTGCTGCCAACTCATTATTGGTTATAATTTATCACCAGTTGAAAGAAATGAAATTGTTTGGTATGAATCAGCTTGTTTCTAAGTTGTTAACCAGTCCAAAAATAGCCTTCGCTTATCAGCAGAAAATGGATCAGAAAATGCATGACTAGTTGATTTCTATGCCGTGTTGTTGTTTGTTGGTTATGAGCTCAAGCTTCAAATGAACATGTCCAAGTAAATCAAAGAACATAATTAAAACAAATATTGATTCAGGAGAATTGGACTGACCTGAAAGTTGATAGCAAAATAGTTGCTGATTGCTCTCTACAAACTCGAGTCCAAACTCGTCCCATAAACCTGCCATATGGAACACTTGAAATGATCATTTGAATTTATAGACTGAAGCTTGAACTATAATCATTCAGAATAGGCCATTCAATCTGAAATGCCAAGTTAAAGCTATGCTACAATCATGAATCTGTCGACATGATACACTAATTATGAATTCATTCAGTATGAGACCTCTCCACTAGAAGCTAAACAAAACTATACAGAATAAAAAAAAGAAAACTGAAGCTCCACTCAAACTAGATAGACATCATTTCAAACATATCTAATCTAATTGAATCCTGAATGCTCAACTATATCCAGAACCCATTTAAGGTCACATCAGTGGGACCATTTTAGATCCCTATCCAACATAAACATTTAACCAGTCCAAGTAAACTGAACAACAATAACACATTATTACATTCCAACAAGCTCAACTATATCTGGAACTAAAATCTGTCAAGAAACAACATTCAAGAATGTACAATGATCTGGGATGCCTTCCATAGACCTATAACAGATTCAACAAGAAAAAAAAAAACCTCCACAATCGCATAGATTAGCTGAAAACTAATAAATAATTATATAACATGCATTCAATGGGAAACTAAGCATGTAAGTCCACAACCATTAATTAAAACAACCATTCAACTATTCAAGCATTAGATACAAGTTGAGAAAAATAAAAAGAAAAAAAGGTCCAACATGTACAGATCATATAACATGGCAAGGTATATGCTTTACACATTAGAAGCTCATGGTCCAACACATAAAAACCTACAAGTAGTACAATACTGTGGTACCGCCCATACCGGTCCCCTTATCGGACTGGTATGTAATGCTTATACTGAGCGGTATACTGTAGTACGATGAACCTTGGTCTCATCAGTAACTTCTCCTTGCATCTGTGTACCTTCAGGGTCGCATAGTGGGACTTTGACACTGCATCTGGGGAGACCTAGGATGTAGAAGATCATAACATGAGTGATTCCACAGATTTGGATTCCTATATATCCACTCATGTGGTACTTCATCATACGATTTATATAAGATCCATCTAACAAAAAGATAGAGCAACATAATATGAAGAGTTGTCTCATATGTTGGCAGACACTCAAGAGTGTAGGTGTCAGCTTGACCCCAGATCAATTTTTGCCCAGTCTTCTTCATAACCTTTGGTACCACTTCTAAAGCATAAGAATTTTGGGATGGTGAAATATAGGTCCATAAATTCCCCCATCATACCCTGCACATACTACTAATAAATGCACATGCACAAGTACATGGCAGTCACTATGTGAGGTATTTCTTCTCAGCATTTGCCACCCATCCTTTTTGAATCCGATTGCTTCTACCTTGAAATCTCCAATTCTGAGAACTATATACTATTCAACGCCCTACAAAACAAAAATGTATTCATGTTGACATACTGCTCACTGATCAACTAAAAATAACATGAAATATCTTACTCTGCTTTTGGTTTTGATGTGGTTGGTAGCGTATAATGGCAAATTTCCCCACCATCTCCTAGCTACTTCACATCAATGTTAACCTGGAATCCCTGACATTGATTTCCACAATTTGAATGGATTATAATCTTTGGCTCCATCCAAATGTGGAAACTGATACCGATAGAAATTACCTAAACCACTTTCACCCCCAGCTACAAGTATCTCAAACACTCAATGACATCTAAGTCATCTACAACACAAGATTTTGATAAATGGTTTCAGATAACAGTCATGTTACAGTTCCACAACAAGGATGGAATCAAAATGAATGTGGCCTTGCATATCTTTGCTGCCCTTTGTATACAAACTGCCAATTTTCCCTTACAAGGAGAAGAAGTAGACAAATTGCAAACTGGTAATGAAGCTAAAACAAGATGAAAGAATGAGACTGAAATGCAAGATGAAGCAAAGGTCTTTTACCCAGTCATTCCCATCAAACTAAGCAAACCATTGTCCAGATATATGTGATAGAAATGTTCTGATTCCCGTAGGAAAAGAAATCCTTACTGCATCAATCAAGAAACCCTGTCTGCCTAAAGACAGCATCACGTACGCGCCGCAGATCCCTTCCTTTGAGCGTCCTACCGGCCCCTTCGAGCACAGAGAAGGTCGTCATAGGCGACTCCCTGCCAAAAGTCCGCGCCACGATCTCGTGAGGCGGCATGATCTCGTGCCCATCCCCATCGTCGGCACCATCTGTGGCCTCCATCTCGAACCTCCTTGCCCTTCGTGGGACCACCGGGACGTTGACTGGAAGCGACTGCGCCAGGTGGTGCGTCCTCCCGGCCGGCACAGAGAGCGAGCACTCCGGCTTCGGCTTCGGGATCGCCGAGATCATCCGCGCAGCGGTGGTGGAGGAGGAGGAAGAGGACGGGGTGCTGGAAGCGGAGGAGGACGCGGAGGAGATTGAGGGCTTCCGCTGGAGGAGAGGGGCGGGGGAAGCAGCGACGGGGGCAGGGGAGCCGTCCTCCGGCAGGGCCGCAAGGATACCGAAGCTCCGGTCGAGAGGGCGGCGGAGAGCGGCGCGGTCGGAGGGCGGGAGGAAATGGGTGCGGCTAGGGTTCGCGGTCGCGGCGGGCCGGGGGGCCGCGTCGTCGGGGGCGAAGGTCCAGAGGACTTCGGCCTCGTGGAGCTCGACGCCAGTGGTGGGATTGGAGTCGTCGGGAGGCGGCGGGGAGAAGAGGGCGAGGAATCGTTCGGAGCTGGGAGATCGGTGGTGTCGGAAACTCTCCATGGAAGAAAGGGTTTGGGAGCGAGGGAAGGCGGCGGAATACGGCGAGATAGGCGAACGAATTGGCGTCGTCCTTCAGGGCCTTGTTAGGCACCGATTGATCGATTACGCCGCCAACACAGCAGCTTGGAGAGCGATCGCAGCCGTGGAAACGTGACCCAATGGGTGCGGTTTCATACTCTTTAATTAATTTGCGAAGGACGAAACCTAATACGTATCCAAATTCATACAGGATTCTTTTTTCTGCACCTGCACCGCACAACCTCAACAGCAAACGATACTGCCAGATTTGGTGACAATTAGCTGAAACCACGTGGCATGAGCATTTATATCTATTTTAGGGGAAAGAATGCAGCTTCTATCAATAAATAAACATATACATATGCATTTCTCTATTTTAATGTTTTTATTATTAATTTATCTAAAGGCAATAGCATGGTGAGAATTTTTTATAAGGCATGGTTAAAAATAATGATATTTAAACCACCATGAGAGACGAGAGGCATCATACACACAAATTGCATATATTAATTACATTACCAATCTCTCTCCCAACAGAGATGTGAAGCCACCTGAGACGAGAAATCAGAGTCCAAACTATTTCCGACGAATTCGTAAAGCAACTAAAAAGGGAGGTTGATTTCCTAGTTTTATAGAACACCAAATCGTTTATGGTGTAAAGCATACATCGTCACCAAAGACCTTAACTATTCTTTCACATCAATGTCAATACCAATGTTACAAGTGCAAAAGCGTGGGGTCCAAGACAAACCCCCCTCCAGCTCTGAAGTTTCATCTTTAGCCAAATAAGATTACTGCACATAGAATGAGTAAAGATGGAGAGACGTGCAGACGGGCGTGTCTGCTTCACGTTTCTCCACTCTGTGAGAGTGGACCACTATAGTGTCAATTCCGCTGGGCAAGCGGGGAGCGTGGTATGAGAGATGGTTTGGACTCCTTCGATGACTCATAAGGATGGTTTTCTCGGAAGTCCTCGAGTAGAGTTTCCATTGGCATGGCTCGAAGACATTCAATCATCCCCTTGCTTGGTACATCCGGTTCAGATCTTACAGGAGTTTCCCCGGTAGGCTCATAATCCTGCAATGCCAAGCGATGGTGAAACTCATGTTCTTCCTGTAACTTTGATCGATAGAAAAAGATGGGAACTAACCGTGAAATTGTGTTGGAAGGTGTTCTCGGCCTGCTTGTTGATTTCGGCAGCCTGGACTGCGTGCTCTTCCTGCAGTTCTCGAATGGCCATGGCATGGGTTTCCACTGCCACCGTCACTTCTTGTGCACACTTCCGGTCGTGCTCCATTGCACCTGATCCAGGTCGATTTTAGGCGATCCAGCAGTAAACAGATGATTGCAAGAGGAAGCAGGAACAGTACCTTCACAGTACTGAATGATGTCTGCGCTGCTCTTTGCAGCAGCATCAGCCGCTGCATCTCGTGCTGAAGCCACATCAACATCGTGTTGTTCATTAACGTCAATGGCAGTCCTGCCATCAATTCCTCGTTTGTGAGACAACGATATATACAAACTTATCAAGTAAAAATGAAAAGTTTACCTTATGTGGACATCCATTTCAGCAGCATGTTTGCTGCTTAGTTCGTTGACAGATGCATGTGTCTTCTTCCACTGCTGTGAAGCTACATCAACGATGCTTACGCTGAAAAGTTGTGTACAAATGGTGAGTATTAGAAATGAAAAATCTATGCCAGATTTAGTGGTTCACAATAAAGAGCAGGCGCTTGGAGCCAACCATTGCTGTAGCTCAAGCTCCATACGACAATGTTTTGCTGCAGAAAAGTTGGATCCATCCGTAAAATCATGTTCTGCTTGTTTGTAGAACTCTTCCCACTTCCTCTTGGCATCACTGTTGACGACATCCAACATTGATGTAAGCTTTTCTGCGGTTTCCTTGTTCTCTAAAGCAGCTTCTTCCAAAGTGGCAAGTCTCACATCCACCTGAACCATAAATCATTCGCAGGTTATGCTTGAAAGAAAACATCAGAATGTATATCAGTGTGACAATAGGACAAACCAACTCTTTTTGGCGACGCATATGACTAGACACTAAATTAGTTATCTCTGATAAAAGCTTGTCCTGTTCAACCTTGGATTGCTCCTGTTTGTAACAATTTCAATTAGACCATTGAAAAATGTATTAAATCTACATAACTATATTTTATCGTTCCAAAAAAATTAGACCTCATAAGCCTTTTGAAATTCACCAATGCACTTTGCATGAGCTTCATGAACACGACTTGAGTGGGCATGAAGCTTTTTTTTCTCTTCTCCAAACTTCTCAAGTAGCTCATGAATGAATTGAGAGAATTCTTTCACACGGATTAAACTAGTATTGAATCTCTGCAATAAATGAGAATCAGCTTAACGAGACATTCAATTAGATGAGTAAACATACACTTTGACAGTATGATTGAAAGTTTTGTAGGACAAGTAACCAACAGACCTCACGAAGTTCATGGGTAAAATGTGCAATCTCTCCACGATGTTCTGACAATTTTTTTTCCAAGTCACAAAAAATTTGATCTGCTTCACCCTCACCAAGAGCTAGCAACTGATCTCACAAGTAAACAACCCATGTGGATGGTAAACTAAGTGAAGCATAAAAGAAGCTGAAGATGTGATATAAAACCAATGCGATCTATCTACTCACTTGATCAAAAGAGCAGCAGTTGGCAGAAATCATAGATGACATCTCTTCTAGGCCAGCAGTGCTACCTGCTTTATGCAGACGCACAACATTCTGCACAGCTTCTATATGCGATAAAAACAATGATTTTGAAGCAAGTACTTTCTTCCTCAGTTCTAGTGCTGCCTAAATCATGAACATTCAATTAGAGCATAATTTGATAAAAATCCATATTAACTAACGAGTCAAAAACCATGTGATTAAACATGCCTCCCAAGATAGCTACCTTATCATGAAAATCAAGGCAAGATTGGCATAGCTTCTCAACAGTCTGAAGATACTCATTTTGTTGTTTTGTGGATAAAGTAATGGTATTGCAAAGTACTCCAATTTTTCCTGCCAGCTCAACTTGAAAATTGTTCACAACAGACCTATTGGTAGCATTCAGTTTGTCTTCTCTAGCTGCAATAATATATTTCAGCAGAAAAAATACTGTCATATAGCAACCTTACCACCACAGATCAAAAACAACAAATATCATTAAACTTACCTATTTTAGAATACAGTGAGGCATTATCCTGAACAGATTTTTCCAAATCAGATCTAAGGACAGAAGCTTGATGTGCCAGTGCATTTTCTGTTTTAGATGTGTTGGATATTAGCATATTGTGATAGTTTTCACAGAAAAGGAGATTCAAAGTCATTAAGGACCTGCTTTCCTCTGCTGTAATATAATATAATCTTTCTCCGTAAGAGCATATTTTGTTTGCTTGAGTTCTTCAGTTGCACTAGCTAGTAATTTGCTTGTGTGCTCCAATTGTTTCTGCATATAGTAACAGTGAATGGACAAAGGCAATTCAATGAAAAGCACAAAAAGATTTGTTGTGCACCTCTGTGGCAAGGAGCTTCTGATTCGACTCAACAGAGTGCTCAAGCTCAGCATCATACTTTCCTTGCAGATCATCAAGTCGCTGCCAATAAGAATGGCATGTTATGAAGTAGATACTAAATCAGAAAGTATGCAAGCCTTATGTAAATTACTAAGTTCAGTAGTACCATCAATCTTCCTCACCTTTTGACCAGTTTCTATCACAACACTCATCTGTTCGATTTGTTCTGCCATTGCCTTCATGAAACAAAAGGAATAGGAACCCAGTAAATATTTGTTGCATAATACCAACAGAAATTTTGAACAGTATGAAAGTGTCGGCCTCACAAACTATGGATAAATTGAGAGTACAATCATAAACATAGTGAATTCCAAAATTTCAAATTGTAGCCTACCCATGCCCAAATATGTTGTCTAAATGGAACTGCAAAATGCAAAATATTGATTATAGTTCTTTCACTTAAAGAGGTATATTATCAAAAATGAACAAAGGTATAAAAGAGACAAGATGCTCCATAAATACAAGTCAAAATTTGCATACATCACAGAAAATGTAACAAAACTTGTACCTTTCTTTCACTCTCCTCCTGGTAGTATCTTTCTTTTGGTATATAAACTCCAACTTTTTCACGAGCAGCATATACCTCTAAAACAAGAACTTCATTAGTTTAGCTATCCGAAAAATAAGACATTGAGTTGTTCAGAAATTTATGGGTATTTTTACCAGCTTTAAGTCGATCAATTTCCCCATAGAGGTCTTTTATCAGAGTTGATTTCATCAATTTTTGGTTTACCTGCAATTAATTAAAACAAACTCAGCTTCATAAGAATCTGAGTAGGTTTAAGACATACTATAATGCCTCATCAATAATCTCAACAATAAAAAAAAATTCACAAACCATATCAGAATTTATATACTGTCAAAGTATACATATTTAACATAGTCTTTATTCTTTTAAATTGATTTAGGTGTTAGGAATTAGGTACTAGCTAGAATATTTTCATATAAAAGCTTATTATGATCAAGCCCAACATATAATGTTGTCTAAAATTAAATTTGAAATTAAATTTTAAAGAAGGAAAAAAGGAACAATTATTTGCATGAGCTATTCAATTGTATTGTGCTTAATATCATTTACATTTGCTGTTCTGAAACAATCAGTCTTTTGACAAGTACAATCAACAAAACCTCACTAAATAACACAAGAAAGTAACAAAGAGATAGCTAGAAGTAACTTTTTGCTGAAGTAGCAAAAAAAAGGTAACACTACCAGAACAGACAAATAACTGTCACAAATTTCTTCCAAATGAATATAGTTTTCCATAAACAAGACAAAAAAATTTCCTAGCTAAAAGATATTCAACAACTTAAGATTAGTACTGTAAACATCTAGAAGATAGATAGCAATAGAAATGATTTTTAGTTTAGTATCAGGCATACAGCAAATCAAGTGTAAATCAAAGTTTGTGGCTTTTGTCCAGTACATGTGGTTTCAAAAGTTCGCATAATGAAAGTGATGTAAGTCATATATGTCTATACAAATAATCTATGGCTCAAATATCAATGAGTGAAACAGGAAAAGACGGAGGAATGAACCTTAGATTTGCAAGATAACTAATTCTGAATAAAAAGACAGAAAGATGATAATACATCAAATATCACCAGGATGTAGGAAAATATGAATAGTACATCACCTCAGGCCTGTTCTTTATGTTCTTTGCCCTGTGAGCATAATCCAAGGTACTGAGTGTTTCCTCAAGGCAGTGTACAGATGGTGAAACTGTCGCTATTATGCATGTCTTAGTCCTCCCACCCAATGAGTCACGAAGCAACCTTGTAAGTTTGCTGTCCCTGAACATCCAAAATGCAACTTAGTCAAACAAGCAAAACAAATAAAAGGAAAAGAATCCAAAGATTCAAAGATGTATAGGACTGGTTCCAAGTGCAAACCTGTAGGGAATATGTCCAAGATGTTCAACTAGTGCAGTAATAACACGGCCTAGAGTAAGTAAGCTTTTGTTAATCTCACCAGCTTCTCTTGCACGACCCTTTTCTCAAGGAAAGAAAAATAGTAAGAACAGTATAAGGAAAAGCTTACAATTGAATAATTCAATGGAAAAGAACACAAACAAATATAAGAAACTGCCAACTTGATCGTTACACATCACATCATTCTTCCATTAGAAACAAAGAAGAAAACTATACATCTCTAGCTCCCGAACGAGAAATGTTCTCAGATCCAGCTAGGTCCACTAGATTCAGTTTGCCGCATTTGATTAGCTCTTCACCTTCTGGAGTGGCCTCTTTGATGTGAATGGTAATAGAAAATAGAGAATGTGACCGACTGAATATGAAAAATACAATGAAAAGTAAGAAGAGGGGAGAAAACCAAAACAGATAACGTTTAATAGAAAAAGAGAAACATCACCTAGATTGTTTATTTAGTAAGGTCTCTGCAGTGCGCCGTTTAGCAGAACCTCTTTCTAGGAGAGAGAAGATCTCATCTGCACTTGTTACTATTTCTTCCTCTAAACCCCTTACAAGCACACCACCTTTGCCATCTTCCATCAGAGGTAATGGCTTTTTCTGCTTATCCTCCAAAGTAATTTTCGATAGCTCTTCAGGAGCAAGCAAATCAGTGATTTCCTCATTATACAATTCCAAAAAAGTAACCTTCACACTGTACTCTGCATTTTGGCTCTCTAATGTATCAAATATTTGTTTGACAGCTCTAGGAATGACACCTGCATCCGCAGGTAACTGACCTTTTGGTCCACTCTGAAAGTATGAAACTCAGCAGTTTATCAAAGTAGAAATCTAAAAATGTTATGTGTTCCACAAATTTGGCTTCAGAAAGAAGATTTGATATCCTTTACAATTGAAGATGAAACTTACTTTAGCCTTTCTACATTCACCTTCCATAGTATATGTTTTCCCGGTGCCTGTTTGGCCATAGGCAAATATAGTGCAATTAAATCCCTCTAAGACCTCATTCACGATTGGAACTACAGCTTGGTCATACAGATCCCTTTGCTTTGCCGAGGGACCAAACACCTGAGAGAAAAAATGGCCTACTCAAAACAAGACATGATGTAGTTGAAGAGTAACAAGCATCGTAAAGCTACAAAGTGCAACGTACAAATTAAGGCGAGCATTTTCAAGCTAACCATGAATTGCTTAAAATTTTCATTTTTATCACTCAGCAATGCATTTGTTTTAGGCCAAAGAACACATAAGGGCATCCAACTATCAAATGAAGGAAAACATCTCAATTTTTGAATTTTTAAAATAATTTACCACCTCCAACTAAAAATTGAAAGCCTTCAGCCGCCAGAATCACTTGAAAAGCAATGGATGACCAATGTATGATGATAAACCTTGAAACAGAAAACAACTGATGGCCATAATTACCTGAGAATCAATTCGTATGTGTAGTTAATGGGGCCAGTGAGCAAATGTTTGTCTTACAAGATGAACTTATGTCTATTGCTGATCCTAGGATGACTCCAACTGAGGGATCATTTTAGACACCCAATTTGTGCACCTTTGTTGTACATAACCAAAATAAGATGCAATGTTCAACTTATTTGAACGATGTCAAATATTATGACAAGAAATGACAAAAATATTAAAGAAAATATAAACAAACGGGCAGATCAACCAAGATTACTTGTGTCACTTCAGAAGTTGAAAGGTCCTCAGATATCAGATGAAAATTTGGAACCACAGACTAAATCGCACCTTATCAAATGTGAAAACGCGATCGAACTGCTTCCCCGCTATGGTCTGCGTGACGGAGACCTCCCTCTGATAGTCGTTGCAGGTCACAACCTGCGGCGCGTTGTTCCGCAGCTCGTCCTCGTTGAACGGCCTGCAGGCAGATCAGCACGACAAAAAGAACGAAAACCGCTAAACAACCAACGAAAGAACCCTAAAACCACCCACAAGTGAAATCACTCAAGCCATGCCGCCGATGCAGGCCCACATTGGTCACAGAAGCGTAAACCCTAACCCACATTTAGCAGATCGGAGGGCAAAAAAGGGGGTGTGTAGCTGCCGTACCTGCAGCGGAGGAGGACCTGAACGTTGACGGCCTTCTCTTTGTCATGGCGAGATCCCATCTCTGGAAGACTACCGAGAGAGAGATCGAAGCGTCGTTAATGGCGACGCGAGATGGGGGAAAGGATGTGAGGGAGACGCTCGCTCGCTCGCTCTCTTTATCGGGGATTAGTATAAGATGGCTTTTGTTGATTTGGTTTGGGGGAAGGGCGGGATTCAAAATGGCGTTCAAAATTTCATCCCACTCGATGGAACTACGAGAAGCATCAGCCGTAGGATCCAGCGATGGAGACAGATCTAATGGCCGAGATCGTGAGAGGAGCGCCCCTGTTTGGTCCGTGCGGTTCGAGCTTAACCCTATCGCGCCTCGGCTTCGTGCGGTTTACGAGCTTGGGCACTCTGGTTCCGTCTTGTTAGTCCTGACCGTCGGATTATACATGGACGGTGATCACAACTAGCGAATCCGCTCTCGACCCGGATCCGCTCGAACTCGATCCGAACCGATAAGATTTTTTTCTTCCATTTTTCGTCATAAAATATTATTATTAGTTGGAGAAGGGACGACATGCGATTGAGTTTTTGTTCGAGGGGCTCACACATTCATCGAATCATTTTGGATATTCAAAGCATACCTCACACACTTAAATTAGATTAATTATTTTTGTTAATAATACATATGAGATAACTGTAGAAAGGAATTAGATACTTAAACGGAATATGTAATGAGTATAAATATTCGAGTAATTTATTTGATTTACATATGGGAACAGTTCATGTGGTCACACCTAATTTAAATTTGAACTTTTATTAAATGATAATTAAATTTGAAATATTGATTACTAATATGATATTATTTTCGATCATTTGAGAATCGACATCGACTATCTAAGATGACAAAGCTTTTGTTGGGCACCCAACACCAACAAATATTTCGTCATTAAATCGGTGCTCATAAGAATGAGACTATATAAAGGAGCATTCTCACTTACGTAAGGGAATGAACGAAAAAACGGAAAGCAAAGAAAGGTCATAAGCTTTAGACACCAAAGAGCATGTACAGACTCCACTATCAGAGGGGTTTTTGTCAGATGAATCACCGATGTAATCTTTTGGAAGAAACAAGCCCCTTAAACTGAAGGATGAAACTGAAAATGGGATACAAACGCTTCTTGTCTACAGAAAAATTGTTCCTTCATTTAAGTCCAAGTCATAAATACCTAGCAACTCCTCTTTTGGATGAAATAGAAATCGAAATGCCAGTCAGGTTGAGTCAATTTTATCAGATAAAATTTGATCAAATCAATTCCTAAATTAGAATTAAATCTTGATAGAGTTGAGTCTAATTATATAATATTATCATTAATATTTATAAAAGATAAGTGGTAAACACAAGATTCAAACCCAGAATCTTATGATAAATTATCAAATTCTTTATTAACGAAAATAGTTGGCACATAAAAAAAGTTAATAATATTTTATTATTATTTTTAATGAATTTTTAGTGTAATTTGTTGTCATTTTGAGTAACATTTGATTGAAACTTTCCATCCTATTTCTTTAGGAAATAAAGCTTTATATGTAATGTAGCAAACAGTTAGTGATCCACATTGCTCTTCCTCATTGTATGATCAAATGGATCTTAAGTTCCATCGTTACCTCGACATAGAGATGGGCATATTGAAAGACGAATTGTAATTCATTAAATATCTTGGGGAGAATTAACAAGGAGGAAGAGTTGCAATGTTCTAACCATTTAAAATCCACTAAATGTTCTCATCATTGAATCGAACTCCAAAGTACGAGACAATATATCTAGTTAAATAAGAACATTTAACATTTATTTGCTCTTGTTAATCCAAGGGTATACACAATCGTAACAAAAGTTACGAATTCAAAATCTCATATAATAAATTTTGAAACGGTCACTAATTTGACTGATAAAGATGGATTTCATCAAAATATTCATGAGAGCGAAGGATGATAAGAGAAGCCAAAAATCTTCTCCGCTCGAGAGCAGATTCAAGCTACAGTGGAACACATGAAAACGATTCTGACAGGAAGTGATAGAAATGGTGAATTATGAGACTGAGAAGAGTGTGTAGAGAGAGAGAGAGAAAGCCCTTTTGATAAAGGTTCTGAAACACAGTTTCATTCCTAAACACTTGAAGAAAACAAATTAACTACATCTCTGACAGGGGCAAGCTCCGATTCATTCTTATAGGAGCTCTTCTTGATTTTGAGAGAGAGAGGATCGGAGGGCTCTGGTATCTCATAAAATAATCTAGTATGAAGGGGCAACAATTTGTATCCGTTATAACAAAATAAGGGTTTGTGTTTAAATAGAGACCTGAGCTTTTCAACTAAATGGCAAATGGTAGTCGCTACAAAGTACAACAAAGTGTAGATATCTGGTAACATGACCATGAGATCCGTCTTAAAATCAGATTGGCTGATCACCAATAGTGAACCCTTGATATCGATGGCCAAAAGCATCACTAGAATTTAGATACCAATTGGAGTTTGCGAGCTTGGAAGAACTTACAACGGCCTTTACCGCTGGATTCGATATCTTCGCTTTTCCTTTTGTATCCAGCGAAACCAAGATCAGACAACTTTTGCTGGTGTTTACTCCTTCCATTGTTGGGGCAATCTTCATCCATTTTGTCAGACTCCCTAAATCAAGCCAATTCACCAAGTAAAACACTGAGAAAGATCACTCATACTGCAACAACAAAATGAACAAATAACACTGTATATTGACAAACTGCCGCTTGAACATATAATTGAAAAGTTGTTTTTGAATCGATGAAAGAAATTTTCAATTTGATTTTAAGAAAAACTTACCAAACTACTTCAACAAAATCCTTGAAGTAAGGCTTGCATGTTCCCCAACTTAAGCGCACTATTGTTGGAAAACCAAACACCATATGCTTGTGGCTGTCTAACCACGCTTTTGTTTCAGGGTCTGCTCAACAAAATTGGTAAAGTCAAAATGCTATTGTGAAAAGGGAAATTCACAAGGGTAACAATCCAGTTCCTTCACCAATTTGTACAGATACTTGAGTCGATATCACTCCATTCCTCAACAAATCAAAAAGCCCACTGATGACAGTCCTTGGGTAGTCATAAGACAGGTGGGACTGTCATTAATGGATGTTTGAGAAGTCAAATGTGAGAGATGGAGTGTATGATGGGGAGACGATGGTCTCATTCCCCATACAAATCAAAGAGGATACTAAACCAATTCTCAATAAAAGCCTGAAAGTTCTACCTCCTGGATAGCCGGATCCAAAGTTTCTTTGCATATTCTCAGCAGTTTCATCAAGGACCCAATTGCGCAATGCTCTATCTCTGGTGACCTGCATTAGCAATGATCAAAACAAGCCCCACTTTGATGGTTCATCCTTAATGTTTTTCAGATACAAGAAAAGAACAGCAAGATGTCAGCATATCCTTCCTTATGCAAAGTAAATTGTACAAAACTGTAATGTTAACATCAATCGAGCTAAAACAAGAACCATGCTGAGGACAAATGAAAAATTGTGGATTGAGCTCTCACCAAAATTTCAATTGTCATTCATTTCTAAAGCATTAACCCAACCAAACAGGTTTCTAAATAAATATCTCATTCTTTTTAAACACACAAGAATAGGGAATCCAGCATAGTTCTGCTGTTGTGTTCTGTAGATGGTGCAGATCGGTCTGGTGAGACATGATGCAGGTCGATGACAGCATTGAGCTATTAAATATCAAACTATTTCTGAACCCAGGGCAGCAAAATCCAAAGCATTCTGTATATACCAAACTAAGATCCAAATAACTAGCTCAACAACTTCTCTTAGTTACTGAATGCAACATATCGCTATACCCGACTGAGAGGATCAGATATTAGTGAAGACCTATTAAAGGAATGTTTAGTAAGAAGGAGGCTCATCAAATTCTCATGCTTACCTTGGCAACTATACTAGCACCACTAACAACAGGATAAAGGCTATCAGCTTTCTTGGCCACCACAAATTTTACACCAGGAAATTTTTCAGATAATTTGACTCTATACTTCTCAGCATCTCCAACAGTGTCCACATATACCTTGATAAAAATAAAATTCTTTTAAGTTAATAGAATTGTCTCAGAAAAAAAGAGTCAATTTCATCAATTTCAGGGGATAGATTGGTGTATACTTCACCTCGGTTAAGAGAACTCCCATATCAAGAACCCTTTTAACAAGGCCAATAGCTGAATTGTGGGATATCTCATTCAAATTGATTTTTGTCCTGCCAGAAGTGAATGATGTATTGTTACAGAATCCCATAGCTCATTTTCATATGCAGAGTAGTCATCCTACACTGACCTCTTTAACATTTTAGCTGAAAGCTCTCTTGGATCTATGACATCAACTTCCCATCCAATAGAATCATCAGCTTTTATATTCTCAAACAACTCTTCCCTCTTTTCCTCCTTAAGAGTCTTCGAATCTGTGAAAAAGTGAAACAACAAATGAACTGTCCGATGAAGTGACCTTTAATTGGCAAAGTGTACTCTGATTAAGAATATGTCATAAGCCAAATCAACTTGCAACTACACTATCAGTTACTCATGTTGACACATTATTTTCATTACACAAAATAAAACAATGTCACGTACACATCAAACTGCAGTAATTTGACAGGTAAAATCTCTTTGTTTGCAAAGCAAAGGACTCATCAGCCATTCAATAAAGACTATATCTTCAAAAGGAAGAAAAGAGAAGTGTTAAGTTCCTCCCCAGTGTAACTGTAATTCCAAATCGGTTCTGATTACAATGTTCAAAGGCTAATGCTACTTTTTCGGTTATCTACCGAACCTCAACCGCAAAACCCAGATGGACTCTTTTTTTGCAACAAAGATTCTATCTTTCCCAACAAGAGACAAGTCAACATTAAATAATCAAGAACATTGAACAATCAGTAGAAGATGCTAAGGATTTGAACCTGCAAAATTCAACGTGGCAAGGGTCTTCTGGTACGAGAGCGTGCAGTACAAGCATCCATACACCATGGGACCTGAAGCACAACAAGAGAGTCGAAGTAAGAATCAAGCAGGCGAAAGTAAACGGAAGGAAAAGAAATGCAGGAATGGTACCCAAAACAGGGCCTCTCCCGGCTTCGTCAATGCCCATGATGCAGGGCTTCGAAGCCCATTTGGGCAAAGGTGCAGAACTCATCCCCCCCCTCTCCACCAATCTCTCAATGGCCTGCCCTCCAACACGAAACCACGCTCCGCAGCAACAAGAAGGAGAACAAGAACCCTAATTGCTGCTCCCGCCTACAAAAGCCATGATCCAGTTAGTTCCCTTTCTCTATTTCCTTACCCACATAATTGGACAACATAATATGGTAAGGCTGTTTTTAGCAGAAAGTAGAGTGTTTGGGACATGTGAAACCACGGCTAAGGCAAGCATTTTCAAGCTAATCATCAATTGTTTGGAATTACCTAATATTTCATTTTTATCACTCAGCAAACCATTTGATCTAAGACCAAACAATGAATAAGGGGCCTAAGCTCTCAAGCCACAATCTCCAGCAAATAAAGGAAAATGCTTTCAATTTTTGAGTTTTCAATAGAATTTATCACCTCCAATTATCAGAATTAAAGACTTGTACTTCAAAGTTAGAACTAAAGAAGCAAAATTATTTTCACATAAACTGAAAGCCTTCAGCTGCCAGAACCACTAAAAGCAATGGTTAGCCTTTATGTCATGATAAGCCTTGAAACAGAAAACATTCAAAGGCCATAATTATCTCAGAATTACTTCATGTGTGCCAGTTAATGGATCCAGAGAGCAAACGTTTTGTCATACAAGATGAACTATGTATATTGCCAATGTTAGGATGACTCCATCAAAGGGATCATTTTAGACACCCAATTTGTGTACCTTTATTGTATGTAGTCAAAACAATATGTAATGTTCCACTTAGTTGAGCAATATCAAATGCTATGACAAAGATCTTGATAGAAAAATAGTAACAAAGGGCAGATCAACCAAGATTACTTGTGTCACTTCAGAAGTTGAAATGTTGTCTAGCATCACACCATCACACACCTACGAGATTTCAAAATCGAACGAAAATTTGGACCCAGAGACTAAACAGCACCTTATCAAATGTGAAAACCCAATCGAACTACTTCCCCGCGATGATCTATGTGACCGAGACCTCCCTCGAATAGTCATTGCAGGTCACAACTTGCGACGCGTTGTTTCACAGCTCGTCCTCGTTGGACGACCTGCAAGCAAATCGGCACAACAAAAAGAAAGAAAACCACTAAATAAACAAAGAACGAACTGTAAAATCGACCACAAACTGAAATCACACAGAACACACCACCCAGATCAGCTACCAAATTGTAAACCCTAACCCTTATCTAGCAGACAAGAGGGCAACAAAGGGCGTATCGTTGACGTTGACAGCCTTTTCTTTCCCGTGACAATATCCCATCCCTAGAAGATCAGAGCGAGAGAGACAGAGATCAAAGTTTTGTTAATGGCGATGAAAAAAGGGGAAAAAGATGGGATGGAGCAGCTCGCTTGCTCACTTGTGCTCTCTTAAGAATGGGCGATCAAAATTTCATCACACGCGATGGAACCCCGAGAACTATCAGTCGTTGGATGCCGCGATCGAGCCAGATTTAACGACTGAGATCGTGAGAGGAAAATCCTAGTTTATCCTGCAGGTGCGAGCCTAGGATGCGGGGTTGGGCTCCTCTGATTCTATCTGGTAATTCATGACCGTCCGATTAGATATTGACGGTGATCACGAATAGCGAACCCTGTCTCGAACCAAGTCCGCTCTGACTCGATCCGACCTGATAATGATTTTAGTCATCATTAAACCAACTAATCAAAGTGAGGGTTTGACATATATTTTTTATCCAACTAACTTATGTTAAAAATTTAAAATCTCATCTAATATACTTTTGAAGGTATCAACTGACTTAGCTGATAAATATTTTAATAGAATATTATGATATCTTAAGCTCCAATCCCCTCTCAATCATTTATCTTTCATAAAAATATATATTCATAAATTAAATATAAATATTTATTAAATTATTTAAATTAATATATATGAGACAAGCAAAATTAGAAAAGTAGATACTCAAACTAAATATGATTGGGTACAAATACTAAAGAAATTAATCAGATTTATATATGAGTACAATGCATGCGATCACATCTAATTTTATTAAATAATAAATTAAATTAAAATTATTAATTACTAAGTTAGGATTAAATCATGATAAAGCGAGTCAAGTGGATCAGTGACCAAATGATCGTATTGTGTTTTTTTTAATTGAGCTTCTAAATAAGTTAAATCATGTTTTAATTATCAATTATTTTTAATAATATTTTGTTGAAGATTTTTTACCCAATTTCTTTTAAGACGAGTGTTTTGCTTATGTGAAGGTATGTGTAAGTATAAAAATCGTGATTATGTTATTATTACGTAAAAAAATTAATATTAAAGATTAAAATTAAATAATAATATATTAAATTTATAATATGTACCTTTTGATGCTACTCAGAGAGTCTTTATCTAATCTGCAAGTGTATCGTCATCAGATTCAAAAGTCAAAACAACATTGATTTGCAAGGAAAACTAAATTCGTCTTTTCTTTTTTTTTTTTCTATCCTTCATTGGACCCCTATCAATGATCGATTAGAGATAAAGGGAAATAAGAGAAGCTATACTAATTTTTTCATCTCTATAAGATTCTGACCTCTTATAGACGAGAACAAAAGGTCTAGGATGATAATTGAGATAGTCTCTCTCATCAAAGTCATCTCCTAAATAATCCTATTATAATTAGATTTCCTTTTTAATGGACGATAACCATAATCATAATCCAATTATGTTTATAATATATCTTACATAATCAAATAAGGTTACGTAATCTAATATTCTCACACTTGGCCCATTAATTGGTAAGGTATATAAAATTAAAATCAAAATACATAAAATAAAATTTTATTATTTTTTATTTAATTAGATTTTGAAACTTTTAAAAAATATTTTATACGTACATATGAATTTTATAAAATAAGTTAATAAATTAAATAAACATAATACTATATTAAGTTTGACTATCAATGTGAGTCATATGATTGTATGTCATTAATATCATACTTTCTTCTGTATACCATAATATTATTAACCCTTCCTAATGCAGTCTAAAATGACCTATATAATTTTTCTTGTCAAGATAATCTTGTTATACACATTTAATCATAATATGTACATACATAAATATGATCAAGATAGTAAAAACAAATAACTTTAATTATGTAATTAAAAATATCAAATATAATATCCACTTAAATATACATTACCATATCTTTTATGGGTTGCTTATGAATCCAATGAATGGATCATTAATCAACAGAGTGAAACTTAAGTTCTTAATTAGCATTAATTGTTTCTGAACTATTTATTTGACAATCAAGTACTTTATATTATAATATATAGAATAGCTAGAGTAATTATCATTCTTAGAAAAGAAAACTACTATAATATATCAAAAACAATCTTCATTGACTTGGTAATTGAGTCTAACTACACCAGGCACTGAGATAAAATTTTATAAATATAAAGCTTAGCTTGATTAGTGACCACAAATCATTTCATTAAATCAGCTTCTATTGTTGATAATGTAATAATATATTGATTTATATTTTTTCTATAAATTATCTAAGATAAATATAAAACAAAAAGTGAACTTTATGCTATCAAGGTAATTAACAAAATCAATATATAAAAATACCACAATTTCAAGTTGATTAAATTTCATATATATGAGCATATAATCCTTAATTCATTTCAGATATCTTATTACATTCCTTGTAACCTTTTAGTATTTCATTCTTTGGTAACTCTAATATATACATAGTATTTCGATTATAAAATTTATATTTGGTATAATATAAGCTTGAGCATATAATAGATTTCCAACTATGCATACATAATAAATATTTTTTTATTTGATTCTTTTCTAAGTTATTTTAAAAATATTTATTTTGATTAAAAAATTTTACTTATATTATTTGCTAAACAAATCTTTATATTAAATCTTTTCAAAACTCAATCAATATATATCCTTTTTGAGATAATCCTAACAATCCTTGAGATCTATCTCTAAATATCTCAATGCTAATAACATAAGATATCTTATTCATATCAACAATCTTAAAATTCTTGATGATAAATTTCTTAGTTTCGTACAATAAATCAGAATTACTACTAGCAAGCAAAATAATATCTGCATACAAGACTAATATAACAAACTTACTTTTTCTAATCTTCAAATATAAATACTAATCAATAGTTATTTTTTTAAATATGAAGAAAGTAATTATATCAAAAAACTTTATATATCATTATCTAGAAGTTTATTTATAGTCATAAATGGATTTTCTAAATTTGCATAGCAAATTTTATATTTCTTTCATTTTTTATAAATCATTTAAGTTTATATATATATATATATATATATATATATATATATATATAAATCCTGATTCAAAAAACTTATTTCCACATCTATATGATATAACTCAAAATCATAATGAATCACTAATGTCATAATGATTCCTAAAGAGTTTATTTAAAAAACTAAAAAATATCTCATTATGATTGATATATTTTTTTTAAGTAAAACCTTTTATCATATGTTTGGTCATTATATCAATCGATATTATCCTTTTAGTTACTCTTCGTTTTAAGATTCATTTGCAATTAATTTTTTAACAATTATTAGAAAATTTAATGATCTATTGATTTAAAATCTATTTTTATTGTATTATATCATTTTTCAGAATTGTTACTTTCTATATCTTGTGAAAACAATAAGAGATCATTTTGATTCCTATGTCATAATTTTATTCTTATGGATATACAACATAATAATCAGAAATGACAAGTCTCCTTTCTTTTTAAAATCTTCTAGAAACTATTAGTTATGATTGTTCCACAAGTTTATTAATAACGATATCAATATCATGTGGGAGTTCATCAATATTATTTTGTTGTTCACCCTTATCAATTCTTTCAGTGATTTGAGGAATAATAATTTCTCAAAAATAATAAAAGAATTTTAACTTATATTTCCTCAATATGAAGATTAAACTTTTAGATCTTCACTCTCACTAGTTCACTATTTTCTACAAATATTGTATTATTAAATTTAATTATCCTCATACTATGATTAGAGCAATAAAATCTATATCGCTTTAAAATTTTCTAGATAAATAATAAAATATCCAAAAAATTCTTAAATTTAATTTTTTTTCATGTGAATTGAAGACCCTTATCTCTATAGGACAATGCTAAATATGTAAATGTCTCAAGTTGGGTTTCTTATTTATCCATAATTTAAAAAAAATTGATGAAATTGAGTTACTAGAAACCCTATTCAAGATATACATAATCATCCTTAAAGGTTTTCCTTACATTGATTTGGATACAGAACAATAACTCATCATACTCCTAACTATATCTATAAAAGTACGATTTCATCTTTTAGTAATCTCATTCTGCTATAGCACACTTTGTAAGATATATTAAATACCCCATATTTTAGGAATCCAATAAAAGACTCAAATTATGATTAGGCTCATCATAACTATCGTAACATTTATCACCCTTATCAGATCTAATAAATTTAACTTTTCTATCTAATTATCTCTTGACTTCATTTATATATATCTAAAAGTGTTAATAACTTGAGACCTTAGATAATCATATCTCAACGGATAATTTATAAAAGTGATAAAACATCTCTCTCCACTAAGATAGGAAACATAGAGTGAGTCGTAAATGTAAGTATATATAATCTTCCTAAGTCTATGAAACTATATCTCATTCCAATATTTGATTACAAGATTATTGCAAACTCAAGATTCACATTGATTATGTACAAACCATAATACATAATTTAAAAGTTAACATTTATAAAATCATAAATATACTAAGTTTAAAACTACCAAAATAGAAACAATATCATGATAATTCTATATAAAGAACTCAAATTTCTAAAATTACAGAAACATAACACTAGATGAATCATCTCTATAAACTACTATTATAATTTCTAAAATTATAAGTGACAAGTATAAACTACTATTTCTTTTGCTTTAAGATAATTCTCTATAACAGTAAATATTTCTTACTCTTTTGGTTCTCGTATTAAAATGAATCTTTATTGTTTATAACATGAGTTAAATCGTTAGTATCAACCTACCAAGTATTAGAAAAGAACTTCTATAACATTTGATTCGAAACATACAAATGTCATATTTATATTTTCCTTTCAAACCAAAACCTTGTAGTCCTTCTTCACATGACCTTTCTTGCCATAGAAATAATATTGTTACTATAAATATTTTCCTTTTATAAGTATATATAATATTTATAAACTCAATTGATTTATTTGATAAATTATGCTACAACCTTTTATTATTACCCACTGCTCAAGTAGTATCTAAAATATTATGAGTCTTTTTTTTATTTTAATCTTAATTATTTATAAATATATATATATATTAGTCAGCTCATTTAGGTTTTATTTATTCTTAATTTTATTATAGTGAATTTTAAATTAGTCAAACTAAAAAAAATAAGATTAAGAATAAATTGTACGAGAAAAAAACCTAATTATATTCATACGCAATATTCTTAAGCTTACAACCTTGTCAAACATATTGAAGATATAATATTGAATTTCTCAAATACTGTCAAACAAAATTTTAGTCAGTATTTTCATTAATATGTTAACTAATGACTTATCAACAAATTTAAATTGATCTTTAAGTACTCTAGAGCACTAGTTATACACTGTAATAAGGTCTAAATATTATTAGCAATTATCATAAGATTGAGTCTTTTAAACCTTTTTCGATTATTTATCTAAATTATTCGTTTCACAAAACTTTTAGTAGTTTTGTCTCTGATCCTTTCAACAAGTCCAATCAAGGTTTAACACACTTAGTATAAATTACATATGCTCAAGTTATTTATAATAATTTAATCCAAAAAATATAGTGATATTTATAAGAATATAATGAAGTACCACTATAGTAAAATAATATGATATTAATGCTTTGATTTTTTTTAGTAAATGTTGAACTAATGATATCATCTCTATTTCACCCTTGGGTGAAATATTGACATAACTATTAATATCATCTCTACTTCCACCTTTAAGTATCGGATGGGTCTTTTTGGGTACATCCCCAATTTAGTTTTGTTTTGCTGGGTTCTTATCGAACTCACTCATCTCTTGACATCAAGTTTGTGACAGACTCAAACTTGAACTAAGATTGGCTTCGAACCTCCGCTATGTGTTGGACAATCAAGTTTAGCTTTAATAGAATGTTGTGAAAGGAAGAGCTCAATAAAAGAATGTCACAAACTATATGAGCACAAAAGCTACCATTGGAGCTGATCAACAATACGGAGGGCTGCAATTGCATCATGCTACCCTATGGTGGGATAGAGTGATGCTTTGGTATACGTGACCAACAATAACATAACGCCTATGAAGTGGTGATCACGACATCAATATAGTTAAACCCTCCAAAGATGTGGCTCCCTATACCAATATGGGATGTGGCTCCCTATACCAATATAGTTGAACCCCTTGAATAGATGGTTCCTAACACCAACATAGTCGAACCGCCGAAGAGGTGGCTCTCGACACCGACACGATCGAAGTTTGAACTAAAGAAGTACAATCGTTTTCACATAAAAATTGAAAGCCTTCAATCACCAGAATCACATGAAAAGCAATGGATGACCTATGTATGATGATAAACCTTGAAACAGAAAACAACTAACGGTCATAATTACCTGAGAATCAATTCATATGTGCAGTTAATGGGGCCAGTGAGCAAATGTTTGTCTTACAAGATGAACTTATGTCTATTGCTGATGTTAGGATGACTCCAACTGAGGGATCATTTTAGACACCCAATTTGTGCACGATGTCAAATATTGTGACAAGAAATGACAAAAATCTTAAAGAAAATAGGAACAAGCGGGCAGATTAACCAAGATTACTTGTGTCACTTCAGAAGTTGAAAGGTCCTCAGATATCACTCCATCACACACCTACGAGATTTCAATATCAGTTGAAAATTTGGAACCAGAGACTATATCGCACCTTATCAAATGTGAAAACGCGATCGAACTGCTTCCCCGCTATGGTCTGCGTGACGGAGACCTCCCTATGATAGTCGTTGCAGGTCACAACCTGCGGCGCGTTGTTCCACAGCTAGTCCTAGTTGAACGGCCTGCAGGCAGATCAGCACGACAAAAAGAACGAAAACCGCTAAACAACCAACGAAAGAACCCTAAAACCACCCACAAGTGAAATCATTCAAGCCATGCCGCCGATGCAGGCCCACAATGGTCACAGAAGCGTAAACCCTAACCCACATTTAGCAGATCGGAGGGCAAAAAAGGGGGTATGTCGCTGTCGTACCTGCAGCGGAGGAGGACCTGAACGTTGACGGCCTTCTATTTGTCGTGGCGAGATCCCATCTCTGGAAGACTACCGAAAGAGAGATCGAAGCGTCGTTAATGGCAACGCGAGATGGGGGAGAGGATGTGAGGGAGCCGCTCGCTCGCTCGCTCGCTCGCTCTCTCTCTTTATCGGCGATTAGTATAAGATGGCTTTTGTTATTTGGTTTGGGGGAAGGACGGGACTCAAAATGGCGTTCAAAATTTCATCACTCGATGGAACTCCGAGAAGCATCAGCCGTAGGATCCTGCGATTAAGACAGATCTAATGGCCGAGATCGTGAGAGGAGCGCCCCTGTTTGGTCTGGGCGGTTCGAGCTTAACCCTACGCTTCGTGCGGTTTGCGAGCTTGGGGCAACTCTGGTTCCGTCTGGTTAATCATGACCGTCGGATTATACATGGACAGTGATCACAACTAGTGAATCCGCTCTCGACCCGGATCCGCTCGAACTCGATCCGAACCGATAAGATAATTTTTTTTCCCATTTTTCGTTATAAAATATTATTATTAGTTCGAGTAAGAACTACATGCGATTGAGTTTTTGTTCGAGCCAGATTTAACGATTGAGATCATGACAGGAGCATCCCGGTGCAAGCTTGGGATCCAGGGTTGGGTTCCATTGGTTCTATCTGATAATTCATGACTGTTCGATTAGATATTGATGATAACCATGAATAGTGAATCTTATCTCGAACCGAGTCTACTATCCGACCTAATAATGATTTTAGTCGTCATCAAACCAACTAACGAGGGTTTGAAATATACTAACTTATGTTAAAAATTTAAAATCTCATCTAATATACTTTTGAAGGTATCAGTTGACTTAGCTGATATAGGTTTTAATAGAATATTATGATATCTTGAGCTCCAATCCCCTCTCCAACATTTATCTTTCATAAAAAAAATATATATTCATAAATTAAATATAAATATTTATTAATTTATTTAAATTAATATATATGAGACAAGCAAAATTAGAAAAGTAAATACTCAAACCAAATATAACGAGTACAAATACCCAAAGAATTAATCAAATTTTATGTATGAGTACAGTGCACGAGATCACCTCTAATTTTATTAAATAATAAATTAAATTAAAAAATTATTGATTACCAAGTTAGGATTAAATCATGACAAATCTAGTCAACTCTTTTTATAATTATTAATGAATTTTTAATTACTACTCGTATCTATTGATTTTAACTCTATTTTTATTATATCATATCATTTTTTTCAGAATTATTATTTTTTATATCTTATGAAAAAAAAAAAAATTATTCCTATATCATAATCTGATTCTTATAAAAATGTCATATAAAAATTAGAAATTACAAGTTTCTTTTCTCTTGAAGATCTTATCAAAACTTTTAGTTATGATTATTCTACAAGATTATTTTCGACGATATCAATATCATATGAGAGTTTCAATAGTTTGTTATTCACACGTATCAATTCTTTTGATTTGAGGAATAATAATCTCTTGAAAATGATAAAAGAATATCAACTTATATTTTCTCAATTTGAAGATTATATTTTGATATTTTTACTCCCACTAGATCGTTATTTTTTAAGAATCTTGAATCTCTCAACTAATCTTATACTAAAAAAAATTAAAATAAATAATAAAATAAATAAATTAAATAATAAAATCTATATTCCTTAAAAAAAATTAAATAAATAATAAAATATCTAAAAATAATCCTTAAATATATTTTTTTACGTGAATTGAGGACGCTTATCTTTATAGGACAATCCTAAATATGTAAAATGTCTCAAGTTATATTTCTTATTTATCCATAATTTAAAAGAAATTAATGAAATTGACTTACTATGAACCATATTCAAGATATACATAATTATCTTTAAATATTTTCGTCATATTAATTTGGGTATAAAAAATAAGTAATCAAGCTTCTAACTATATCTATAAAAGTATGATTTCGTCTTATAGTAAACTCATTCTACTATAATATACTTAGTAAGACATATTAAATACCTCATGTTTTAGGAATATAACAAAAGAATCATAATTATGACCAAGCTCTTCATAATTATTATAAAATTTATTACTCTTGTTAGATCTACAAAAATTAAATTTTCTATCTAATTATTTCTCAACTTCATTCATTTATACCTAAAGATGTCAATAACTTCAAGACCTTAGATACTATATCTCAACGAGTAATCTATAAATATATTAAAATGTTTGATAGAGAACATGACCCATAGATCTAAACATATATAATCGCAAGAAGTTTATAAAACTATATTTCATTCTAATATTTGATTACAATTACAAACTCAAGACTTATATTAATTCTATACAAACTATAATACATAATTTAAGATTTAATTTTTATGGTATCATAAATATATGGAGCTTACAACTAGAGAAACAATATCATGATAATTCTTGAGGACGATAAATATTTCATACTCTTTCGACTATTTCATATTAAAATAAATTTATATTATTAGTAACATCAGTTAAATCATTAGTATCACCCTATCAAATATTAGAAAATGATTTTTTTTTTATTCAAAACATGCAAAGGTCATATTTATATCTTTTCTTACGAACCAAAACTTTATAGTCCTTCTTAACACGACCTTTCTTATTACATAAATAGTAATTTACTATAAATATTTTCCTTTTATGAGTTTATATAATATTTATAAACTTAATTAATTTATTTGATAAACTATGCTTCAACCTTTTGTTATTATCTCATTTAAGCTTTATTTATTCTTAATTTTATTATAGTAAATTTTAAATTAGCCAAATTAAGAAAAAAAATATTAAGAATAAATTATATGAGAAAAAAATTAATTACATTCATACCCAATATTCTTAAACTTATAATCTTATTAAACATATTGAGAATATAATCTTATATTTCTTAAATACTATCATACTAACTTTCAATCAGTGTTTTTATTAATATATCAACTAATGACTTATTAATAAATTTAAATTAATATTTAAATACTCTAGTATGCTAGTTGTACACTCTAATAAAGTCTAAATATTATTAGTAATTATCATAAAATCGAGTCTTTTAGACTTTTTTCGATCATTTATTTAAATTATTCGTTTCACGGAACTTTCATGTCTGTGATCCTAGTATAAATTACATATACTTAAGTTATTTATAATAATTTAATCCAAAAAAATATAGATATTTATAAGAATGCAATAAAGGAAGTATCATTATAATAAAATAATATAATATTAATACTTTTTTTAAAAAAAATTTGTAAATGTTGAACTATTGATATAATCTCTATTTCACCCTTGGTAAAATATTGATTAATATTATCTTTATTTCACCTTGAAGCATCATATGGGTCTTTTGGGTACACCCCAAATTTAGTTTTGTTTTGTAGGATTCTTGTCAAACTCAATACTTGAATTAAGATTGGCTTTGAACCCTCTCAATATGTTGGACAAACTATTTTAGCACAAGAGTTTAATAAAAGAATGTCACAAACTATTTTAGCACAAGAGTTACCATTAGGTTTGAGCAATAATAAGAAGTACAGCAATTGCATCATGCCACAATATGGTGGGATAAAGTGGTACTTTGGTATACACAACCAACAATAACATAGGCTACATAAAGTGTTGGTCATCACATCAATATAATTAAACCCTCCAAAGATAGATGTAGCTCCCTATACCAATATAATTGAACCCCTCGAATAGATGGTTCCTAACACCAACATAGTTGAACTCCCAAAGAAGTAGCTCTCGATACTGACATGATCAAATCACTTGAGGGGAGAACTTCTGATAGCATAGTTGAACCTTCATAATAATGTGATTGAATCGATCAAGAAGCATTCTTCTATAATAATGTGATCGAACCATAGAGTATGCCATACGATAATGCAACCAAATCTAGTTAAGAAGTATCCTTTTACACCATAATCGACTTGGTCCAAATACATCTCCAAATAATATTAATATTATATTATTTTAAAGCATACATGGATGATAACATAATCGACTTGGTCCAAATACATTTTCAAACAACAATGGAGGTCAAATGACTCTAGAAGTATCTCTCAATAACAACACAATAACAACACAAGCTAAATTGCTCGAGAAGTGTTCCCTAAAAACAACAAGATTGAATTTGCCAGAATTCCTCCACTGAACAACAACGTGGCAGAAACGAACCAAAGCACTCCCTTTAACAACAACGTGGCAGAAACGAACCAAAGCACTCCCTTTAATAACAACGTGATTGAGTCGACCTAAAGTGCTCCCTTCGACCTAAATAGTCTAAAGCATTCCTTTGTTGATAACACAATCAAATAGTCTAAACCTAAAGTGCTTCATTCGATGACAACAAGACCAAAAGCGGTCCAAAGCACTCCTTGTGATAACAATTCGATCAAAAAGATCTAAAGCATTCCCTTTAATGATTACACGATTGAAAAAACCCAAATCACTCCCTACGATGATTGTATAATCAAAATGACGTAAATCGCTTCACTTAATAACGGTGTGGATAAAATAGCTCAAAGTGCTTCCTTTGATGATAGCGATCGAAACTGCCCAAAACACTCCATTCGATGATAATATAAAAAAAAGGGAGGGCCCAAAGTACTTCTTTCAATGACAACATGACTCCCGTCATCAAAACAACCCAACGACTCCCGTCAAATGACAACATGATCGAAACGATCGAAAATACTATGTTAAATGATTATGTAATGAAAATTATCCAAAGTGCTCCTTTTGATAACATCGAAGTCGAAATGAACTGAAGCTCTCTATTCAAAAGTAACATGAAATACTCCATTTGATGATACCACAATCAAAATGACCTAAAACTTTGATGACAAATATGATTGAAATGACCCAAAGCATCACATTTAATGATCTTCCTTTATTGATAGCATGGTCAAAACGATCTAGAGTGCTCCCTTTAACATCACGATCGAAACACCTAAAGTGGTCCCTTCGATGATAATGTGACTGAAAATGGTCAAAGCACTCTCTCCGATGATAGTGTGATCAAAATAGCTTAAAGTGCTGCTTCAAAATAGCATGACTAAAATGGCTAACAATGCTTCCTTCAACGATAATGTGATCAAAATGTCTTGAAGTGCTTATACCAATGATAACATGTTGAAACAACTAAAATACTCCCTTTGATGGCAATATAATTGAAATGACCCACGCTCTCTCTAATAATAGTGTAACCAAACTAATTCGAAGCACTCTCTTCGATGATAATATAGTCGAAATAATCAAAAGTGCTCCCTTCGACGACAACGTGATTAAGATGACCCGAGTGCTCATGTCAATAACAAGCTACTGAAACAACTCAAAGCACTCCTTTTTGTGATATGATTGTTAAACTATTTTTTCATGATCGACTAATAAGCTGAAGTCTTATCATGCCTCGATTCCACTACACTCATCGAGACATGATGGACAATTGATATGAAAATAATAACATAAAAAAAATATCAATATCTTAATGTCATATGATTGACACCTCAACATCATGCGATCGACACTCAATATCACATGACCAACACCTCGTAGCTATATGGATGATATCTCATCACCGTATAGTTGATGCCTTGATATAGATGGACAATATCATCGGGTGATATGGCAACCAACTTAGCCTTGCAAAAACTAGTAGATGGAAATTGATTTTTTAGATTCGGGATTGCTTTAACCACAACCACAATCCAATAAATGCTATATTATAAAAAGTTCACTAGATATGATTTGAAAGGAGCTCCTCTTCTGTAGTGATTATATCTTTAGTACTTGGCACTTGATCAAATAATTTGAACTACTTACTAATTTTAAACATTAGGAAGAGTCTTATTAGATATACCCCTGATATAATTATTTTTTACAAGATTTTTACCCAAACTACCGATCTCCTAATCTCGATTTTGATAAACTCAGAATTTATTTACCCAAACATTAGTTGCTAAGTGGTACAAAGAGCACAATCTGATATCTGTAACGTGACCATGAGATCCGTCTTAAAAATCAGATTGGTTCAACACCAATAATGGATTTACGAGTGTCAAAGTTTAGATACTAACCGGAGTTTACGAGCCTTGGAAGAACTTAACAGCGACCTTTACGTCTTCACTTTTACTTTTATATCCGTAGTGCCCAACTTTAGAAGCATACAAGCCCAGAGGTACAAAAGCCCGAATCCCTTTCACCGGGAAGAGAGAGGCCGTGTTCCTTTTTCTCTCTCTGTGAAGAGGCATCCAACAAGAAAGAAGAAAGCATTATTATCTTTCGATGATCGGATGGTTAATTCGAACCAGACGTGGATCTTTAGATTTCTAACTGCGTAGTCTACGTGAAATTTTACTGCTGACCGGCATTTCATCTCTTTGGTGGCAGTCCTCATCTCATGTCTTTCTCAGTAAAGGGAGCAATTTTTATGAAAACAATTGCAACTTCTATAATGTTCGCCATAACAACTTATACTAATCAAAACTATAACCCACATACATTATTATGGGACATGGTATGAATCAAATATGAGATTATTTGACTTGACGGTCATGATTTGTGCAATGTGATTTCTAGGATTCTGACCTTGTGCTGAGGTCAAACAACTCCAACTCCTTGCAACGCATCCTTTGACTTGACAGAATCCCCTCAGCCCATCTATTGAGACTTTGTGCTTCTAATTCAGATTGCTAATTGATATATTTATTTTAAATTTATTTTATTTTTTCAAAAGATAATTGATAAAGACGAGAACTCTTCCAAAATTTAATAAAGATATACCTAAAAAAATTAAATTTTGCTTGAATTATATAATTATAGCTCCTGAACTTACCATAAGTTTACTAGGATTATATTTTGTCATGTTAAAAAAAATTAGGGTCATACGGTTTTTAAAGAATAAAAAGCTGTTTAATTATGCCAAATATTGAAATCATACATTTATATATATATACTTTTATCAAACAAAAAGTAAAACTACTTTGACTTCTTTAAACCCCTATATCCATTGAATTTGACGGAGAGCGCACCTAATGAAATTAATGATTCCTTGAAGTGGTGCGTGATGCGTGTCCGAGAGGATACGGCCAACGAAGGAGAACGTACCGTGTACGTGCGATGAGTGCAATCTCTCGTCTCCTCTTTTAAGACTCCGTCCCTCCTTCTCGACGCCTCGACGCCCTCCTCTCTCACTCCTCCCTATCTCGTGCGATGCGCCAAGTAGATCTGGAGACCCTCCTCTGCGGCGGCGAAACCAAGGTCGCCTGCGGAACTCCACCCGATGGCGATAGAGAGGAGGTGGACGAGGTTTGTCCACTGCCGGCGATCGGTGGGGGTGGGCTCATCTACCACGACTATGGCCGCATGGATTCCACCAGGGGCCTTACAAACCCTAAGTCCGTCAAGGCCAAGCCCAAGTCCCGGTCCGGCTCCGAAAGCCTCTCCGGCGCCATGAACGCCCCATCGAAGCCGCCCATTATCGGCCTCCCCGCCAAGATCCAGACCTCGGGCTACGCCGGGAGGGGATACCGTCGGCCCGCACGAAGCCGGATCTTCCCCAGGAAGCGAAGAGGAGG
The DNA here is from genome assembly GCA_900464855.2 of Musa schizocarpa. NCBI lineage: Eukaryota > Viridiplantae > Streptophyta > Magnoliopsida > Zingiberales > Musaceae > Musa > Musa schizocarpa. The sequence goes on from LS990916.1 coordinate 20,924,093, forward strand.
GAGGAATCTGGCGGTGCCAGAGTCGAAGTCAGAGCCGGCGTCCCCGAAGGTGTCGTGGCTCGGCAAGGTCTTGTCGGATACAGGACCTGAGCGGGAGCAGCGGCGGAGGCCGGTGAAGGATCGGAAGGCTAGAGGTTTTTGGGCCGGCTTGACGGCCATCTTTAGGTGCGGCGGCTGTGGACCGGGGGCGTCCGAGGAGGAGCAGCAGCAGGTGCAAGGGGAGAGGAGATCAACCCAGCCGCCGAGGGTGATCCCGGCGAAGACGGTGAGGGGGGTATCAGCCAGAGAGCAACCACCCGTGGTGCCGGCGCCGGGAGCGATGGCGCGGTTATCGTCCAGGAGGCGTGCAGCGTCGTGGGGAGAGGCAGCGGTGGCGGGAGAGCGCTCGTTTCAGAGCAGATGAGGGGGCAATTTGTACAACAACAATAACAAACAGGTTTCCACTATCCGCGTCCGTTACATGAATCTCTTTAAAATTTTATTTATAGTATTTATTATTTTTTTAATTTTCTTTTATCTCTTTTCATAACATTTATATACTAATTTATCATTCAAAATTTTCAGCACATATTCATATCATTTAATTATTCATAAATAAATTTTTTTTAATAATATAAATTATATTTATTTTCTTAACTGTTCAACATTTAAATCCATAAAATATTATTGTTCTAACAACCATCTTATAATTTTTATCATGAGAGAATTTGTAATCCCTATTATTTTCCGTATGAGAAAACTAAATAGATGTTATATTTATTATGAAGATATTTTTTTATCATTTCATAACGATAAATAAAATCACTGAGGTCAGTCAAAATTAACTGCAAAAAGGAAGAGAACAGACGCCTCACACGGATGCAATAAAACCTAAGCATCTCATCGGTGGCTGCACCAAACAAAGAATTGATTTAAAGACCCAAATATGCCTAACTTGATAACCTCAGTCCTTTAATACTGCAAAATAAACAAAAAAGACTAGAAATTGGAAAAGAAAGTAGAATTTCCAATTCATCGATCAGCCGATTAGAACACTCGGCATGGCTTCCCCATGGTGCTCTTCAGGTACAAGCATCTCACCTGCAAGAACACACCAGAGTCAGCGATGGAACACGTAATGACACAATATTATTAGTTACGCTACAGTACAGATCGACAAATTCAACCATTAAACAACTCTACAAAATCTATATGCTAGAAATTCTACAAAATCATTGGCAAAATCTACAATGCAGCAGAAGTAATTTGAGTGATCAAAATTAAACAAGTCCACAAAATGCAGATTAAGTTCTATAAGCATCAATAAAAAATTATTTGATTATTTCTAATAACGAAAAAAGACGCAGCTTTAAAAAATAGACTAACGAGGATGATAAGGAACCCACATTTTGCCAATTCTTCTTCAGCAAAGACACGAGGAAATTTACGCTGAGTTGAACGTTCTGAAAGATCTGCTTCTCCTCCATGGCACAGTTACCCACTGCCACGCCCATGCAAAGAACTTTCTTGAGTTGAAATTTCACCATTGCTTTTGTCTCGTTAACTTTAGCCTCTAGAGATTCTTGGTGAGTAACCAATGTGGGAAATTTCCCTGCAAAACAAATTCAAATTTGTATTAGGAGACAAAACTAACAAAAAAGTACTCCACTCAAGAGCATATATAGGAATAGATTGTCAATCCCAAATAAATTAACACGAACATATATTTGAGATCATTACAATCAATCCCAAAAACAATCTCTCGGATGACAATGTCAGTCACAAGTCTGTTTTATTTCCATATGTAAACACAAACAAAAATTTCATTCCAACAAGCAACACAATCAAAGTGAATAAGACATCCAAAGGGCCAAAAAGTTATTTAGGGTTTCAACAAAATGAATAATTGCAGTATATCATATTTGCTTTTGTCTAACTTCCCAAATACAGATTATCCAACTAAAACAATGTAATAACTGTATTTAACTGAGACTTATATTTGTTCTTAATTTAACATTCATTAGCCAGCTAACTCATGGGTGGATACCAATCGATTAGCATATTTAGCTGTGTTAGATGTGACAATAATATTTATTTCTCAAACCAAAATGCAACTAAAAAAATGAAAAAATGGTAAATGAACATTGTTATGATCATTTCATATTGTGCAGCATACACTGATCATGCAGTAAAAGTTCAAACAAATTGTACTTGCCTGCCTTGTTAAGACCAGGGCCAAGAAGACGAGGGATCTGTTTGATGATGGCCTCTGATGCTAGGAAAGCATGGTATTTCTTTGCAAGCTTTTTAACCAGCTTCTTGTTTTTGTTCATCTTTTTCAAACTTTCAACATCCATATAATCAAGGCCAATTTTCTCTGCCTGGAGGTCACAAAAGTAATCATTAATACAACTTACAGCAATCAAATGAGAACACAAGAAACAGAATCAGACAAGCATTTCAGTCTGAGTCCACAAGCTCATAAATGAACTTCTAAAAATTTGCAGGAGAATGAATTCACAAAGGGCCATATTTCAGTGTCGAAATAATGTGAAAATGGATCTAAAATGTCCTGCTCATGTCATCATCATGTGGATTGTACTAATTGCGGCTACAATCAGAATGGAATACTTGTCCAAATTATTACATGCATATGGCACATAAATATGTAATCAAAATGAATAGTGAAGTAGACATAATACTCCAGATAACTGCCACCTATTTTATCAGCAGACCAGCATTGCTGAATTGACAGTTGAACACAAGAGATAGTGGACATGCTCTTCCAGCATTTGAATCTAAGGTGAACTTGGAATTGCCTAAATGATCTGTACATTTTTATAGACTCATTTGACTCTTACAGTACTACAAACACTAACTCCAATGGTCAGCACAACTTTACAACAGCACCTTCTGAACAATTCCTGTACCAAAGAAATTGATGAGGGTAACACAAAGTTCTATATGCTTTACCTCCTCAACATGTTGAGCATCTCCAAGCATGCAGACCTTCATTTTCGGACGTGGAATGTGAGGCAGTTTCACGGATCCACTGAATCGCTTGTCCTTTTGAGGATCATAGTTTTTCAGCCCAATTTGCAACTCAACTGTTTCAGTGAATTTTCGTTTCTTCTCCCGAGAATCACCAACAACCTGGGAGATTGCTTCCCTCAAAACATCACTCTGCAATTTGCTGTGCAGCAACAACATATTTGAAAAGGTGAGTTCAACATGATAGAAACATTAAGATGAACTTGTACTACAGAAACTGTAAAGTAATCAGTACATAAACAAATATGGTAATTCAAACCCACTGCCAAAATGAATATATAATTTCAAATAAAGTAACCAACAAATTACATTTCAACACAAATAGAAGGTAAGAAGACAACAAAAGATCATCTTGTCATGCAACACAACAGTATGATTTTATCCTAATTTATACTGAAAGAACAACTGATGTAACAAAACCGAGGAGCTTCACATTGAATTTAAAAGATTCAAATAAATGGGAAAAAAAGCCCCTCCAAATAAGGATAAGCAAACATGCAACGCCAAACTTGTCTTCCTCAATCACAATCAACAGAACATTGATATATGATGCAAACGTCAAGCACAAAGGACTTCTACCAGGCCAAGCATCAACCAACATAGTAAGATTTTATGCAACCATACCTGATAACAACAAACACATTTCTTGTCTCATAAATCAGAACAAACATTATGAACAGCTAGGAAACTACAACATGCAGATAGCCACAAAATGCTAAGAATGTGATAGATATGAACTAGAAAAACCCCATATTGGTTCTGCTCGTAGTTGTTGACACATCTTGATTACGGAATAAAGTATTTCAGTGTGACGATCCAATAAAAAACGCAGATGATTACTTCTCCTAAATTCTCCAGAACATAAACAATAGAATGAACCATTTGCACTACACGTAGAGTCCTTAGAACATCAACAACGACTACTCTTTCGTGCAATATGATATCAATAGAAAAACACTTATGAGAACCCACAATACCTCATTGTTCGGATGTGTATCGGTCCCCTCCTCCGATCCTTCAAGCAAAACACAAAGATAAATGAGCTACGCCATCAAAATCTAAACGGCATGCAAAACAATTCGAACAAAATATATATGATCGAGTCGACATCAAAGGAAACACGCAGATCTTAATCACGAAGGCGATTTCGGGGGCGAAAAGCAGACGAAGACTCACCGAGACAGCGAGAGTAAGGGGAAGGACAGACGCGCCGCGGCCGAGACGGTATATATCTGGGAGAGCTTTTAAACCCTAGAATGCCGAGCGCTACTTTCTGTCCGTCAGATTTCGATCCAACGGACACGATATATGCTTTCAACAGTTTGCAGGAAGGTTTGAGTGGGTTGGTTCGGTTTGAAGTCTTTTCTATCTCAGAATAATGATTGTAATTTTGGTCGCATTATTTTTATAATTAAATTGATTATAAAATAGAAATTAAATTTGTTATAATTAATTAAGATAATGAAGTTATTTAATATAATATTGAAATAAATTGCTAAGGAAGAGCTTATAAATAGGGATAGGTATAAAATTTATTGATGTAAATCTTTTCATTTTGATATAATGATGTAAGAGCTAAGCTGACCAAGCTTCAATATAATTTATAGAGCTAATCTCAGTTCCACATGTCAACTTTTCATTAAATAGATTTATTTTATTGAAAATTACAATGGTTATTGGAATACTACAATATACATGGTTGAATAGTTTCAAATGTATTATTGTCATGATAATAATGATGATAGAAATTATATAACATTGATGATCAAATAATTTTTTAATCATAAAAGAAAAAATTGATACACTAAGGTTATCTTAAAAGATAAAAGCATCAAGCATTTCATAGTTATATTGAATTGAATCCTTTGTCCATCCTTCGAAAGGGTATATGGCTACTCATCAAGGTATATATATATATATATATATATATATATATATATATATATATATATATATATATATATATATATATATATATATATATATATATATATATATATATATATATATATATATATATCTTTTAAGTTGTATAAGGTATAAACTAGAATATATTATTATTTTTAGTGCATCATTCAAGGAATCAAATATTATTCTTCTAAATCTTATTTTTGAACAACTATGGTGGCTAGAGTAACTTTTATATTTCACTATATATTCAATTTATGAATTATTTTATCAATATATATTTTTGTCTATGAATCTCATTTTAAAAAATAATATGATGATTAATAATATTATGACAATAGAAGAGAGAGAAACATAAGATAATATAATAAAGAATTCTATTGCAATCCACTAAAAATTAAAGAAAAATAAAACCGGAATTTATTAAAAATAAGATAATATAATAACACAAACATTCAAAAAATCTATCCATATATATCATAGTAACAAAAAACTCTATATATTATTTTTTATGAGATGTTTGTACACTATATTTATATATTAGGACTAGTAATTTTTTTTTATTCAAGTCACCCATATATCTAATACTAAATTGATTGATATCAATCTTCACGATAACTTACTTTATTCAAGTCTTTCATCATGTCTTAATATTATAGTAATTAACATTAATTATCATGATTCAATCTCATAAGACAATTGACAAGTGTATATCATTAACTAAAATATTTGAACCCATATTATTGACAATCTTCATAAATTAATCTTAGCCTTTATCCACCTAGGATACTAAATTTGATGTTACAATAAGGCCACCAAAAACTAAACTACGTCCATTAGAGTGTCAACAGTAAAATAATATTATGATGGTGAACATAAATGAGTTGGAACTAACAAACTACAAAGATGATACTAGTGAGAGAGAAGTATGGTGGAGAGAGATAGTGGGAAAGTAAAATGGAACCAACTAGAGAGAGAATTAAGTGAAAAAATATAACACATATTTTTTATTGGTTTTAGGGATGATACAAAGAATATTTTTTTTTACACCATATACTTACTAGAGCATCATTTTCCATATTGGACTCACTTTAATTTGACTTGTAATACTATAATAGATCATCACAAGATCGTATTCATAATTTACTCTTTACATAACTTTATAGTAAACATCATTTGTAATATCCAAGATATATTTATGAGTCCATAAAAAAGTTATTAATTGATGAATGACTAAACTAACTTGACATTTGTAATGTGCTAGATATATTTAAGCTCCGTCAGATCTAACTCCTAATTCCTCTCACAGTCCATGATGGCAAGGAGATGGCAATAGATGATAAGAGTACTTGATGGGGACTTGGAACCTATAGAGATCTAGAAGGAATATTGCCGGTACCTTTGAGATTACTAGTAAAGGATTATAAGTTTAAATTTAATATTAAGAACTGAAATTAAATAATCATAGATCAATATTATATGTGTATATTTGAATGTTATTATGAATGTCTTAATTTGATTTGTAGAACGTACTTAGTGTTACGGTAAGTAACTTTTTAAGCCGTGGTCTTGGGGCCGACGCGGCTGGTTCTGGGGTCCAGATGTCGGGGATCTCAGGCGACGTCCCTCGGGATCTCCCTGCGGTCGGCACCGTGGTTCGGGATCGGTCGTTCGGGTCGGCAGGTCGGCGGCTCGGGTCGGCAGATCGGCGGTTCGGGTCGGGAGGAAGCTCCGGGAAGAGGCGACACCGTCTTCGCACCTGCACACAGGTCGGGTCGGGGTGCTCGACCCGACCCCTCCGACGATCAAGTTAGAGAAAGATGTGGAGGGGGTTTCGGAGGAAGAGAAGAGGAAGTGCTTTCTAGTGTGTATTCCCCCTTCGTTTGGGACTTGGGGGTATTTATAGACGAGCTTGGGTGTTACCTGATGTGCCCGTTTGCAGGGCAGGACTGTACCTTTGGTGGCGTCTGACATTGCCACTGGGGCTGCGTGGGAGGCCGAGCTGCTGCAGGGTATGGCGAGCCTCGGTTGGTGTGCTCCTGTGCCTCGACCGAGCGCACGAGGTCAAAGCTGAAGTGATTGTCGAGTCTGCGTCAGTGCTTGCCTCCTCGGATAGTGTGTCTACCTGGCGTGCTGGCTCGTGTCACATCACCATTTTTACTCCTATCACTTAGTAGTTCAGTATATAGAATATATTAACATAGATTTATCAAGAGAACTATAGTTGCATTCTTATCTCTATATATCATTGATAGGATTATTATAGATAGTGAAATAAAAATTAAAGGGAAATAAGAATAGATTAGTAATCTCGATCATGTCATATTATACTGTATGTAGTTCTAAAAGGTCTTGTATATTTATAGATAGAGTATAGGGTCTATGATTAGTGATTATGAGAGGCTTTCTCGTTAACATCGTCTTCTAAGAAATTCTACTATAAATAGGCTTTCTTTTTAATAATCAATAATCATAATTAAAATCAAATATAAACTATAATATACTTACATAATTAAATACAGTCACATGATTTAACATTCTCATACATTATCAATTAATTAGTAAGATATAAAATAAATTTAAAATTAAAATAAACAAAATAAAATTTTATTTAAAAATAATTTTATATAATTAGATTTTAAATTAAAAAAAATATTTTACACATGATAATAAATTTTAAAATAAGCTAATAAGCCAATAAGTACAATAATACTTCATTCGACTACCAATACAAGTCATAACAGTTTTATATCATCAATGTTATACTCTTTTTTATGTCTCACAATATTGTTAGTCTTTCTTAATATACTCCGTAATTTATTTTGTCAAGATAATCTTATTATCACATTCAACTATATATATATATATATATATATATATATATATATATATATATATTATAAAGAAAATATTTTTTTTAATTAAGTAAATAAATAAAAATAATAATCAATAGTAATATTTAGTTAAGAATGCATCATCATATCTCTTTTGAGTTATTCACAAGTTCAATTCTAATACCATGTACTTTAGACATTTATAGCTAGCATTATAAATGGATCAACAATCATCAAAATGATAATTATTATTTTTGGACTCTTTCTTTAATTACCAGTACTTTAGCTCGATATATTTGGAACCACTAGAGTGTTTGTTATTATTAGACAAAAAAAGTATAGTATTATCATTAAAAATATTTTTAGTAGTTTAACAATTAAATTAATTACACAAAAACATGATATGAAATTTCGTAATCATATAGCTTGAATTATAGTCTTATAGTACATCACAAATTTAGTTTTTATTATTCATGATATAATAAATGATGACTTTATATTTTTTCAAGAAATTGTCCATTTAACTAATATGAATATGAATCCTTAAGTGAACTTTTTTGGTAAGATAATTTATAAAATCAACATCAAAATATCTCATCACTTCAACTTAATCTAATCTCCTATATGCGAGCATATAGTATTTTATCTCATGTAAATATCTTATCACTTTATTTATAATTTTTCTATGTTTCATTCTTGGGTTACTCTAGTATCTATCCAATATTCAATAAAAACCTAATATTCAATCTCATATTTGAGTATATAATAGATTTTTAACTATGCATATATAAATTATATTCTTTATTTAATTCATTTCTGAGTCATTCTTAGGGAGCTCTGGTTGAATTTTTCATCTCTAGGAGTAAGTGTATCATTAGTTGAACAAAGTCATATACTAAATCTCTTAGAGACTTGATCAATATACCTATTATAAGACAATCATAGTAATTTTTTAGATTTATCTCTAAATATCTCAATACGAATAATATAAGTTATCTCATTCATATCAATTATCTTAAAATTCTCAGTAAAAAATATCTTAGTTTCATACAACAAACTAAAATCACTGTTCGCAAGCAAAATATCATCTATATATATAACCAATATAATAAATTTGGTCTCACTAACTTTAGATATATATATTGATCAACAATATTTTTTTGAAATATGAAGAAAGTAATGGTATTATGAAATTTCATATATTATTATTTGAAAGTCTGTTTAATGTCATAAATGGACTTTCTAATTTTACAAGCCCAACTTTTTATTAATTTTTCTATGAATCCTTTGAGTTATTATATATAGATTTTTTCATCTAAATCTCTATTTAAAAATATTATTTTTATGTCTATTTAATGTAACTTAATATCGTAATGCACTGCTAATGCCACGACGATTCTCAACAAGTCTTTTTCATAAATTGGATAAATTATCATATTATAATCGATGTTTTATTTATAAAAAAATTGTTTGATCATAAGTTTGATTTTATATCACTTGATATTATTGTTTAACTTATGTTTTATTTAAAAGCTAATTTGTAACTGACTTTTTTATAGTTATTAGATAATTCAATAAGTTCTTGGATATCATTATGGTTTATTGATTTTAACTCTTCTTTTATTACATTATATTATCTTTTAGAATTATTTCTTTCCATGATTTATGAAAATAATATGGGTCCTCTATTAATTTTATATCATATTTTGATTTTTATAGATATACTATATAATCATTAGAAATGATATGTCTTTTTTCTTTAAGTTCTTTTTAAAATTATCGATTATAGTTGTTTAACAAGATTGGTGACATTACCTTGGATTCAATCATGCTATTTTATTGCTCAGTGATTTGAGGAACCATAACCACTCAAATAAAACATAATAAAAAACCATCAACATGTATCTCATCTATATCAAAATTAATCCTGAGATTTTTCACTCATATTGATATTTTATTTTTTTTTAATCTTACATTATTATATTCTACTACCTTCGAACTATGATTAAGATAATAAAATTTGTATCACTTGGATTTTTTTAAATAACTAATAATATACCCAAAAATAGTTATTAGATTTATTTATTTTATGTAGATTGAAGACTCTTTATCTCTATAGAACAATCTCAAATATCTAATTGTTTTAAACTGAGTTTTCTGTCAGTCCATAACTCAAATAGAGTTGATGGAATCGACTTACTAGAAATCCTATTCAAGATATACATAACTGTTATAAGAGTTTCATCTTGACTCGGATATAAAGAAATAACTCATCATTCTTCTAATCATTTTTATAATAGTATGATTTTATTTTTTAGCAAAATTATTCTATCGTGGCATATTGGGTAAGAAATAATGAACGTAAGTATGTTGCTTTTCAAAGAATCTCGTAAAATGGTTAAGATTTTAACATAACTTATTATATATATCATAAACCATTTGATAGTTTTAACTTTTTTATCTAATTATCTCTTGACTTTATTTACGTAGAGTATCAACTTTGAAATTTTTTATATATTAGATACACATAATTATATCTTGATATATTATCTATGAACATGATTAAATATTTTTTTCTACTGAAACAATGAATATGAAGTGGTTTGTAAATATTAGTATGGATACCATCGAGGAGTTTTTACTTTTTATAATATTTTTATTTATATATTTAGTTTACTTTTTTTTAAATATAATATATATAAATATTAAAATCATTATAGTTTAAAACCTCTAAAGTATTATTTTTTACTAATCTTTTGATTTTTTTTAAAGATATATCTCGAATGTTTGTGTTACAAGATAGAAGATTTCTAGTTTCGAAACTATGTTTCAATTCAATATTTGATTATAGGATCACTAATATTGTTACGAACTTAAATTCAAGTTAATTCTATATAAAGCATTATATAGAATTCTAAAATAAACTTTTATTAAATCATAAATATACTGAGTTAACCATTATGAAAAGAAAAGTAATATTTTAATTTATCAATTCTAGATAGAGAAATTAAAATTTTAAAAATAATATAAATATGACATATGTCCATAAGATCCATCGGAAAAGTTCCCACTATTATAAGTTCCTATTGCTATTACCAATTATAAGTATAAGATCATAATTATATTTTTATATAGAATAAATTTAATATTAAAATATTAAATCAAATAACAATATATCAAGATTAGGATGCATAACTTAGGATGTCATTCTGAACTTTATTTGATTTGTAGAATGCACTTCATTGTTTAATCCAAAAAATATAATAATATTGATTTGTAAAGAGAACTAAATTAGTTTTCTCATCTCTTTCTATCATTCATAGGACTATTATGAGCGATAGAAATATAAGGAGACTAGAATATATGAATAATTTTGATCGTGTCATGTCACATCGTATGGTAGTCTCTAGAAAATATTGTTTACTTATAGATTAGAGTAGAGGGTTTAGGATAAGTAATTAGGAAAGTCCTCCTATCAAGTTAATCTCTTAAGAAATTTTATCATAAGTAAAAAAAATTATTAATCAATAATTATAATTAAAATTTAATTTAAATTATAATATATCTTATCTAATTAAAGAAGGCACATAATCTAACATGATTTCTAGTTCTTAGGATCTCTTTTTATGCATCGCTCACTATATGATTCGGCTTCTTCCTTTTTATGCCTGGTTCGAATTTAATTCAATATTAATACTTAGATAATCCATATAATGTGAGGGTAATCGAGGTAAGCCCTTTGTTAGTTCCACACTTGAAATTTGTAATACAACTAGTTGAGATTAGTCTTGTGCTAAGTCAAATCACTCGTATTATGTATGATTGATTTATTATTATGAGCTCAAACAAAATGATGTGGATCATCGTGATCCTTTCTGCGATCATGATTTTACATGGGTGTAGTCACTTAGCTGTTAATCAAATATGTATCCTAGTAATTCATAGTCATATATGTTTGTTGTTAAATTAGGATTGGAGAATAATTCATGTAATCAAATTATAAGCTACAATTTCTTTTCTGCTTATGTGTCTTAAGATCTTTAGAGAACATATTTCATTTTATTGGCTTAGGATATAGTTTGATTGGCTAGTTTATATATTAAAAAATTAAAAATTAAAAAATTCTCAATGATTAGAGAATAAAATTTATTAATCATAATTTTAAAATCAAGGAAGATGTTTGATATTGCTTAAACTAACGGGAGATTAAGTTAGTGAGCTATATTATGGACCTTTCATAGAGGGTGAATGAACAAAGGCAAAGATATGAAATAAATATTTTAAAAAATCAATTTATGTCTAGAAGATCAACTATTGAATTTTTTTATTTATTGAGATAAATAAAGAAATATAAAGAGGAAAAGAAATAATTTCATGCAATTTTTATTGTTATTAAAAAATAATTATACTCAAAGTTTTTATCCATATACAATGACATACTATACGGATGATAGGTTGAACGAAGTTCTCACTTTAGAATAATAAAAGTTCCTATTAAAAGAGAATTTCTTATTTTGTAGGAGATGAACTAAGCATAATTAGAATGAAATTTCTCGGTCATAATTGAGTTTTCCAAAGATTGAGTCTAATAATAATTTACTGAGATAAACCTTAAAAATAAAAGTTTTAAACTAAATAGGATCAGCATAGTTAAAATTAATGGATTAAGAGTTTCTGGAATTAAAAGTTCCTTGACCGAAAAAGATTTACTATGTTAAATATATAATTAATGGGAAGGGTGAATATACTATATATTTAATTAAAGTACTACGTAAAAAATGAAAAAGTAAGAAACATCACATATTTTATGTGATTATTGTGTGATAGGTTGTCTTTTATAGTATCAACTTTTCTGTATGCTCTTATTATTGTAAAGATAGTGATATTAAGAGATGCATTGAGTCATTAGAATAAATGAAATAAGAAATTTATATATTTATGAACAATTAGATATAGGTACAATTGAAGATAACATAAAAGGATAGCCAATGCGAGGGAGGTTTTACGGTCACACCAATTAGATTAAATGAACAATTATGATTAGTAGTGTAAGACAAATATAAGAAGAGATAAGAAAATTTTACAAGAATAGTAAAAAGATTTAAAAAAGCTCTCTAGGTTGCCAAATGGTTTAGGCATCAAGGCTGCATGTTATTGTCGATGTTGTATCTCATTGTATTAGCTCATGTTAGGGCACAAAAGATGACTTAGAATAATCAATAAATTTTCTTGTGCTGCCTATTATATTGCCCGTTGTAGGAAGCAAACTTTATGTGAATGAGAGGCACTATCATAAAATCATAATTATTATAAAAGAATTACTATCGTTATATTGTTTTATCAATTATAAAATTATAAGTAATAAACCTAATTTTCTGATACTAACCTTACCAAGGAATCTTGCTAATGTCGGTCTTAAGCTCACTAACAACTGGTGTAGAACTATATTAGATCTCGTGAACATGAATTTTAATTGATTTAAATATAAATTAGATTATTGTCTGAAAGTGAAACGAGACATTTTTACCATCTAAGTATCCCAAATTATAAATGATTAGCTAAAAGATTGCATGAAAGTGGCTCATTACATCAGCTTCCAAATGTGGTGCCTAGGTAGGCAAAAATTCTCTTATTGTTTTGGAACGATGAGGGTAAAAAAGTAAGTCATAGGGTTAGATTAGTAAAGAATACATATTATTTGCTTATAAGAAACTAAGTAGTTAGGGAAAAAGTTGAGAGAGATTGATAGTATTGGATTTAAAATTTGATATATTAAAAAAGTTAAACACATAAATAATATAGAAATATCATTTATAAGGATCTTAAGAATAATATTATAGATGTAAAAAGATTTAAAGATATAATTATAGTTCTATAATTTGTAAAAGGATAAGATGCTTTGATTATATTAATTCTTATGTCCTTCATGTTGAATTAGATGATCAAACCAATAAAGAATTTTATAAAGACTTAAATAATATAATTCAAGGAATGCTCATAATTAATTTTTTTTTTAATACCTCATATTAGTCCCACATTAGAAGTGAAGAAGATTAAAATTAATTTATAAGGGTCTAATAGATGTATAATTATTAATTTTAAATTAAGTATTTTGACTAATGATTTATATTAAGGCATGATGAGCAGCTCAGTAGAAAAACAGTTACTTTTGGGCTATATAATCTTAAGACCTTAAAGAGAGTTAATAATAGTGCAACAAAGTTCAAAATATAATTTTTATGATCAATATGACAAGATATAAAGTTTATGATAATTTTTATAATAAATTAGGTTGGTAAAAAAGATATATATCAAATTAATAAAATAAAAAAAAGAAAGTATAAGAATTTAGGTAATATTAAATGCATTAAAGACATAGATTAAATAATACTTATTAATGATAATGAGATTAAGAAAAATAATAGTGATAGATTTAATAATCATAGATTTATTCATAAAATTAGAGCTAATAAAATAAAAAAAAGTATTAAAGAAGATAAAAATAGTTAAAAGTGTGGGATTGATAGCATCTCTATTGTGGTATGAAAATGTTTAGTTAACACAAGAGTAATTTAGTTAATAAAGTTATTTAATAAAATTATGAGATTCAAAATGATACCCAATGAATAGATAAAGAGTTTTCTAGTATCAATCTACAAAAATAAGGATGATATACAAAATTATTCAAATTATAGAGGAATTAAAGTCATGAGCTGGAACTTTGGAAAGAGTTATTGAAAGTAAGATAAAATTTAAAATAAATATCTTTGAAAAAGTAATTTGGTTTTATGCTTAAAGATGAAACATAAAAGCTATTTACTCATTAAGATAGTTAATAAAAAAGTATAGGGAGAAAAAAAATATATATATATTTTACTTAAAGAAAGCCTATGATAGGATTCCTAGAGATTTATTATGATAGGTTTTAGAAAAAAAAAATGTATCAATTAATTATATTGATATTATTAAAGATATGTATGATAATATAGCTACTAGTGTTAGAATTATAGGGGTTATATAATGAGCATGTTATTAACATAGAATTACACTAAGAATCCACATTACATCTCCACATTTTCACATTGATAATGGATAAATTTATTAGTCACTTATATAATATATCTTCATAGTGTATGTTATTATAAGCTTGAGCTATGGAGACAAACTCCAGAAACTAAAAGTTTTAGATTAAATAAGACTAAAATTGAATATATAAAATATAATTTTAATGATTCTAGAAATAAACAAGAGAATATAGTTAAATTGGATGAATAAGAAGTCTCATTAAATAAAAATAATAGATATCTTGAATCAATTATTCAACAAAATAAGAGATCGATAAAGATATTATTTATAGAGTAAAAATTGGATGATTAAAATGGTGAGAGGTGTTAGGAATCTTGTATAATCATTGGATACCTTTGATATTCAAAAATATATATATAATACATTTATGAGATTACCAATGTTTTGTGAATTTGAGTGTTGGACAGTTAAGAAAAAATATATACAAAAAATTTATATTGTTGAGAATATTGAGATAGATGTATAAAGTTATTAGAAAAAAATAAGAAAAGAAATATTTTTTTTTGTAAATAACTATGTATCACCTTAATGGAATAAGCATATGCTAACGAGATCTCTAGATGCGGTGATCAAAAGAGGTGAAATAATTAATATTAGTAGTATGAGAAGAAATAGAGGAAGACTTAAAAAGATCTTAATGGAAACTATAAATAAAGATTTAAGTACCTTAAATGTAACTCAATATATGATATTTTTATATATCTCTATGATGATAAAAGATTCAGATGACATCAAATAATTGAGACTTATGATTTTGTTGTTGTTGTTGTATCCTTATTAAATAATGATATTTCGCATATTGAACCCCATATTGATTGTTGATTATATTAATACACACCGATCAATTCCAATGCCTTAGAAGAAAGAAGAAAGGAGAAAAGAAATGTAGGACGAAGAGGAGGAAGAAGAAGAGGTGGCGGCGGTAGTGGAGGAAGAAAAAAGTAGGAGGAGAAAGTGAACACAGTGGAGTTGTGAAGGAAGAAGAGGAGGGAGGAAGTGTACTCGAGAGATAAGAAATATTGAACGATAGCGGCAGGAAGGTAGGCAGCATCGAATGGTAGTAGCTCGGGAGCGATTCCATGCTTCTCGCGTACAGAGAACTATAATTTTTCTAATGGGTTGGACCAAGCCATCCGAAATAGGAGGTCCGATCCAGACCTAGATGGGTACCTACCGTCTATTTAGCACTTATATGAGTAAAATAGAGAACCATGATTCATATTATTTTCCCTGTGTAACTTAAAACTAACCATGCATGGTTCATATTCTTATCCTTTGCATTATGTTTTGACTTGCCAGCACACTGCTTTGGTATCATCTATTGTTGTCTGAGCACCGACAACAAATTTTTTGCACGTAGTAATAACCAAAACGTTCTTAAGGTTGTACAGAATTTTTAATAGATTTGTTCGTCATAAAATATAGCAATCGATAGCAACTCCGAATGTTCGAGAAAAACCTTACGCTATAGAGTGAGTTGTCTTCTGTAATCAATGATCTGTTCAAGCAGCTTGCCTTTTTATATCATGAGCTCTTCTGTTACATTCCTGTTAGTGCTTTGAGCTTTTACAGCTACTCGATCTTTCAAACTCGTTCACTTTTTGTTTAATTCTTTAGTTTGCTTCACTGTTGGTTTAGGAACTTGGCAGATCTATTTTCGGATGTTTAATATCTTACATTGTTTCTTTACGTAGAACAGAAGCCTCTAAACCAAAGGATCATTGTCAATGGTAAGCACCATTCTTCTCGGGTTTTTATGTGGAATTTAGCATTAGTTTGTATTTCATTCTTTCTACATCAAACTCAATTTCTGTCAATGGCGTGAGTCATGATGTTATCTCGATTGGGCCACCGAGTTATCGTACAGGTTTGGACCAAATCCAGTTAGAGAGAGAGAGAGAGAGAGAGAGAGAGAGAGAGATGATTTTATGAAGCCTCGGGATGACATAGAATGTGAATATATATATACCTCCCCCTTCTCTCCCTCTCTCTCTCTCTGTGTGTGTGTGTTGGATCTGTTGGCCAGCAGCTTACTGAGGCCCAAATGCGAGGGCTGTATAAGCCTCCATGCAAATGATACACACGTAAAGCATCCGGCCGTGGCCGATTGGAGGTTCCTATTCTCTATTATGCCGTGGATGAATAATGCAATGCCGCCTTGGCGCCCATTAGAACAGATAATATATTTACCCTGGCTGACTTCAAAGCTCGGGCCTTATCTTTATCGGAATGGGAGCAACTTAGAAGGATCAGAGATAGATAGATGTGTGCAGTTTCTTGCCCATAGTCGGTCTAATATTTAAGAAACTGATCATTTAATTATAGACGCCTTTAGAAGTCGATGGTCGGAGCGGGTTCAATTATTGGAGGACTATCATTGTGGATGGTGGTTCATCCTACATTTTGGCTTCTTGAACGAATTCCCTGTTTCTTTAATACGCCGTCTACTTGCTGGATATCTAATTAATGCCTGTTTGCCTGCTCGTTTCAGATTCTTTCTGTCCTCTTTCTGCTACAGACATGCTGGTGATGGCTGTCGCACCCATTTCTGCATGAGTTTGCTAATAGGTTTTAGCCGGAATGAATATTCATGCGCATGGAATGATTGCGAGCTCAAAAGGTGGACAGCCATTTGTCTTCTATAATTCGAGCGAGGTCTCCGATGAGTTGCGATGGCTACAGACTCGATTCCCAGCGCTTCGGTCCGAGGAGTCGATACCAAGCTTTCCGGGAAGGGAAAGGAGCAGCAGCGTATTCTGCAGCGCGAGGTGCAGAAAACATGACCAGCAAAGACAGGGGGGAAGCCCACGGCGTCTGTGTGCGACCTGTAATGCATTCATAAGTGTTCATATTATTTTTCATGTAAGGAAAAAATATCTAAAATGTGTTTTCTTGGTCAAAGTAAACTCTGCCTTTCGGAGACGGTATAATAGACAATAAGTTAGAGAACTCGCTGGCAATTTTTTATTGGACGGAAGGCTGTCTGTCTCTCATCGATGCGAAATCGAGACTCTATATTTCCGAAGGGCCAAATAGCGATACAAGGACTGGTGTGGAGACGGTGCCAGAATCCTACCATTATTTGCCCCCTCTCTCCCTCTCTCCTTCTGTGTGCGGGCGCAGAAAATCCACAAGGACAAGATCTTCGAGGAGGTACCATGGATGAACTCGAGAGTCGGACATAATTGCCAATCACCGGAGCGGAAAAGAGAACCACACAGCGGCCGTGGTCCATCGGACGAGTCAGCTTCAGCTATATGAAAGCAATACCACCATCCTGAGGCCATTTTGGAAGGGGAACTAACTCTCTTCTGTTTCTCCGCCTCCCTGCCTGGAAGAGCTCCTCTTATTTTCGAGTAACACGGTAACTTTGCTTCTGTTCAGATTTCTTCTCTCGGAGCCAGCTGCAATTTTCTGTTCCTGAAGCTGTGCTCATCTTTTCTCCCGGTGGTGGTCGCTGCAGAAGCGCCGAGCAAGCTTGAGAGATCAGTATACGAAGCAGCTTTGAAGATTCGGAATGGTGCAAGAGGGAGAAGAAGAAACTCGGATGGCAAATCATAGAGTCGGTGAAACTGGCCTTTCTGATTCTGGACCTTCAACTCGATCAGTCGCTGATGGAATTCATGGCACCACTCCTCAAGCTGCGACTAATTTCTTGTACTGTTCCTAAATTTGTCTTCTTGAAGTCTTTGCTCCTTCTCATCATCATCATCATCATCATCTTCTTCGTCGAGGCTTATTTTAATGATTTATGCTTATAGTTTCCGGCTGGATCTCATCCTTTGCCCCAATATCATGCAAGCTTTACACATCGTCGCAGAGTTATCATATTTGCTTTGCTAATCGACCGCCTTTAATTGGAATAGCACCACCTTTTCCAAGCACCTATTTCCCAAGTGGGCTCTTTATTATGTTATATCCCATTCTTATTGTGCTACACCTCTGCACACCAATTTCACAAAGCTTTGGCCTGATCCATACATGTACTCTTCTCAGTTCGTCGTATCTCTACCTCCTCTTTCCTCCGCTCACTGTTTCCTCTTCCCTGTCTGCATAAAAAGTAGCAGCAGTTTCAGTTTGCATTTCTTCCTGTTCTAAATCGTAATCGATGAGTTAGATGGACTTGTGTTGCCCGAACAGTGATCAGGAAGGAGCTGCCTACTTTGGGGAGTTGGAAAAGGCTCTCATGCAGGGAGTAGACGGCATAAGAGAAACCGAAGAAGACACAAAGGGTGGGCCTTCTCTCTTTCCTTCCTCGCTTGGTTCTCTCCCAACTCTAACCACATCAGCCACAGACACGTCTTGGTTGATCGCATGTTCAAGTTCGTTGAAGCGTTCTATAACTCTTTGCATTTGCTACCTCTTCAAGAACTGATACCTGCTCCTCTATTTTCTCCTCATACTTGGAGCTTTCTTTAATCTGCCGCATCTCCCGTTCCTGCAGCCTTTTTCGCAACCAGGCCAGCGACACTTGAGATCTTCCCATCATGGCCAATGAGATCCCAGCAAACTCCCAGAGTAAGGTCTTGCCTTCTTGACTTAGGTTTACGGTGTAGAAATACCTTTAAGATAGACCAGAAGAAGAAGGAGCTTGCTCCATTTAGGCTTTATGGCTCCTGCTTTGTACCCACCAGGGGAAGACACGATCGGCAAACAGCACCGATCTAGGCTCGGCTCAAGACACCACCACATCTCATCTAGGATCAGACTCTACAGCAAGCAGAAGGGCTTCTTCGGACCAGTCTGCTGACCAGGAGCAGGCGATGATGACGATGATGATCGCAGGCGACGGCTCCATCACAGGAACGACACCAACTTCTCAACTCGCATCCCAAGAGAAGGTACCGTTTGATTGCTTTATTAAGCAGTAGCAGTAGCAGTAGCAGTAGCTCGATTCCCGAGATAAGGAACGAACAACCTGGGCCTTTCACCTCCTCAACTGCATCGACTCTAGGTTCTTGCTGAAGCCTCAGATCATTGCATCCGGATGCTTGACCGACTACCATCCTATAACAACAGCATAATGTCAAAACGGATCCCAGCAAGACCTACCAAGCTTGACTTTTTTCACCTTCATAAACTCAGGTCTTCATCTGTTTTTCTCACGGATCATGCGGTTTGAGTTCTGACATGACCTGGCCCATCGCCTATACTGTAGCGTTTGCATCTTTATCAGCTCCAATCATAGAATTATTATATATATATATATATATATATATGCCTTTTGAACTTGCACAATGATAAGTATGCTGGTCTCTGTTGTTATCTTATCTTCGCTGCTGTATATCTTCTCTTTTGACTTCAAGCCAAACTACGAATTTTATATTGCATGTTGCAGAGAAAGATGACTGGTTCAGCAGCAGGAAAAGATGGAAAGAAACTTGATGCTAAGGTTCTCTCTCTCTCTCTCTCTCTCTCTCGTGTGCGTGCCTGCGCTGATCATGCTAACCTGGATTCATGTTCTTAAGAGTGCCAAACATGGAGTGGTTCCTTTAAAGATCATCAATCGAAGTAAAATAACCCTGCAAAGGAAAGATTCTGTTCATATGTTTTCTTTCTCAAAAAGAAGAAAGAAACACTGTTACAAAAAGCTGACTTAAATATATCTGAACTCGGAGATTTAAGTGCTTTTCTTTTCTTTAGAGGAATCCGTTTATTAATGATCGACTTGCATATCAGACGTTAAGACGCCTAGCTCAAAATCGAGAGGCAGCAAGAAAGAGCCGGCTGAGGAAAAAGGTGCACTCAAATCTCAAATCTCCCATAGGCGACAATGCCATATGTGTATATTGTATCGATCTGATGCACCAAACTGCCCTGAATAAAACAGGCTTACGTGCAACAATTAGAGTCCAGTAGAATTAGACTTCAGCAGTTAGAGCACGATCTCCAGCGAGCAAGATCACAGGTTCAATTTTACTCTGATGATTAAAACTTTTAATTGATTCTTCTCTCCTTTGTTTTCCCTTTGTTATTATCTGCCTTTTTCAGACAGTGATTCCATTATGTTGTTTGTTCGGTGTCAGGGTCTCTTCTTAGGAGTGGCAGGCAGCGCAAATGGAGCTGTCACTTCCGGTAATAAGCTATTTGTTTCCTCGCTTGCTGGCTTTCAGAGGTGGTTTTTTGGTGGATCTTATCGTTCTTCTTGTCCTGGCCATAACCGGAGCTTTCCGCGCTGCAGGCGCAGCGATGTTTGACGTGGAATATGCTCGATGGCTGGACGAGAACTGCAAGCACATGTCCGACCTTCGAGGTGCAATGCAGGCTCACCTCCCCGACGGCAATCTTGGTGTAATCGTAGATCAATGCATCGCGAACTACGATGAGCTCTTCCGTCTGAAAGAAATTGTTGCGAAATCCGACGTATTCCACCTCTTGAATGGTACATGGATGACTCCAGCGGAGCGCTGTTTCCTGTGGATGGGTGGGTTTAGGCCCTCTGAGCTCCTCGAGGTATGAGATCCACCATTACGTGTTGTGACAGATTTGTCATAGAGTCGTAATATGGAAATGGAGTAGGCTTATCTACGCAACTCTCATTCGACTCTTGTTTGGTTGTTGATGAGCTCGGCAGATACTGATGCCTCATCTTGATCCATTGACGGAGCAACAGCTACTGGTGATCGGCAACCTGCGGCTCTCGTCGCGGCAGGCGGAGGAGGCTCTCTCGCAGGGCCTCGAGCAGCTTCACCGTTCTTTGGCTGACACCGTCACCGGCGATTCTCTCAGCGACGGCGTCGATGTCGGAAATTACATGGGCCACATGGCTCTTGCACTGGGGAAGCTGGCCAACCTCGAAGGATTCGTCCGCCAGGTTTCTACTTCGCATTCTCCGAGTCTTCCTATAAGCAAAACACATGCCTACATAAACAACAGCCGAAACACACCGTTGTCTTTAAGACTTTCCATAAGCACACCAATGAACCAAAATTTCCACCAAAAAAATTAAAATATAATTCTACTAAATCTAATCCAAATAAAAATAAAAGGACTCATAAATACTCAAAACAAAATACTAAAAGAAAACCTCAACTAGACAAAAAGGTTGTCGTATAAGACTTGCCAAGTCAAGGAAGAATATTGGAGTCCTTAAAGATGTCCCTATCATATATCTTTCTTTTGTTCGACTACCTCTTGACCCATTATTGTTCATACATCCCTTTTATTTTTATTTGAGCAATGAACAGATTCCCAAACCATCAAAAGAAAACCCTCATAGGAGCTGTTTCGATTACATAATGTGTTTTATGCCCGGCCAAGTATAGTAGTCAGAGAAAGACCAGGCCACAGCTAATTGCAATAGTTTATTCTTCATAGAAAAACCATGTTCTACATGCAAAAGAGTCCTGATCATAGCTCGATTCATTACGGATGACCAGTTCATGTACCTCAAGCCCCACTTGTTCTTTAATATGGCCATGTAGAGTTGTCCTCTAGCAAAATAAATGGGAAAGTAAACCAAAGACATTAGGTATGAAAGAAGGCCTGAGGAGAAATAATAGTCTTTTCTAATCCGTTCCATTTCTAAAGTTCTGCCAGTTCTATTCCGCCAAGAATGTAAGGTAGAACGATCGCAATCGTTGCTGGAATCCATGAACGAGAAAGAAATGGTCATTGGTTCCCACATAAAGTCATTCTGAAGTCTGTGATTCTGCAGGCTGATAACCTGAGACAACAAACGTTGCACCAGTTGCGTCGGAACTTGACGATCAAGCAAGCAGCAAGATGTTTCCTAGCGATCGGAGAGTATTATACTCGTCTGCGTGCTCTGAGCTCTCTGTGGGCTTCTCGCCCTCGGCAGTAAGTTCGTCATGCGCCATCTGCTATTTATACTCGATACTTTCCCTTGGTTAAAGCAACGGTGTAAGCTTCTCCGGTATGCATGACTATAAACATACAACGCACCTTTCAATATCCATGCGGCTAAACAATCTCTTCCGCAATGCATAAATGCATCAATCAAGTTATGATCATGTTGTTGATTGGTCATATATACTTTCGCATTTACATGACTATCGCGTGCATGTCTTCCCCACAGGAGCTTAATCGTTCATGACAGTGTTGTCTCATCAGCGACAGACCTGCAGATTGTTCATCAACCACTGCAGAATCATTTTGCTTCCTTCTGAAAAGATTCCCAATCAAGAAATATGCTGTGCATATTTTCCATTTTGAGCTCATCCATGTTGTACCATGACTGTATTCTTATGCATTAGGAGATTTGTAATTGGCCCAAAAAAAGAGCTCAAGGGTGCTAAAAGCAAGATTATTCTAATGCATTTCTTGTTGTGGTTGTTGAACAAGAGGAAGAAATTGTTAGTAAAATATGAATACAAAAGGCTTGTTTCATATGTACCAATAAAAGCAACAGGGAAGCACTTTTCTAAGCCACAGTATGACCTTATCCAACCTACTCCTAACTTCAAATAATTTCCTAAGTTGCATTAGAATAAGACAAATTTGAGTGTATGATTTTAACAAATGCTGCTTTATATAACTAATTGTCTTTTACTGCAATTATATATATATATATATATATATATTATTTTTATCAATGTTATAACACATCAAATAATATTGTAATTATTTTTCTATAACTAGTATCTTTAAATAGAATTTTGATATAATATGAGAGAGCTGATTATGTAATTATCCTTTGTAATTAGGTATCTTTACTGTCCCGACTCCTATACTTTCAAAAATTATATTGGGATCACTATACTTACGAAAATGAAACATTTAACTTCGTTTATTCTCATGTCATCAATTTTATTAACGAAAATATTACATGTGTTCAGTGGTGGTAAATCAAAGAGAGATAGAATCAGCATATACTCAGCGATAAACATTACAGTATTTTTATTAATAAAGTTGACAATGTGAAAAGAAATAATGTTAAATGTGAAAAGAAATAATGTTAATATAATTTTTAAAAATATAAGGATCGAGATATTAAACATGCGTAAAAGCACTATTTGATATAGCCACATGTATAGCTATGAAGTTTCCAAGAAACTTCCCAAGTGAAGAAATAAATTCTCATGTGTCCACAAGCAAAGATGAATGCAGGTTAATTATTGGGGGAAGTGTTTCTTGCTTCAGAACTTCCTTGTTGACAATCTCCAAGAACTCATTACTTTTTGCTTCCCATTCCTCAACAATTTGGTAAACATAAAGTCAATGGAAACAAGTATGCAAAAGCTCTGTGGTATTTTAATTCCCTCCTCCATCTTTACTATAGTAAAGAAAATCCATGTGTTTTGTTGGTAAACACAATCCATGTGTATTCTAAAAGGCCACTTCCCCTAATTTAAGACAGTCTGACAGTTACTGAAAGCTACAGATGACCTAATCCTGGTTACAGTGGAGGAGAGCATCAGAAGAATCAGATATAAAAGGAAGAATGAATAATTATATAAGGCCACATAATCTCAAGATAGCTTCGGTCTTTTTATATTTCCAAAGCTAAGCTGACAAGAAATGTAATACCAATAAAAGATTACATTAGTGACAAGATCATGACAAGACCTAATCAACCAATATATAACAATCAAAGATAAGTTAAAGCATGCACGATGTGTCCCTGCAAGAAGGAATTGATCATAAATTAGAAATGAAACCGGGTCCAAGATCAGACAAATAATTGCACAGCTGAGGAGATTGATCTACATGAAGCAAACTGGTTTCTGATGACAAGAAGAACTTTGAGACAAAGATGGGAATATGTGAGGAAAAAGTTAAAGCTTAATATATCCCAGGTTCAGATTGATCTACATGTGGACTGTAGACTTACTACCTTGATACCCATGTATCTCTTGGAAGAGCTGAATTGCCCCTGCTTGCTAGCTATTATACCTCCAAAATATTGCTTATATTGATATTTTTCTAATGAAATAAAACGAGGAGAAGGGCAAAATCTTTACTGCTGCAAAAGAAAAGCTTACAGATTACTAAGTATACTTCCTTTGCTTTGCACTGCTATGTTTTCTTTGGGTGGTGTGGATCATCATGCTTGAGACATACTTCTAACTGAGACAGACATACTTGACACACAAACCATAAAACTTATCTACATAGTTGATGTTAGTCTATAGGTTTTACTTGGATCCCTCAAGAACCATTTTAATTGATCTTGGTGGATTTGTAGTTGTTGTTCCTGCAGTGGCTTTTGGGATTGAAGTATAATCTGCTTTTGAGGAGCTCAAAGATAAGGCAAGCATCCACTTCATTACCCAATGAACAAAGTTAGCCACCTTCACATTATTCATTTCTACAACTCGCTAAGATTGATTGAGTGGGCGCATATTATTGTCAGTAACCACAAAGCTCCAAAGTAGGTTGTCAACTTTTTCAAATGGAAACAAAATAATAACCTTTAAACCCTCACATCAATCTTAGGGGTCTATTTCAAACTATATATAATTTACTGAAAATTAGGACTATTGCATTAAGTTCTTATCAGGAGCATCAGTTCCTTATTATATGCCTTTAGTTCCTTTTTTTTGTCTCTCTGATACACAAATGCAAGGAAGAATGCAGAGGTGCAAATCTACAAATTTTAGGTTGAACACCATGAGATTCTGAAAATTTTTTTGGAACTCTAAACTTGTAAGAACAGAAGCTTATAGGTTCCCAAGATCCATGTTGGGTTGAAAACAGGGAACCTTTGACAAGACAGGCTAAGAATCAGAACCATGTTGGGTTGAAATGAGTAGAACGTACCCTCTCATCTCGACTAATAAACATGATGGACAAATGCTTACTGAGATCTTGCCAGTAGCCATAGTGGACAGTCTGTGATCTGCACATCCTAATCTCTCCACCTCTGTGATCCGATCAACACCTTGACAAGATATGCACAAGATATGCATCTTCAGTATTCCCAGCCATTTATGTAAACTTATGCCTTCTTTTTCCTGATCAAGAACCATAGGATCTCTTTTTACATGATATGACATGTGAGCACTACCATTTCTTTGTGAAGAGGGAGAGCTTCTCTCTCTTTTTTATTTGTTCCAATTCCTCCAGAGAATATAGGCAATCATAGCAAGTTCCATCCATGGATGTGAAGTTTCAGAAGGTCTAAGCAGCATCCAATCTAAGCTGTTCCTTCTTCTTTGCCTCGAGAGAAAAAAGGTGAGCTCGGCTGCAACCATGGCCAAATCTCCAATCATGGGTATGGCGACTGAAGTAGAATAGCAAAAGGATTCCTTGGGACACCCCCATGAGAAAAATGCAGCCCAAAGTATAACAAGTTGTCACTCACTTGAGCACTATAAATAGAGCCATCTCGGCTTGCCCTCCCCATCACAAAACAAAGCATTCCCTTCGCTTCTCACGGACGACATGGCGAGGCTGTCGGATCCACTGGCCGTCGGGCGGGTGATCGGAGAAGTCATCGACTCGTTCCACCCGAGCGTGAGGATGACGGTGACCTACAGCTCCAGTAAGCTGGTCTGCAATGGCCATGAGTTCTACCCCTCTGCAGTTGTGTCCGAACCCAGAGTGGAGGTCCAATGTGGTGACATGAGGTCCTTCTTTACCCTGGTATCTATGCTACACCCTCCACAGCTCTCCTCTCCCCGACCCCACTGCTCCATGCATCTTAACCACGGCCGCTGCTGCTGTCGCAGGTGATGACGGACCCAGATGTGCCAGGCCCTAGTGATCCATACCTGAGGGAGCACGTCCACTGGTAAATCACATGAATCATTGCTACCGTAGAGGAAGATAGAAGAAGTGATACTGATGATTCTGAGTTGCTTTCGACTAACCATTTGCCTTTACTGATCGACGTCATGCAGGATTGTGACGGACATACCCGGCACTCCCGATGCGTCCTTGGGTGGGCTTTCTTTCTCCTCTCTCTCGTGTTGACGTCTCTTGTCTTCGATCTCTTTATGTGACATTTGAGAAGCAGGGAAGGAGGTGGTGGGCTACGAGAGCCCCAGGCCCAGCATCGGCATCCACCGCTTCGTCTTTGTACTCTTCCAGCAGAAGCGGAGACAGTCGGTGGTGGCGCCGCCGCCGTCGCGGGACCGCTTCAACACCCGCCGCTTCGCCCAGGAGAACGACCTCGGCCTCCCGGTCGCCGCCGTCTACTTCAACGCTCAGAGGGAGACGGCCGCCCGGCGGCGCTGATGGCCGTCGTCCTCTCACTCCCAATCCGAAAGCATTGGCGCCCATTCCTCTTCGTCTCCTTTACGTGCTCTGCTACGGCGATGACAGCGTCATCGCTAGTGATGAATAACCTGTCGATGTACTGATGTTGTTGCAGTTGATGGATGATTTTATTGTCGTTGTAACTGTATGTCTATGAAGATGATTCTATTTAGTCGGATAGTTATTTTAGTATTGGAACAAGCAATATATATAGAATAGATTAGAAAAAAGAAATATAAGCTTATTAAACTAATGAAATTATTCCCAAACTAACAACACCTTAAAAATCTTCATCAATGGTATAATTTATGAGTACATTATTCCCCAACTAAATGGAAAGTGGCTAATTGTACAGTTAATGATCAAAATAGCAATATAATGAGGGTAACACTTGCAACCGGAAGAAAGTAGCAATTGGATTCGGAGATTAGGGTTCACCTAATTGTACGAGGAAAGGATTCGACCACGGTCTAAAATTGAAGTGGATCCAATATAATTAGGGTTCAAGTGAAATAAAATTGAAATCGAATCGGATTTGGGCTTAAACTAATCAAGTGCAAATGGGACCGAACATGACAACCAAACACGTCGAGTGAGACCATGTGCTCGAACCGGTCCATCAATAGACGTGTCCACGTATAAAAGCCCTCGAGCGGCCGAGAACCCGAGGGCACGAGCGGCGCGACATGGAGGCTCCGCCACCGCAACAGCCCGCCGCTTCCGCGGAGCAGCCGGCCCCCGCCGCGGCTTCCTCCCAGCCGCCGGAGCCGACGCAGACGCCATCTCCGTCTCCGTCTCCCTCGCCCGCCCCGGATCCCGCGCAGCCACCGCCCGTCTCAGCCCCTCCTCCCCCATCCGCCGCCCCTTCCGCCGCCCAAAACCCTCCCCAACTCCAGCCCCAGTCGCTTCCTCCGTCTCAGTCTCAGCCGCCACCGCCCCAGCAGCTGTCCCAGCCCCAGCAGCCGATCCAGCAGCCGCGGCCGCCTCTCGTGCGGAACCGTCCCCCCGCCCCTTTCCCTCACTTCTCGCACCACCTTCCCTCTTCCGCTCCTCCCTCCTCCTCCGCCTCCGCCTCCGCCTCTTCCGCCGCGCCTGCTCCTTCTCCTTCTGCCGCATCGCAGAGAGGAGGGCTCGCCATTGGGGTCCCGGCTCACAGCTCACACCTCCCGAGGGCCCAGCAGCCCGTGGCCACCTATTCCTCGATAGGCGCCTCCCCAGCCTTCAATCAGCCATTCACTCCGTTGCCTCGCATGACGGAGCAGTCCTCGGCAGCCAATGCCCAGGTATCGTTTGAGCTTTACCTGACAATCTAATCTAGGGATCTGCCTCTTTTTTTTGCCGCTACAGTGACATACTTCAATGGTTGTCTCGGTGTCAAAATGGAAGTTTGACGACTAAGTGTCTTGATCGGAAGCCCACTGTAGATACAAGTAGGATGTTGAAGGGAGTTGACTTGAACTCATTATTGCATCCTGTTGTTACATAATACACATTCGATCTGAGTTGAGCATTCAAAGGGAAAGAATTTGTTAGTTATCAACAGTGGCATTAAAACTTTAAGCTATAAGTTCGGCTTCCTACTTGCATTTTATGCTATTTAAGCTATATGTTTTGCTTTCTTTCCCTACTGATTCAGCTTAAAGAGATTCACTGGCAGTAGAAACTGAGTGTTTGATTCTGGAGGATTGAATATAGATCTGGTCGAGTATATTCTATTCGTAGGATGTTAATGGAACTTATCCCTTTCGTCTAATATTTCAGGTAAGGCAACCCATTCAAGGGATTCAGAATATTGGAATGATTGGCTCTCTTAGCACTACGACACAGATTCGACCAGGTGGGGTGACTGGGCCTCCACAACAGAGGTTGGTTCAGCCAACATCAAGAGCAGCATCTCCATCAACTAACCAAACTTTAGGTTCACAGGTAATTTGAGAATTTTTTTTTTCATTTCTTGCATTCGGCAAACATTTTAATACATCTTGCATATGGTTGTCATCTCATTTAGAAGAATCAGATGTATACCAGTTTATCTTATAACAAAGAAATTTCTTCTTGATGTTTGAAACAGTAATTGCATTGGCTGATTGTAGTCATGTCTTCTGCATTGATGATTTAATTAAGTAGGAAATAGAATTAGAAAATTTGTTTATGATCATGTTACTTTCTTTTGGAGGGAATGCCACTCAACTTTGATATTGCTTTTCAGAAAAATGGAGTCTCACCAATCAAATAGATGCAAATGTCCCTTCCTGTGACCACAGATTGGTGCATGTTAATCTAGATACATTTGCATAGTTCTATGCTCGTTTGGTTCCATAAAGTCACTGATTACATTGTCCTCAAATTTGCCAAATAAACAATGGAATTTTTGCTCTTGTCATGCTGCATATTGTGTTCTGTTTAGTCATTAGTGTATTCCTTTTGTACTGGCTTTTAGTTTCTTTAAATTTGCAGTTTGCATCTAATGGTGCTTAAATAATACTTTGTTTTACAATTTTCTTCTGGAGAAGAAAGCTTTGTTTTTTTTAATACAATTTTCTTCCTGTTGCCATGTGATATCCTGAGCTTGATTATTACTTTTCTGCAGAAATTCCCAAATTCTGGTTTGATAAGGGGCCCTTCCATGGTTTCATCTGGTTCCATATCCTCTGTGCCACAGCAGTCGTTAGTATCATCGCAAGGAAAGCAAATGCCTGCATCTTCATCATCATTTAGGCCCCAGGCGAAGCCAAATGTTCTGCAGCAAAGGCCACACAGTCTCCAACAAACTCAACAACCGCCTTCAGCAGCTTCTCATCAACAGCAAATACCAACATCCCAGCAGCAGCAACAACAAAAACAACAATTTCAGATGCAACTACAACAACAACAGCAACAGCCGCAGTTTCACCAACAACATTCTTCACCACGTCAAACACAAGAGTACTATAATCAACAAAACCTACAGCTAAGGAACCAGCAGCAATTGCTACAACAACAGCCTGCACGACCTCTTGGACCCGCAACTACTAAGCCAAATCCGCCGACATTAGTCCAAACTAATGTTGCACAACCAGCAGTTACGCATCCAGTTGTTGGTACAGATGCTGCAGAATCTGGAGACCATATTCTTGGCAAGAGAAGCCTTCGTGAGTTGGTTAGCCAGGTAAGTGAATTTGTATTTTAATCTTATTATATACTGTATCAGTGTGCTGAGATTGATGGATTATTTAGATCAAAAGTTGCAGCCTCTTTTATCCCTCATTTCTCATTTGCACTTATATCAAAATTAGCTTTCACCTGCTTTTATGGAACATGCCTACTGAAAATTATGTGCTGTACAATCTTCATAATTTGGTAATAACTTATTGCAGATTGATCCATCTGAAAAGTTGGATTCTGAAGTTGAAGATGTTCTTGTTGAGATTGCTGAAGATTTTGTCGAATCTGTGAGTTCCTTTGCCCACATGAACATGGTGTATTTACTGCACAGACAATATGTACATTGGTTTGAGTTAGAACCTTCAAACAAAATTGCTTGCTTTTCTTTCTTAAGAATGCATATACTGTGGAGCCTCTTTATCATACCTATTCGGGATGGAATTGTAACTTAAGTTCACATTTATTTTGTTTTATAACCCAAGTTGTGTCCAGGTCAATCACATAAATTTCATAGACCAACTATTGGTTTCTTTGTCAGCTTTCCTGGATGGCCTTACTTTCTTTGAAATTTGCTATACCTAGCGGCAAAAGCACTAAAAGAAGAATATTTATGACCGATGATTAATGGAAGGATGAACCACATTGGTTTTGTTTGTTATTGGACAGTCCTTTTATTTCTAAACCATATCGGTGTGAAGGATATTCCTTTAAACTATCAATTTTGTTTTTTTTTAATTTCAGTATTCTGGTATGAATCACCTTTTATCCTCTTCTATGACCCATCAGATGTGAGCCTTTCTCAATTGTACGAGTCCATTATGCAAAGTTTATATTCTAATTTAGGACTTGACATTTTTCTTGGTCTGTATCTTTCCAAAATATTATATGCTTGAAAGATGATTTTAGAAGATGGCGCTCAATGAGCTTAGAAGATGATGCTCTCGTGGTACCTAAAAACATAATTTGTTTAAAATTTAAAGTATGAGTTTTATGTTAACCTATATGTGGTTGAAGTATATATATCTTCAATTTATTTCTACTTGAACCATTAAACTTGCCTGAATTTGACCTTGAGATGTTATGGCCCAAACTGTTGTGCATTTGTACATCAATTAAGTTGCGAACCAACTTCGATCTTGTCAAACTTTATTGTTTTCCCTTTCAGTGTCAATTTGTTCGTGATATTTTTATCTTAAGCAGGTAGCAACTTTTGCTTGCTCCTTGGCTAAGCATCGAAAATCTACTACATTAGAGGCAAAGGACATACTCCTCCATGTAGGTGAGCAGTTTAATAATTTCCTGTTGTTTTGTTTTCTTTCAACTTTATTATTCTTTGTCCCTTGCATTTTTTTCTATGTTAAATGTTAAATTCAAATTTTCCTGTACAGAGAGAAACTGGAACATGATGCTACCTGGTTATGGTGGAGATGAGATCAAGTGTTATAAGAAGCAGGTACTTGAGAATATGTAATTGGAGAATCTTATATTTTTTGTACGCCATGCAAACAATTCAATCTTGGATATGGACGTGCCGTTATGTTCACAAATTCTTAGTGTTAACCACAAATACCTGCTTAGGAGGACGAAATGACTGTACTGAGAGCATTTGACTTTCACCAGCTTTCCACCTTGCTACTGTCTGGTCTTCTCTCTACATTCTCTCTCTCTCCATCCTTATACAGAAACCTTTATGTGCCTAATGACTAATGAGAGACATTTCAAATGTGAGTGAAGGTAATGCTGGTGGTGTCTGAAAGAGGGCAACAAGGAGGTGAGGGAGACAACGTGACAGGAAAAAAATGTTTGGCTAGTCAGAGGTCTAATTCCAATGGTTGACCAAAAAGGGAACAAAAGAAAGAATTCCATTGGCAGTTCATTAGGTTTGTAGGGTTATATATGATATTTGGCATATTAGTGTATATCTATGGCTACTTGCAGCGGTAGCTCATCCAATTATTTTTGGATTGTGAATGAAATTCATGTTACATTTAAATTGCTGTTGCGTCATGTTGTTCCTTTTTCCTTAAGAAACTTATACAAAATATTTGGTTTTGATTTCTTTGGGACAGTTCACAAATGATATTCACAAAGAGAGGCTTGCTGTGGTATGTTTTCCATCTGTGCTTTCTTCTTGTTACTCCTTATATTTGCAAACTTCATTCTCATGCTACATGTTTCAACTAATTTTCCATTTCCATTCACCGATCATATTACTTTATGTATTGCACATAATGGACAAGAAAAGATCTGGCTTATTTAGCTGACTATGGTTGGCATCATTCTAAATGATCTTCCTTTTGCAACTTTGAACTGATTGATCTAGGTTTAAAAGCTAAAACAAAAGTTGGAGGATGCTTTTATGAGGGTCTGTATTTCAATGGAGAAACAACAAACTGACATATATGAGTGTTATGGTGGAGTTTGTTCTAATTACTGCCCATGGTATGATCCATAAACGTGGGTTGCATGCTAAGTAAATTATTGGATTTGTATTTGGCAATGTGGAGCATCTTGCCTTATTTGCATTCCATGCTAATGTCATTTTTCTGTCAAATGCTACTGACTATGTTGACGAAGATAATAATTCCCATGACTTTGGATCCACAGAATGAAACAATAACGAACACGAACCATCATGTAGAATATTATTGTACATGAAATACATGTTTGAGTGTGGAGTTATATGATGACTATCATTCTTTTATTTAGTCTAATGTAAGGATGCCAATGTATAATGTAGAATAAAATTTATATGTAATATGCAATAAGTATTGGTTGTGGTCTTAGAAGTTAAATCAGAAATTATAAATGAATTTTAGATGCAGTGGAAATTTAGAATAATGGACAAAATGATAGGTTAAACAATCATTTGTTTTGGTCCAAATATGAAAATGTTGCATAATAATTGAAACTACAAACTAAAATAAATGTGACAGAATAGCACACAAGACTCTCACCAATGCAAAATCTGGAAAGAATTAGTTGCCAACAATGCAACTAGCCTAGTACATGAGACTCTCACCATTGCTAGCCTATTATATTGTTACTTTTTCAAGCAAAGAGATTTTCTCCAAATCTTAGTCATCCAAGTTGCAAAGAAGCAACTTCATCATATGTCAGTGCTGAACCTCTGATTGAAGCTGCAATATGCTAGCATTAAACAGTAGCGGCTTGTCGCATTAGTCTCTTGCTTTGGTCGGGGTTGGGGGAAGTATTCCCTATAAGCAGAGATTAGAAAAAGATCATCCTTATACATATGCTAACTACTTGTATATTTGGAATTCAAAAACACATTGGGTGAGCTGTTTTTTTTGTTTTGTTCATCTCGTTTAAGGGATTTACTTTCAGAGTATTGTAAAGTGAAATTTATCAACAATGACACAAGTATGTTTAAGAAAGAGGAACATACAGGCAGATTACATGACTAATCTGAAAATTCTACGGTTAGTAACCATATGTAATAAGGTCCTTGCTGGTAAAATGAAAAGGTAAGGAATTAAAGTGAAAACTTCGCACAATCGTGTTATATTTTGTGATCTCTGGCGGTAATAGTTGTGTGTCTGGTTGAGAGCAAGAAATAACTTGTAAATTTTGTCTTATAATGGACAATGAATTTGACCTAGTGATGCTTATGTTGTATTTCTTTTTGCAGAGTTCTTTATGCATGTCAAGAATTTAGTGCATGTTTCTTTTATTTCAGATTAAGAAGTCAATGGCTGCAACAGGTGATGCAGCAAATCCAAAGAATGCCTCTGGTGGTCCAGCTGCAGCCAGTTCAAAATCTCATGCACAGAAAGCACCTCCCATTGGTTCTCCCAAGGCTTGAGGTACTTACTAGTTAAGGCAAGCCAGCAAGGAAAAAAAGACAAAAAAAAAAAACCGTTTCCGAACAGCTTTGTTGTTAAAATTAAAACTTTATTTTAACACTTACAAGTAGCAATTAACTTAATATTTGTGCCTGTGATTTGTCCAGAATAGTTGCTGCCATGAGTAGATCTGTCATCTGTGTACATGTGGTTTTACAGAGAGTCGAGAAGAAGAGTATACCTGATTGGAAATCTATCTTGTTGAATTTGTGGGGTCCAATTGTAATGCCTTTGGTAGGTGCAAATTGTTTTCGCAAGCTGAGATGCTTCAAATTGGGTATATTTTCTAGCAGAGTGATGTAGAAGAGGTTTTGTTTTCCTTATGCCTTGTGAACTAAACTGTTTCCTCTTTGAAGTCCTCTGAATTCAGTATAGTCTTCTGAACTAAACTGTTTCTTTTAAGTGGAAGTGGATGAAACTGTGATATCTTAGGAACATATTTGAGCAGAATGGGGCCCATGGCCTATCCCTCAATCCTGCAATTATCATCAATATTTTTTTATTTTAGTCACGTGCTTAAGAATCAAGTTTGGGGTTTTAGTTACACTACCAAAAAGAAAAAAAAAAGTTTGGAATTTGGTTTGAATTGTTGTTAGATTTATACAAAATTAAAATAAAATATCATATTTCTACAACATCCCAAAACACCCGATGCTTGTTAGCTACATCGTCTTATTTCTAGATGAGTCGCAAAGGGTATAACTAAGATCAAGAGCGGAATCAGAGGGATTAAAAAGCTGTCAAACCAATTAGGGATGTATTGCAGAAAGCAATCGATCGGGATCAAAAAGCTATCGAGCCAATGAGGGTTGTAGGTAGAAAGACAATCGATTGGAATCTTCAATATGATAGGTGATTAAGAGCGGGATCAAAAGAATTAGGGTTGTATGCAGAAAGCAATCGATGGAGATCTTCAACGTCAAGACAAATTCATGAAAATTTGGAGAGCTTTGAAAACGAAATAGTTAAAAGATGAATGATATGCGATGTTGGCAAAGACAGGAAAGAGATAAAAATATATACTATATTATATTGTTTGATATGGAGGACTAAATGATTAAAATCACTTTAATTCTTGGATTTCATGTGTGACGTTAACAATATTTAGCATTACTCACACTATAAATGGATCCTTCAAAAAAAAAAAAGAAAAGCACCAACTCATTTTAATGAATATTCTCGTAAATCTGCCACGTCATCGATGGGGGCCCCAACAACAAATTTGTCACAATAATTATCGAGTGCTGTTAACAGACCGGTCTTCACCATTCTCCACTATTTGGTGGAGGCCCCACCACAACCATGCCTACCAAATCTAAAAGCATCTTCTCAATCCTCGTGTTGGTTGATGTAGGGCAACATTTTGTCAAAAAAGCAAGCAGTTGGTGGCATCAGAACCTTCCTTTTGTGAGCCCGCCACGCTCATTAACTTTTCCATCCGCGCATCAATATCGCTCAATCTATTTCCATTGCCTTCTCTGACGATTCTTGCGTCCTCGATGCTCTCTTCCTCCTCCTCCTCCTCTCGCTAGGGTTGGTTGTACTCCCTACTCTTTCCTGTCTCAGTCGCCCCTTCTGTTGTCGATGTCTCTGATGGCGCTGAGGGAGCAGCTCAACGTGTTGGTGAATTCCATGTTCCTCGAGGTACTCAATCGCTTCGGTAACTTCGATCCCTTTTTCTTGTCGAGGAACAAATGGATTAAACAAAAAAAAATCCTTTTTTGGTTTGCTTTTGTGTTTGTGATCGCTGATTTGTCGTAGTAGCGTCGTCTTTTCATCGTTAAGATCTCGTACAAGGGTTTTGTTTTACGACGGGTTTTTTAGGGGGTTTAACAGAATCTTTACATTTGTCCTTTTTCTGCATTTATTTTGCGAAGAATTTTTTTTGTTTTTTTTTTTTGTGTGGTTGTAGTCGCTCTTCTGTCGTAAAGAACTCGTCTTTTCGTCGTTAAGATCTCTTATGAGGTTTTAGTTTCATGATGGATTTCAATCTGTTGTTTGAATTCTCTGAATCGAGATCTTGGTGTTCTTCTGGATCAATTTCTTGGTCTCCGCTGTTTGATCAATTTGCTGCTCGTTGTTAGAGGCAAGGCCTTAATTTGGTAGATCGCGTTGCTCTTATGATTCGTGATTTTACTGATGAATCTGCGAAGCAGATGGCGAATATCTATAATGGTATGGCTTGCGAGATCGCTCTAATTTGGTCAACCCTTGTGGCTTGCAGGGTTTGTTGGACCAACAGTTCCGACAGCTTCAGATGCTACAAGATGCAAGTAGTCCTGGTTTCGTTGCTGAGGTGATCACCTTGTTCTGCGAAGATTCGGAGAGGATGCTGACAGAGCTGACAAAACTGCTGTATGTTCTAGCAGCACTGTTGTTCAAGCTTCATGTGTATCTTGATCAATCTGACCTATGTTGCAGGGATCAAGCTGTTGTTGATTATCAAAAGGTGGATGCTTACGTTCACCAACTGAAAGGAAGCAGTTCAAGGTGTTTGTACATTTTTTTTGCTCCTTTTTTCTAGTATGTTTCTTCAATTGCGTGCATTTCAAAGTGATGTTATTTTTCCCTGGAAATTTTCCCTTCTTCGGCCACTGACTTGTAATCATTCTACTGAATAATGACATGATAGACAGAAATATGTTGAGCAGTTGAAGAATAACCATAAAGCAAAATTTCTGTTGGATTTGCTAATTTGACATGCAATTTATCCAAAACCATAGTACAAAACACAATGAAACTTTTTGCCCATTATAATGTACTTTTCTCTTTCTATTTATTATTAGTTTGTTCTGTTTATATTATTTGAAATTAGGTTTGTACAGTATGATTTCAGAAGTAGAGGTGTCTTCCCAATTAATGGTATGTAGTGTCATAAAATGATGCCAAGAACAGCAGCTACAAGTTACAACCAGGTCGTGATCTTTGAACTATTGTTCACTTCTTGCCAATAGGTTTGCAGTGGGTTTTGGCTAATGCCATATGGTATATGATGAAGCACAGTGCTAACTTGTTCTTGCTCTAATAAAGATCAGGCCCACGAACACCTTTGTATGTTTTGGATTATCAGAATGTGGCATACTATTCTTGTTATACTAAAGATTACACAATTAAGATCTGTAGAAAATGAAGATTGAACTCGGGGAGTCTTGGCAGGAGTTTGAGAGATTGTCAATGGGATACCCATTTTGCTTTTATAGACCCGATGATGCCTTTTCAGATTGAATGCAAACCTCTCTTTGCACTTGTGGTGGTCACATTCAATTTGCCATTCTTGGAGAAGTTTAAAACTAACTATCAATTTGAAAGTTTTTTAATTCATTTATCATCTTGTCTATGATGGCAGAAAAAAAAAATTCAATTATCTGACTATACACCAATTAATGCAAGTGTGTAATGTGCAATGTGCTAAGTACTTGCACACCAATTAGTGTGCCGTTACTGCCCAAATGGCTGTACATGTCAATTCTCCTCACATGGCATTTAAGCAAAAAACAATAGAAGGAAAATATCCTTAGTAGTAAAGTAGTCATTTTTTCTTTCCAGTGTGGAACTAGACTTTCCGTTGCACATATTTAAACTGGCTCTTCATCTTAATGGCTTAAAAACAGAAGTATTGAAAGGCCCATTTAGGTAGTGCAAGAAACATTAACATAGAATTGGTTTTTAAACCTCTTTTTCAAGATGGTTTATTGAACTTGAAAAGCTTTCAGAGTCGCAAATTCAGACAGATAGTCATCAAAAGAAAGCTTATTATTTGGGAATTGCATTAGAAACATTGCCTATTCCAAGCACTGATGGAAAACACATCTAGAACAAGTAACTGAACAATTGTAATTTTGTGTCATTGTCATGTCCATTTTGGTCATGCTACTTTATAGCCCTCAAAGCATGTCAAATGCTTCAAAATAAATTGATAAAAAAATGTACAATCGGCTTATTTCTATCATCTCATGTGTATAAACATTGGCAACATGTATATTTTGGACTTTTGATGTATTGTGATTGTAAAAAACTTCTTAATATTATGGGTAAGCTTTTAAAGTTTTTCATGAATGGCTATAAATAATGTGAGATTATGTTATGCTTTTCATAGGCTACATAAACACTGATTATGGGTTGCCTAAATTGTGCAAAATATATCTTTGCATTTAAAGCTGTATCAATACACATATATATAACTACTGTGTCGACATCCTTTTGTGTCCTACTTTTCTAAGATTTGCCAAGTAGTCATGCTCATATTGTATAGCGTCCATGTCCATGCTTTCTCTTTGGAAAACTTATCTTACAAACAGGTTTCCTTTAAATTAGCTTCTGATTTTCATTTTTGAATGCTCAGGTGGTTTACCTTGTTCTCTTCATGAATAACTCCAAGAAATGTCGAACTTATTGCACTGCGATAAATCCTTGGAGCTCAGTGTATCTTTAATTGTATTTTAAAACAATTACTATATATAGAAAATCATTCATGACTATTTGTTGCCTATTTTGAGAACCTCATCCAGTTTTTTCCTATACGGGTCTGTTGTTATGCAGTGTCGGTGCGCAAAATGTAAAATTGGCATGTATTCAGTTCAAGCAGTTTTGCGAGGAGAATAATAAAGAAGGGTTAGTCTTGTTACTCAAGATATGCAATCACATAAATATATAAAAATTCTTTTTTCTCTTAAAATAAGTTATAAATGTCAAAAATCCTCATTTATCGAAAAAGAATGGAGCAATAATTAATGATTTGATTGCTTTAAGTTAATCATTGTCTTTGTTACATCTATGATTTAAAGGCTTGGCATCTCATTCTGTGGCTCTTCTTTGACTTCTACCTATAATGAGAAAAGGATCTCTTTATCAGGTGTCTTAGTGCGTTGAACATGGTCAAACATCAATATTATTCTCTGCGGAGCAAATTTGATACTATGTTGCAGGTAATTCTTTTCTTGTTTGACTGAAAATGCTATGAAAATAGCATGGATGTTCCAGATTTAGTTGGTTATTGTTTATTACAACATCTACTCCTACCAGGCAATTTGTATGGTGAATCATGTCGAGTGTGATATGCAATTTTTTCTCAAAACAATTGTTAGATTCTAGCAAGGAAAAACCATTTTTTTCAATCACTAAAAGTGAACATGCTGGAATTTTCGGTAGGCTCCTTTAATTTTATTATGCTAGGTAAAATATATGTACACTCTGATTTTATATGCTGGTATTATTGTTGTTGGATTACAACAAGTTACTATATACCATGTTGATTGGTTTGGTGTGGACATGGTTTTAATTCATAAAGGTGCTTCAATTTTTTGCCTTTTTGTTGTAAAATTTCCATGCAGATTATCCTGTCAAAAGGTTGAATAAATTAGGATGTCTTTGTAGCAACTCTGTTACGTCACCTTCTCTACAGTCACATCTAATTAAGTTTCAAGGATTCAAAAACTGATTTTCAAATTGCAAATTGTTATTTAAATCTTTGAATATCAAGAGAGTTTTTCCCACTTGAAAAGTGACCTTGAATTGAATGACCTTGGTTATCCTCTAGCTTTTAATTTTTTGTTAGGAAATTATAGGATATATCTTCTCAATCAGACCCATCGGTGGGAGTTTAGTGGACTGGACTGTCCTTTATGTCAACCAGACCCCTTTCGCTTAAGGGTTTTACTTCCATTGTCCTCTATACTCATTGGGTTTGATTTAGTTTTCAATCTCAAGTTTCTGTGCATATGCATTTCTATTTTCTAGTAGATAATGTCAGATGAAATACATTTTGGTGATTTGTTCTTTTTTATCATGAGATTCATTCTGAAGTTTCCATTGGTATGCTTTTATGTTTTATAAGACATAATGGCATATGAAGACTCAGGTGGAAGTTCTGCTTGCTTATTCCTTTCAGATATGAAAGTCATACATAACGGAAGTTTTCACTTACCTTTTGCTGCTTGTAGCTTCACATTCGTTGGATATGACTATTTCAAAATCTATCTGATAGTAATAAATTCTACATGGTTATAGTTCATTTACTACACATAGGCCAACATCTACTTGAACAAATTACATGATTAAATAATTGAATTTGCAACATAGAAATTGTTACCATCTCTTGTTTGTGCGAGCTGTTTGCCATTTTACATAGGAGTAGGTTACTTCCCCCTTGAAAGTAAATCATCATAGGTATATTCTTAATTGTGATGATACTTACATTTGAGGGTTTTTGTTTCATTGTTTTGGCATGCCACTTCCTTTTTTGTGGTTGGCTGCTATGTCTAGTGATCATGAGATGGTAGCAATCCATAATTGCATTGCTATTAGGGTGGGTCTTGTAATTGCCATCTTGCTGGCATTCCTTGTATGGGCTCCCATTTCACCACCAAGCTTGATTGAGGCAATGACAAGGCCTTTCTCATAATACAAGGTGGTTTCGTGAGTTCGCAATCTCAATGAGCCCATCGCTAGAATGTTCAAATGAAGCACAGTTGTTGGTTTCTCGAGTTATCGGTGTTCACTAGATTTCTTTGAGGACATCCCCTTGCATCAGATAAGGGAATGACCATGACATGTTCATCTGAGTTAACTCGGTTTTATAGCTGCCCTTTTTGTTGAAATTACTGCTGCACAAACTAAGCGGCAAAGCCATAGTAGCATGTTTCATATCGTCAAACCACAGTTGATCCAACACCCCCTTAGATTGTTTGAATTTCCATCGCAATTAGAATTCAACATAATGCTAATGCATAACCATTCATGAACCTATAAACTAACTTGTGTCTATTCTTATGCAGCTTGAGCAGAGGATCCAAGCATATGACAGCGAACAACAAAACTAGAAAAAAGCGGCACACACGATATCATATCATCTTGCTCTTCGTGTTCCTAAAAATTGTACTGTTTGACTTCACACATTGGGTTCAAAACATATCTCTGAGACCAATTGGGAACTTGGTAGGTTAGTGATGTT
Source organism: Musa schizocarpa (assembly GCA_900464855.2). Lineage (NCBI taxonomy): Eukaryota > Viridiplantae > Streptophyta > Magnoliopsida > Zingiberales > Musaceae > Musa > Musa schizocarpa. The sequence goes on from LS990916.1 coordinate 20,965,072, forward strand.
AACTAGTCTCATGCATGTCACTGGGAATGTAGAACCTCTTCAATCTTTGTGAAGGACTGACGTTGGTAACTGATTCAAACTTGATATTAAACATCAATAACTTTAACCCGAGTTATTTGTTAACGGGTTGGTCTGATACGATCTGATTAACTCCATTTATTGTCATTGCTTGTTGTTGATTAAGCTCAATGATGAATGAGACTTGTTGGGTATGAAACAGATCGAATTTACAGAAATATTTGACCTATCAAGGTGTTGGTCATTTCGGATCAAATGGGTATCCAAACCCGAGTCTGATAGATGGTAAACGGGTCAGGCTGATCCATCCATTTGCAACAAAGACACGTCATGTTGTTGTGTATATATATATATATATATATATATATATATATATATATATATATATATATATATATATATATATATATATATATATATATATATGTATGTATATATATATATGTATATATATGTATGTATATATATGTATTTATATAGATATATATATGTATGTATATATATATATATATGTATGTATATATATGTATTTATATAGATATATATATGTATGTATATATATATATACATATACATATATATGTATACATATATGTATACATATATATATATATGTATACATATGTGTATACATATGTATACATATATGTATACATATATGTATACATATATGTATACATATATGTATACATATACGTATATATATATATATATATATATATATATATATATATATATATATATATATATATATATATATATATATATATAAGGCTTCCGACAAAGCCGAGTACTCAACTGAACCGATCCGAAGAGTCCCGTGATGGGCCAGGAGGCGACAGGCTTCAAGACGCCGCCGGAGAGGGACCGCCTCGACGCCGCCCGCACCCGCGCCCCCCGCCGCCGCCAGATCCGCAAGACCTTCAATAACCTCAAGATCACCGTCCTCTGCGGCGTCGTCACCATCCTCGTCCTCCGTGGCACTATCGGCATCGGCAGCCTAGCCGGCGGCGGCGAGGCCGACGACCAGAAGGTCGTCGAGGACATTGACCGCATCCTCCGCGAGATACGATCGGACTCTGACCCTGACGACGACGACAAGATCCCTTTCGGCTTCAACTCCGCCGCCGCCCTCAACTACACCTCAGCCTCCGTTCTCGCCGCTGCCGCGAACTACACCCTCGGCCCCAGAATCTCCGACTGGGACGAGCAGCGGCGGCGGTGGTTGGGCGAGAACCCGGGGTTCCCGAGCCGGACCTTCGGCTTGAAGCCGCGGATTCTCCTCGTCACGGGATCCCCTCCCAACCCCTGCGACAACCCAATTGGCGACCACTACCTTCTGAAGGGCACCAAGAACAAGATCGATTACTGCCGCCTTCATGGGATTGAGATCGTCTACAACATGGCGCACCTCGACCGGGAACTCGCCGGGTACTGGGCGAAGCTTCCGCTGATCCGGCGGCTAATGCTGTCGCACCCGGAGGTGGAGTGGATCTGGTGGATGGACAGCGATGCGCTCTTCACGGACATGGCCTTCGAGATCCCTCTCGACCGTTACGCCGCACACAACCTCGTCGTCCATGGCTACCCGGATCTCATTTTCGAGAAGCATTCCTGGATCGGCCTCAACACCGGCAGCTTCCTGCTGCGGAATTGCCAGTGGAGCCTTGATTTGCTTGATGCGTGGGCGCCGATGGGGCCCAAAGGCCCCATTCGCGACGAGGCTGGCAAGATACTGACGGCGAACCTGCAGGGCCGGCCGGCGTTCGAGGCGGATGATCAGTCAGCGCTCATATATTTGGTCTTGTCTCAGCAAGATCGGTGGGGCGACAAGATCTACATTGAGAACTCGTATTATCTGCATGGATACTGGGCTGGGTTAGTGGACAGGTATGAGGAGATGATGGATAAGCATCATCCTGGTTTGGGGGATGAGAGGTGGCCTTTCGTCACCCACTTTGTGGGTTGCAAACCATGTGGTAGCTATGGGGATTATCCTGTGGAGCGCTGCTTAAGCAGCATGGAGAGGGCTTTCAATTTTGCTGATAACCAGGTCCTCAGGATGTATGGATTTGCTCATGGAAAACTGTCTAGTCCTAAGATTAAGAGGACTAGGAAGCAAACATCAAAGCCACTGGAGTTCTTGGATCATCTTAATCTTGAAGCCAGGATAGAAACCAGAGGATGAGCGAGGCCATTATCTACACAAGCATCGTTCTCAGAAATCTCAGGTCTGCGGTGCCTTTTTGTTGCTTCGTTTGATAATATTTTGCTTTATTGTAGTGCAAACTTGAGCCTCTGGTTAAGTCACTACATCTTAAGGTAAAATTGAATATCTTTAGGTTTCAGTTTATTTAGGGTTTTTTATTTGGGAAGGAACATGGAATGGAAGGAAAAAAATTCTTTTGTAAACACCTTAAATGTTTTCTCATACATGTTTTGTAATGATGATGAAAAACTGTTTCAGTGACTATCTTTTCCTTACATGATTGCTATTTAAGATTGTGTAACTCATTTTTCTTTTGTTATATGTGTCAGCTATAGATGACAATGAAACACTTGTGGATGATCACATGAGAAATATACAAAAGTAAAGGAAACCCTTTAAAAAAGAATCTATTCATGAAAAAAGATGATTTACTTATCTGCCATGTTAATATTGCAGTACAATCTTAACTCAATCTTGGTTTCTAGAGTCTATAAAATAATCATAGCTCTTTTAGCGTGACTGATTTCAAAAAGGAAATCAACTTTGACACCAAGAAGGTAATCCTTATGAACACCTTTGAGGTGAACTTTATGTTTTGTCCTCTTTTCATGAGCCTGGACTTCTTTTCTGGAATATTATGTGAAAGATGCTAATCTTTTTATCTTACTTCTCAAGGTTTGTTCCTTCATGTATGTTCACTGTGTCTACATTTAAGAGAGAGATTTAATATTGTCCACAGGTTACTCTACCTCTCTCTGTTTGGTAATACTCGAGTCTTGAAGAATCCAACCCGTGGACAAAGACTTGTTGTTTGGAGTTCCTGGATTTACCTTGTCATTATCTGATCAAATATGCCTACATTCAATAATTTGGATAGAACAGGATTTTACTTAGATGGTCCAAAATACTTTGACCAGATTCACTAATGGTGGTACTTATAAGCTAGACCAATCTAATCTAAGCTTGTCTTGTGACTATATAACATGATATTACATACTCAAAAATTGTTGGAGTTTCGTTTGTTCTCGCCAAGTCCTAATATATATGATTGCCTTACTAGTTCAAGCATCAAGTAATTTAGATTATAGGATAATATCTATAGAGTACTATATTACTTGTAAATACTAGTAGAAGGTCTAAAAATAAGCTAAATAAGTTAAGTGCATGCAATAATCACCCACCCAGTATTTAGTGATAGGCTGTTAAATTATTGCATATTTTGATAAAAGCACAGCAGGAAAGGTTTATTTTAGACTGATAAGAGTGACAGTGAATGAAAACTCAAGAGAAAGCCTGAGAGTTTCGATCAACAGTGACTGAGGACATATGCAACTTCAGAACATATGTATTTAATCTGTGATATTGTTTTTATGTAAAATTACCAGCAAGGAAGATACTAGAATGGCACCTGCATGGTTCCATCTTCCATGTATGCTATGATGATGTTCCAAATAATATGGCCTTTTATTTTTGAGTCTCATGTTCAAATCTGTCTCAAGAATTGCATTTCATACATGGTCTGCGGAGAACTATCAAACTGAAAAAATTCTTTTATTGCTTTTTAATATAATCATTAAAAGAATGCATGAGATGCATAGCTTGGTGCACGAGGCTCCTTGGCCCCCATATCCGTGCTGGTACCTGATGTTAGTTTCTATACCTGGAAGTATTTCAAGCAAATTTGTCGCAAGTGCTAGTTTCCTTGGATGTCATCTGTGGGCCTGTGGCTGCTGTAGAGAAGCTATGTGGCAATAGGCTTTTCCTCCTCTGGAGGGAATGCTTGCCAGATCCTGCATTAAGATTTCTTTGTCTCTACTGCAGGAAGTATGAAATTACATCTAAATAAAACTTCTAAGCAGATGCTATTTTTAGAAAGCTACCTACCAACTTAATTAATCTGTTAATCAGAGGTGATAGATGCTTTAGGAACAAATTAAGAAAGCAGTGATAATAACTAGAATTACACTGATATTGAGAAGCACGGTAATGAAGTAGCAACATTAGCATCATCAGCAAGGAAAACAGCCAGAAGTCTCTTTTACTAAATGCTCCAGGTGCTGTGGCTCAAAATGGTTTAAAATTGATATCTGTTATATCTAATATATAATTACCAAGCATATAGTGTAATCTTTAAATATTTTGCAGAACTCAGGAAATGTTAGTGCTGTTTATTTTGCTGAGGTATGCTGCTGCAGATGCTTGTTTGTGTTTAAAGCCATGAATATTAGATTCTCAGTAAAATAAATATTGAAGTACAAAGGCTAAGAGAAAATTTTGTATATGCTGGTTCATATATTACTAATGATCTTGTGCTAATTAAGAGAGGATTCTTCCATTTTTGATATTGAAGGACTGTGCTCGTTTTGATCTACATATCTGCCGACTCTAGTGAGCTTTCAGGAACTCATAACAATGAATTCTATGTTCATTGTTGATGCTTCATCTGAAACTCTTCCATTTGTTATTTGATGACACGCATCTTGGGCCTTTGTTAGTGATATTCTAGACTGAAGTAGATCAAAAGCCAATTACAGAACTTTTGGAGAAAGAGGTCAGCTCTTCTGCAACTTTATGTACATTTTTTTATTCTTTCTCGTTGGTTCTGTGACAAAATGATTGGCAACTCTTACATCTTTAAGATACTTCTTGCTCAGTTTATTTACATAGTAGATAGATCATTATCTAGAACTTTGTCAGTACTGGTATTCCATCCTAATTTATTGTTCCAGCATGTCCAAGAGATTATACTGTGAATTTGGAAATAAATTGGTAGGATGAATTGATGAATTTCAAATGTTTTCATGATTATTATTTTTTTTAAATTTTTGCGAGTACTAGTTTATGATAAAAAAAATTGGTATACATGCTATGAATTCCTTGGATTTGAAGTTAATGCTGACTAATTGCATCAAGACAGTCCAGGTGCAAAATGTAACCATAAAACCAAAGCATGTCATTTGTGGTGGTAATGATCGTGCACCCTACAGGAGTTCAAAGTTTAAACCACTTTCCAGGAAGCATTATGTGCAGCTTGACACCATAATTTTGTCAGTATTTGCTTGTATCGCAATATAGTGTTACAGGTTTGATGTTATCCAATTCATGCCTGTATGTTCTTTGCCGCAGAGATCCTCCATGCTGCTGAATACCTGCTTTTGGTGGAAGGTGGAGTATCAGCCTCTAACTGGAATTTGTTCTAGTTCGAAAAGGTGACTGAGGAACACTGTCTGATGATTTCTTTAGAAGCAGATTCAGCCCCGTCATCATTTAATCTAAGATTTATTGAACGTTTCAGGATCTCCTATTGCATCAAATGGCTCTTGCTTCAACTATCAATTCGCTATATGCTTGTTTCTCCATCTTGCAGTCCCAACATCGATCTCATCTGCTTAGCAGAATACTGCAACTTGCTTGGGAAACAAATGATAGATTTATAAATATATCATTTTCATGTTTAGAGCACAGTTTTGTTGTAAATTAACTAAATAAAACGTTAGCAATTTTGAATGGAGCTCAACAAACACTGACCATTTGCCCACCGGCATGCTGTTAACCAGGACTAGAAGAGGCTCAACTCATACAGATCAGGTGTAGTGGAGGCAATCAAGTTCAAACTGTTCTCGTAAGTGGAAGTTCAAACTCAGTATTGTGCTCCTATTTACCTAAACTTAGTAGTGATATTAAACTTGTTTTTGGCTATCCTTATCGTATCTTTTAATGATTAAAACGAGTTCATATATGTGCAAGTTAGGCAATCCAGTTGGTTCTTGGAACACCATTGTTTCTTTAGGCTTGTGAGCTCACTGCAGTTCCGCGAGTGTCCTTTTTCTTCTATCAGGTACACTTATGCCTGTCATGCTGCTGTTTCAGGAGCTTCTTTGTCCACACATCTTAAGGCAAATTTCTCACTATTGTTCTAAATTAGTCCTCAGTTTTAAGTTTTCCTTGCAGAGAACTCCCCCTTTTTAATAATGTAATAGTTAATCTTTCTTTCTTAATTAATTTCTTCAAATAAATCGGCTTAATTCATAAGCAGGTATTTAGTAGACTGGTTTAAAAAATATTGTATTCAGTGAATTCTAGAAGAGTTAGCCTAACTAGTAAATATTTTGTCAGATCATCACAAAATTTTAGTATCAAGACTTGTTTTACAAAAAAACGTTATTAATAGATTAAATCAAATAATAATTGTGATGACAGTGATGTGCCAAACAGCAAATAACATTATTACAGGTAGAGTTTGCGAGGGCTAGCTTATTAATGCATCAACTGCATATGAAATGTAGCTTTGCGCGTATATTTTTATTGATACGAATTGTTTATATTTTAGTGTCAAAATAGTATCCAATTATCGTAAAATTTATTTCATCTTATTTGACCCTCAAATTATCACTCAAAACTTGTGTGTTTTGATTGATTTCTTGGTCAATTATACTTTTCGCATTAATTACATTGTCTCATTTTTACCCGTTGAAAATTTTTAAGATTTAATTTAGTAATAATAGTAACTATGAAATTATAGAATATTAAGGTACTATCGGTTCAATTAGAGGAAAAACTGAAACGAAAATAATATGTATTACTTTTAAGGATATTTTTATCATTTAAAAATGAGGTACTCTTGTTAAAAAATTTCAAGATACTCTATAGGAAAAAAAAAATGGAAACTTAAAGTTATGCAAGGAATTCGGACATATATATATATATATATTTATGTGTGTGTGTGTGTAAAACAACGCTAGAGTTACTTTAGGGTTTTTATTTTTTATATTTTATTACTTCAAATATGTTAAAATTAATCACTTCATAGGGTGGTTAACCTCACTTCGTTTATGGATATTAACACAATATTTAGAGGGATAAGCACGCTATATAAGAATTTATGGGGGTGAATGCGTTATTGCCAAACTTTTCAATGATGAATATGTAAATGTTCTTACATTATTCCCCTCGTGAGCTGTCTAATTTACCATTTTGCCACCCCATCAAGTCACTCGGCTGCTCCAATCGCCCGCCACATCAACGCCCCCTTTCCTCTGTTAAAGTCTCTGCTTCCGCTCTCCGGATCGACCCCGTCTCCGCAATCGCATCCATGGCGGAAACGGAACCCTTCTCTGTCCTCTTCGTTTGCCTCGGTACTTTCTCCCGATTCCCTAAATCGATGTCTTATTCTGGTAGCTGCGACTTCTCACTCGGCTGATCTCTTGTCAGGGAATATCTGCCGCAGCCCCGCCGCGGAGGCCGTGTTCACGGATCTCGTGCGGAAGAGGGGAGCGGAGTCCAAGTTCAAGATCGACTCAGCCGGCACCATCGGTTTCCATGAGGTAGTTTTTCATCTGCAAAACGAGATTTTTCCTTTTGTTCTTTAAAGTGCGTATTGTATCGTGCAAGGGTAATCCTGCGGACCCACGGATGAGGGCCGCTGCGAAGAGGCGTGGGATCGATGTCACCTCGATATCGAGGCCGATAAGACCCTCGGACTTCAGGGAATTTGATCTCATATTGGCCATGGACAAGCGAAATAGAAGTGCGTCGTGCGTTTGTCTTCTAATTGTTATGGTACAGAAGTCCGAGTTCTGGTAGCTTGATGGTTCGTGAACTGATTCATTACCTATGTTTTAGAGGACATATTGAGTGCTTATGGGAGATGGAGATCTAAGGAACCTCTACCAGAAGATGCTTCCAAAAAGGTTAGTTTCAACTTACTTTTCTCATTCTGTGCATTTGATGTTCCTTGTTCTCTATTTCTTTAATATGGTAGTCAGTACAGTTCGCATACCGTGAACGTTAATTTTGAAAAGCCAAATTATAAGGTGGTCTCATGTCCTAGAAGAATTTTTACTTTTTTTTTATAGTCAACCTTTCCATTCTGTTTGAACCAAATGAATATTTCTTGTTCTTTTTTCCTATATTAGAAGTAATCTCGCCTTTTGCTCTTCACTTTCTTCTCCGAAGAGTTGGAATGGCGTGTTTGGGTTTATTGTGTGTTGCCTGAACTGATTACACAACCATCACTGCAAGTTCTTTAATAACAAAAGAATCTCATAGTTCTATAAGCTGGAGGCATAATGTCAACCAGATAGTTTATGGCCTTGACTTTTGTGTAAAGGATAAGAGCAAAATTATATTTTAAGAGAATCATATTAAGAAATTTAATAGCTTTTTCATGCTCTCTGTAACTGACATGCTTATAACCATGAAGTAGTTACAAAATAATGCAATTTCTTTTATCTCCTAAAGTTTGTCCCACTGCTCTCCCTGACCTTTGTGTAGAAACAAAAAATTCCAAAAATAAATTTTTCTGGCACCATCTAAAATGGTATTATTGGTGGTGTCACTTTCCTTGATTTTTCTTGTTTGTATAATCAAATGATAATATGTTCCATATCTTGATTTTTCTTGTTTGTATAATCAAATGCTAATATGTTCCATATCTGAAATGCTGTAAACGCCTACTGCGTCTGTCACTTTAGTGCCTTGGCTCAAAACTTGAGCTAGCATTATTAGAGTTTCTTCCTTTACCTCTTTTGTCTCTATGCACAGGGACTTTCTGCTGTACGTTATTATTAACATGTCATTGTGAGCCATGGCTATGGTTTCCAATGACAATATTATTTTTAATTTATTAAAAAATATTTTATTACAAACCAATCAATAATAATTGGTTCATGAAAAAGTTATAGACAAACTTGCATCTTATTATATTATCCAAATCCATTAACTCTTATGATTTGCAGAATATGATTGGATAGTAGAAAATTTTTCGCAAAGAAATTGAATCTTATAATGTATATGCGATGACGATTAGTAAAAAAATTGATACGTACAAAGCTTCCTTAAGATTGATCTTCGTGGATATAATCTTGACCATTTGAAGTCATTCTGTGTATGAGGCTTTGTTTCTAGTCAAAATCTTCATGCAGGTTGGTTCCTCTACTCGTATGACATAAGACAACCCTCTGAAGTAGCATTTATAAATTATACTAGTTGAGAACTTTAGGATTAGGAGTCCTTTCTGAAGATAAGTCTTTTTTCTTTTAGGACTCCTTAATGCATTTTTATGATTAAGTCTTTTATAAGACAATTACTTTTAAGTCCACAAGTACAAAGATGGAGCACTGAAAATTGGTATACTTGTTTGTTTAGTTTTGTGATTTTTTGTCTTTTTCTTTTATTTTTCAGGTTAAGCTCATGTGCTCCTTTTGTAAAAAACACAACGAAGCGGAAGTTCCAGATCCTTATTATGGAGGCCCACAAGGTTTTGAAAAGGTAATTAAGAAGAATTGCTGCTGAATCAATGTTTATAAACATCACTTTTGGGTCAATATTTGTAATTTCATATTTAAAAAATTATTATTAAATGTCATTAAACTCTATGGCTGATTTTAATTGGAAATAGGATACATAAATGCTTCCCCTTGCTTCTTCTTCATCCATGGCTCATTATTATGAGCAGTCCAAATATGGTATGGTATTACATCGAGCAGTTTTTTTAATACAAGATAAGTCTCAACTATCCAAGGTGTATAATTATGAGCAATCCAGATACAGTCTTACGCCAAGGTTTTTTTTTTTTTTTTTTTTTTTGGGTAGGAATTAAGTCTCAACTCTCCATTCTTTATCATATAACTGATCAACAAATTTGTAAACCACTTGTGCTCTACATTATGTTTTATTCAGGTGCTAGATCTGCTGGAAGATGCCTGTGAATCATTATTTGACAGCATCATGGCAGAGAAGAGTCAAACATCAGTATCATAGTTCCTTGAGGCAGAGCGATAAGGAGAGTCACTGCTCATAATAAACAACTCGTGGCCTTCATGGGTGATCTCGTTTATTTTCTGGCTATTGTGATAAGCGATTCATATTTTGCTTATTGATTGTGATTCTTCAAAGTAGCAGATCAGATATTTGTTAAGCCACTTGATTTTTCCGATGGTGAAGTGTTGAAACAAATCACTGGTAGATAAAAGTTGTTCCTAAGAGTTCTCTGTAAACGACACATGGATTAATGTATTGTCTTTTGTTTGGAATATTTCAGATGATGTTGTAGAAACAGTACTTATTTCTAGGTTGCTATGGTTTGTACCTGTTGGCATGTAAACCAAGAATGGCTTCTAGCTATTATCTTCCATGTGCACTGGCCAAATATTGCATCTATTGATGGATTTAAACATTTTGGAAATTCGAACATTATGGATTTTCTGTTCTTACTATGTTTCTATAATCTCTCTCTTTTCTTTTCCTCCTAACTTATAGTCTGTTCCATATGAACTATATGTGGAAAATGTGCAAACTCATCTCTTTTATAATACTGTTGAATCTAGTTGTCACAGAAATTGATGATGGTTGCTATCGATGGAGAAGATGAAAGGAAGTCCATGTTCACTGGCCTTCTATTCAAACGTCCATTTGTTTCTATCCTTCCGAATGCTGCTAGGTAAGTAAAAGTCTCCAATTTTATGCAAGCATCAGAAGCAGATAGCTGTTTTCCCAAAGAGTAGATGATTATTGGTTTCCATTTCAACTATTCTCTATATTTTGGATTGAATGAACTAATTTTTACAGGAGAAATGTGTCTGATTTCTGAATATAAAATTCAAATATTTTTGGAAATCTGATGAACAACAGATGGTGACTTTCTTGCTTTCTAATCGATGTGAGACTATATTTTACATTAAAGGTGATTAATGATGCATCTACCTCAGGGATTCATTTCATGCACATAGGATAAGCCGGCCTATGCGATGGAGTACGAAGACAAAGTGGGCTCTTTATTTTTCTTCGGTGAATGAGACAAAAAATTGGATCTTGAAAGCTTCTCCATCCTATGTATCAGAATATAAGTTTCGAGCAATACAAAAATGCTATTTAAATCGGTGGCATTCAAAAGGGTCACTGATCCCCACATCACATCGATCTTGATATAAAAACAAATAGAATAGAATATAATGCTTGAACATTGGGATTTCAGAACTTGGTTGTGCTTTGTTTGCGTGCGGCGGAGTTGACATATACAAGTGTTCATTCTGGTTTGGAGGCTTCCATCCATGAAGAATCTATATGATAACTATTTAATGTAAGTAAATTGATGCCTTGTCAAATTGCATATATATCTCCATATTGATGCCGATAATTTTTTATTTAATTAAATATCGATAATTATTCAACGGTATTCTACGTATAATTTCTTGATGAGAGTGTATATGTAGACCCTTGGAAGACTTCTCAGTCCAAACATACCACGCGATAATAACACGAGTAAGTATTGCACGTTATACTAATCTATAAACTATCGGTGGAATGCTCAAATTAAACTCATGCGTAAGAGCATATTATTGCATATACGGATCACGAGACAGACTAAGAATGATCCCTTCGAACATCTATCTATCATCGGCGTTAAACAGTTTACTCAGAACAAGTTGGAACAAAAGATATTTAGTTAATATTAAAAATAATAATATTTATACTAATTAACTGATTACTTCACACGCCACCAAAGCCAACCGCAAGACACCCGATTCAAGTCTCCCTCTCACCCCGCCTTCCTCCATCCCTCAATTATATATAAGCGTATAGAGAAAGAGAGCAAGTAGCGGACACCAACGAGAAAGAGGGAGGAGTTCCGGCGGCCGGTCTCCATGGCGAGCGAGCTGACTCGGAAGAACAGCAGCAGCAGCAGCAGCAGTAGCCGGCGGAACAGGGCCGGCGGCTACCAGGACCCGGCGGACGTGCTCCGGCAAAGGAGCATTGCCGCTGAAGAAGGGGACGAGAGGGAGAGCCTCATGTGGGCGGCGCTGGAGAAGCTGCCGACGTACGACCGCATGCGAAAGGGGATCATCCGACAGACGGTTGACGGCGGAGGCGCCCTCTGCAGCGAGGTCGACATCCACCGGCTTCGTCGCCAGGACCGGAAGCTCCTTCTCGATCGCATCTTCAAGGTGGTGGAGGAGGACAACGAGCGCTTCCTCAAGCGCCTCAGAGACCGAATGGACCGGTGGATTTCTTCCCCCGCACGGGTTCTCTTTTTCTTGAATTCGAGATTTTGTTCAAGAATCGGCAACATTGTGCAATTTAATTTGACCAATTTCATGATATCTATGACTAGTTTTGGACGGGGATGTGTTTCAAAAATTCATCTCGTTCTTGAATCATGCAGCCTTTAGGTTGGAGGTCTTTTCATGGTTGGTTTGACATATCTGAGCATGGAACAGGGTGGGACTGGAGCTTCCGAAGATTGAGGTCCGATACGAGAATATATCAGTGGAGGCACAAGTTTATGTCGGTAGCAGAGCACATCCTACCCTGTGGAATGCCACTCTAAACGTATTAGAGGTACTAAGATTCCATTTACTGTTTGTGAGATCTGAATGAGAACTAGAGGTAATAAAGTTTCTCTCCCGATCTGAACTGGATAAGGCAGAGAAAAACTCCCCAGAGATTTAGTTCAGAACAAACAACAAAAGGAACAAATAGTAAAGAAAGACTGGACTAGAAGAAACGATAAAATAAATTAAAACAGAAGTGAGAAGAAAGAAAAAATTGGAGAAAGAGAGAGGTAAAAGAAACATCTTATCATTCACTTATTTGTATTTCATCTCTGTTGGTTTTCTCTATACGGGGATTATAATTCCTAGTTCAGGACTCCTGTTGCTAGAACAAACACAATCATCAGTTCATATTTTATGATTTCAAGTCTTGGCCAGGAGTGGATTTTGTGACCTTGTTTTGGTGTTTCAGGTACTTGCAATTAACATTTTAAGCTCCGTGACCAAAACGTTTCATATGTCATAACCTTTACTTTACCATTATCTTCTACTTTGGAAATCTGGTTTTAGTCCAATTTAACATAATAACCAAGTAAGCTGCTTTAGAGGAGATACATATTTTTTTTTCCTGAACATTTATCTGGTTTCACTTCTTCCAGAAATTATGCTAGGGGAAATTCAGGAATCGATTTTGTCTTTTTCTCAAACAATTAATCATAAAATCTTTTGGGTCCATATGATGTTTCTTTTCTGCTTCCTGATGTGGACATTCAGGGCATTGTTGGTCTTCTACAACTTTCTCCATCTAAGAGAAGGACAAAAAAGATTCTTAATGATGTCAGTGGAATCCTGAAGCCAACAAGGTATGTGAACAATTTTTCTGGAATATTTTGCCTGCGATACGTTTAATGATTAATTGCTTAAGAAAAAAAATTACGATCCATATCTTTATTTTTTTCAGTAAAGTAATGAAAATCTGCAGACATCAAATTCCTGCCTGTTTTGGTTTTAAAATCTTAGGAAAATTGGTTGAAACAAATTCTAAAGCTTTTCAAGAGATGTAGCATGTTTGTATGTTCTTGTAGCTTTGGAAACATAATATTGGTACTATCTTAGCATTCACTTTCAGATAAAGAATAAGAACTATATATGTGGTTTCCTAAATGCTTAAACTAACGAGAAAGGACCTGGTAATGTATTTTAGCTTTAACATGTCCCTTGACGGTACAAACCTGATAAAAGGATCAAGGCCTACATATAAATATAAGTAAAACAATGGTTGAGCAAGCCAAGATTCATCCTCATTACCTGCTCTAAATCATCTTATAAGTTTAGTTGGGTGACCAATTCTCCCAAGAGCTCTCTCTCTCTCTCTCTCTCTCTCTCTCTATCTATCTATCTCCATATATATATATATATATATATATATATATATATGTATGTGGAGCCCAATACTAAATTTGAACCAAACTTCACTTACCAAGAGTTAAAAAGAATGACAGCAAATTTCTAATTGTTTTCCTGCAAGAATTAGAGTCCAAATAATCAGACATCAAATCATGCCATGCAATGTTGTTTCATTGAGGTGAAAATTGGGTTTCTAGACTTATAGGGCTCTATGGACTGAGTGTAAAACAAGAATCTCAGTTGTTTTAAATCTAATCCACTCTCAGGATGACATTGCTTCTTGGACCTCCAGCCTCAGGGAAAACAACACTCTTGCTTGCCCTGGCTGGGAAACTTGATAAAAATCTAAGGGTGCGCTTCCTCAATTTTTTGCAGCATGCATGAACATGCAGTTCTCTTACAATGTTTGATAAACATGCATGGACAGCTTTATATGATCTATAGGAATGTGCATTTGATATCTTTGCTTTGCTAGCAGGAATCTGGTAAGATCATGTATTGTGGTCATGAACTTTCAGAATTTGTTCCCCAGCGAACCTGTGCATACATTAGTCAGTTAGACCTACATAATGGTCAGATGACAGTTCGAGAAACCTTGGATTTCTCAGGACAATGCATGGGTATGGGAACAAGGTATGAGATGCTGTCAGAATTGTCAAGACGAGAAAGAGATGCAGGAATTAAACCAGATCCTGAGATTGATGCATTCATGAAGGCTACTGCAATGAAAGGGCAGAAAGCGAGTGTAGCAACAGATTACATCCTTAAGGTTCATGCCTACATCTTCATTGAGCAAATTCAGTTTTTGTCAAGCTGCTACTGGCAATGCTAATTCCTGATATTCTTCCAAACAGGTACTTGGTCTGGATATATGTGCAGATGTCCTTGTTGGTGATGGGATGAGACGAGGCATCTCTGGAGGACAAAAGAAGCGGGTGACAACAGGTATGCTGCAATGATTGTCCATTGCTATAGGAACAGGACTGCAATCAAGTGTCATATGCAAACTTTCACTTTCATTCACTAACCTTTTTTACCTGAAATGCTTTGGCATCCTTTTTTCTTTAAATAAAGTAATTAATTTTCACTTTCTTCGATACTTCTTGGACATACATATAAGTACCACAAAATCCTCAATTTCCTATCAACAAAATCCATTTAGCTCCAGGGTTGTTCATTGCATTTTATTCACTGAACAATTTATACAACTATAAGCCAATAAAATATATTTTGGCATCAAATTTGCAGGGTTTCAAGAATTCTGCTACTGCCATTTCCCAGAAACTATATGTTCCACGCAAATTATGATCGGAACAGAAAAACCTGTGCTAGTGGTCACAGAATAAGAAAAAAATATTAGGGGAAGCTCCTGTTTGCATCTACAACTCAAGCACCACATTGAAGAACAATGTTTTATTTTGTTTTTGTTTTTGTTTTTTTTCTTTCAGTAAGATATAGTATGTAACTATCCTGTCAACCATATCTCCAAGATTGTGGGGTTGAGCATGTTGATAAGCATAAAAATCATTTATTTTAGTCTGGGTATTGGGGTTTCTGCCCTCATGTCTAGTTTGCTTTCTTTCTAGCTTATAAAATTGTTTTATCTTCAAAATTTATAATAATAATGTCTCAAGATTTATTGAATAATTCTTTCCTTACTTTGGAAATAAGCCGGTAAATATTTTTGTTCTGTTTTGACTTTTATCTTGTTGTCCTTTATAATTGCATGTAGAGAAGAATTAGGCTATTGTTTCTTTGGTTGCAGGAGAGATGCTGGCTGGACCTGCAAGAGCACTCCTCATGGATGAAATATCTACTGGACTTGACAGTTCCACCACATTCCAGATAGTCAGGTTCATCAGACAGATAGTTCATGTCATGGATGGAACAGTGCTCATGTCTCTTCTTCAACCTGCACCTGAGACATTTGCACTTTTTGATGATGTTATTCTACTGTCTGAGGGGCAAATAGTCTATCATGGTCCTCAAGAGAATGTCCTTGAGTTCTTTGAGTCTGTGGGTTTTAGATGTCCTGAAAGGAAAGGAGTTGCAGACTTTCTTCAAGAGGTAACTTCAAAAAAAGATCAAGAACAGTACTGGTGTAACAAGGACCAACCTTACCAATATATTTCAGTCTCCAAGTTTGTGCATCTTTTCAAGTCATTTCGTCTTGGGCAACAGCTTTCAGAGGACCTAAGTGTTCCTTATGATAAATCTAGAACCCATCCTGCTGCACTCACAACAGGGAAATATGGCATTTCTAGCTGGGAGCTCCTTGAGGCATGTTTATCAAGGGAGTGGTTGCTGATGAAACGCAATTCATTTGTCTATGTTTTTAAGACTTCCCAAATTACCATACTCTCATTGATGGCCATGACTGTGTTTCTGAGAACTAAAATGCCCCACCAGACAATTCCTGATGGTAACAAGTTCAATGGTGCACTCTTTTACAGTTTAATTAATGCTATGTTTAATGGAATGGCAGAACTATCAATGACTGTTTACAGGCTGCCAGTGTTTTATAAGCAGAGAGATTTCTTGTTTTACCCTCCTTGGGCTTTTGGCTTGTCATATTGGCTCCTGAAAGTACCTCTTTCCTTGTTGGAATCTGGAATATGGACTATTTTTACATATTATGTGATTGGTTTTGCTCCTGCTGTAGGGCGGTAAGTACTACAAAATTTGCTATTATCCCTACTAAAGCACTTACAACACTTTGGTACTGGATGAGATGAAGTTCCATGTTCTTCAATTCTTTTCCAATTACATATATATATGGAAAATAAAAATTTACCGTATCAAAATTTCCTAATTTGGCAGGTTCTTCCGTCAGTTTTTGGCACTTTTCCTTGTACATCAAATGGCTCTCTCTCTTTTCCGTTTCATTGCTGCAGCTGCAAGAACTATGGTTATAGCTAATACATTCGGAACTTTCGCTTTGCTTATTGTTTTTGTGCTAGGAGGTTTTGTCATCTCTAAAGGTTAGCAATCTTCTGACAGATAAATATTTGATTGTCTCCTTGTACCTGATCTCTTATAAATAAATGTATAGATCAAAGTACGCAATTTCGAATAATATCGTCCGGTACGGGCTGTACGTACCGATCCGTTAGCTTACCGGTATACGGACCGTCCGTTATTGGGCGGAAAAAAAAAAAAATATATATATATAAATATATATATATATATATATATATATATATATATTATAAAAGGCGGCGTCGCGTTGCCTTTTTGGCGAGGTCGCCGAGGCGACGCGACGTAGCCTTTTATAAAAATATTATATATATATATATACATATACATATACACATACATATACATATACATATACCGCTCGGTATATATATATATATATATATATATATATATATATATACCGAACGGTATACTGCTCGGTATACAGTTTCGTACCGTACCGAGTGAACGTTGAAATTCCAGTATGGTACGAAATTACATACCTTGGTATAGATACATGAGAACCTTTAGTATATTAATTAGTAACTGATGTTTCAATACTCAAGTTGGAATCTGCTGTTTAATTGTTGTTAATATCCTTCTCTAGTCTTTAGTTTCTTGTGGGATCATAACTCAGCTCTGTCCTTTAAATGTGTGAGCAGATGACATCAAACCCTGGTGGATATGGGGCTACTGGAGTTCCCCATTGATGTACGGGCAAAATGCTCTAGCTATCAATGAGTTCCTTGATCCGAGATGGGGCGCTGTAAGATTTTATTCATGTAACTTTTTTCTGAGTGCTATGTACTAATAGTTATGCATGTAAAGTTTATCAAAGGGAAACACTGACATATCCAGATTTTGGTAATTATGAATGCATGATCATTAATAAATGAACTTCCAAATTCAGTAAATGCTTTCTTTATCTCTGTTTCAGCCAAACAATGACACAAACATACATGAAGCAACTGTAGGAACAGCTATTCTAAAATCAAGGGGAATGTTTGTAAATGGCTATTGGTATTGGATTTCTGTTGGGGCCCTCATAGGGTTTGCTATTCTGTTCAATATATTGTTTATCCTTTCACTTACTTACTTGAACCGTAAGTTTTAGTTCTCCATTAATTTTTCAGCTCTTTTATTTCATTGCTCGAGTATAACTCTCACATACACTAAATTTTCTTCATTGTAGCTATTGGAAGTTCTAAAGATATTATTGATGATGAGGAATTAGAAAGTAAGAAAAAGAATAACTTATTATCAGACAGAAGTGAGAGGTTTGAATTGATAGAACGCAGAATGGGGTCTGCTACACTTGATATAACAGGTTCGCTGATCTAACAGTTGTCTCTTTTAGTTTAACATTGATGCTTATTGTATTCTTAATTCTAGAATTGAAGTATGAGAGCCTTTGATGATTAGATACTCAACCATTATGATTTAATTTCTAATATACTGAGATAAATTTTAAAAATCAAGTCGCATACCATCATCATGGGTTGCAATGTTTATGACATTAAAGTAGTCCAATAGCTAATGACAAATGGAAGCAATAGCTATGGCCAACAAACCAGGTCAAGTGTAGCTAATGACTGTCAATCTCTTAATGGGTTTTTGTATCCATTTAGCAGCAGTGCTCTTCAGGCTAATTATATTCTTAATAAATGATTCATTTTCAGTTTTGCTTCAATTATTTTAAAGTTTCTAACTTCTTTATATGCTGACATAGCTGCAGGAAGGAGAAACAGCTCTGATAATTTTAGTTCTTCAGTCCATCCCAATAGGAGGGGAATGGTTTTGCCTTTCCAGCCACTTTCTCTTGTTTTCAGTCATGTGAACTACTATGTTGACATGCCAGCAGTAAGTCAGTAATCCCAAATTGTTATTTAAGTTCTTCAAAGATCAAACAAGTTGTTGTAGGCCATATAACTCCTTTATGAAAGATGCTTCTTTCAATGGCCACTCTCCATTGATTTACATTACAACCTTAAGTGGTTCACAAACAACTGCTTATTGATAGAAATAATATAATCATGTACTTCCTTATTGAATTAATAGGATCATTGCTGAATGAATTATAGACATTTATTCTGGTGCATATCCTTCCATGACGATTGATAGGCTAAATTATCCGTAGAATCTATGGCTGCTTAGATGATTGGCTACCTGAACTTCTTTAGTTCATCCTGAATAATGCATTTAATGTACTTTCTCATGGGCAACAGCTTTATCTAGTTTCAGAAAATATATGCTTCTACCTTAGTTGTTTCACAGAAATATAGGAAACAGTTCACCATCTTTATCATGAAATTGTACATGATTGAAAATACTTCTCAGTAATTTCATTTGGTATGAGATTCTGTCTTCTTCAAATCCTTCCTTTTTGATTCTTAATAATGTACCATCAGAAATCTCACTTCACGTCTTCATTACATTACCTAATTGCACATGCATGAGTTAACAAATGCTGCTAAGATGAAAATATAAACAGTTGTCATCTAATCTTGAAGCACTATTTCAGTCATTATTGTTCAGAGCAGCAAAAAATTAAAGAATTTAACAAGATAAACTTTTCCTCTCTCTGCATCAGGAAATGAAGAGCCAAGGAATTGAGGAAGATCGTATCCAATTGCTGACCGATGTAAGTGGTGCATTTAGGCCAGGAGTCCTGACAGCATTGGTTGGAGTGAGTGGAGCAGGAAAGACTACATTGATGGACGTGTTGGCAGGAAGAAAAACTGGTGGTTATATTGAAGGAAGCATCAGTATTTCTGGTTATCCTAAAAAGCAAGAGACCTTTGCTAGAATAAGTGGTTACTGTGAACAAAATGATATTCACTCACCACATGTGACTGTTTATGAATCACTCATCTACTCTGCTTGGCTGCGTCTTGCCCCAGAAATAGACAAGCAAACACAACAGGTCTGTTACAACATTCGATGTATCTGTTCTTTGTACAAGTTGGTAATGAGTTTTAAAATTTGCACAGATTCCATTTTGACTAAAATATTATATTTTCTCTCTGACACCAAAATGCTTTATGTATGTTTGTAGATTTGCAATGACCAACAAAGTTTTACCACTTTCTTCAAGCCATCAATATCTTTTTGTTTTAATGTTCGAACTATTTTGTTCTCATGGTAAGAAATGAACTGATTGAATCCATTCATATGATCTGGAATTACAAGTGTCAATCCAATAATTAATGGCAATGCCTCTGTAGGTATTAAAATCATGAATCACTAGTTTCATTAGTGTAAGGAAGTCTGAAAATAAAGATTCATATTGATTAGATATTGAGAAACAGTAGAAACTCAACTGGTGGTTTCCTTTATCTGGATATATATATACTATGTAAATATGTCTGGTCTTGGTCAGATTAGGAAATTTCTGCTTAACTAAGATCATATCATGGTTCTTGTATTGGATCATACTTGAAAAATGAGCTATGAATAATCTAAAGATAATTCTAAATTAAATGTCTTTTTTACACTTCCAAAATTCTTACATTGACATATCCTCTTTCATGTCAGGTTATCAATGACTGTCCTTAACAAAGGAAAATAACTGTCAAGAAACATGTTGACTGACTAGCTTTTACTTGCTTATGTTCACATAGATATGTTTGTGCTTTGAAGGGAGACGTGCCTGCATGCATGTGCTCTTTTTCCTTTTTCTTTTGGTCCATCGTTTAACAGAACTAACAGTTCTGTGTTTCCGTGATGTAGATGTTCGTGGAGGAGATTATGGAGTTGGTGGAACTTGATATATCGAGAAATGCTTTGGTTGGCCTTCCAGGGGTGGATGGTTTGTCAACTGAACAGCGGAAGCGACTCACAATTGCCGTTGAGTTGGTTGCAAATCCATCCATTATCTTCATGGATGAGCCAACAACAGGTCTTGATGCTAGAGCTGCAGCCATAGTTATGCGGACAGTGAGAAACACAGTGGACACAGGACGAACTGTTGTTTGTACAATTCACCAACCAAGCATAGATATTTTTGAAGCTTTTGACGAGGTTCTTGTTCCTTTAATTTAATTTCACATAAAAGTTGATCCTACTTCCCTTTGCACCTAACACAAAATTGATTCTTGAGAGACTTTATTTTTCTCTTTCCAGCTACTTTTGATGAAGAGGGAAGGACAAGTTATATATGCTGGATCCCTTGGTCGTCACTCTCACAAACTTATAGATTATTTTGAAGTGAGTTTCCTTTTGTATAATATAAAAGCTCCTTTGGATATGAATATCAACAATTTAATGATTGAAAAAACTCAAACATTTTACTTGATTGATTGCAGAACTAGTTACTTAAATTTCCTACAACTTTGTCAATCTAGATATTTCTCTTCAAGAATTACCATGGGTCCAACTGTGAAGTTCTGGGAAGGAAATTTTTTTACTTTGCCTGCATTCATTGTTATGTATGTTCTGGTCCAAATGTCCAATTTTCTTTTTTTTTTTTATGACTATGCTCTTTCAGACTTCTTCTGGGAAAAGTTTTACTTTGTTCAATTTTTGAAGTAGAGAAAGTCCTATAAATGCTTAAACTATTGCTTTTTCTTTAGACTGAAAGTACAAGTTTAGTGAAAAAAAACTCTCCTATTGCTGGAGTTCCAACTTAACATGGAACTGTTTCCTATATCAAGTGTTATAGTACATTTGTAAATCGCCATTTTGAAAAGCATATTTCTTTCTTCTTGATTTGGTTAATAGTTCATGTCCTACTCGTTTCATTCTATCATATATATCTTGCCATTATATCATATCTGTTTTACTTTTATTTTGGTGAATTTATATATTTTTGCACACATTTCTTCAACTCTTTTAATGGTTTGCTATGTCCCGGTGCCACATTATTATTATTATTATTATTATTATTATTATTATTATTATTATTTCAAAATACGGGACCAAAAGGAAATAGCCTTTGAAGCAAAGAGAAGGCCCAATGATATTCTATCTGTAAAATAGGGCAATGGGTATATATATATATATATATATATATATATATCCCTTGAGTTAGGGATGTCCTCAAATTACCAACAGAAATAATGTAAGAAGAGATAGAAAAAAGATTTGAAGGTAGAGATATGGTAAGCAGAAGAGCAAGAATTAGGAAGATCAGAACCACAAGCTTACATGACCATTTATCTTGTAACAAAATCTACTCCTAAACTGACAAACAAAAATGACTTCCTTTATAAACTATTAATTATTTGACTAAAAAATAAGTCCAATGCATTAGAGTAACTTTGGAAGTTCTAGACAGGATAAATGACCTAAATTTAAACTAGACCTAGTTGTCTTCTGTCCTACATCTCATTGTTTTTTCTTTTACCGGCAGGATTACCATTAGGTTCAGTTTGCATTTTTTTCTTAGTTCTCTGAAATCTTTTGATATATCAAGCGAGATACAGTAACACCTTATGACATGAGGCAAAATTAACATAGATTTGTGACTTTTGTCCTTTTACACCCTTCTCATTTCTAGATTATGGTGATATTTCATAGTCTTATAGGTGCAACTATGGCCTACACAGATATCAGCAATCTGACTCGTTTCAAGAAAACCCACATTTAATTATCACTCACTGAGAAAATTTTCCTGCAGGCAATTGCAGGGGTTCCCAAGATTACTGAAGGTTATAACCCTGCAACGTGGATGCTGGAAATAAGCTCTCCTTCGGTTGAGACTAGCATGAATCTGGATTTTGCTGAAGTTTATGCTCGTTCCCCTCTTTATCAGTAAGTAGATGCCATATGTTTTTGTTAGCAAACATACATCAAATCAGTTATTTATCACCGCTTTGTGTCATTCAGGAAAAATCAGCAACTTATCAAAGAATTGAGTATTCCTACATTAGATTCGAAGGATCTATCTTTTCCTACAAAATATACCCAGAGTTTCAGTACTCAATGCAAAGCTTGCTTTTGGAAACAGTACTGGTCTTACTGGAGAAACCCTCGATACAATGCTACCCGCTTGTTCATGACGATTGTCATAGGCCTTATTTTTGGCACCATGTTTTGGCAAAAAGGTGGAGAGATGTAAGCTTTTGACTTTTCTCTGGCATTTATGTTCATGTTGCTTGATGCAATCTATAGGGATAAAAGGTCAACAGTATATTTGAGCAGTATAAGCAGAAATTTCTTTCTAAATTTATGAAGTTCCATTAAATACATGATCTTCCTGACTACTGATCTATTTAAACTATGTAGATGCCCTTCTTTACTGGAAATACTGTTCCTAAACAATTGCCTCAGTAACCAAATGTGATTGATAATTCCCTCACTTCAAAATTCAGTAGGATTTTAGTTCAAAATTCCAAAGGCTTCCACTGGCACCTACCTCATGTGGTGCCATTTGAGTTCAGTTCAGTTGTGAGCCACATCTAGATGAAAGGGTGCTTATCTTCTCTGACTAGTTCTGAAGCCTTTATATTATGCTTATGCATGTTTGGGTAATAAAGTCATCAGCATGCCTTTGTCCTGTATGCCCCACCTGATCTTCTTAAGCTGTTATTTACATCTGACCTATCTAATATTATGTAAGATAGATTGAGAAGTGGTTTAATTTTTTTCTATATGCTTAAATGATTTAGTAAACTAATGATCAGTTTATAACAGAAAGAAACTTCTAAACTTCAAGAAAATAATTCAAACTAATTTATTATTGAAATAGTTGAGATCTTGCAACCCAAGTTGTCAGTTACATATCCAAGCTTTTAAATGAATTTGAGTTTATAGAATATTGTTCATAATTGAAATCATGTTGAAAGCCTCCTCTCCCTCTTTGCCAGTATGTGAACCTGCTGCAAGCCTTGACAAATAATGGCGGTACATGCATGTGCTGTTGGTTGGCTTGGATCTGACATATTTTTAGCAGCAAATTTAGCCCTTTATCTATCCCTCTTGATGAAGTTGTTCAAACGCATTGGTTAGATAAAATCAAACTGCCTTAATCTTTGTGATTTAATTGCAAGCTAGAAGACATTTTGGAAACAATCATTTTGACTTTAGGTACATTAGCAAAATAAGCCAAACTTGTATTGTAAGTCTTAAACACTATATGCCCATAATTTATTATAGTATTTAAACTATGCATATAGATTGATTAGTCCCTATTGCTTAAAACTAGCCAGCATTCCTTAAGATATATGAAAGAATAATGTTAATCTTTTCTTTTTTTTTTTCTTTTTCTTGGTTAAGGAAATGGTGGTGTCCCTAGGAAATTCTATATATCAATATACATCTTTCATATGTATGATAATGTAGCTAGGTACATTAGCAAAATAAGTCAAACTTGTATTGTAAGTCTTGAACACTATATGCCCATAATTTATTATAGTATTTAAACTATGCATATAGATTAATTAGTCTGTATTGCTTAAAACTAACTAGCATTCCTTAAGATATATGGAAGAATAATGTTTATCTTTTTTTTTTTTTTTTTTGTTAAGGAAATGGTGGTATCCCTACGAAATTCTATATACCAATATACATCTTTGATATATATGATAATGTAACTACTAGTATTAGAACTGTAGGGAGTGTGTCTAGTGAGTTTCCTATTAGCATAGGATTATATCAAGGATAATATCAAAGATTCACATTAGGTCCCCACCTTTTTATATTGATAATGGATGACCTACTAGTCACTTATATGATATACTTTCCTGGTGTAAGTTATTTGCCGATGATATTATCTTGGTCGATGAGAGCCTAAGTGGAATTAATTATAAACTTGAGCTATAGAGGCAAGCCATAGAAACTAAAGGTTTTAGATTAAGTAAGATTAAAATTAAATATATAAAATATAATTTTAGTGATTCTAGGAATCAACAAGAGAATATAGTTTAGTTGGATAGACAAAATTTTTTTTTAAATAAAAGCTTTATGTATCTTGGATCAATTTTTTAATAATAAAATATATTATTCATAGATCAATAAATATATTATTCATAGATTAAAAATGAGATGATTAAAATTGCAAAGGGCATCAGAAGTCTTGTGTGATCTTCCGATACCTTTTAGATTAAAAAAAAATTTTATAAGACAATTGTGAGACCAATAATGCTTTATAGATATGAGTGTTTGGTAGTTAGAAAACAACATATATGAAAAGTTTGTGTTACCGAGATGAGAATTTAATATGGATGTGTAAAGTTACTAGGAAAGATAGGAAAGGAAATACTTTTATTCATGAACAATCAGGTATCACTTCGATAGAGAATAAGATGAGAAAAAATCGTTTAAGATAGTATGAGTATGTGCTTAGGAAACCTCCGGATGCGGTAGTCAGAAGAAATGAAATGATTAATATTAATGATACAAAAAAAGATAGAAGAAGACCTAAAAAGATCTTATTAGAAACTATAAATAAAGATAAAAGTATTCTGAACTTAACTAAATATATAACTTTTTATAAATCTCAATAACAGGAAAAAATCCATGTAATCGATCCCAAATAGTTGGAACTTACGACTTTATTATTGTTGTTATATCTATGAAATAAACTTACGTTAGGAACTGATGCCGTCTTAGTGCTTCCATTTCCTCTTTCTTCTTCTAAAAACTTTTTTTTGGTGTGTTTACAAATGGGAAAAATAATCAAATTTTTTGTTTTCATGTGAGTTCGAAATTATTGTCTTAAAAAGTTGTTATGTCCTGATGGCAGAAATTTGATTAGTAGTGGTGAATCTCTGCCACCAATGAGATCATATGTGCTAATTTTGGCATGTGCAAATCCAATGAAAATTGATGGATAACAATGATAAGCCTTTATTCTTAGATTTTTGCGAAGAGGCTTCCAGGATAAGTAACACAATTTTTTGGATACTTACCCCTAAGGAAAAAATCAAATAGTTTTACTGTAAAACACTGAAAAACAGGCCAGCTTTTGCTGATAAAGAATGTGTACATTTATAGTTTTATTATAAATGTGTCAAAACAATTTATCACATTTCAAACTCATTTGGTTACATAAACAGAAGCAAACAACAAGACATTTTTGATATACTTGGAGCTATATATGCTGCTATTTTCTTCCTTGGAGCCAGCAATGCTATCGCTGTGCAGCCTATTGTGGGCATTGAGAGAACAGTCTTTTACCGTGAGAGAGCAGCAGGAATGTACTCAGCCCTGGCCTATGCATTGGCTCAAGTAAGTCAAATCTTTCATGTCACTGAACAAAGTGATCGTGATATTGTTGTTTGCCATAAGGGGCAGATCTTATATTTTTCTCATTTATAGTTGTTTATGTCGAGATTAAAAAAGGGACACAATATATAGAAGAGAAAAAAGAAAACATGGCTCATCCCTCTCACATTCACATATGTAAAATATATTGCACACCACATTGTATATATGTGATTAACTTGCAGAAAAACAAATAATGATGATCTCAGTCATTCAGCCATGCCATCCAAGAGCACCTTATGAAACCTTCAAAATGATGAATCGTAGTAACTTCTAAAATGTAGTCAGACATTTTTGCTGCAGTATTGCATTCACATGTCCCTTCCATCATTTTCCAAGTGGTGTGCTGCAAAATATATTGGTTTCTTTCTTTCCTGCACATGATCAATTTGTTTAAAGAATTAGCACATTTCTATGACCTATTTACAACAATCCATTCGTAGCCAGTCAATTTGCCAATATTAATAATTGGCAAAGAGTGACTTCTTTTTGGTTTTTTTCCGTTTAGTTGAATGGCCAACTCTCTGGATCAGCAGAGTCCAACATTGTATGGATGGTTTGAATGTGCTAAATATACAATAAGGCTATTGAAAATAAGCTAAGCCTAATTTAGAAATTTGTTTCAAATTTAATCACTCTGCAGCACATGATATGGAAATTATTCGCTGAGATTATAATCTGTGCACTTTTTAGTGAAGAATTATTATGCCAAGTAGCTAAGAAAATCAATTCAATATTCCCATTTGTTCATGATGAAGTGTCTCAGACTAAGTTCATAAATGGTGCTTTCTAACTAGTCTTAGTTGTTTCTTTAAGAAAGAAACTTAGAAGTGCAGTGATCATAAAAAATAATCAAAATTTTGTTATAGAACCATGCAACATGAATATCATTTTTCTCCAAATTCATGATAACTGATTTAGTTCTTCACATGTTGCCACAAGACTCCTAGTGAAATGGTTATTTAATGGCAGTTGTGTTCAAATTATTTTAAACCATTTGTGTTTGCTAGAACTACAGCCAAAATTCTCATATTTCTTGCATTTGCAGGTTAGCATTGAGATGGTATACATTCTAGCACAGGGACTTCTTTATAGCCTGCTCCTTTTCTCAATGATTGGTTTTAGTTGGCAGGCCACCACCTTCTTCTGGTTTTTCTTCTTCATTTTTATGAGCTTTGCCTACTTTGTTCTACATGGCATGATGATTGTAGCGCTCACACCGGATCACCAAGTAGCTAGTATCCTATCAAGTTTCTTCTACACCTTTTGGAACTTGTTCTCAGGCTTCCTGATACCACGACCGGTATGTGATCACAGACTGTAAGTCGCATGATTCTTGGCCAACTTTTCTTCACTTGTAGTGCTGATCTTATGTTGATTGCTGCTCATTTTGCAGTCAATTCCAGTCTGGTGGAGGTGGTACTACTGGGGTGATCCCGTAGCTTGGACGATATATGGTGTTGTAGCATCACAGCTGGGACAAAAGGAAAACTTGATCGATATCCCTGGAGAATCCAGAATAACAGTTGAGCAATTCTTAGAGGACAACCTGGGCTATGAACACAGCTTCCTCAGTTATGTAGCTCTGGCTCACTTGGGTTTTGCGTTGGTCTTCTTCCTCGTCTTTGGCTATTCCATCAAGTGCCTCAACTTCCAGAAGAGATAGGCAAATTGTTGAAGATAATTTTACTTGGCAATCGAAACATGTGTTTTTTTTCCTTGGACAAGAAAGAAATGGAGTGACAGAAATGTCAATCTTCTTTAGTGATAAATGGAAGCCATCATCACTAGTTTAGCTGTTTAAAGATCCTGATTTCATATATGTCCTGCTTCTTCCTTTGCTCAATACGTTTCGCCATTAATTTGTTATAAAGTACAATAAATGTAAGAGTGCACATTGATAAAACGATAAAATTACTCTTACTTGATCTTTCTTTCTTTCTTTCTTTCTTATAATTAGATTTTTGTGTTTTCTTTTCAAAGGCAAACGACGAAGTTGAGATTAATCTTACAATAAATTATCAAAGTTCATACTAGTTAACTTAGCTGGCACCTTCAATATAATATAATATAATATAATATAATATAATACTATATATTAAATTATAATATTATTATTTTATAATATCTGCAATCATATAAATATTAATTATATTTTAAACATTGATCTGATGGTGATGGTGTACTAAACCCACTTATCAAAGATTAAGAATGTAAAATCTCATCCGATATATAATAAAAAAAAATTACTACCACACATAAGAATTTCTAGTATGCTAAACAAATTGGCCAATGTAAAAATGAGGCCATTTGATTGGCATTTCAGCTTGTAAAATGTGACCTACAAGATAATTGTTTTATGCTAGTATTTTCAATTTTTTTTTTTCCACCAAATAGCGACCTTTGTTTGGTTTCATGAATTCCAAGTTAGTTAATCTTTATAATTTTATATTTAATAATACTGAAGTTAATTTTTCAACCATATTATATTGACTCATTTTTTACATCAGTATTTATAACTAAAAAATTAAATATGATCCAAAATTTATCTTTTTTTCAAAACCATAGGAAAATTAGATTAGAAACGTCCGACTCACCTCAATCTTTCCACATAGGATAGGAGGCAAACATGACATGCATATTTTCTATTTTTAGGTTTTTTTTTTTAACGTGGTTTTTTAGGCCAAATTTGGCATGTTTTTTATATTGACTCTCCTCTCCTATCGATACAAGTGGTTGTTTATTTGTATCTGTCGTGACGTGACATAAACAATGATTTCATCAATTTGAGGTGATTTTATGGATTCTTTAAAGTCGAATTTGTATCGATTCATATTAATCCTTAAAAAGATAAGGATGTGTGTGTATCATTTTATCATCATCTTGGCTGTCTGCTGCTATATTTCGAAAATTGCGGCGCTCCCAAGTAAAGGGAAGAACATAAAAAACGGCTTTTTTCTGGAATAAATTGGCATATATGTGTTTTAGCTTAATTTTCTTTCCAGTAAGTCTTTTTCTTAATACTCTTTATTCCTTATTGCAATTAAACCGCCTCAGGGTTTTGCCGAATTACAAATGCACCCCCCCCTTTCACCCGTATGAACCGAATGGTCCTTTCGCCTTCCCTCCTCTCCGCCTCCTAATTTAGGGTTTCCTTCTCCCCGAATTCTCTTGTTCGTCGCTCCATCGATCTGCGAAATTGCCGACCGAGCTGCTCCCAACACATCTAGGGCTTTCGCCATTACGTTAGGGCTGCGGGAATCCCCCCGGAATGGAAATGGAGAGCTCCCGTAGATCCGCCATGGACCGTTCCCGAGAACCGGGCTTGAAGCGGCCTCGATTGGCGGCGGAGGACGCGGCGGAGAGGGATCGCGCTGCCGTCTCCACCAAACGCGACCCTCGGCTCAGGGCCGTCGGCCAGCCGCTGGATCCCAGGGTTCCCAGGCCTCCTCGGGTGGGGGACAGGGAAGGGAGCGACGATGCACCGAGAGGAGGGTCGCATCAAGAGCTTGTGGCGCAGTACAAGACGGCGCTTGCGGAGCTAACATTCAATTCCAAGCCTATCATCACTAATCTGACTATTATCGCGGGAGAGAGTCTTCATGCCGCTAGGGAAATTGCTGCCGTCGTCTGCGCCAACATCCTCGAGGTGATCCGATCTACTTGAACTCTATTCGATTATGAAGTCTGATCTTGTCTGTGAGGTAGATGAACACTAGTTCTTTCAATTCTATTATATGGCATGTTGTGGTTCTAATCGAGGATGAGCCCTTGCAAGAAGACTTCTGGGGCAAGAGATGTAGTATTCAATAGTTAACTCGACTAGTGGTGCTTGATGATTTCTGATGATTTCCGTATGTGAGATATCATCCTCTGATGTCTCAGAGAAGGCTATTGAACACTTGTGTACATCATTCATTCTCCTTCAACACTGCCGAGTTGATTTAAATGTTTCCTTGAATCAAGTATTTTTTACCAGGTGCAGTTCTAAGTGAGCCCCTCGCATGCTTATCTTTTGGTTCTGAGTTGCCAGTAAACATATTTGAATTTCATTAAAAAGTTATGTGCTTCTTGAATTTGTTGAGGATGTGGTATTGCTTGATATTGGGACACCTTAAAGATTTTGTCCAATGGAAGGGTCCTTCAAATGCCCTCTCCATGACTAAAAGCCATTGCTTCTTCTGTTAATTAATTTACTAGAATTTCTCATATAGAATAAATAACTCATGCAGCTCTATGATTAAAACTGCAAAAGGAATATTTTAGGTTTAAACACTCGAGATTCATCGTTATCAATCAAATATGACATGATCCTTTCGGGCTGAATTTACATGGAATTCTACCATGACATACGGAAGATGCCAAATTATGTGAAATGTTGCTGGTGACTTGTTGAGCACATTAATATGATCATTGAAAGTCAATGATGCAACTATTTGGAATGTCATATCAAGGTTTGTCGTCATCAGATTAGGATCTGATCGATAGGAATTTGCTGGGTCTATCAACATCAGGTGAAACCTGCTGTAACTATAAAATTCATATTTGGTTGTAGTTATTTAAAATTGACCAGAATCAACTAGGATCTGTCAGGCAATCTGTTGGCTAGTTCCAAGTGATATTTGAGATAGGATTGATGATTTCTTTGCCTCAAAATTTGATGGTTTGGGATGAGCTTCGCTCGATCTTCCCAATCTGGATGGGCTTGGCCGATTTTTTGATCCATAATTGTGCTGGTCACTGGTCAGATTGGACCGGCCAAGGTTCTGAATCCTTTTGTGGCTTGGGCTAATTAATGGCTTAAATATTAGATCTGCCTTGTGCTGGCCAGTTTCAAATCTTTATCAAATTCAACCAAAAGTTTTTTTTTCTTCTTTTGTCAGGGCACTTGCTTTGTCAAATTCATTCAAATCTTGTGCTGCAGGATGTACCACATATTTATTATCAATTAGTACCAAAAAAATTTTAACAGCACTGGCTTTGAAACTTTTAAATCTAGGAGCATTATATTGAATGGACAGGTAAATTAGGAGCATCTTAGGAAGTTGATATGATTATAATTCCATCCATTGCAAAGTTGTACATGTTGTAAAGTGAGTAAATGTAATTAGTTTTCCTGTCGATGGGACCTAGTCCATGTTGTTAAATGATTGATTTTGTCTGTCCAATGGTTGTGAGATTGGGATCGATATTTCATCAGAATACCAAAAGTCTCCCCAAAATTTCCAGAATAGCATGTTGTGCGAAACATAACTACATAAGGTGGCAAACAAAGCATGTCATTCTATACATCTTAAATCATGTTCTTTTTGGTTCTCTCTACCTTATTTTTAGCAAGATTTCAATATATATTAATCCACATTATTCTCTTTAGAATTATTAATTTAAATCAGCAGGTTTCTTTGAAAACTTTTTATTGTTAAGAAGTCTTAATTGCTTGTGAGATGCTTCCCCAACTTTAAGTTTTTTCTATGTTCATACTCAATTGGAATTTTTTAATATCCTCTGTCCCTGGCCTCTAGTTTTGAGATAATATTGATGATGTATTGTTGTAATGCTGACCTACAGGTACCCAATGAACAAAAGTTGCCATCCCTGTATCTCCTAGATAGTATTGTGAAGAATATTGGAAGAGATTATATCAAATGTTTTGCTGCAAGGCTACCTGAGGTAGATTCTGCTGTTAAGGTTATGATATCTCAGATTTCATCATTTTGTTTGCTGTTAAGCATATTTTAGCATGGGTTCCTACTTTCTGTTCCTCTCTAACCCCCTTCAGTTCTCCCTCCCATCTGGTGTGATGCTTTTAATTACTAGGTCTTCTGCAAGGCTTATAAACAGGTTGATTCTTCTATTCATTCGAGTATGAGACATCTGTTTGGGACATGGAGAGGAGTCTTCCCCCCTGCCTCACTTCAGATAATTGAAAAAGAACTTGACTTCCCACCAATCACCAATGGTTCATCGAAATCTGAATCATCAAAACTTGATTCCCAACCACAGCGTCCAGCCCACAGCATTCACGTGAATCCAAAGTACCTGGAGGCAAGACAGCGGCTTCAACAATCATCTAGGGTAAGTATGTCAAGTATGATTTTGGAGATCATCTTTATTGGCTTTGTTCTGCTTTGTAGTCTTAATAGTTATTAAACTGTTCTAGTCTGTTAATGTGTTCCTAAATAGTAAATACTTTTGTTGACTGTAGAAGTTTCCCAAACCTTTTCAACAAACAAACTAGTGTTGTGGTCAATTAGGTGTGGTTACTTTTACTTTTGTTGGATAAGTGTGTTTGCATTAGGATGTCTAAAATAGTGTAAATTATCATGAGAAATCACTTCAACTAGTAGGATTTATAGAAAATCAAGAATGTGGAAAATGGTGAATGAATCGGTTTCACATCTTGGTCGTAAAGGATACTGTAGTAGAAATAGAATTTGGATGTTTCTTGGATATATAGGCTATTCACCTGTAGTAAATATAAAAAAAGTGAATATGCATTAGAATAAGGGAAAAGGTTCCTACATGATTTCTCAGGGTAATGTTGAGTTAGCAAGATGGCCAAAGGGTGGAAAGCTGAGAAAGAAGATTTATTTGTCTAAAATTGTCTTTAAATATACTTGTATATTATCAATCTTCTACATATTTACCAAGAGTTTTGAATATAAGCTCCTGTTGTAATAGTAATGTTTAAAGCTTGGGTTATACTGGTCGATACCGACTAATATTTACCAGTTGGACGGTTCACCATACATGGATCAAACAGTTTCACTTGCACTGGTACAAAACCAAGCTCAACGCCTTGTTACGAACTTAGCTGATTTGCAGTGGGTCAGCCTACTTTTGATTTTGTGCAGTGCCGAAGAGTTTGCAGAGGGTCAGCCTACTTATCTTGTTTTTCACAGTTTACTGTTAGCTAAACGGATGGACAAGCACTAGAATTTTTTTCTCTATCACATGTCAATTGATTATTTTGGTACTTATTTTCTGTTTTTATACTGTCTGTAGAATATTGTTACTTGTCATTCTTAGTACCTCAATACAACCTTGTTATGTTGATTATCTTTTTTGGTTGGTGAAGGCCAAGGACATAAGCAGTGATGATTTCAGTGGTGTGGTTAGTACAATTGATGATGCAAAGAGGTATGACAGAATCACTACGGCAGGAAATTCAAGGCAATGGAAAAATCTACCTGCTAAAATGCCTGTATGTTATTTCTTGCCTGTTGTTTTCATTATTAGTTCCATAAGTAAATTTCTCTTTTTTAATTAAGGTCTATATTTTCCGTTAAATTAAGTTCTATTTGCAGAATGTGCAATGTCCTCAACAGGAATTCATTAACAATGTCATCCATGATAAAAAACGGCATAAAGTTATTAGAGATCATGAATATTCTTCTGATCTTTCACAAGAGTTGGACCTTGGAATTGGAAGAGTTGGTGAGAGGCTTAAAGACGGAGATGGGCACAACAATGCTGGTACCAATGCTACTGAAGCACAGCTTAACAGAATGAATGAATTTGATGTAAATCATTTTTATGATAATTATCAAGTCTCTGGATCTAGACAATCTAATACTCTGCTAAGTTCAGTAGATTTAGGTGATAGAGATAGAGGCAAGTTAGAAGCATCTAGAAGCTGGAAGAACTCTGAGGAGGAAGAGTATATGTGGGATGACATGAAAACAGGAACAGAGTATGGAGGTACCAACAACTCACTCAAAGGTCATTGGCATAATGCTGATGCTGATAGGTCTGTTAGAATGCAAAGTGGAAAGTGGATGTCTCTGAAGACAGAGCATGTGCAATGCAACTTGAACAAAGTCAATGATGCTTTCCCTCGATTAGTGAAGACTAATAAGGGTGAAAGCAAAGTGCTGCCTTATGAGGTATTTATTGTTTTAATATCTTTGATAATTTTCCTTGGTATTTGAGCCCAGTAGTACATGCTTTTATATTCTTTTTTTTTTCTTTTTTGCAAAGAGAATTTTGCTCTCAACTTGGTTGGATACAACTAGAAGATTTTACACTACGTATATGTTTTTCTTATTGGAAGCTGATGTAGTATTTTAGATCTCTCATATCAATTCTTGGTAATGTGGCAATTTAGTTTCTGCTAGAACTTGAGTACTGTATTTTTCTGAGCTGGTACAAAGAAGCAGAAGGTCTAGAGTCTTTTGTCATAAATTAGAACTTGCAATCAATGTATTAGCGAAGGCAGGTAAACTTGGAACTTCTTTGCATTCTTGTTAGGAATGGTATATTTACATCATCCAGTTGCTTCCATTTGTCTACTAAGTGCAGCTTCAGGGTTATCAAATAAATGCTTATATCATTGAAATTTACAGGCTAATGATATTCTCAACAAGCAGGATTTTTTTGAGAAGCTTCGACCATCATCTGCTGTTTATGACACTAATTTGGGATTACCTACAGAGGCTTCTTCAAATTCACTATCACAACGGAAGGCTTCATCAGAACACCATTCCTCATCTTTCTGGACCTCCCATGAGTTACCAGCATCTTTGGTTGGATTAGATAAAAATTGCTCAAGGGCTGGTCAACCAGAAGGACAATCGCTCTCTTTCAGTGCTGGTTTATCTACAAGCATTAGTTCGTCTTTGCCACTGCCTGGGCTGTGTTCTTCTGTGCCGTCTTCAACTTTGGGCCTTCATGCTAATATCCCAGGGTCAAGCGGAACTTTTGGACAGCAGTGGCAGCAAACTTTGCAGCTTCCATCACTGTCTTCAGATTTAACTCCATCTTCAACATCCATTCAACAACGGAAACCACATAACTCAATTGATCCTGATCGTCTTCGATCTCATTTGTTCTCTCAAACTGGTCATAAGCCTTTGCATCTAGTAGGTTCCGTGGATTTTGTTTCAGGTAAAAGTCATGCTCAACCACTTGGTGCATCCCAATCAGAGATTACTCAGCGCCTTGAAGACTTATTTGATCCTATTACCTCAACATCCTATAATCAACCAAGGGATCGTCCCCCTCTCATACAGCAATCACAATATAATCTATCTCAATGGCAGGCAGCAACACAGTCTCAGCCCTCTCGAACTGAAACCAAGACTCAACCTTCCCTTCGGAGTGAAACAGAGTCTCAACCTTCCTATCAGACTGAGAAACTGTCACCTCTGCCCCCGGGTCTTGGAACTCATCAGGCTGAAAAAGATTCTTGCACAAGCCACTCAAATGATCCTGCTGTAAGACAGCCTCACACAAGTAGTTTATTGGCTGCAATTATGAAAAGTGGCGGTCTGTTACCGAATAATTCAATCAGCAACCTTCAAAAGCCAAGTGTACAGCCTCCTTTGCCTGTTGGACCTCCTCCTATCCAAGTTACATCGGCTGCTCCTTCAAACACTCCATCGGTTTTCCCTCCGCTTTCCCTTGATGATGCACCTGATCTGAAGCCACCCCAATTTGGAGACACGATACCACCCCTACCACCTGGCCCTCCTCCACCTTCCTCATCCTCGGTACCTGTGAACTCAGACAACTCCAAGACGTCTGGAGCCAATGTGAATTCACTTTCAAGTCTTCTGAGTTCATTAGTTGCAAAAGGTTTGATATCCTCATCATCAACTGAGTTGCCAACTACATCTACAGCTAAG
The DNA here is from genome assembly GCA_900464855.2 of Musa schizocarpa. Taxonomy (NCBI): domain Eukaryota; kingdom Viridiplantae; phylum Streptophyta; class Magnoliopsida; order Zingiberales; family Musaceae; genus Musa; species Musa schizocarpa. Next base: position 21,000,765 of record LS990916.1, read on the forward strand.
CTGGTTGATAAGGCCAAGGATCAGTGTCTTGGCTTTCCTAGCAACAGTCTGGAGCAAGTTCCTTCATTCTTAACTACCTCATCAGGTATTCCTCCAATTTCTACAGAAGATCCTGCTACATCAAACTCGGTTGCAGGTGCTGCATTATCACAATCCAGTGCTGCTGAGTTGAAGAACCTTGTAGGCTTTGAGTTCAAATCAGAAATTATGCGTCAATTTCATCCTTTGGTGCTTACAAGCCTATTCGATGATCTAAAACATCAATGCAACATATGTGGTCTGAGGTTCAGACTTCAAGAGCAGCTCCAATGTCATCTAGATTGGCATGCGCCAAAGAAGTCTGAAATGAGCAACTTTAACCAAACGTCTAGAAAATGGTTCCCAGAGATGAGAGATTGGGTCAATGGTCCTGTTGGACCACAAAGTTCTTTGGAGGCAGCAATATCGCTGGAGGAAGTTGCCCCATATGAAGAGGAATCTGAACCCATGGTTCCCGCAGACGAGAGCCAATGTTTGTGTGCATTATGTGGAGAACCATTTGAAGATATTTTCTCTGAATCAAGAGATGAATGGATGTACAAGGGGACTGTATACTTGGAACTACAAAATAAGCAAGATACTCCAAGTAATATGGATGGACCAGCTGACCAACTTCCTATTGTGCATGCACATTGTATGTCGCAGTGGTCCGCCAGACATTGCTGAGAATGGTAAAGTGGACCAACCATATGCACCAAGTGGCCTATTTTGAACTGAAGGTGACTATGCATGGCCCTCCCTCCCATGTGCTGCTTTCACTCGGCTACAAGTCTTTTGAGGATTATTTATTAACATTGCCAAAATTGTAAGTAGATAATTGCTCCTCTTAACTTAAAATCAGATTGAAAACTGCCGCTTTAAATTTCTCGATTTAATAATTTCTTGTTATTTTGCAATTCTTTTCATGCTACTTTTTCCTGTAGTGCATATGAGAAAAGAATTGTCAAATCGAGAAAACATGATTCTGTAGTATATGATAATGTTTTGACATATTTTTGGCTCATTCTTGCCGGAGTGTTTTTGTTCTCTATTCTAAACCATATAACTAGTATGTTTCAAGTTAAAATCATACTTTATGTGGAACTTGAACCAACAGTTCAAATATATTTTTAATACTTAACATATGATGCTCAAACAGGCACACTTGCATCATAGATGGTAATGGTTTCAAAATTATTGATGGATCATGCATGAGAGGAATTCGTAGAATTTCTGCTTCTGATCTGTTTATTAGTTGTGCTACTGCATGCATATGCTGAATTATGAAGCTTATGTGTCTGATTGTTGTGTTAAAGACTGGAGCTTAGTAATCAACTACTTTTTACCCCATTTTACGTCTTTTCTACTTTTTTTTTTTTTCCTCTGATTCATAAAATGTCACTGAAATAAGGCCAGTTAAACTAAATTGACTGTTTGTGTTAGTCATGGATTCGTTTTTCTTGATTATTTTGACTTAAGAACCCTACCATAACGCAGTGGCTAGAGAGAAGTAATTTTTGAAAATGTCTTAACTTTTTTTAATCGGTGGCTAGAACCGAAAGGCAGGGGCAAGAGATAAGTGGTCAACGAATGAAAACATGTATTGAGAAAAAGGAGCTAGAATTTGACCTTTTTGTTGATATCTAGAGTTAGATTTTTTTTGTTGATCAATCATGTATGTTATTGTTTCCTCATCTCTTACAGTACTGGGAGCGCTGTTCAAAAGAAGTTTATTCACCGCTTTGCTCTTCATCTATAGTCACCGGAATCAGATTGGCTGGCACGGTTTTATGTGTATGTCATCTCTCACATCTGTTGATTTTTGTTGCATGAAAAATGAGAAATAGATGTTTGTCCTTAATTCATCCGTCTATTCAGTCATGCCATATATACTTTCAAAAGAAATGGATAAGAAAAGTTCATTTTGCTCTTTGGCTGCTGTCTTTCCAAATTAATCTTCACGCAATGTTTATGCTCGGCCTGAATGAATGTATATTGAAAAGCACGTTCTAATTACTTTTTCACCACGTCTTTTTTTTTTTCTGTTTCAATATTATTTTCGGCCCATAAGGTTTGTTTGCATGAATTGTAATCATGATTGTTTTGCAGATAATGTGTTACATCTGTTGTTTCGTTTGGGCCGATAGATCTCATTCACCGCCGAGATGGACCATCACATTAGAGACCGAACTGCGCTGTTGGGCGGCTTGCATGGGGAAATTTCTACTTGGGATTAGGGGTGAGATAGTATAATTAGTTCCCTGAGGGGCGTACCTTATAATTCTTTTCTTATCCTTACACAGCTTTCTGTTCCACTTTGAACCGAACACTTTATTATCGGATATCCGAACCTTAAGTTGGCGAGAGTGATAGATAGGATTCTCTAGTGCGGTTGGAATCCGTCGGTCAAAGCATCTTAATTAGATCCTAGTTTGAGGAATTGGATTATTGAAAATTCGTTAGTTTGGTGATTAGATCCTCAATTTAAAGCCTTGTATTTGCAAATTCATTAGTTTGGTGATTGGTACGTGTACGAAGTTGCATGTCCTATTTGATGTGCTGTGCATCAATAATGGCTTGATTGGTACGTGTACGAAGTTGAAGCAAATGGCGCGTCTTAATTCTAATCAAGAATCACACATGTAACGTTCTCATGCTATATATCTTTGGTTATTTATTTAGGTGAGCCACTGATCTATTACCGAGTCCTCGAGTTAGGACATCACTCGAGGATCTATTATTGCGGCCATGAGTTTTATCGGCTAAGGCAAGGGTAGACATCTTCGGTCGTGCAACAAAGGTCTAGATTTTACCCAAACAGCCACAAACACTATATTTGGTCGCATAGATTCCCTATCTGAATTATCCTAAAAACTGATCAATAGATAAATAGATATTTAAACCTAATTTGAGCAAATCAATAGAAACGAGTAGATATCTAAACTATTTAAGAATCCTTGTTGAAGATTCTAAATAAATATTCCTAAATAAATACCCAAGAAAATCGGTCTGGGCAGATAATCAGTCAAAAATCTATATCGCAATATATTGATTGACCTGCAGGGAAGAAATAGACAGATCAGACAGAACAAGATAAATCAAAAACGACTAGAGGTTACAAGCAGGAACTACTTATCTGTCATGGCCGCAGACTCTGAGGCGCGCAGATTGAAAAGTTGAATCAGAACAATAAAATAAAGACAAATGTATGGTGGCTGCCATGATCCAACATTATAATATCTGCATCTTAGTCCTGTATCCAAACAAGTTATATTCTGTTCTGCAGGTTGAAAGAGCAATACATAATTTGAACACCCATACAACTAATATCACGCAACAGTACAACTCAGAGCAGAAAATATAACAGGCCGTTAACTTTCAGAAGGTCCTCGAGTAGTGCAGGTGCAGTTGCTGTACATGAATTCAGATTCACAAACTCTCAAAACCTAACACTCGGAAGGAAATCAGATCATCCCACTCATGAACTATGCAAAAAATTATAGAACACATGCTGTGAAAGTGAAACACATTACGAGAAATTGGTATCTTGGACGAGATAATCAAACCACACTGCACATGCTCATCGTGATCAAACAGGCAAATGTCATCAGAATTCTCAATGTCATCAGAATTCTCAGACCAAGTTGGAGAAAGAAAGCACAGATCGGGCAACTATTTTCTGCACTCGATCCACATGAAAGATGCCTTGAGTCTGAATTGTGATTATGTTTCTGGGATAGGTCATCCATATGCAACGTGTACCAATCTTTATATGACTTTTCATAGACCAACCCATTTGACCCATCTGAAAACTTTTCCAACTTTGAAAGGAAGCTCATAGTCTCTTGTCACGGATGCTTCCCTTCTTGCTGCCTCTGGTTCAGACCAAACATACACCCCTCGTTCTTGTTTACTACCAGGAACAGTATTATCAAGAATTGCAGCAACAAGAAATGCTATCACCATGTTGAATGACAGCAATGTGTTCAAAACGAAATCTATCTGTAAGGAATACAACAATGGAAACCATCAGTGTATCAGATATCAAAAGTTCTAATAATACAAATATAATCTCGAGTGTCAAGAAATCATGTTTTGTCCAAATCAATAACTATTTTATCTGCACGTGAAATGCTGCATTTCATCATAAAGCATTAGGTTCATTATAGTGCCACGTAGAATTCACCACCCAGTAATAAAGTCATTCCACAATATTGTTAAACTGAATCTGTAACCTGATGTTGGTTGTTGGATAAACTAAAAGTACAAGATTTATATATGAAAAAACTTTAGGTGGTTAATGTACTGTGACACCTAAGGTATAGTATCCATAATTGCTGTAAGAATTTCTGCACTTCAACTTCCAAGAAAAACTTTAAGAACCAAAATAAAGATGACTAAAAGTGTAGATGTTTAATGGATGACATAATCTTATGATTACACTATTTGAGATGTCTTTTTTACTTTTGACAATGTAGTGACTATGATCTGCCCTACCCTAAGATCCATCTTTCTGTCTTGTTATACTTTCTTCACCATAGTGACTTGTGACATGCCCTGTTTCCAGAACCCTTTCTTTTTTAGCACAACCCGACAGATGTTCAGCCCTTCAGCAAGCTCAAATAAATGAGCTGCATCTCCTTAATTACTTCAAAGAAACAAAATACATTCGGACATGACGGCACAAATTCTTTTACAAGTGAAAATATTCAGCAGAGGCCTGAGTTTGGTGCCCCATTCATATGGCACAATTTCATGGCTCATGCAAAGTTTGCAGGATCAGGATAGACTAGGGTCAGGGATTGGGATTTCTGGGGCCATGATCAATTAAAAACTAATTTTTAATTAAAAGTAAAAATAAATAAATAATAACAAAATATAGTGGAAATATCATCTATGTTGAAGAAAAAATAAATCAAGCATACCTATAGAAAACTTGGTTATACATTATTTTAGAAAAATGTAACGTGACAAAAGGGAAGAGAGAATGAAGAGATGTATTTAAGATCATATCCATATAGTGCATAGGTTCAATAATGAGATGCAGAACTCCACTGCATGGATTCATTCTCCCAAACCTTGCTGCCACCTGCGGTCAGTGTTTTACTGCTGCCCATTGACTAAGGACTCCTCTTCATTCTCCCTCCTCTCTCTCTCTACCAACCTCAGGAGAGCAAATAACAACAGTGTTGCCCACCCACATCAACGGTGCAGTAGCAGCAGCATTTTCTACTACTTGAGCTTCTCTCTCCCCATCTCTTTTGTGTTCATCACCAGCACCAGTAGAGACTAGCCACATCTCATTTGATCCAAAAGATAGGGGCAGCACCACACATCCACAAGTCCTGCTATAAGCTATTTTCTTCAAATCTCTTGATTGAGATTTGCCCAGATTGGCAAGGATCAGCTAGTTCAGACCAATTCCCAACTGATCTCAATCAATTTCTCACAGATCCACCAAATATTCTACGATTTGGTTAAAAACTATTGTGGAATTAAAATGCGACTGTTCCATCCCTAGATTGGGCTCACTGATCCAATGAACCCTGAGTTTACACGCATCGAGAGAAAAGGGAGCAGGGAGGAGGCTTCTTGAGAGTCTTGTCACCAATGAACACTAACTTATTCTAAAAGTAGAAAACATGCACAACAGTATATAGTATTCATAATTGGGATTACGTGTAATTTACTGGCTCTCCCCGCACCAAAACCATTCGATGCATCCTTTTAAATTAAAGATTACCAATCATAATCTGTAGCTATGAGTGCATCGTTTTAAATTAAAGATTGCTAATCGTAATTTGTAGTCATGAGGTTCTTGTTCCAACAGGCTTTATCAAAGTCATGCTGACACACAAGATGAACAATGCTCAGTTTTCGCAGCTCGCATAATAAAAAGATTCCATGACATCAATGATACTATCTAACATTTACCTTGTGGGCTTTTGAAACTGAAAAGGCAAATACAAATAAATGGTGCAATTCAATGTCTTCAGTATGCAACATATTTAACATTCTAGTTGACTTAATATTTATGTCTTCAAAAGCCTATACACATGAAAGATGCAAGTCTATGTACCGCATATGCAACACAAGTTAACTTTTAATTCTAACTGACTTATTTCTGCGTGATTATATATCCAATATTTTAATTGAATCAACTTTCAATCCTAATCATTTCTTTGTGATGATGCATACCGTATTTCTTTAAATAAGTTTCATTCATTGATCAAGAGAGAACAGCCAACAGAGAACTCATAATGCATCTACTTCCCCCTTAACCTCCAATCCTCCCAATTCATTTTATGATTGAAATGTTCTACCCATAATAACACAAATCATTTAACTCAGCCAAATCAATTAAAGACACCTACTAATTAATCTATGATTCTACTGCCAGAATCTCCAAGCTCAGCCTGTATCACTTCAGCCTTTCTTGTTTCGTTTTGTGGCTGATATAACATACCACCAAAACAAAATGACAATTTACTGACCACCTAATTGATAGGGACTAGCTTAGTAAATTTAAACTTCTATGCCTGAAACTTCTTAAGAATTAGATTGCTGGTCTCCTAATTTTGTAGGGACTAGCAGCAAAGGGTGTGTGGACATGGGTCATTTAAGCGGGAGACATAGGGTTTTGAAGTTCAAACTAATGATGTAAAAAGGACCAAACGCCCATCATAGACCCAAGGGACCTAAGTCCAACACCAATTAAAATATATTTGGGTTATATACATGGCTTTGAGGCCCTGCTATGAACTGATGGGTCAAGCCTCCTTAATCCTCACCTGACAACCAACCAACAAGTCTGGATGGCATCGTGGACAACTCCAAAACAACCATCTTTGGCTTAAATTTAAAATAAACTTGCAAAATTCATATAGTATGTTAGATGAATGATTATGGTTATATGGTAATCATGAAATATGAAACAACCAATGACCATTCACTTGTATTATCTATATCAAAAGAAAACAGTAATATAATTTGAATTTCTCTCTTGAGTTGAAAAAAAATCAATTATACATGTAGAGCTTATATCCATGGTAAAGACTAAGACATACCCCTTTATATCCGGTGTGAAAAGGCCCATGCAATGCCACAATATATGGTTGGAAGTAACTCGGAACAGATGAATTTGCATTGGGAACAAGTCCATATTGCTGGAAGTATGCTGGTACAGATAAGGAGAAAAACAAAGAGAGTCCAACTATGATACTATTCCTGGAGCTTCCTGTCTCACTGTACCGTAGGTTTGACAAGCCCAAAGCAGCAAGCATGGCCCACATAAAGCATAAGAGTCCAGCAACCATGACATCAGGGATAGAAGCAATGAAGCCACCAACTTTACCTGTTTATAGAAGAAAATTGAACACTCAAATGAAAAAAAAAACATAATTGATGCAATAGAACAGAAATTTCAAAAACCAAAGTAAACAATAAGGTAGAATGTTTATTGTTTTATTATTATATCGTTATCCTTTTCGCAAAGCTTCCAGTACATTTAACTGCTTGAAGAAGGAAAACAGAACTGCTGCTTACCCACAAAAGAAAGAAGAATCAGAATGACAGCACCCAGCTCAACTGCTCTGCGACTGCCCATTTTAGTTACAGCAATAGTGTGAACATTTTCTGTAAGAGTTGTTGAACCAACTCCTGTGCCCCAAAGACCAGCAAGAATACTGGAGATGCCTTCCATACCGATACCCCTGCTAAGAACTCCAGCTGTTGGAGGTCTTGAAGCCACCAACAAAGATGAAGCATGGTATGTACCAACCTTGTAAAGGAACCAAATATCAGAGAAATAGAAAAGGATGGGGAAAAAATTCTGCACTTTCGTGAAAAGAAAGCATCAAGTAAGACATTCAACAGAACAAACTAAAAAAAACAAAAAAAGATCAACAAGTCTGCAATGTAATTGATGTAGAAAGCCTTAATAACCAAAATTAGGCCTTGCACAAGAGTCAAATATGTGATGCCCAAATTGCAGCAAGTTATTGGAACATAATTGCCTGAAGATTCACAAAAATGATATGAATATCCATTCAAGCAATATGTTCAGCTTAAAGTAAATTAAGATGTCCCTCTTCTGATGCTCTTAGTTAGTAAGTGACATGTCATTCGATCAGCATCCTCCAAAGGAAAGGCTTGTCCTAACATATCCATGGGAAACTAGAGAAAACAATAGCCAAAACAAAGCAGGGTTTTTTTTCCCTATTATACACATTTCCCCAAGTCATCATGAGCATACAATAAACTAATACCAAATATATGAAGAAAACGTTAATACAAAAGGAAATGGACGAAAGAAGCAAAGGAAAATTGATATCAAAACTGGCTGTGACCTTTTCCTTATACCAGATGTGACCTAGCTTGTGACCATTACCAGACCTACTTTGAATATAGGGTAATCAGATAATTGAGAACAAGCGAGATTTTTTTATTGAGTTTTCGGTTCTAGATTGATATCTTAGTTGAATTCTTAGTCAAAGCAAATAATAAAAAGGATGCTGCTGTTTCTATGAAGTTGTATGATAATGTTGATAAATAATTTTGAGAAAAACCTTTTTTCGTCCCTAGTGCTTTCTTCTTTTCTTTATCCCATAATTTTTTTTCCCTTTGCTTGTTTTTTCCTTCTCTGAGTACTCTTCTAATTTCAATCTATCCCTTCCCAAATATATGGTCTGGTTTCTAACATTGATTTCAATAGGCACTCGGGCGCCCGCTTAGGCCCTCGGGCGAGGCGACTCCAGGAGACGCGTTTCAAAGAGGCACCGCCTGGGCGCTCGCTCGGGCCCAAGCGTCGGGCGCTTCGGGCGAGCGCCCGAGTTAAACTAGGTGACCGAACCAACGTTTTAGGTCTGGTTCGGTCTCTGGTGCTTTAGTTGATTCAATGGAACCAACTAAAGCACCGATATCAACCTCCCAGCATCCCTCTCGCAACTTCCCCAACCCTAACCCTGCTCGCGATTCCGCCGCCAAGATTTCTTCTCCACTACAGTTGCCTCTCTCCGCTGTTGCTGCCACTGTCGCTACTCGCCGCTGCCACTATCGCTGCTCGCCGCTGCCACAATTGTTGCTCGTCGTTGCTGCCGCTGTCGTTGCTCTCAATCAATAGCCTCGGTCGTCCTCTTATTCACACTCTTCTCACATTGATAGTATACTGTTAACAGTATATTAACAGTATACTATTAATTGTATACTAGTAACAATATTTTAATTGATTCGATCAATAATATATTATTTTGATTTTAATACTGTTAATTTTTATTTATTTTAAATTATTGTTAGGTTTCAGGATAAATGACAAGTGTACAGAGCAACTCAATTGATTCTCCAATGAAATCAAAAAAAGATCTTGCATGGAAGTATAATTATCTAAAAGATCCAAATTATAATTATATTTATTAATTATATTATTTATTTTTTTATTTTTTATATTTTAACGTCTTGCTTTGCTCGGGCGAGCACCTAGCGTCTCGAGCGTTTTTGAACTTTGGCGCCTAGCGCTTTTTAAATCATTGGTTTCTAAACAACTATTCATCCAAAAGTACTGATTGTCGCCTGGATGTTAGATTTGATAAGGTGATGCATATAGATATTGTAATCTATACTGAGACAAGTCCTGGACTACAGCTTATATCTAACTTTCACCGGCCGCCACTAAGGTGCTACTTGTTCCATGATATTCATGTAATAATAATAGAAAGATTAGTCTAACTCTGAAAACTATTTCACTGTTGATCACAATACCTCAGCAGCTGATTGATTGTTATCTGACAAACTTCATTATATTAATAAATATTATGTTAATAAAATATGATAGCGCATTCATGTTGCATTCAGCCTCATGCTAGCTTCGTAATGCATGCTTATTGAGATTATACTCGATGAATCACATTATGTTCATCAATAGCCTTCTACAGATAGTGCATTATCCTGTGAAAACTAATAAAAATATATCAAAGGTTAAGAAATAAAATACCAACCTTTGAATGTTCTTTGTAAGTCATCATATCCAATCATTTCAATTTCCAATCAAATGTATGCAGCTTTTTGGAATTAACTGTTTCCCACGGTTCACTTCTAGTTATAACATATTGATCACAATGTTTTTTTCAATGCTCAGACAACGGTATTAAACTGGACCATCTCCATTACCAAAAACAGTGCATCTCATATCTTTACAGAATTCAAAATTTTATGCACAGACCAGGCACATCCCCTGTTGCAATAATCTAACACTAGTTATGTTTGTCTCACATATATTTCTCCATTGAGGCATATCAACAAAGGTTCACCATTTATAATCCCGGAACCATCTCGGCAATCTATCAAACCGGTACGAACCGATCAATACCGACACATAGAATGTTGATGCATACTGGTGTTTCGACGAGGAAGAAATAGAGGGTGAAGAGGAAAGGGCAGTAGAGGAATAGAAGGAAGAAGAAAGAAGAAGAAAAAAGAAGAGGAGAAGCAGAAGCAACGACAGCGTACTTGGGTAGCAACAGCAATGGCAAAGTGGCAGCAACAATGGCGAAGAAAAAGTAGCAATGGCGAAGCAAAAGCTGCAGCGGCAAGGGTAACGACATCGTATGCAAGAAAAGGGTTCACGAGTTGGACAGGGGTCTACCACTTTTTTGATTTTTTTATTATTTTAACCGGACCACTTGAAATGGGGTGGTCCGCATATCGGCCTATGCCCAGACCAATACATACTGACCATACCATACCGTTTCGAGCAGTACAGCAATCCCTGATATCAAGCAATATTTTTTTTTATGCTCGAACATTGTATTGACTTGGATCATTCCTATTACCAAAAAATTCCCCCAAACAATGCATCTTGCATCTTTGATAGAGTATTTCCTTAAAATATTATGCATAGCTCCCATGACAGCCTAGAGCAGCCCCTATTTCAATCACCCAGTTCTAGTTGTCTATGCCGATCACATGTGTCACCATTCTACTAATGCATGCATGTATGATGTTTTTCCAATCTGGTCTAGCACCATAACCTCTTACAATTAAGATCTTTCTCCAGTACCAATCTAACATTTAGTCACACCCTCTAGAGAATATTAATCAACAGAATATCATTCAACACTAGCATAAATCACAACTCACCAAGAATCTGTTCTTAAGCCTCTGGCTCTTAAGTATCAACTATCAATAAGAGGACAATCCCAACACTACATATCCAAAGAGACAAATTTATCTATAGGCTATAGTATGCCTTAAAAGCAATTACCATTTCAGTGATCTGATTAGATTTTTATATACTAAAATAGCATTTTAAAACCCAATCTAGACAACTATGGGTCAAGGTTTGATGGTTACTGGAATATGGTTGATGGTTGGACTGTAGTTCGATCAAGTACCAACAAGTACATCAGAAATAAAATAATAAAATACTATTAAATTTACACACTTGATAATTCTTTTGATGCAATTTTCCAAATAAGATGCCAGACTAAAATATGAAAAATGATTTGATAGATTTAATATTTTGCTTTTTTTACTGTTGAAAACTATATGAATGAATATGAAATCAGGAATAGCAGTATTGATCAAATTGTTCAACCCATGAAAACTGAAGAAACAAGTGGTTCATCAAATAACTGGATTGTTCAAGACATCCAAGTTGATGGTTTTCCCAGTTTTTGCTTATCAGGTTTGAGGTCACCTGAACTGCACAGCCTGTTGTTTCAGAAGTTCACAATGATTTATGGTTCATCCATTTCTCCTTTGTAGTTGTCTTATCATGGAAGTTCTCCCTCTCCAATACAAAGATCCCTCAAATCTAACCAATACCTTGTTTCATCCTTTTGTGTTTTTTCTGCAGCTAAAATGCAATCTCTTTATAATTTCTCTCCACAGTTTAATTCCAGGAGCCCACACAATGAACAATATTGACCAGCATCACTCACAGTTGGGAACAATCAAACTGAATATTCATCCTAAAATTTAATATCCTCAAATAAAAATTCTGATTATAGGGTAGTAAAATTTGGGGAAAAAAAGTCTAATCAAAATAGAAGGTATAAGCACAAATGCTATTATGGACAAAGTTAATTAATACTTCAACAAATGTATGATAAAATAGAGTTGGTAACCTTTTGCTCTAACTTCCAACAAAAGAACAAAAATATAGAGATGAATTTTCATTCTAAACTTTGATAAAAAAAAATATTGATTATACATAAGAAATAAGCTAAGTTGCCAATAAGGACAATGCAAATCAATATCATCATTGGAAAGATATGCAACAAATATTTCAAGAATGACAAAAGCTGAATATTGTTGTAAAGCAAACAAGAAACTCACCGAATCAACTGTTGCAATAATGGATACTACACACATAACAACGGCCATTTTCCAACCGAAAACAGGTGTGCCCCATTGCAATGGATAAGGAAGTCTAAACCATGGTGAAGATTTTATGGCATGAGAAGTATCTGTACGGCAGTGTTTCATCCTTGGCACATGCTTTCTGCAGTATGCTGATAGAGTATTGGAGGCAGGTACATTAATATCACAACCTTTATAGTCATACACTCCAGATTCTGTAAGAAGAAATGCAATAGCCCATGTAACTCCCAGACCCAAAGGGACCTGTAAATGGCACAGCAAGATTCTCACAGGGTGATATGTTGCCAACATCACTTAGATTCATTTTATGACATGAAAAATAACAATTTTTGTCCATGATTGTTAGTCAAGCTTACCGCATAGATCAAAAATATTCGATGACCAAATATGCGAATCTTCCGAAGATACTGCAGAAGGAACATCAAAGGCAACTCAGATGAAACAAACACAGAAATAAATCCTAAAAGCTAAGAAACAGAAAGATACTGCAAATTGTAAATGTCATATAGCATAAAACAGCCAAGATGTATCAGATGTAATCATTGCCAAAACTCACAAGTGAGAAAATGATAACCAGCAATATCTGCATCATACCAATCTCCAGACAATTTCCTACTTGAGTGAAGCCATAACTAAAAAAAGAAAGTCCAACAGCTGCAATTGTCGGAGATACAACAACCGGATTAATCAACCTGCGACAAACAATTAAGTCTGAGTGTTGCAATGTGCAAGCACATTATAAGCGCCAGACTTCCAGGAAGAGCACACTGGAATCCAGCACTTCAATATCAATATCATTGAAGCAATATATAAGTTAAAAGTGCAGTATTTAATCATATGGGCAAGCATAGGCAGGTCATGCTCTTACTCCATGCCATGTTCAACTGCAGATATGGTTAACTGCTTAATGCTAAAGTTATATTTGGTCAACAGCAAAGTGATCGAGAACCATCTACGGTTATAAAGGATTTCAGAATAGTTTATTTTAGACAAAGAAAGCAACAAAAAATCATCAATTAGTTAGCCTAGAAACTTAAGAGTTGTGTGAAAAACAAAAAAAAATCTTTTGGTAATTCTAGGTGTTAACCTTGGGATTCTACTTTCGTATTAAGTGCACTCTTTTACTTCTCAACTGTTATAGGTATTTTTAAAACTACAGGTATCCTAGAAGTCACATTGTAAGCTTCTAAAAGGCATATAAGTTTCCTATGATGTTACTCTTGAGAATCACTGTTTTCATTGATTGCACTAAGGCTCCTAAACTCCTGTAAATTGTGGAGCTTTATCAATCGATGAAACACGTTAGATTTGAATGAAAAACACTTGCATCTTCTCTCTTCTAGTCTCTTACTCTCCCCTCTAATCTCACTCCTCTCTCTCTCTCTCTCTCTCTCTCTATATATATATATATATATATATATATATTTCTCTTTTTGTTCTACACCACAAAGTCTTACCGGCTTTCAATTTGTTATTAGGTTTATTATATGCTTAATAATTTGCTTCACGTACAAATCAGCTACTCATCTCTAAACATAGTTGCTACTTTGAATATTTATGTCTAAGCATCAAACTAATTTAATTTGTTCAACTTTGAGTTAATACAGGTTCACTGTTTTAGCTTCCCATCACTTGGAAAATCTTTTACAACTTAAACAGCACAAGCCAAGCCAAATTTGTTCACATTCAAGCCAAGCATTATATTCAAACTATATGTTACCCAAACAGCACAGGTTCATATTCAAAAATATTTTAAAAAAAGTGAACCTGTAAAGCTACAAGCCAAAATACTATTACAAGAAAGAAGCTAAAACAGCACTGCAACCTTAAAATTTTAACTATATGTTACATCAACAAACATCTATTAATATAAATGTTAAACCAATCAAGCAAACGTATAGATATCATGGGAGGCTGACACGAAGATGTATTCTCACGACATGGTGCATGCATATTTTAATCTAAGCCAGAATGAACACACCTTAAAAGCAATGATGTTGCTCCAGTATACCCCATTATTGCTTGAAATGCAGAAGAGATAATTATAGCTCCCTGTAGCTCCTTCATTATGTGCTTAAAATTCTGCAAAAATAAAAAGATTCTTCAAGTTCAAAATAAATCTGAACCTAGTTAAGATATAAATGACTGGTAAAACAGTGAAATTTGTAATAATATCGAAGTCATAAGTGATAAGGGACACAATGAACCATCCAAGGATTGACACATGGGCACCTCCACCTCAGTAAAACAGAGCCCCAGTTCCGAAGGTCAATTGTGACATGTGGCCATATAAGGGGATGACAGTTGTGATGGATTAACATGTTGTTGCACCACGTCAGCCGACGTCACACCACTTGGCAGGTTGTTAAGCCACATCAGCAGGCAATACACCACATTGGTGGGTTGTTAAGCAATGCCAGTAGGCGTTAGGCTACCTTAGCAGGTTGTTAAGCCATGTCAGCAGGCGTTACGCCACTTGGCAGGTTGTTAAGCCATGCCAGCCCACCAAGTGGGCGTTATGCCACATCAACTGCCATCTCGGTGGGCAATTGCACCATGCCTGTAACTGTTTTAACCACTCAAACCACCTATGACCATAAGGACACAGGTATAAATACCCCCTCTTCCATTCTCTACGGAGAGGGCACATTTATTTTTCTCGATACTTCGGATACTATTGATTGAAGCATTGGAGGGACCGAGTCGGGTGACCCCGACCTCTGTCTTTTGCAGGATCTTGAGTGGTGCAGTAACCAGATTCGCAGCAGCTTTTTTTCGACCATCCTCTACGTCTCAAGATCGCAACATTGCCAACGTCGGGTCCGAACCGGGTTGGGTCGTTCCTCCCTCATCATAAGAAGGCCATCCTCGAAGTAAACGATAAGCACCAAAACAATAAATCAAATTGGAAATATACAATGGCCTGGACTCAGTTCTCTCGACTGGAAAAATTACCTACATGCTTCATTGATTCAAATATGGAAAAGTTAAATTTGATTGAAATTGTGTGCATTCAGCTGACATAGTCATGAGATCATTGTCTATGGCTCTATCACCTAACATGCTTGCAATTGGTCAAGCACACAGTAAGAAATCATGGTACATAATTCAATGGTTTTTACCAAGTACCTATACTCTGGCATGTGCTTGCGCATTCACCGTTTTCAAATTTGATTGAATTTAGATATGATAATAAGGAATAAAATCTTAAGCGTTAAATACAGATAAAAAAACTCACATTCTCATTAAGACCCTGAAAATCTGGAGAATTTATTATTGCTAATGCTGGAGCCAGATACACAAAAGAAGGGCCCTGTATGAGTGGCAACCTAGTTCCAAAGAGTGTGTGCAACAATGTTGTCACTCCTGAAACAAACAAGACAGTCGACACCAACGCAGAAGTATCTTCCTGCAAATATATGCAATAATCTGTAACAACCCAACTCTTATAATGAATTAAAAGAGAAAAAAAGTGTCACAAGGGGGAGAAGATGTATCACATAATTGCCGCCCATAGCTGGAACTAAAACCAATGGGATCAGAATCAAAGAACCGATTATTGATAAATAGTGCTGGAATCCATAAAAGACTATCGGCACTGAAGATAACAAAAGCAAAAGTTAGGATTATGAAGCCAATAAAAAGATCAATCTTGAGAAGAGTAGATGAATGATGAATCCTCACCAAGACCCGGACTATCCCTCAGCTCATACTTAATATGAACCTGCCTTGACGGGAAGCCTTCCTCGTCCTCTTCTAGCTGAGGCAGCGTGGCCGTCTCCTCCTCCCTCCGATGCCTTGACGGCTCATCAAACCGGACCACCTGTCCATTGGGTCCAGAACCTGCACTCTTGTTTCCACCATCCGAATCCCTGCTCTTCCTCGCCGTCTGATCGGCTGGCAACGGGACTGCTCCACCACCTCCTCCTCCCGCCCTGTTCTCCGGCTCCCCATTGACAGCGACGGCAGCGGCGGCGGCGCCAGGAGGAGGCGGAAGAGGAGTAGCAACATTGTCCCTAGACCCTGCCTCCAGATCGAGGTTGGATCCCGGCTCCTTGGGCCTGGGGAGCGCAATCTGGCCGGAATTACTGGCGTTGGACTCGCCGGAGACCCTTCCCTTAAAACCGGTCCTCTTTGCCCAGGAGAGCGGCGCAGGGGCCGGCGTAGGGTCCGGAGCAGGCGGCCAGGGGCCCTGCCGGGGCCGTCGCGGCGGCTGTCCGTTGTTCGCCATCTGCTACCGCGCCCCGATCTCTTTCGTCTCTCCCTCTCTCTCCTAGGGTTTCGCACGTCGCATCCTCGTCATCCTCCTCGATCTCCGAGAAAAATGGGTTAGGGTTTGAACAGAGAGTTTGCTTCTTTTTGAGCTGCGAGAGGGAGAAGAGGGGTTTGTGCGTTGAGTGGAGTGGGGCGGAGTGGAGTGGAGTGGAGTGGAGTGAGGGAAACGCCAAAAGAAAGCAACGACTCGAGATGGGGATCCGTCGCTGGGAAACCAAACGGGTTTGGGGCTTTCAAATCGTGTAGGAACGACGTACGACGCGACAGCGAGAGAGGGAGAGAGAGAGGCAGATTCATCGGGCCGTTTAATGTATCAGCCCATTCTTTCTTTAAGCGATTTCCATTACCCACATGAAGGTAACAATGGGGCCACCGTTTACTCCAATGACAAGGAAGGGACCGAAGCGAGTACATGTTAACCATGTAGAAATAATATTTATTTAGAGATATATATATATATTTGACAATCGCATAAGAAGGACGGAATTAAAGAGAAATGTGTGTTCAATTGATGTGGGTGGCAAATGCTGGTAAGCATATGAGCTTTTTTGGCCAGGGCAATGGATTTCCAATTTTGGAGAGATAAGTTTGGAATAAACTATTTCTTTTAACGATCATTCAAGGGCATTTTACTCTTTTTTTTTTTTTACTGTTCGATTTTTACTAACACCCTTAATTGATTTTACCTGAGAATATGTTTTTTAATTCAAACTGATAAAAATATTTTTCGTTTTCCATCGACTAGAAGTGTTAATTATTCTCTCAAGTTTGGATATACCAGCACAAAGGGATAAAAATAATAAAATAAATAAGAATAAAGATAGAGATTATTGATATTTTTTATTGCACATACAGATTATAAGGTAAGAACAAGTGTGTAATTGGCCACCGCATCTTTATACACATCCCTATCCAATATTTATTATACTATGGTATACCATCTGATATGGGTGATATATATTAGTTCGATGGACGATCGATACACGGACCATCCTATATCAAATAGTAAACACTACATAATCTCATATCAAGCGATTCGAGATTTATACCGATCGATAATGATCAAAATTTGATCATTACCGACTTGTATCGATCAATAACGATCAAATTTTCGAACGTCATCAATCATAAACCATATGAAAGGATTTTTAAACTCTTTCCTCTCTTTCATTCAATATATTTCACTCTCTCAATTTCAATTATCTCAAATTCTTTCTCACTTACATCTCTCTTTTATTCTCATATTTTTACTCTATTAAACTCAATAAAACTATAATTTATAAATTTAATCAAAATTTAGACACACCAGTTAAAAGGTATGTATTTTCTTTTTAATTTTTTATTGATTTATGAGATGGTTAAGCTTATTTTATGTGGTTAATGATTTAATATTGATATATTATTTGATTTTTTTATAATAGAATATTATTAGTTAGGGAGTAGTTGGATTAAATTGACACATTTAATACTTTAGGTGTTTGACATATTTATAGTCGTAAAATAAAGTTAATTAATATTTAATTAAGATTTTTATTATTATAATTAGCATATTTAATGAGAATTTTAATAATATTAAGTTAATTCTCATTATTTAGGTTGATTAACATATATATAGTGATAAAATAAGGTTCATTAAGTATAATCACTTATTATTATTATTTAATTAAGGTTAATCATAACTTGTTTATTTGATTCAATTTTGATAAAAACATAACACGAAAGGAACAAGAACAAGATAACGCTAGGAATCATACTCAGAAGATAGATGGGGTCGTCATCATTGGCAATATATTTATTATAATTATATCGATAAGAGTGGAGGAATCACCCGAGTGAAGATACATTTAGTTGGTGGGTATCTCGATATTGTAAAACAAAAAAAGATTTCGACGGAGGTCCATAAATCTTTTCAAGATGAGTTATAATAGATAATGGAAGATATAATGAAAAAAAAAAAACAAGAGCTAAGAAAAATAATAATAATAGGCTAAACAAGAATCAATATATGATAAATATAAGGGTTGTGAGGATGATATCGACCCAAATTTTAAAGCTAGTATTTATGTATCATTAAAGTATCAAAATATATATGACGAAGCAATGAGACATCAACGACCTGACTCATAATGGAAGCATAGTAGTAGTAGTGGGTTTGTTAGGATCAAGAGTACTAAGAGGGGGGGTGGGAGTGAATTAGTGCAGCGGAAAACTTTCGTCGGTTAAGACGACTTTCGTACGATGAAATCTGATTTCGATGAAAACCATTTCGGAAAGTATAGTTGATGTAAAGCAATGAAGGTAGTTTGCAGTTAAGATAAATAGTAGAAAATAAATGCAAACTGAGATTTAGAGTGGTTCGATCAATCTTGACCTACATCCACTTTTGGTTTCCACCTCCGACGAGGTCACCGACGTCCACTAGAAGCCTTCCTTCAATAGGCGAAGCCAACCACCCTTTTACAACTTTTTCTCCTTTTGACAGGCTTAGGAGATAACCCTTACAAGTTTTCACTCCTCTCTTTAATGATCAACACTTAGAAATAAAGAGGGAGAAGAACTTTAGCTTTTACAACACTTTTAAGCTCTCAAATACTCAGAATTAAAGCAAGCTTTCAGGTTACCCTTTCATGTAGAGAGTGTGAGGTTTATATAGGCCTCAATCAGTTTGAATTTGGAGCTCAAAAGTATCCATTCCCGGATTTCCGGAGTCCTGGCGATACCACTGCCATAACTAGGCGGTCCTATCACCTGTTATCTGTCATTGAGCGGTACCACTACTCAGTCTGGGTGGTACTACCGCCTGACTGAGCTCGAAGACTGAGCTCTGACAGTACCATCACTTGACTAGGGCGGTACCACCACTGCCAGTAATAACTACTGATGGTACCACCGCCTAACAAGGGTGATACTATCACTCAGAACTCCTGAGAGACCAAGTCTCCTGGGTGGTGCCATCGTCGGCCCTAGCGGTGCCACCATCGTGTCACGGACTTAGCTGGTTTTGCCTAAGTCGTGTGGCACCATTGCGTGTCCGTCCGCAAAGGTCAGCCTCCCCGAAGCCTCCCCTGGTCCCTTAGGACCCACAAAAGAGAGAACAAGACAGAGAAAACGCCTCACTCGGGATCCACAAGCAAACATCTCCAAAAAACACTTTATAGACAATGCAAATTACAAATAGACTTTACAAGCTCTGAACAGTTGCACGACAAAGGGTAAAATGGTTCATTACAGATCGAAAATCTCTCACACGTGTCCACATGACACAACCTTTATTTACAAGCCTAAAGCGGCCACTGACCCAACTAAAATGGGACTATTAAGCCTTCAGTCGTCCCTCTACATGCTATACAAAGCATGAACATACCAAAAGACACGGACATACATAAGCATTACATCAAACATCCTGTTTAGAAGTTTGAGCGTGACATTCTCCCCCACTTATTCCTTCGACGTCCTCGTCAAAGCCTTTGTCGACACTGCAACTCCTCGCCTCTACTGAGTCTTCAATCTTCTACTCCAGCTGTAATGTGTCCCTTGGCTCCCAACTGCTCTCCGCTGCTATTTTTGAGTAGTCGAACCTTTAGATCTGCCATGCTGCTTCAACTTACTAATGACTCTGACTCCGGTGTGGGGTTGGCTGAGTTGTGTTGATCCTTGTTGATTCTTACGGATCCTTAAATGAAGGAAAAGACCATCCTTACTGCGCTAGTCTCTCAAATGCCTTATGCTGCTTGAACTGGGTGGATGCTTGTTGGAGCTTTAACGAGCATCGTCTCGCAAACTTCTGAAGTTTTGGGTCCTTCCTTCACAAAATTTGCTCATTGACTCTTCTTTCACTTAGTTGTCACTTCCAAGTAGGTTCGCATCACTTCCGCTTCCTATTGGCATTTCGTTGGGAAATGAAGCGGACAATCTACTCTCAGTAGCACTGATCACCGTTGGTGAGGATTTGACAACTATTATCTTCCATTATCTTCGAAGGGTCTTTGAACATATGTAGAGCTCCTCTGCTGGATAGATAAGAGAATTGGGGTACTCGGTTTCACCCATTCTCTTAAGGGTTGAGAAGGCAAAGGCTACTTAACTTCGCCCACCTCCTCGAGGTTGTACTCCATGCATCGAGCTGGTTACTGGACTTCGCCTACTCTTTGCTCACACTTCTGAAGCACTTAAAGTGTTTGCACTCCTTGCGTTGAGTTAGCTACTGTAATTCACCTTCTCAAAGTCATTGAACTTCTGGAATGTAAGAAGTTTTCACCCCAACTTGGAGTAATTCTCTAATAGATTTGGTCGCCTCTGGAATTGTACCGTATTCTCCATCAACCCTGCCGCCTACTCCCCTGAGTAGCAAAGGTACAACACCGCGTACTGACTACTTCGTTCCTTGGTCTTGCACTCTTGCATGACCCGAAGTCCTTCACTTTCGGCTATCTTGATGAGAAACTCATTGACACCGATCTTACAAAGTTCCTTGGCCTCTGCCCTTCAGCCTTGTCTTGGTACTTGGAGTTTGCCTCTGCATGCTCCACCTCCTCGGCCCCTTTCACGACCAAGCGCTCTCCCTCCATGAGAGCAAGGGATCAATGACTTTCACGGAAGTCCCGCCTCTGCAGTACCATGGCACTGCCTTGCCCATGGCGCTACTATCTGTCGCCTCGCATCTGCATCCCTTTTCTTCATAATCAGTAGATATGCCTCTATGGTACTCCTCCGAGTCCACCTCCATTCTAACTGATGCTTGATTTTGGGTAGCTAAGTCCCTCTGGAGTCGTCGTTGCTTCCTCGCCCCTTTCGACCCCCTGCTTCAACACCTCTTTGTTCTCCAAGTAGCTCCCTTTGGTCGATGGAAAGACAGACTGCAACTCCCTTGCATGGCCTCTGCCATCATGTTGTAGGGTTTGCACCGATTCTATTCTCCTTAGCTTCCTTGATAGCAACATTCGCTTACTCGACCTTGTCCTCTGACTTGTCGGGCTCCCTTAAACGAATATGAGCTCTGGAGCAGTCCAACTCTCTAGCTGCTTCGATCATACCGTTGTATGATCAAGTCCCTCCCATGGGACTCACTAGTACTTGCATTCGAACTTTTCCCTTAGTGGAACATAACCCCCATATGCTGATGACCAAGGCTTTCATCCGATGCAAAATTCGATGCATGCACGGAAGACCCGCCTCTACGGTACCATGGCCTTCACTCCTTGAATCCATAGCCCTTCTTGTCGTCGTGCTGTTCACCGAAGTGGAGCTTCCAGTAGCTCCCGATCATACCTCCGTATGATCTTGTCCCTCACGGGGCTAGATTGTGTGTATTACATTGCCACGAACTGTTCTGCCACGATTCGCTGCACCATGTCACCTCCTGGTGACATCTCCAATGCATTCTGATCCTTGTGGGATGAACTCGAATTGTGGTCCCTCCATGTGTGGCCTATACCAATACATCGTAGGGTCTCTTCCACCTTCGCTTTTGTTCGCTCCTTTGGCAATCGACCTTCATCCACCCACTCTTGGGTCACACCAAGATGAAGCACCGCTCTAGGACAGTCCGTCGCCTAGTAGCTCCCAAAGTCCCCCGACTTCGCTGCAATTAGTCCACCATTGTCTGGATCCTGGGCCTCTACCCCTACCAGCGCAATCTTCGCTATGCACCGCTTCCTTTATAGCAACTTGAATGGCAACACTGTAGCATATTCTTCAAGAGTACCCGCCTCTGCGTCCTCTTGCCCCGTGCTAAGGCCTTCTGAACCCAACTTCGCCTCCGCAAATTGAGTCGCCTTAGTTTCTCCATCAAATGCTCCTCCGAGATAAAGTGCATGTGCCTAGAAGCTCCCTTCGTCTTTGGCACCATGCAAGATGAGTCCGCTCCGTCATAATGAATGACCCATGGAACAACATGATCCTGCTCTTGCCTCTGCAAGAGTTCATGTCCTTGACCTCTGTCCAAGGAAAGCACTATGCCTCTGCTCCATGTTCCATCTTCTATGCTAGCTCCCTTCATGCAGCTTGGGTACTTCGCCAAGTTACACCTAAGTTGTTCCGCTCCTCGTTTTTGCATTGAGTTGATGGTGGCCCTCGCGCCCACCATTCCACGGGTCAGCCCTCCCTTGAGTCCGATCTCCATATTGACTCCAAGTGTGCCTTCATTTGTGTTGCTTTGGGTCGCTCGCCCACTTGATCTCGCAATGCATCCACCAATGCATTCTCTCAAGCGAGATCATGCGATGACTCATCGCCGCTTGCTCAGTCCATCGAGCTTCGTGGGGTTGTTGTTTGTTGAGGTACTCCTCCTCAACTTGTGAGGTCCGCCCCACATGATTCTCCCTCTGGAGAGCCAGGACTTATCCCTCCTGGATAACTGTCCCATTGGAGCAATATCTCTCTTCGTTTCGGAGACCACCATCCCTTTGGACTACTCCGATCTGCTGAACAAACTATGCATTGTTCTGCCTCCTGTAAACACACTTGCTAGATTGCGACTCCACGTCAATGCAGCCCCCGCTGCACCCCTCAAGGCCTAGCAACATGCTGAACTAGTTGCACCCTTCAGCCTCATACGAACGTATCCTTCACATGCCGAAGAGAAAGTTGCAATGCTCCATGACGCCGAGTTTCGATCGCTTTGGGATGGCCACGAACATTCCATCGTCCGCATATAAGCCCATGCATGAGTACCAAATTCTTCGAGCTAGCAATTCCCCTCACCTCTGTGAGCTTTACATAACTCTATTGGTCGTTGAGCAACTCATTCCACCTTGGATGGTCTCATTCTTTACCAAGCGCCTCGCTTGCCTTGAGCACCATCAGGTATAGTTGTCAACGTTGAGCCGTAGCTCAAACTCAGCCTTCCCAACCTTTGTGCGCTTCACATTCTTCCAAGCTTGTCTGTTCTTGTGGTGCCTCTTGCGCGAAGGGTTGGCCATTCCTCTGAATGCCAATCTCAGATGCCCGCTCCTCTGAGTGACTCCTTTTCCCTACATCTCCATGCCCGTTTTCCCCCAAACGGTCGCGCGTGTGCTGACTGCCCTCAACGCAGCCCCGCTAGGTCCCCCACGTTTGCATGCTAAGTGTTTCTATGAGTGCTTGTCCCGCTCTGATACCATCTGTCACGGACTTAGCTAGTTTTGCCTAAGTCGTGCGGCACCCTTGCGTGTCCGTCCGCAAAGGTTAGCCTCCCCGAAGCCTCCCCTGGTCCCTTAGGACCCACAAAAGAGAGAACAGGACAAAGAAAACGCCTCACTCGGGATTCACAAGCAAACATCTCCGAAAAACACTTTATAGACAATGCAAATTACAAACAGACTTTACAAGCTCTGAACAGTTGCACGACAAAGGGTAAAATGGTCCATTACAGACCGAAAATCTCTCACACGTGTCCACATGACACAACCTTTATTTACAAGCCTAAAGCGGCTACCGACCCAACTAAAATGGGACTATTAAGCCTTCGGTCGTCCCTCTACATGCTATACAAAGCATGAACATACCAAAAGACATAGACATACATAAGCATTACATCAAACATCCTGTTTAAAAGTTTGTCCGTGACAGTTGGCTAGGAATTCTATGTCTGAATAGGCTGATCCATTCGTCCCAATTTGGGTTTGCCAAGGGCCTAATTGGCCCCATATTAAGTTGATGGGATTACCTTCCAATCCTAACTTAATCTACATGCTAGCTACGATAATTAAGACATCAATACTGCAGATTATGTTCCGGTGCGTCAATCGCTTCTTCCGGCGAGCTTCTAGCGAACTTCTGACGAACCCTCGACGATGCTCCAACGGACTCCTAGCAAACTCCTGGACCTGCGATGATCCTCTTGATGAGTTCCGACGAGTTTCTTTGGGAAGCTCCTGGACTTCTCGGATTGTTTCCGCATAACCTCTAACGACCGTCCGAACTTCCGACGAACTCTCGAACCCCCAACGTGATCTTAGTCTTGACTTCGGCTTAATACCTACTGCATGTCTTACTGCCATCATAGTTAATCCTGTACACTTATCTCAACATATGGATTAGATAACCAAATGACAATTGACTTCATCATCAAAATTCGAGATTTAACAATCTCCCCATTTTTTATGATGACAATCAATTGATGACGGAGTTAACCTTAACTCCTCATATCTATATGTCATACTTGAGATAAGTCATTCTTGAATTCAAAGCCTTTGAATTCAATTGACATATTGATAAGTTAAGTTCATTTAAACTTATTAATACCCCCATCATGATTCCTATCTTGATGTATCTTTCTGAAAATGATGTCAAGGCTTAACATCCATTTTTAAGTCTTATTTTTCAAATGTGAAAGATAGCAATCGTAGCAATTCATCACATGGCAAGATATCAATTTGTAAGATTACGATGTGAGCTTTAGATATCTTAACATGATGCAAATATGGCAATCATAGCAATTCATCATATGGCAAGACATCAACATTGTAAAATTATAATGTAAGCTCCAGATATCTTATTATTAATGCAAATATGTCAATCACAATAATTCATTCTATCATCAATTTATCACATATTTCTCCCCCTTTATCATCAACAAAAAGGAGAACGATTCAAGCGTATTTCAAGCATAGTAATAAGTGTGGTAAAGATTCATGTTATTTTTCAACCATAAGATACTATTCATACAAATTATTTTTCAAGCAATTGACATGGTATCATTCAAAAGTCCATTAAGGAGATAGCTTTCATTACTTCTTCCTTATTTGTTATTAATGTTTTGCATGAAGGAGGAAAGCCATTGAGTTAAAAATGATAAGAGATTAAATCATGCTTCATTTTCACAAGGATCAAGATATACATGTGAAATTTAAATCCTTGCAAGTGTTCATCTCAAAAAGAAATCTTCTTTCATAAAAAAGGAATTCATGTGAAAGAATCATTATATCAAATCCATTTCTCGATTTAAAAATCATTTTTCATAAGGTAAATCCATGAGAGATGCATTTGTTAATCAATTTAATATGTCAAAAATCATGAAAGCTCATGAAAGCTTGATATGGCATAGACTCATGAAAGCTCCATTCAAGAAATACATTTAATCCGGAAGAGAAATACAAAACCATGCATTATTAAGATCAAGAAAGTCTGAAAATGAAGTTTAACAAATTCATGCATTCGGACAAAGTTTTATCATAGCTTTTCAAATACAATCATGAAGGTAAAGCACGCTTATCATCATAGAATTCAAGACACATAATTTCCAATATGTTATTAAAGCATATAATCATATAAGATTTTCAGCATTAAGTGATTAATCATAGAATCAAGAAAGTCTGAAAATAAAATTTAACAAATTCATGTATTCGGACAATGTTTTGCCATGTTTTTCAATCACAATTATGAAGCAAAATTATTAGTGTTTTGTAGTGCTCAAAGATTAAAAATCCGATGTATGAATGAACCTTCTCAAATCATAACGAGAGTATAACATGCTAAACATGGAAACTTTTAGTACCAAGGTACAAAATTTTCAACTTTAAAGTAAACATGTTATTGAAGCATTCAATCATGCCAAATTCGTATAAAATTTTCAGCATGGAATTTAAGTGATCAAAGAATCAAGAAAATCTAAAAACAAAGTTCAATCAACATTAATATTCCTAACTCCATAAATGCTTACCAAATAATACATTAAGTCGTAGATACCAATAGTTAAACATATCAAGGACTTACGATCATTAAAGTAAGTGGCATTGCGATCAAAATGAATAGCATAAAAAGTTTACAACAACATAGTTTTATAACATGACAAAAAGGAATTGTGTCTACATTATACATAAGCTCATTCAGGTGATGAAAAATTAAAATGTCTAAACAAAATGTCAAACTGTCGATGAATCTACTGTAGCTCAGATAGAATTTGATCTTGGTGATGTTCAAATCGATCTTGTCTTTGTTCAAAGCGATCCATCCGAATCCCTATGTCTTCGATAGATGATGAAGGAGCTTGCTCAATTGGGTGTCGTTCCTCAAATGGATCAATTGGAGGAGATTGATTACCCCTAAAGATTGGTGTTTCTGGTTCTAGTTCAGGTTGTGGAGGATCAGTTCTTCTAGGCATTCTAACCCACATACCATTTCTAAATATATATCTCATTGGACGAAGTAGATTTTTATTTATAATGCTAAATCTATCTACCTTTATAACCTCTTCGTCGGGTGATATTGCAATATTGTAAGCATTAAGTATTCTAGTAATTATGTCACCATATGGAAGCATCATGTCCTTTTTAGATATCTCTATCATGTTTTGTTGGATAAACAAAACAGTTGTTAAATCTTTTCATGATCCAATACATGGTTCCTAGTTTCATTTGACTTACTTCATCATGATGGTATTGTTTAGGAAGAATGATACTAATTAGGATGTGATGAAGTATTTTGGTGTTTAATAGTAATAGATGTTCACAGGTTTTACGAAGTACCATTAAGTTAGGATTACCAAAAATTGTTCCTAAGGCATCAACATACATGGTCCCAACCGTTTCATCATCCCATTATCCTCTAAAATAACAACTTCTATCTTTTACAGGGATGCCTATGATGTCACAAAGGGATCTATCCGTAATGGATATATGATATCCTAGAAGATAGGTAGATATCCTTTCTTCTTCATCTATATGTAGATTGTTATAAAACAACCTAACAAGTTTAGGGTAGATGGGTTTACTTATTTATAGGATTGGGAGAAGATCTAGATTTGCAAACTATTGAATTGGCTCTAAATCACTTAGTTTATCTAGATCAATATACTTTCCCTTATAAACATTTCTAAATTCTATGAAAGCAAATTTTTGGGCATGTAGATTTGAATAAAAAAAGTGTGGAATCAAAGTTTTCTTCTAATCTCCTTTTTCCTTTGTCCCTAGAGGATCGAATCCATAAATACAACTATTTAGGAAGATAAATAATGACCAAAAGTATATCAAAAAAGAGAAATCAAAGGTTTTTTTAGAATACCTTAGTTGAGATCTTCAAGAGGAAGTAGGATTGATTTTTGATCTTGCAAAAAATAGACAATTTTTGGGCAGCTAAAGGGGAGGAATGGAGTTGGAGGAGAGTTTAAAGCTGCAAGGAGGAGAAGAGAATGAGTTGGGATCGGTTCTACCGTCGACCCTAGCTCGGGTTTAAAAAGGGGTAGGCTGCGGGCGGTGGCACCGCTGGCTGGGCGGTGCAACCGCCTGCCACCCATGACAGTCGACGGTGCTACCGCTAGCTGGGCGGTGCCACCACCTACAAGCAGTGAGCACTACTTTCAGTGCTGTGTGGGCTGATGTGGGTATTTTTAATTTGAAGAGAGTTTTTATTTATGGAGCAGCCAACCTTAATTATGTAAAAGTTTCCATCACAAGATGAGAAATTTTATACGTTCATGATAGATCTTGTGAAATGCATACTCTACTCAAATGTGTTTGTGATAGAGTTTTCAATATGTTCATGACTTGTCATGCAAGCTTGTAAGCCTTGCTAGTTCATGATTTGTATGCAGACTTGGCTTGTAAGTCGTAAGTTCATGATCTTGTAAGATATAGTTGGATCCGGAAAAAATTGAAGAAGAAATGTATTTGATGAATTTGGAATTCGAGAGGATGTGTGAAGGGGAAATCCTGAGTTTCAAAATTTTAGGGATCAAACAGGATTGTATAAGTATCATTTTGTAATTGATAGTTTCAATTTTACTGATCATCTTTTTGTCATTTTAGTTAGAGAGCGTTATGAGTCATTTTGGATCCCTTGGTCATAGGCTTCGAGCATCCACTATCAAGGTACCATCTCTTGCTCTTAGCTTGTGATGATATATGTTTCTACAAAAAAGGATGATTTTTAGGTACCCATTTAATCTTGAGTACCTCAAAAACCGATCTAAATTGTTTGTCATGTTGCATGAAATTCATTACGGTTCCTTTAGGAACCCAAATCAATTTGTTAGGACTAATCTTCTTGAATAGACAATGATAAGTTCTATGTCCATATTTGCAACAAAAGTTGCACTTGTTTTAGTGTGAAACATGTAAGGTAGGGCCTTTAATGAAAGTGATTAGATTTTGGTGAGAGCTTCTCATAAATCTGATTTTACTTCTTTTAGTGCAGCGGAAAACTTTTAACGTTTAAAAACGCGTTCGTACGACAAAGTCGATTTCAGTAGAAAAATCGATTCGTAAATCACTTTAACTTGTGATTAGGCAGGAAGCAGTTAAAACGAATCTGTTAAGATAGTTTGCAGTTGTGATGGAAATCAAAATGTAAGAGCAAACTGAAATACGATGTTCGTACGAGAAAAGCAATTTACGTCTAAACACGATTCAAAAAATATTAAGATTGGAAACGCAAACGTAAAATCGCATAATGCAGTAAGCTATGAAGGAGGTTTGCAGTAAGGATAACAAGCTGAAAGTAAAAGCAAACCAGAGAGTAGCACGATTTAGAGTGGTTCGGTCAATCTTGACCTACATCCACTTTTGGCTTCCTCCACCGATGAGGTCGTCGACGTCCGCTAGAGGCCTTCCTTCAATAGGCGAAAGCCAATCACCCTTTTACAGATTCACTCCTTTTGACGGGCTTAGGAGACAATCCTTACAAACTTTTCTCTCCTCTCTTGAAAGATCTGAACTTGGAAAAAAAAAAAGGGAGAAGAACTTTTAGCTTATTACAACACTTTTGAGCTCAAAATCTCAGAGTAAGATCAGGATTATGGTGGTTTTCGTTGCTCTTTCATTGCTGAAAGGGTGGGGTATTTATAGGCCCTAAACCAATTTGAATTCCGAGCTCAAAACTATCAATTCCCGGAATTCCGGGGTCTGGTGGTTGCACCGCCTGACTGGGGCGGTTGCACCGCCTAGCAGAGCTCGAAGACTGAGCCTCTGGGCGGTGCCACCACTTGTCAGGGGCGGTTGCACCGCCTGGCAGAGCTCGGAGACCGAGCTCAAGCGGTTGCACCGCTGTCAGAGGCGGTTGCACCGCCCAGCCAAAACTCGGAGACCGAGCCCTGGGCGGTGCCACCGCCTGTAACACCCCTCATTTCCGAATTTTCGTATAAGTTTCTAGTTGAAATGTAGGTATCTATTTTAAATTTGATAAAAAGTCAAAGTATGAATCTGAGAACTTATTCATAAGAGTTGGAGGA
Source organism: Musa schizocarpa (assembly GCA_900464855.2). NCBI lineage: Eukaryota > Viridiplantae > Streptophyta > Magnoliopsida > Zingiberales > Musaceae > Musa > Musa schizocarpa. The sequence goes on from LS990916.1 coordinate 21,030,580, forward strand.
TTTGTTAAAAGAAAGAATCTGAGGATCTATATGTAAACCCTAAGGACTAAATCGTAAATATGTAAATACAAGGACTAAACTGTAAAATATACAAAAATACAAACTCCACCGCTTAAGCCTCTCTGCCTTCGTTCTTAAGGAAGCAGAGAAGGCAGCTGCGTGGATGATCTGGGAAAGAAAGAAAGAAAGAAGAAGAAGAAGAAGAAGAAGAAGAAGAAGAAGAAGAAGAGGAAGAAGAAATTGGGGCTTTAAGTTTTCTTGCTCAATCTTCTCAATTGGGGGTCAAAAATTCTTAAAGGCAAGTGTTCTAACCCCATCCTACAGAATTTTTAGTCTCTGTTTTTATGTGATTCAAAATAAATTGAAGGATTTCTATTTAGAAACTGATATGTCTCTCTTTGGACATAGAACCATGGATTCTGAAGTTTTTTTTCGGTAAACTGACCCCTATACGCTGTTTCAGCTATAAGTTTTAGTACAAAATGTGAATACAGGCAGAACTATTTTGTTTGAAATTAGACTCTTATATCTTCCTTTTGACACTGATTTTGTAGATTTTGGACACCGAATACTTACCCAAACATCTGATTCAATTGAGCTTATAAACGCTGTAAAACAGGGTTCAAGATTTCTGACCTGTCGATACTAAAATGCCTATAACTCCCTGTTGAAAATTCTTAATTGTACCAAAATAATTTTATTTGAAACTAGACTTGAAAATATTTCTTTTGACTTATAGTTTGAAAATTTTGGATTTCAATTGCCTACCCTATTGTCTGTTGAATCCGACCCTATAAATTCTACAAACCAGTGATTGTGTTTTTGACCTTGTGTTACCAAATCAAAGGTAACTCCGCGTTGGGAACCCTGTTTCATATGAAATTTGTTCCTTCAAAATAAAGATTGATATATGGTTCGACCATAGTTTTCTTATGGGTATTGGAGCATAATTGATATTCTGAAGTATTTGTTTGATGTGCCACTGGAATTCTGTCCGAAATCGAGCTTTGGTCGATTTCGCATATTCTGCTCCGTTCCTTTGGATATTTGAATTCGTTTAACCTTCTTATTGGATTTGAGCTAAATATGATTGCTTGAAAATTTCTGTACACTCTTGTTCTTATTTCATTCCAAATCTGAATACATTTGTGAGAGATTTGTTCTTTGTTTCGTATTGTCTCGAAAAGGCACATGCACGTTCGTTGTTCCGCGTGTGCTTCCGATATATGCTACTTATTGTTAAAACTGCCCTCTTGTACTCTGGTGTGTGGGATTGTCTGGACCTTTGCGAGAAATGGTAAAGGGTATGCACTTAATACCGCTACGTGAGGGTCCCTTCTGTGGGATGCGCTTATTACCCGCTCTGTGGGGTCCCGCTCCGTGGGATATTCGGACCTTTGCCGAGAAATGGTAAAGGGTATGTTCTTAGAGCTTTGTGATGCTCTGCCGCCCCCTCGACTTCACCTAGACGTGGGTGGATGGATCTCCCGGGCGTGGGAGACTTTTGTCGGTGGTCATTGAAATGGATGAATCACATTCGACCGAGATCCCACCACACCTTCTATATGTTTGACATGACATCCGAGTTTTGGTGAGTTGTTTCTGTTCATGCTCGGATAAGAATGATATGATTAACAGCGTCAAGGACGTCGTTTGAGTTTTCTGTATGATATTTGTTTTTGATATGCTCTGAAATGCTTCATTCATCGATGATTTTGCTTGAAATGTTCCATATGCCGTTGATATGCTTGAACATTTTATATGCCATTGATAAGTCTCGATATGTTTCCTTTTTCTTGATATGCTCCAATTACTCTATGCCCCAATCTGTCGGGGAACCAAATATGTAAGATTGAAATGACAATTGTATTCTGCTCTTAATGATATTATGTCTACGAAATCGTATATTACGCCTTGTATTTTGGGCGTATCTCTTGGACGTTATACTATTTTGATATGGATATGTTAGTCACTTGTCGAGCTCTTTATGCTCACCCCATTTGTTGATAAAATTTTCGGGATAGCATATTGCTTGCTTAAATGATAAGATTGGGCGAGGCGGTGGAAAGTTTAGAAGATTTTGGGCAGATCTTTGTTAGCATATGTGTATTTGTTGTATAAGATACTGCATCTTATGAAATGTGACGATGAATCTAAAACTTGTGGATTTTGTGTAAGATTAAGGATCCCTCATGTATAGGATTTTGGTATGTTAAGTTAAATTCGTGTAATGATATGATCTTATGGTAATCGTTGGTTTGGTGACTGCAAAGACTTCCCCGTTTGTGAATTTATATTGTGGTTATTATTTTGATGAGTTGAGTTCTGATTGTATGAATTATCAAGTGATGAGTGGTATGTTTATGAATTGCACAGGATTATGAATTTGTAAACTATAAAGGTGAAGTTTTGATCTGAATGTTTTCTTAGTGACCTCAAATGTGTGCTTGGATCCTGGGTTAGTTATGATGAAAATTTTAAATATTGTCGATATTGTTTGAGGGGCGTGACACCGCCGACCCAGGCGGTGCCACCTCTGGCCAAGTGATCTGGGTCCGAATGGGTTGATCCATTCGACCCAATTAGGTTCTTTCAAGGGCCCAATTGCCCCGAAATTAAGTTAATGGGATCACCTCCCAAATCTAACTTAATCATCATGCTAACTACGAGAATTCTTAAGACTTTTACTACAGCTTGCTCCGGTGCATCAATCGCTTCTTCCGGCGAGCTTCCGGCGAACTTCCGGCGAACATCCGACGGTCCTCCGACGATGCTCCTACGGACTTCCGGTAAACTCCTGGACTTGCAACGATCCACTTGGCGAGTTCTGACGAGCTTCTTTTGACAAGCTCCTGGACTTCTCGAATTTATTCCCGTAGAACCTCCGACGACCGTCCGGACTTCCGTCAAGCTCTCGAACTCCCAACGTGATCATGGTCCTGACTCCGGCGCAACTCCTGTTGCATGTCTTACTTTCATCGTAGTTAATCCTGCACACTTATCTCAACATATGGATTAGATAACAAATGACAATTGACGTCATCATCAAAATCCGAGATTCAACAATCTCCCCCTTTTTGATAATGACAATCAATTAATAACGGAGTTAACCTTAACTCCCCCTCTCTATATGCCATAATTGAGATAAGTCATTCTTGAATTCAAAGCCTTTGAATTCAAGAGACATATTGATAAGTTAAAGTCATTTAACCTTATCAATACTCCCATCATGATTCCCATCACGATGTATCTCTCTGTATAATGTCAAGACTCGACATCCATTTTCAAATTTCAAATGTGAATTGTTGTAATGATAGCAATTCATCATATGGGAAGATATCAACATGTAAAATTACAATGCTGGTTCTTGATATCTTAATATGATGCAAATATGGAAATTATAGCAAACATGGCATAATCATAGCATTAATAATCATATGTCTGCTTCTTTCAACATAATATGATTTATAGCATCAAATCATAGCATTAATAATCATATGTCTGCTTCTTTCAACATAATATGATTTATAGCATCAATTCATATACTTCTCCCCCTTTGTCATCAACAAAAAGGAGAATGATACAAGCAATTTTTGAATATACATGTGATGCCATAAGTAGGTTTATGTCATTTATAGGATACAAACATCGCAAGAAAATTATGACATGAAAATTATCTACATAGAGTGAAAACTTCTTCCTTTTTATTTGTTATTATTCTTCTTACATGAAGGAGGAAAGCCATCTGTGTAGTTTAAATCGATAGCATGCTTTACAAGGATCAAGATATTTATGTGAGTCGAGTCCTTGCAAAAAATATCTTCCTTTTATAAGAGAGAATCATCAAATTTATTTCTCAAAGGCAATATTTTTCACATGATAAGTCTAAAAGCTATGCATTTGCTAGATGATTCTATTTGTCAAAAATTAATGATGTGAATCAAAGTCCGAAAGAGAATAATATATTCATGAAATCTGATTGGAACTTGAAAATTTAATTTAACACTTTCATGCAAGACGATGAGGACATGCTCATCGTTTATGAAAATTTTTCCAACATATTATTTTTGTCATGTAGTTCAATCAATAAAGTCTGAATAAAAATTTTAACAAGTTTATGTATTTGGACACTTCAACATGGCATTAACATTATGGTAATACATCAACATTATGATAATACATCAACATCATGATAATACATCAACATCATGGTATCAACATCATGGTAATACATCAATATTATGATACATCAATTTCAAGACTCTATTACTTTCACATTCACCATGGAAACCAAGACACAAGGTTTTCAAAGTTGGTATTATAGAAACATTTAACATGAAATCCGACGATGAGTAATGAAATTGAGCAACGTAACCTGCATATTCTTGTATCAAGTAACCATAATGCATTGTGATCAAAGTGAGTAATAAAGAGTTTACAACAAGAGGTTATTGTGTCCACCACATATACAAACTTTATTCAGGAGGTGGAAAATTAAGGTGCCTAAATAAAGAGTCAAATTGTCGATGAATTTGCTGCAGTTCAGATAGAATTTGATCTTGCCGGTGTTCAAGCCGATCTTGTCTTTGTTCAAATCGGTTCATCCGAATCCCAATGTCTTTAATGGATGATGCATGAGCTTGCTCAAATGGATGTGTTTCCTCAAAAGGACAGATCGGAAGAGATTGAGTGCCCCTAAAGATTGGTGTTTCAGGTTCTGGTTCTGGTTGAGGGTGATCGGTTCTTCTAGGCATTCTAACCTAGTTACCATTTCTATAAACACATCTCAATCGATAAAGTAGATTTTTATTTATTATGCTAAACCTATCCACTTTCATCACTTCTTCGTCGGGTGGGATTTGGATATCGTAGACTTTAAGAATTCTAGTGATTATACCTCCATATGGAAGCATCATGTCTCTCTTAGATAGTTCTATCATGTTTTGTTGAATAAGGTATCCAAAGCATATGTTATGTCCTTTCATGATCCAATACATGGTTCATAATTCCAATTGACTTACTTCATCATGATGATATTGTTTAGGGAGAATGATGCTAGTTAGGATATGATGAAATACTTTAGTGTTTAGTGGTAGTAGGTGTTTACAACTTTTAGGAACTATCACTAAGTTGGGATTACCAAAAATTGTTCCTAAGGCTTCAACATATGTTGTCCCAACTGTTTCATTATCCCATGATCCTCTAAAATAAAGTCCTCTATTTTTTACGGGAATGCCTATCATGTCACAAATGAATTTATCCGTAATGGAGATGTGTTGTCCTAAGAGATAGGTGGATATTCTTTCTTCTTCATCTACTTATAGATTGTTGTAAAACAATCTAACAAGTCTTGGATAGATGGGTTCACTAATTTGTAAAATAGGGAGTAGATCTAGGTTGGCAAACCATTGGATTGTCTCTAAGTCTCTTAGTTCATCTAAATCTACATATTTTTCCTTATTGACAATTCTAAATTCAAAGGAGGAAAATTTTTCAGCATGATACTTTGAATCAAAGAGGGTAAGATCAAAGTCTTCCACTAATCTCCTCTTTCCTTTGTCCCTTAAGGATCTTCTAGAGCCCATAACTACTGTTATTTGAGAGGATAGTAATGAGCAAGTGTAAATGAATCAAAAACAGAATTTAGAGGGCTCTTAGAGAATACCTTGAGTGAGATCCTCAAGAGAAGGAGAGATTGTTGATCTTTTGCTTCGAAATGAGGAGGATTTGGGATGCTAAGATGGGAGAAATGGAGGTGGAGAGGCTTTGGAAGAGAGAAGAGGGGAAGGGAGTAAGTTGGGGTCGGTTCCACCGCCGGCCCTAGCTCGGTTTAATAAGGGGGCAAGATTGCGGGCGGTTGCACCGCTGGCTGGGGCGGTGCAACCGCTTGCAACACGTGACAGCCGGCGGTGCTATCGCTAGCTGGAGCGGTGCCACCGCCTGTAGGCAATGAGCACTAGTTTTGACTGTTGTGTGGTCTATTTTGAATGTTTCTTTCTTGAGAAGAGTTTTTATTTATAGAGCAGTCAATTTTACTTTCGTAACTACGTAAGAATTTTCATTTTAAGATCAGACATTTGCACGATCAAGATAGATCTAGTGACGTGCATATTCTTCTTCAAATGTCGTATGACAGTTTGTCCACGTTGGTAAGCTTTGCAAGTACATGGCAAACTTTGCTTACATAACGTAAGTTCATGATATAGTTGAATTTAAAAAGTGATGAACTTTTCAGTTTGATGGGATCGGAAATCCAGAGGATATGTGAAGGTACATATGGGTTTCCAATTCTGAGGGATAAAATAGGTTTGTATTGCTTTTGTAATTTTAGTTTTCTAATCTTCTTTTCATTTACGCTTAGGGAGCATCACGTGTTCTTTTTGGATCTCGGATTATGAATATGGAGAATCCAAAAAGCAAGATATTATTTCTTACTCCCAGCTTGGGATGGTTTACGTTTCTACAAGACAGGATAATTTTTAGGTACCCATTTACTTTTGGGTGCCTCAAAAGTTGATCTAAATTGTTTATCATATTGCATAGAGTAGTTTATCATGGTTCCTTTAGGAACCCACATTAATTTGTTCGGACTAATTTTCTTGAATGGACAATAATGCGTTTTGTGTCCATGTTTGCAACAAAAGTTGCATTTGATTTGGTGTTGAACATGTAGGATGGGGCCTTTTATAAAGGAGGTTGGATTTTGGTGAGAATTTCTCATAAATCCGATTCCACTTCTTTTGGGAACTTGACCCTTGTTTGTAAGGATCATGTTCAAAGACTTGCTACCAACCTCAAATTTCTTCAAGGTGTTCATGAGTAGCAAGTTTTGCTTTTGGATAGTTTCTAGATCATGACATTTGATACAAGAGCCTAAACTATCATGATATTCAGTCTTTAACTTATCAAAATCACAATTAAGACTATCATGCTCCTTTTTTAGCAATTTGTATTTTCTACTAATAATCTTGCATTCATCAAATAAATCATGGAAGGCATTTAATAATTCATCAAATGATAAATCAGCATCAATTAAATTTGTTACCTCATCTCCGATGGCCATTAAGGCGTAATGAGCAACTTGCTCGGTATTGGACTCCTCTTCTTCGGACACGCTCGAATCATCCCATGTTGTTTTGAGGGCCTTCTTCCTTGATGTTTTTTTCTTGGCTCGGGGATAATCACTCTTGTAGTGTCCTGGCTTTTTGCACTCATAGCAAATAACTTGGTCCCTTTTGGGTTCAAGTTTATTTTTTGTGTCATTTTTAAATTTATTTCTCTTAATAATTTTTTTAAATTTCCTTGTTAGAAGTGCCAAGTCATCGTCACAGTCCTCATCACTTGAGTTTTCTCTCAAGTGGTGATCTAAAGTTCTAAGTGTCATATCCTTTATGTTCTTTGGAAGGATGTCTTCTTGCTCCTCATGAGCCTTGCATGTCATTTCATAAGTCATTAATGATCCGATTAGTTCTTCAAAAGGGAAGTTGCTTAAATCTTTAGCCTCTTGAATAGCAGTAACTTTAGGGTCCCAACTCTTAGGAATGGATCTTAGAATCTTATTTACAAGCTCAAAATCCGAAAAACTTTTGCCGAGTCCTTTTAGACCATTGATGACATCCGTGAAACAGGTGTACATGTCGTCAATAGTCTCACTCGATTTCATTCGGAAAAGTTCGAATGAGTGTATCAAAAGATTGATTTTTGACTCTTTCACTCTACTTGTGCCTTCATGAGTCACTTCGAGTGTATGCCAAATATCAAACGCAGTTTCACAAACCGAAACACGATTAAACTCATTTTTATCAAGCGCACAAAATAAGGCATTCATAGCCTTTGCATAAGAGCGAAAGTCTTCTTCTCTGATTCATTCCAATCGATCATTGGAAGAGAAGATTTCAAAAATCCATTTTCGACAAGATTCCAAAGTTCAAAATCCATTAAAATAAGGAAGATCCTCATTCGGGTCTTCCAATAGGTGTAGTCTGTCCCATTGAACATGGGTGGACATGTAATAGAATCTCTTGGTTTTCGGCGTATGTCATCTCTCTTGGGTTTTAATCCGTTTGAGAGTAAACCCCGCTCTGATACCAATTGTTAGGATCAAGAGCACTAAGAGGGGGGGGAATTAGTGCAGCGGAAAACTTTTAATGTTTAAAAACACATTCGTACGACAAAGCCGATTTCAGTAGAAAAACTGATTCGTAAATCACTTTAACTTGTGATTAGGCAGGAAGCAGTTAAAACAAATCTGTTAAGACAGTTTGCAGTTGTGATGGAAATCAGAATGTAAGCGCAAACTGAAATACGATGTTCGTACGAGAAAAGCGATTTACGTCTAAACACGATTCGAAAAATATTGAGATTGGAAACACAATCGTAAAATCGCAGAATGCAGTAAGCTATGAAGGAGGTTTATGCTAGTCATAGGTGCCTAGCAAGCCAATCACGTGAGTGATAGCACGTGTGACTTAATATAGAATCTTTTTTGCTTATTATATTTTGGCATATATCACTTTATAACTATTGCATAAATGCATACATATATTGTGATGTCCTTGGATTTGTGCAATGGGAATCGGATCGTGATGAGATCACGATAGTGAGATTGATTCACCTTTATACACATATCCTAAATAATCCCGGTCATAGGTTACTCGAGAGGGATATCGTGATAATCGGACAGACTGGTGTGCATGTGCTGTATACTCATCCATATGATGGATGCAGCTGGTCTCATAGCTGCTTGTGTAGGGACACTAGGGATACAGTACAGGTGCTCATTGGAGAATGAGTTCACTGATTGATCCGCTTACGGAATGCTGGATGGTTGATGATGCCTTATTGTCAGACAACGATTCCATAGTCCTAGTGGTGTATCTGGTCCTTAGACTTGAGACACCAAGGATGTCATGTATGAGTGCTCCACTCTTTGATACTAGACTTATAGGTTTGGCTGTCCCAGATCTAGTACAGCTGGTCATTGGGAGTGGTAGTCGACCTTACGAGGGCTATTGAGTGTCGATAGAGGATAATCCACTCTCGACGTTATGAGAGGAATATATCATGTGTTCTTGCTCGCACAAATCCCCGCCGTGGTCATTGGGTTCGAGAGAAAGAGTTCTCCAGGAGAATCGATTAGAGCGAGACTTCGAGAAGAAACCTTATGGGTCCGACAAGACCATGCTCGATATCTGGTCTCTAGGATATTAGATGGATGAGGGACTATAGGTACATGGTAATGGAGGACGCGACAGTCCAATGGATTGGATTCCCCAGATGGATCTGGGGGACTACTACGTAGTGGACTAGTACGTCCGTAGTCGATGAGTCCAGTGAATTATTACAGAGATAATAATTCACCGAAGTTAGAAAAGGAGTTCGACAGGTATAACTCACGGCCCAAATCGATATTGGGCCTAGAGGGTCACACACATATGGTAGGCATTGCGATGAATAGAGGTTCGGATATGAGATATCCAACGGAACCCTTGTCTTATTGGATGCAGATCCAATACCCACTAGGGGAGGACCCATTAGGGTTTGACAGGGGACCTCTATAAATAGGAGGGATTCAGAGCCCCATAGGCTAGAGAGCTTTTGTTTGCCTTTTCCTATTCTCCTCTCCATCTCCACCTCTGAGTAGGCCTGGAGTTTTGAGGAGCGTCGTCGCAACCTTGCTGTGTGGATCACCGCTAGAGAGGAGGACGCTTAACCTCCTTCACCCTCTCCTAAGGATCTGTAAGGAAACAGAGATATATGATCTCCCTAGGTAACACAATCTACTATATACGCAGTTTCATGTTTCGCGGATTTTTGCGTACCAATCATCGCACGACGACGAACATCTCTTTGGGAATCAGGGATTTTATTTTTCTTGTTCTTCCGCTGCGCATGTGATGTCGCCCCCAAGGATTTCCCAACAGTTTGCAGTAAGGATAACAAGATCAAAGTAAAAGCAAACCAGAGTGCAGCGCGATTTAGAGTGGTTCGATCAATCTTGACCAACATCCACTTCTGGCTTCCTCCACCGATGAGGTCGCCGACATCCACTAGAGGCCTTCCTTCAATAGGCGAAGGCCAACCACCCTTTTACATATTCACTCCTTTTGACGGGCTTAGGAGACAACCCTTACAAACTTTTCTCTCCTCTCTTGAAAGATATGAACTTGGAAGAAAAGAGGGAGAAGAACCTTTAGCTTATTACAACACTTTTGAGCTCAAAATCTCAGAGTAAGATCAGGATTATGGTGGTTTTCGTTGCTCTTTCATTACTGAAAGAGTGGGGTATTTATAGGCCCCAAACCAATTTGAATTCCGAGCTCAAAACTGTCAATTCCCGAAATTTCGGGGTCTGGCGGTTGCACCGCCTGGTAGAGCTCGAAGACTTAGCCTCTGGGCGATGCCACCGCTTGTCAGGGGCGGTTGCACCGCCTGGCAGAGCTCGGAGACCGAGCTCAGGCGGTTGCACCGCTGTCAGAGACGGTTGCACCGCCCAACCAGAACTCGGAGACCGAGCCCTGGGCGGTGCCACCGCCGACCCAGGCGGTGCCACCTCTGGCCAAGTGATCTGGGTCCGAATGGGTTGATCCATTCGACCCAATTAGGTTCTTTCAAGGGCCCAATTGTCCATAGATTAAGTTAATGGGATCACCTCCCAAATCTAACTTAATCATCGTGCTAACTACGAGAATTCTTAAGACTTTTACTACAGCTTGCTCCGGTGCGTCAATCGCTTCTTCCGGCGAGCTTCCAGCGAACTTCCGGCGAACATCCGACGGTCCTCCGACGATGCTCCTACGGACTTCCGGCAAACTCCTGGACTTGCGACGATCCACTTAGCGAGTTCTGACGAGCTTCTTTTGGCAAGCTCCTGGACTTCTCGGATTTGTTCCCGTAGAACCTCTGACGACCGTCCGGACTTCCGTCAAGCTCTCGAACTCCCAACGTGATCATGGTCCTAACTCCGGCGTAACTCCTGCTGCATATCTTACTTTCATCGTAGTTAATCCTGCACACTTATCTCAACATATGGATTAGATAACAAATGACAATTGACATCATCATCAAAATCCGAGATTCAACATTAGGAACGTGACCCTTATTGGTAAGGATCATATTCAAGGACTTGCTATCAACCTCGAATTTCTTCAATGTGTCCTCGAGTAGCAAGTTCTCCTTTTGGAGTACTTCTAAGTCATGGCATTTCGTACATGGAACTAAACTATCATTATGCTCAATTGTTAATTTATCAAAATTACTAACAAGAGTATCATACTCCTTTTTTAACAATTTATATTTTCTACTAATTATTTTGCATTCATCAAATAAGTCATGGAAAGTATTTAAAAATTCATTAAATAATAAATCCGCATCAATTAAATTTGATACTTCCTCTCCAATAGCCATGAGTGCATAATGAGTAACTTGCTCGGTGTTGGACTCCTCTTCTTCAGATGCGCTTGAGTCATCCCACGTTGCTTTGAGCGCCTTCTTTTTTGGTGTTCTCTTCTTAGCTTGGGGACAATCACTTTTATAGTGTCCCGGCTTCTTGCATTCGTAGCAAATAACTTGGTCCTTTTTGGGTTCAAATTTATTTTTAGTGTCATTTTGTTTCTTTTAATGAATTTTTAAAATTTTCTTGTTAGAAGTGTCAAGTCCTCATCACTTGAGTTTTCTCTCAAGTGGTCTTCTTGAGTTCTAAGTGACATATCCTTCCTGTTCTTTGGAAGGGTGTTCTTATGCTCTTCATGAGCTTTGCAAGTCATTTTGTAGGTTATTAATGACCCGATTAATTCTTCAAGACGGAAGTTATTTAAATCTTTAGCTTCTTAAATAGTAGTGACTTTAGGGTCTCAATTCTTTGGAATGGATCTTAGAATTTTATTAACGAGCTCAAAATTCGAAAATCTTTTATCGAGTCATTTTAGACCATTGACGATATCCGTGAAACGGGTATACATATCACTTATAGTCTCGCTCGGTTTCATTCAAAAAAGTTTATAAAAATATACTAAAAGATTGATTTTAGACTCTTTCACTCTACTCGTGCCTTTGTAAGTCACTTCGAGTGTATGCTAAATATCAAATGCAGTTTCACAAATCGAAACATGATTGAACTCGTTTTTATCAAGTGCACAAAATAAGGCATTCATAGTCTTTGCATTTAGAGCAAAAGTCTTCTTCTCCAATTCATTCCAATTGATCATTAGAAGAGAAGACTTTGAAAATCCATTTTCAATAATATTCCAAAGTTCAAAATCCATGGAAATAAGGAAGATCCTCATTCGTGTCTTCTAACAGATATAGTCCGTCCTATTGAACATGGGCAGATGTATACTAGAGTGACCCTCTTAGTTTCTGGCATATGTCATCTCTCTTGGTTTTAATCCAATTGAGAATGAACCCGCTCTAATATCAATTGTTATGATCAAGAGCACTAAGAGGGGGGGGGGAATTAGTGCAGTGGAAAACTTTCGTCGGTTAAAACTATTTTCGTATGATGAAATCTAATTTTGATGAAAACCATTTTGGAAAGATTTTTTAAGTTGAGAGCAAACGGAAGTATAGTTGATGTAAAGCAATGAAGACAGTTTGCAGTTAAGATAAAGAGCAAAAAATAAATAAAAACTGAGATTTAGAATGGTTTGGTCAATCTTGACCTACATCAACTTTTGGCTTTCTCCTCCGACGAGGTCACCGACGTCCACTAGAGGCCTTCCTTCAATAGGCGAAGGTCAACCACCCTTTTACAACTTTTCTCCTTTTGACGAGGAGACAACCTTTACAAGTTTTCACTCCTCTCTTGAATGATCAACACTTAGAAAGAAAGAGGGAGAAGAACTCTAGCTTTTACAACACTTTTAAGCTCTCAAATACTCAAAATAAAAGTAAGATTTCAGGTTACCCTTTCATGCAGAGAGGGTAGGGTTTATATAGGCCCCAATCAGTTTGAATTTGGAGCTCAAAAGTGTTTATTCCTAGATTTCCGAGGTCCTAGTGGTACCACCGCCATAACTAGGTGGTACTATCGCCTGTTATCTGTCACTGAGCGGTACCATCGCTCAGTCTGGGAGGTACTACCGCTTGACAAAGCTCGGAGATTGAGCTCTGACAATACCATCGCTTGATTGGGTGATACCACCATTAACAGTAATAACTGTCGGCGGTACCATCGCCTGATAGGGGCGGTACTATCGCCCAGAACTCCTGGGAGACCGAGTCTCCTGGGCAGTGCCATCGTCGGCCAGGAATTTTGAGTCCGAATAGGCTGATCCATTCGGCCCAATTTAGGTCTGCCAGAGGCCCAATTGGCCCTAAATTAAGTTGATGGGATTATCTCTCAATCCTAACTTAATCTACATGCTAACTACAATAATTAAGACATCAATACTATATATCGTGTTCCAGTGCATCAATCGCTTCTTCCGACGAGCTTCCGGCAAACATCCGATGAACCCTCGGCGATGCTCCAGCAGACTCCTGACAAACTCCTGGACTTGCGACGATCCTCTTGGCGAGTTCTGACGAGCTTCTTTGGCAAGCTCCTGGACTTCTCGGATTGTTCCCGTAGAACTTACGATGACCATCCGGACTTCCGACGAACTCTCGAACCCCCAACGTGATCTTGGTCTTGACTCTGGCTTAACACCCGCTGCATGTCTTACTACCATCATAGTTAATCTTGTACACTTATCTCAACATACAGATTAGATAACCAAATGGCAATTGGCTTCATCATCAAAATCCGAGATTCAACAGGGTTTACACTATAAGGAATTCTGAGGTCAACTAGTATGGGACATTCACTTGTCCCACCTCGATTAAGTCAAATTGGTAATATAAGGCGGGGTGAAATCTATAGTTTTATAAGAGGACTTCGACAAAAGGTTTGCACAAGATATTATTGATATTAATATACAAGTCTATCCTTTATAAATAATGAAGCATATATAGATTGATGATGCATACACAAAAGAAAAGAAGTAAAATATTAATAAGGTGATTATAAAATGATTCAACTTTCACATGGTTTTAACAAACATAGCCCAAGGTCCATATTATCAAAACCTAATAACCTCTATTTAAAAGTCTAGCACAATGATTCAACTTCCAACACCAAAGGATATCCACAATATGTATTTAAATGAGAAGGTGACAGAATTGAATGACTGAATCAAATTCTTTAAGACACAATGGGATAAATATGATGTGATACTGATATGTGACAATTTGATAGGATTAACAAAAATAAGTATCATCAATTTTCTTATGAATTACAACATATAGATAATTTTTCATTAATCAATGCTTCTGGTAAGATTCAAGATGTAAACTATATTGAAAACCTAATGAACATCGTAGTAGATAAGATCAGACCATAGTATATTATTCAGATAATCATCGATAATAGAGCCAATTTCAATATGATTGATTTACAATTAACAATATATATATATATATATATATATATATATATATATATATATTATTTTGGATTTCATGTGTAGTTCATTGTATGAATCTAATGTTGAAGGATATTGATACGATATCATCAGTTAACAAGTGTATAGATTAAGCATAGTCAATCATAGAGTCTATACATAATCATTATTAGATCCATTTTTAATGAAAAAGTATGTAAATTGTGATATATTCAGACTTGGAGTCACTCGGTTCATTATAAATTTAATTGTCTTAAAGTCAATACTATAAAAAAGGTAGAGACTCAAGGCAATGACCACCTCACAATGACCACCTAAAAAAAGATGAAAAAGATTATTTTTTCATCTGGATTTTAGAATATTGTAAATAAAATTATAATAGGAGATGAACCACTTTATGTTGTCCTCCGTAAGATTGATATAGAAAAACATCCTCAAATACTTTATCTTAGATATATTTTGATTACAACAAAAGAAGAGGCTAGAAAAACATTCATAAATGATTTTAAGTCTAACCAATATTTATATATCATCGATCACATCACTGAAGTTCATATAGACCAAGATGTCAAGTAATTTAATTCATAATTTTTAATATTTAAAAATTCTTACTAATAAAATTATTTATCTTATAGCATATTGTGTTATCTAAATCTGATCATTCAATTTCAGTATAATCTTATAATACAACCAGATCGATTATCGATACTAAGAAAATATTATATATTGACTCTTATCGAGTATTATCGATGTAATCGATGTTATTATAAAGAGTTAATTTAAAAAAAAAATAATTAGTTTATTCTTCGATGTTATAGCTATATCATGTCATTGCAATATGAATCCTAGTGAGAAAAATTTACGCTCATATTCATTATAAACTATTTTTATATTAATTATTTGTTATACTAATAAAATCCTATTTTATATTTTTTATAATCAAGTAGTGGCTATAATTTGGAGGGACACACCAAATTTAAGAAAGTTTATCGTTCGTCTACTTTCGCAAATAATGACATCTACTGGTTGCGAATGTAAATGATCAACGTTCACATTAATTTATACGAAGATCCATAACAAACTATCATATAGATGGTTGGAGAAATTAGTATATGTCTATTACAACATGTAACTAAAGTTGACATATGTATAATGAGCTAGAGAAAAAAGAGATCAATCTTATTGACCTCTAATACTACAATAAAGATTCAGAATCAATGTTAGAGTTGGTTAAAGCAATAAAAAATTAAGAAGATCAGTTACTTGATAAAGTGGGAGATCTTTTGCGTCTTTCACGTTTTATCACCGAGACAATAGAAAAAGAGAAAGTACATCTCCAATAGGAAGAAGATCCCCCTTGGTCAAAATGTAGCTTAAGAAAACAGACAACATCGAGCCAAATTACATGAGTAACTAGAAATACCCAACCATCATAGTCATCCACCTAATATACAATAGCAAAGACAAAGAGAAAGATGGTAGCATCAGCGACACCGTTGGAAAGAATCGAGTCATTTGACAAGACTAACAACCCTCTCGGTCTAGAGAAATTACAGTGATGTGGATAACAATGCCTCAATCAATGATGCGACAACATTATGGAGTCGATAATCTCGTCTATATAATTTGAGGGTAGTGTATAGATCGAGGAGTAGGATTTTATACGTGTCACTTAATATTCAAATCATGAAATTCGACGAGATACTAATTAAGTTTATATACAAAAGGAAAGAAAAAAGATAATGGATGATTTTGAATAGATGCGACAGAACCTATACAATATAGACATAGTGCAAATCGCAACATATTCACAACCATCGTATTACAAAAAATATCATGACCAACAATAGTATAATAATAATTTATCATTCTTCTCCCAACAATAATATGGTGATCGATCTTATGATATAGTGCATCACATCAAGGGCGAAGGTAGAAATTCTAACATTCTCCATGCTCTGCACCAATACATATCTTAATCGTCCTTATCTCAAGAGTTGCCTCGGACACATATAGTTCATGATAATAAGACTGTGATCATCACCATATTGATGCACCAATAACATACGATGTATTAGTATATTATGTTATGGAATCAATTTTAAAATTAGGGCCGACAAATATATCAATTTGATATACATGTACATAGAATCAAGGACCGCGATCCATCGTCTGTCGAGTCACATTATTCTTTTTAGTAGTAGAATCAAGTTTTATCAATCAATTGATTACTTAATTCATTTGAATCTTAAAGTTTAAGTTATTTAATAAATGACCTAATAAAAAAATTAATGGATATTTTTATTTTATTTTTAAAGTGTATCTCTAATTTAAAATATCTAAATAACTTCTCAAAACAAATTTCACCTTTTATAGTATTTTGGTCACCACAACAATAACACTAAGTCTATTCATAAATATTGTAACTGAGTCAAATAGAATCAAAATATGTTAGAAATCATTTGATATATCATTCAAATAGTATATATAATAATTTAAAAATAATATCACTAAAATAAATTTTAAAAATTATTATAGTATATTATTCATCATAATAAAAATATTATGAACCCTACCAAAAAGCATTGTAAATGATTTAAATGGACTCATTACCTCAACTTGGAGCCTAAAAACATAATGTTAGTCTAAGAGTAATAACAATAAAAAAATATACACTATGAACGGATAACAAATTCAAAATCTTATCCTATCAAATAAGATGGGAGAAGAACATGAATTATTCTCCCATCTTACAGATATATCCATCCAACCTTTAAAAAAAAATAATTACAAAAAAATAAATTTTCAATCACCAAAATTAAACAGAAAAAATAAACAAGTTTTTGAAAGCAAAAACACGATGCTGGCTATGGGGTTCGAACCCATGCGCACTTATGTGCAGAAGATCTTAAGTCTTCCCCCTTAACCACTCGGGCAAACCAGCTTTGTTGAACTTTGGTGTAGTATTTATCTAATTAAACTAGATTATTATAGGTTGCCACACTGCTTTTCAATGCTTGTGTGTTTCTTTTCCTTGAATTTTACTATGCAATTGGATAATCTTAATTTGTTTAGGTTTTTTTCTTTTTTTTTCTTTAGCTACACGATGGACTGATAAACTTGCAATTGGATAATGCGAAAAATGACGAGATATGTAGAAACATAAATCTAATAGAGCAACATATAGGGAAAGAGAAAGAGTTCTCTTATAGGAGAATTAATCGCGGATGATTAGATAGTTGATTCGGGTATGATCAGAATGAATTCTGAATATATCAAATTATTGATATTTGAGAAGTCTTTTCCTACTTTCTTTTTTCTTCTTTTGTTTTGATAGCTTTATTGGTGAGATATGATCTTTGTTCCAAACCAGTGATTATTTTTGGAAACAAAGGTTGTTTATTGATGGCTATTTGTATAAATGATATTTGATACAAAGATGAAAAGAATGATAATGTGGCAGTAATAAAATTAGTAGAGTAAGCAGTTAAGGGTTAAGAAGAATATCTTTTATGATAAATAGAACACTTGCAGTAATGTTTGTTCATCCATCAATCTTTGTTGTTTTCTTCAGCACAGGCACTATGATTGATATATGGAACTTTCTGCACAAACCATGCTTCTTGAGAGCTTCAAAAAGAAGAAAAATGTTGCATGAATCTTCAAATAGGAGTAATCTTTTATGAATAACAAGACAACCTAAAACTGAATATTACTTCATGCAATTATGATTGATCTATTAATTTTATGGTGTGAACTTCCCTTTTAAAACAAAAGGAAATGGATGTTCACAGCATCTTTCATATTCTTTCGACTATTATTAGTGTTTGTGAATGAATGTATCGTGGCTCGTTGGTCAGCACGGCTTGGTCCACGGGTCGAGACGTCGATCGACTCTCGATGTCGGATTCTTTGTCAACTGGCGTTTCTCAGCCTAGGAGTTAAACAGTCGATAGCTCGCCTGCGAGGTCGTCGATCAGCGACTTTCAAGGTCGGGGTGCCCACGAGTCGTGGGTGGCCGCTTTCCTGCAGAAAAATACCTTCGTCGGGTGATCCCCGGCCGTGGCCCCTCCGACGAGCAAGTTTGTTGAATGGTCTTTTTTTTCCTCCCTTGTGGGTATCCACGAAGGGTTCTTATGAGGGTGGATCGTACGCGGTTCGAGGTGATGGATGTGTCGGACATCGTCTCAGCACACATGGGCTCTGACCTTGCGTGCGAGGGTGATGACATCTTGGATTTATCAGAATGAGACGTGTGGGATGTCATGACGTGTGACATTTTGGTACAGGTTCTGAGTTTGCATGTGGGATACGGTGACATGCCTGGGATCCATAATTTGTCATATCAATTAGGATCCTCCAAATGTCAATGTTATCAGCATGATAAGTAAACATCGATTTGTTTAATTATACATATGTGTATATATATATAATCATAATATTTTTGGTATCATTATTTGTCTTTAAAAAATGATATTGTTACTCTAGAAATTGGCCACTAAATCTCATTACACTTTAAGAATCAATCAATAGCATGAACTTAAAAAAAAATAAAAAAATACGATAGAAGCTTTCGGATCGATCATGATCTTCCCGTTTCCTCTTGTTAAAAAAAAAATTTGTTAATATCAATGTTGCTAGTAATATTGTGGGTTATCCATCCATATTGTGATAATTAATCCAATTAATTTTTTAAGAAAAAATATTATTAAAATTAATTAATTAATAATATTAAAAATATATAAATATTGTTAAATGTTAAATTTATTCCTCTAATGCATAAGCTAAGGGGAGTGGATGTTATCGTCGAATATTGATATTATTTTATTTGATTAACTAAATACATCATAATTGACTTCCAATCTATAGAACCAAACAATTTGTACGATAATAATATAGACTCATAATCTATCTATCGTAGAATAATAAATTTATTATTATTTTTTTAATTCGCACCACAGTCATATTCTTATCTAACCATTAAAGCTTCGACATAAACAATCACTTGGAAGAAAGTAAAATAAAATAGATTAGAAATGGATAAGATCATGAGTGGTTGAGACAGGCACGTCGAAAACATCATCAACCAATATTCCTTTTGCTTTTAACGAAGACAACCCCACTTTTCCACTATATATATATATATATATATATATATATAATATTATTTGGTATGTTGAATCGAGGTGGTCTCGTTCATGTCTCTTTCTTGGCATCGAGGACTACTACATCACTGGATCCAAGTGGTGTATGCCACCATTAAACCTTTTTCCCTTTTCATCAACTCCTCCTCCCTTCCTCCCTTCTTTAATCATATATTTCCACAACATTATTTTTAATTTATTTTGTTAGCTTTTAAGAAGTAGCGACACGCAAGATAAAATTACAATTAAATTCAATTAACTATCTAGTAGATATTTGAAAGATCTGATTTAAGTTAATCGAATATGTATTGAATATTATCAAGCTTTTTGTCGTGGAATGCATGATAATTTCCTTCCCAGTAATATACTTTTAAGTTAGATTTTTCTAAGCATAAGACTTGCGCATCCAATTTATTGATTTCTAGATTGATTTTTATAAACGTATGACTTGTTATGATTTCGTTATTATTGTTGTTGTTAAGCATACGAGATTAGAGCTTAAGGCATTTTTAGCGATTTCCTTTTACTAACTAAACTTGTAGTTTCTTAAAATGTAATATAAAGATTCTAACGACCGAAGGCGAGTGAGTCAATCACTCTAAATTTTATTTTGTTATCTAACGAGGGGTTGTTTGTCGGACAATATTTTAAATTTTAAATATTTAGTAATTGAACCTTATATGTGTCATCATCGTATTAATATTTTAGATATAAATGTATTTCTAATAAGATTTCTCATCCTTAATTTTTGATATAATATACTATAAGTAAAATATTATCCCAAACAAATTGAGTTCAAAAGTATATAATTTTGGCCTGATCTCGAATTAGGTTTTAATTTTAACTCAAAAACTATTTTAACTCATATCAGACTCTTAATCCTTTATAATTTACTTGTATATGAAATAATCTCTATATTTTAAAAAATATAACATATAAGGTCCTGTCATGAAGTTTGAGTTAACATACGTTAGTGTCTACTTACGTGATATGCTCATTCACAATAAATTATTAAAATAATAATATATATAATTTAAGTTTTTTTTTTAAATGATAATAGATGAATTTAAAAACATAGACCGATTGTCTAATCAATTTTCTTCAAAATGAGTCTTTCTGTGATCTGGCGAGCGATGCGTTGGCCTTGCCTCGATATCCGTTGTAGAAGGAGGAGCCTCTTTGTACCTACGACGGTTGAGAAGGCTATAATAGAGAATCGATCCCTCGGGTCTAAAGAGGAAATCACTAGGCACATTATGTGCTTCATGCTAGTCATAGATGCCCTACAAACCAATCACACGAGTGATGACACGTGTGACTCGACATACACTCTTTTTGCTTATTATCATTATTTGATATTTTATCACTTTATCTTACGTGTTGCATATATTATGATGTTCATGGATCTGTGCAATGAAAATTAGATTTTGACGAGATCATGATAATGAGACCGATTCACCTTTAAACACAGACCCTAAAGAATCCTGGTCATATGTCACTCGAGAGAGACATTGAGATAACCGGACAGATTGGTATACTGTATACCTGTCCATATGATGGAGGTGGCTAGTCTCATAGCTGCTCGTATGGGGGCACTAAAGATACAGTGCAGGTGCTCATTGGAGAATAAGTTCACTGATTGATCCATTCACGGAATGCTAGATGGTTGAGGACACCTTACTGTTAGACAACGATTCTGTAGTTCCAATAGTATATCTGGTTCTTTGACTTAGACACCAAGAATGTCATGTATGAGTACTCCACTCTTTGATACCGAACTTATAGATTTATAAGTTTAAAATATAATACAGTAGATTATTGAGAGTGACAGCCCACCTTACGAGGACTATCGAGTGTCGATAGAGGATTATCCGCTCTTGGTCTTATGAGAGAAATATCTTGTATGTTCTTGCTCAGACAAATATTTGGTCAAGGTCATTCGAATTAAGAGAGAAAGAGTTCTTCAAGAGAATCCGATTATAGAGAGACTTTAGGAGAAACCATATGGGCCTGACAGCACCATACATGATATATGATCTCTAGGATATTAGATGGTTGAGAGACTATCGATATATGGTAACTGAGGACAAATAAGTCTAAAGGATTGGATTCCCTTGTATCGTTTGGGGACTACGGCGTAGTGGTCTAGTGCGTTCACAATCAATAAGTCGATCTCACTGAGTCAGATGGAGTTCTGATATGTATGACTCACGACCAGCTTGATATTGGGCCTAGATGGTCACACACATATAGTAGGTATTGTGACGAGTGGAGGTTCAGATATGAGATATCCGTTGGAGCCCATATCTTATTGGATATCTAATAAGCCCCTAAATTATTGGATCCCGTGGATGAGATCCAAGAGCTAATAAGATATTATTGGGTAGAGACCCACTAATATAAGAGGCCTGAGTAAATGGGTGGAAATCCAGTACCCAATATGGCAAGATCCATTAGGGTTAATTGGGGGCCTCTACAAATAGGAGGGAACTAAAGACCCATAGGTTGGGGTTTCCTAGTTGTCACCTCATATTCTCCCATCCTCTTCTCCTCCTCATAAAGCATGTATGGAGATTTGAGGAGCGACGTCGCAGCCCTACTTTGTGGATCACCGCTAGAGAGGAGGATGCTTGACCTCCTTCATCATCTCCTACAGATCTATAAGGATTCATGGATATATAATCTCCCTATTGTCACGGACAAACTTCGAAACAGGATGTTTGATGTAATGTTTATGTATGTCCGTGTCTTTCGGCATGTTCATGCCTTGTACAACATGTAGAGGGGCGGCCAAAGGCTTAATAGTCCCATTTTAGTTGGGTTGGTGGCCTCTTTAGGCTTGTAAATAAAGGTTGTGTCACGTGGACACGTGCGAAAGATTTTCGGTCTGTAATGGACTATTTTACTCTTTGTTGTGCAACTGTTCAGAGCTTGTAAAGTCTGTTTGGAATTTGCATTGTCTATAAAGTGTTTTTCGGAGATGTTTGCTTGTGGATCCCGAGTGAAGCCTTTTCTCTGTCCTGTTCTCTCTTTTGTGTGACCTAAGGGACCATGGGAGGCTTCGGGGAGGCTGACCTTTGCGGACGGACACGCAAGGGTGCCGCACGACTTAGGCAAAACCAGCTAAGTCCGTGACACTATGTAACACAAATATCTCACACGTGGTTTTTTATTTCACAGGTTTTACGCACTAGGGATATACAATGAACGCTTTTTAGGAAATTTAGGAATTTTGTTTTATGTTCTTCCACTGTGTATGTGATGTAGCCCCTAGATTTCTTTACACTTCAGCATCCGGAGCTTCTCCCCTATCATGCCTTGACTCATGTCCAACAACGTTACCAAATCAATCGTGGTTGAAGAGGGGTGAAGGATCCTATCAGTGTCGCTTTCATCTTGAGAGCCACCACTTAGCTTTAGTGCCTCCGTTGTTCCGAGAGCAGGGTTACCTACGACATCCTACTCACAAGGAAGCCACTAGCCATGGATCTTGGTGTCGGTTGATGAAGGACTCCTCCATTAATATGACTAGTAGATCGAGCGCGAGGGGCCACAAGGAGCCCATAGAACTCATCCTCTCATTCCACATTCTTCGTCTCCTCATTGTCATCATAAGCTTCCTCATCCTTGTCCTCGTTAGCTGCTTCTGGTATAGGATTGAATTGCATGCCCCTCTCTAGTTGGGCTTTGACACAAGTAGTAGTAGCTCATCGTCGTTATAAACCTTAGCAGCAATGACGACGATAGCCACTCTGATCTCCTTTAGTTGTCATTCCCTGCTTTTACTAGTGTTCCAATTGTCGCCTTTGACAGTTCTCCTATTCGAGTTCTGGTTTTCCATCTCTCTTGTTGTCTTTTGCTCGACAGCGCGTACATCGTCTTCTCAGCAGCAGAGCACGGAGAGGAAGGGCGTGTGGCGTCATAAGATGAAGCAGACGAGGTACGCAAGGTTGGCGTGGCTCCTGATGTGGACAACAATACATGGAAAGTGAAAAGCATGGGAGCACTCCGCCATGAAGATTGGCATCTCCTAGCTAGCATTCACAAGATTGATTAGGTAGTCGGTCTATATTTTCAGATCCACTTATTATCAATTTTTTTTAACTTAAATTAAATATATTATTATATTAAATAATTTATTATGAACCAACATGACATACAAGTATACTCCAATATCTATTAACTCACGTTTAATAAACGGAACGTATATTTTTAAAAATATAAAAAATATTTTAGATATAAATAAATCATAAAAATATAAGAGATTCATGATTAAAATTAAAGCAACTTAACCTAGAATACGTGTCATCACCGATGCAAGGGTCAAACTATCACGTTTCAAACGTGGCCTTCCACTCGAAATAACGAACAATACCGGGGACCCACTTTGAAATAAATGATTGAAATGGAGAAGTCATCATTATAAGCACAAGAACAGCCTCAAAGCCAATGGAAACAAACACTTGTTCTCCAACCCTCCCTCACCTTCCTCGCTGCGTTTCCAAGTCTTCTTCGCTGTCTTCATGGGGACGGGAGCTGCCCCTCCCACCTCCATGGCCGTCGATGGCTCCACCAATGGGTATGCTGCTGCTGCTGCTGTTACCGTGTCTTCTGCAGGTGAACAAAAGCAGCTCGATGCTGGCGCACTCTTTGTTCTCAAATCCAAAGGTACCTCTTCTCTCTCTCTCTCTCTCTCTCTCTTTATATGTATATATATGTGTGTTGAGGTTGATAAATCACAAGAAATTAAATATAAAAAAACCTTAGAAATTATAGGTTCTTTAAAATTTTGATGTGGAAAGATACTGAAGATACTCTCTCCAATTAGGTTTGAAGTGAATGAAGAGAAAATAATGTTCTTTGGAATTTATGTAAGACAGTATATAATAGGTTTAAGTCAACTCAAGAATCTTATATTTATTATTTTCATACAATAAAAAGGTAATATTTTTAATCTTATGTTTACTATTTTAAATTTATATTTTGCTATTAATTTTCTTAGTTGGTTTCTGATCTGTCTATTTGGAGGTTCAAATAGCAAAAGTGAGAGGAAACTCATCTTTGTTCATATCTGATCTGTTTTTGCCTTTTCTTACTGCAACTCATGAATCCTCCTCAGTTCTAATATGCTTCAGTTCAATTCATGGGTTAAAACTTGGAACCGAGGCTTCAACATAGGATGGAGAGAGTTTTAGAGTGAACTCCAAGTAAGATGGCAATTGTTATTTTTCTATGTCGACAAGGAGTTCTTATCAGAAAGTGATGAGTTCATACTCTCTCTCTCTCTCTCTCTCTCTCTCTCTCCCTCTCTCTCTCATCCCTTATGGCCTCTCTCACTTGAGTGCAGTGGCGGTCAAAAGTGGATGCACATGTGAACGAAAAGGTTATTATTTCTATTCTTATTGCTTTGACTGAAGTGTTTTTGACCAATCTTCTGTCTTTCTTCCCAGCACTTAACCTGACACCATCTTGCATCTCCATTTGCTTCTTTAGCTGTAGAGAACAAATGGAAATGGGTTTTTTTGTACTTAGCTGCAAGTAAGTGTGAATAAAATGAATGAGAATAGAGATTTTGTGGTATATGATTCACCATAGAGTTGGTGAGCTAAGGCATCTACAATTTGAAGTGCCATCTCCTTGCATAACCCACCATGTGTGAGACCCACAGAGCAGCTTCCTGAAAGATTTGGTGGTGGAAGAAAACTTGAGAAGAATTTGGGCATTTGAAACATATTATATATATATATATATATATATATATATATATATCAGGTTTTTCATTGAAAAAAAATGTCTTAGGTCAAGTTGAAAGATGTATAATTATGGTGTGTGAGATCAAAAGAAGAAGACAAGCTATTTTTAGAGGATTGAGAAAAGTTGTCTGAGAGATCAGGCATGGAAGAAGACTTGAGAAGAATTTTTAGCATTAGAAACATTATTATTATTATTATTATTATTGTTATATATATATTTTATGTTTTTCATTGAAAAAGGTTGTCTCAGATTTTTATTTGAGTAACACAAGATGGAAGATGTGTACTCATGTTGACTGAGACCAAAAGAAAAAGACAAGCTTCTTTCAAATAATTGAAAGGAGCTGTCTAAGACATCAGGCAATAAAAGAGGACTTGAAGAATATTGACATTTAAAACATTATATACATATAAGGTTTTTGACTTATAGTAACACTTGACTGAGATCCAAAGAAAAAGATAATCTTCTTTTAAAGAATTCATTGGAAAAAAAAGTTGCCTTAGTTTTTGATTCTTAGTAACACAAGATGAAAGAAGTGTAATAACCATTTCGAAGAAGGCTTGAGAAGAATTTTGGTGGATATTATATATATTTATTCAAAGAAAAAAAAAATAAAAGTTGTTCTAGATTTTGATGATAGATTTGTATGCTACTGCATTAATGGAGCTCATCTACTTGGTTTCTTCTTGGTGTCTGAGACACTGCTTTGTGGGCAAACTGCTGCAGGCTCATGGCTGCACTGCGGCTACCATCTGACGACCTCCATCGTGGCGCCGGCGCTGCTCAGTCTCCCCTTCGCGTTCGCGTCGCTCGGCTGGGCTCCGGGCATTCTGTTCCTGGTCATCGGCGCCGCCGTCACCTTCTACTCCTACAACCTCCTCTCGCTGGTGCTGGAGCACCACGCGCAGCTTGGCCGGCGCCAGCTCCGCTTCCGGGACATGGCTCACGACATCCTCGGTAATACATCTGCTCATGCTTTTCCATCAATGAATACTAATCTTCGCCATTCGTATTATTATTATTATTCTAATGATTATTGGTTTGGGTTCATGTATGAGGATATCATAATATCTCGTCAGAGCTAAAATGGATCTTGCCGAACTGGACGGACCAGAGTTTGATCCTAACAGTGATCATTAGGTAAGGTTGGTCAGGAGGAGAACAAATGGCACCACAAACACATTAGATATTAGATCCAGCTTACATCTGTGTGTGTCTATCTTCAACTTGAGGCTGTAGAGACTTTCACAATGGTTGCAAATGATACAGTTTAGGAAAAAGGTTTTAGACAAGTCAAAGATGGATACCTTTGAAAGATTGGACAAGCAATCAAAGAGTTCCCTTCTAACAAGATCACAACACTTTGGCTGGTGTGGAAGAAAAAGTTGGATTCAGATATTCCACTGACATCAGAACCAGACAAATACCAAACCAGTCTGAGGGTGGTCACCGTGGGAGCACCGTTGTCACAATTAGAAGGTTCCAAATCTTCCTCTAGAGGGCCACAGCTCACCTATTTGCTTGCTGTCTCCTACTCGTGCAAGCTGGGTCAAACACCTGCACCACACACCGAGCAGGATCACATCGATAGGTGCCACAATCCCAGGACAAGTACTAAGCTGTATGAAGTTTAGCCTACTGTACCCAAACTATACCCCGATTACATCACCAAGAAAATGACTTGGACTCATGGAGGTTTACCATGAAACATCTCTACCATAGGATCACACAATCAATAAGATGAATGAGAAACAGAAAGGGTGTCAGTTCAAGTCTTTCCATGGTTCATTCATCACACCAAAAAGAAGTATAATGTCCAAGTTGCAATTAATATCAGTCAAAGAAGGCAAAGGATAATATAAATTATTCTTCCATATCAATAATCAACATGGACTTTGTGTACACTCCAAAGCTACTAAAATTCTGATTCCAATATGCAATCAATGCATGTGTCTTCAGTTATTAGAATCTCTCAGAAGAGAGCTGTATGAATGTGACTAATGGGTACATCAATGACACAATAATTGATGGTGGGAATCCTGATAGATGGTCGAGTCTAACACGCCACTCTTCCAGAGGTTGCCCAAGTTCAAATGGTCAAGACATGAGGCAACATGCTGAAAGCTGGCAATATCCTGTCCACACTATGCATCATCTGTTTAATTTTGCCATTGGTTTGATGAGTACTGTTGCTCTTTCAGGGTTTGTACCATAAGAGCCATCCAAAATTTCTGATATTTTTGTGCTTGATGCAACAGGGCCAAGATGGGGTCGTTTCTACATTGGCCCAATTCAATTCTCAGTATGCTTCGGTGCAGTCATTGGCGCCGCTCTGCTGGGTGGACAGAGCATGAAGGTTCGTCTTCTGCAGCTTATCATGCTAGCTTGTTGTTCTGTAAGGTGGAAGAAGTCAATTGAGCTTTGCTGAATTGAGGTTGTGCATTATGCTTGTAGTCCATGCATGACTGCGAGGCCATCAAATAGCTTGTTGTTCCGTAACAAGAACAATCAACTGAGCTTTACTGAATTAAGCATTTGTGTTGTGTTTGCAATCCATATACTTGACGGCAAGGCCATGAAACTAGCTTCTTGTTCTGTGACCAGAAGAACTCAATCGAGCTTTGCCGATGCCAAGCGCTTGAGTTGTGCTTGCAGTCCATATATTTGATTGAAAGCCATCGAACCAACTTGTTTTTCTGTGACTAGAAGAACTCTTTACTGATGCCAAGCACTTGCATTCTGCTTGCAGTCCATATATTTGATCAAAGGCCTTCAAACTTAATTGATTTTTCTGTAACTATAAGAACTCAGTCAAACTTTGCTGAATCCAAGCTCTTGCATTTTGTTTGCCATCCATATGCTTGAGTGCAAAGCCATCGAGCCAGCTTGTTGTTCTGTAACTAAAAGAACTCGATTAAGCTTTGCTGAATCTGAACTCCTGCATTGTTTTTGCAGTCCATATACTTGATCGCCAGGCCAGATGGCATGATGAAGCTTTATGAATTTGTTGTCATCTTTGGGGCGTTCATGCTGATCCTCGCGCAGATCCCCTCCTTCCACTCCCTCAGGCACATCAACCTCATCTCGCTCATGCTCTGCTTGGCCTATAGTGCGTGTGCCACTGCGGGCTCCATCCATGCAGGTAATCCTCGCTCCTCTCGATCCTTAGTTTGGAGTTCCAACCACACCATAGCTTAAATGCACAGGATCGATCTTCTCCACTCAGTAAACATTTTAACGAACACGTAACATGCACCTTCGACCTGTGACAGGGCACTCGTCTACCGCACCACCGAGAGACTACTCCCTTCCGAGCGACAGCCAAGATCGCGTCTTTGGAGTGTTCAACGCCATTGCTATCGTCGCTACCACCTTCGGCAACGGAATCATTCCGGAGATACAAGTATGTAGGCGATGAGCGTGACGACGAACCGGTGACGCGCCTTCATCTGCTTCATCGTTCTCGCGTGACCTTGCAGGCAACAGCAGCTCCTCCTGTGACGGGGAAGATGTTCAAGGGCCTCTGCCTCTGCTACACGATCGTGGTGATGACGTTCTTCAGCGTGGCGATATCAGGCTACTGGGCGTTCGGCAACCGAGCTCAAGGTACCATTACCGCCAACTTCATCCTGCAAGACGGCTCCGTTCTGGTCCCCAAGTGGTTCCTCATGATGACCAATGTGTTCGTCCTGCTCCAATTAGCAGCCGTAGGAGTGGTAAGGGCACAAATCCCCAACCTGGCAAGAAACCACCCACCACCACAGAGCATCTGAAGCGGGGATGTTGATTCACGCAGGTATACTTGCAGCCAACCAACGAGGTGCTGGAGGGGCTGTTCGCCGACCCAACGAAGGACCAGTACTCCACTCGGAACGTCGTGCCGAGGCTCATCTTCCGATCGCTATCGATCGTCATTGCGACTCTCATAGCCGCCATGCTGCCCTTCTTCGGCGACCTCAACGCGGTCATCGGCGCTTTCGGGTTCCTGCCGCTGGATTTCACGGTGCCGTCGGTGTTGTACAACATCACCTTCAAGCCGCCGAGGAGAAGCTTCATCTTTTGGCTGAACGCCGCCATTGCCGCGGTGTTCTCGTTGCTGGCCGTGCTGGGTTCCATTTCGGCGGTGCGGCAGGTGATTCTGGACGCCAAGACATACAAGCTTTTTGCGGATATATGAACCACATTTAACGTGTAACATTAAATAATTGCCCCTCTCATTATGATTTTTAATGACACGCAAATGAAATTAAATTTGATATTTAAAACAATATCTCATTTCGAAATCCTTCGCCTTTTTTATTTATCTCACTCAAAATACACTTGTCATATAGTTTTTATCTAAATTGTATAATATTCTTATTATATCCATTCATAAAAGATAGTAATATTATCCATTCATAATGGATAGCAATCTTATGCAGTTCTATATAGACATGCAAGTAAAAAATGAGTTAATGAAAACGAAATTTAGTATGACACAAGTAACATCTAAAGAAATATTTTGTAGGTAATAAAGATTGACTTAACGAATGATTACTCAATAAAGGATATATAGTATATAGTCATGCACGAGTACCCATACGACATCGATAATAATACCGAGTAACAACTCAAGAATTTTTAGGGTGCTAAGACAACCCTTACATATATATATGTTTTTACTATTATTATATTGGATATGAGTTTTTTGAATGCACGTGGTCAAAATTCTTAAAGAAAATAAAACCTAGCCCACTCCTCAAAAATTATCCATTGAATTAAAAGAAGTCTTTAGACACACTAATAAGACCAATACAGAAGTAATCAAAAGCCTCAATAACCACCATGGATGCCAAATAAGACAATGGTCAATCATGAGAAAATCATTAACTAATCATATGCACAAATCAACTATTGTGACACTCAAGACAGAATGTCTATTGTGACACTCATATCAAATGAAGTGATGCAAAATCCATCATCCCATATGCTAGCTAGTTATGGTAGAAGACATGAGTTGACCTCAAGACAAAGGGCATATAAAACTGTGCATTCCCATATTAATTTTTAAATTAATAGAGATGTTTTATTGACAGATGCAAGAAGTAGAAAAAAATTTCTAAGATACATTTAAAAGATCCCTTGACACCGATATCCTCATACTCTATCACTATTTATATGGACTAAAATAACTCCCATCAATATTGCACCCCCAAAATAACATCTCAAAGGTGTAAACCTATCTTAGATTATAAATTTTTTTAACTATTGACAATTCAAACTGATGATTCAACACATAAAATTTGAGAATATCAAAATAATTTAATTCTCATTTATATACATACTATAAAACTTATAACTTATGTAGTTTATAATCATTCAATATATCACTTCATAACTCTATAAAATCTAAAGCCAGTTTAAAATTATTAATAATTATTTCTAAATTTATAAGATTAATGAAACACCATAATTATAAAGCCAACTAGTTACCATAAGTTCACATCAATATAAAAACTTCAGATTTAATATTCTAAAATTTCAAAATATAAAAGATCTTTTAACCTTTACAACACATCGATTCAAATTTTTGAACAACATTATGAGTAGAGTATTCTTTTATAATAACATCATGTTAAATCATCAAAAACTTACCATAAACTTTCAGCATTCTACCGTGGCAACTTAAACCTAATATAAGTATAGGTGACAATAAGCTAACTTGAAAATTTTATGTAGAAATAAGGTGAGCTACAAAGCTCAACGAACGATTATCATATCGATGGCATAGGGATGATAAATCATATTATATAAGGATCAAGATGCAAAGTATATATTCAATAGTCATAGTTAGCCTTTCATATGATTCATACTTAACAAGGAGCAAAGAGCAATATATAAAAAAATAAAAAAGCATGAGCTCCAGAGGCATATTGATCATTTCATTTGATTTTAATGATATCAAAAGAATATATAGCAATTTTTGATCATATTAAGGTCAACATATAAGGTATGATCTCAAAAGTCATATTTGATAATTCATTCAATTTATTGATAATAAAGGAGCAAATGATAATATATGAGTAGATCAAGGTCAAAATACAAGGCGTGATGTCAAGAATAGAGTCAAAATTATTATTTCATTTGATTCCATTAACATTAAAGGAGCATGGTAAAAAATATAAGGCATGATCTCAAAAGTTTTATTGGTTATTTTATTTGATTTCAGTGATATCAAAATAGCATATAACAGTATATAATTATATCAAGGTCAAAATACAAGAAATGATCTCAAGAGTGTAGTTATATTTAATAGTTCATTTAAGAGTGTAGTTATATTTGATAGTTCGTTCGATTTATTTATATGGAAGGAGCATATAACAAAGTATATAACAACATATAAGCAAATCAAAATCCTAATGTCAAGAGACATTAGGATCCTATAGTAACACACATGAGGTCAAGAGATATATACATTCTAACACATAAGTATATCTTTTGAAATCATATGAAAAGAATATATATAGTATAATAGGATCATAACATAATATTATTCATTCATTTGTGAATGATCATTAACATTAGTCTCCTACATTTGGGAGCTCTATTCACCTATGTTTGGATGAAGCCATCGGACCCGATAAAAATATCATAGGCTCTACACATAACTTTCTTTTCTATTTTTAACAATAATTTATATAGAGTATAATAAAAATATTCTAATTAAGAAAGTAAGAATGTATTAGAAGTATATATGAGACAACAAAAATATATATGTGCATATATAAAATAATATTAAGTTAACATGAATGTATTGATTATAACAATCACCAATAAATAAGAGATGAAAGAGATCTCTTAAAGCTGTAATATGAGACTCATTTAAGGAAATAATTTAGTTGAAAATAGATTTCAATCATATGGAACATAGTTAGTGTAGTGGGATCATGACACAACATATGTCTAGAGCTTGGCTCCATAAGTATAACATATTCCCTTTTTTTTTTTTTAAATCAAAGTATCACATAAACACCATAGTATAAATAAGGATGTTTTGATTAATAAAATAAAAATATATCATAAGTACATGTGAGACAATAATAAAATACATGTGTACTTATGGAGAAGTATCAAAACTAACTTAAACATATACATGGCAAGAGATAATGATTAAGAGATAAAAAAAGTTTAAATTAACAACATCAGTCTCATTTGAGGGAGGATTTTAGCTAAAATCAAGTTTTAAAAGTTAGAAACAATAATTAATAAATTTTCAAATCAATATGTTCTGATAGAATCGGTAAGGTAAGTTACACTAGATATTTGGATAGAAAATTGTACTCCAATTTATTCAAATAAATATTATTAAAAAGACATAGGCATTTATTTTTATAAAAAAATAAAGTTTTATATAAATTAGAGTTATTAATAGAAATTTACGAATAATTGAATATTGATAGGTTAAAATCATCTTACATCTCTTTAGCAGAATTCAAGGGATCAATTGAAACAAATATTTAGATAAATATTCATACTTTAAATTATTTAAATAAGACACTAAAGAAAAGATATCAGAGTCTAATTTCCAACAAAAGAGATTTCGCTTAATTCAGAGTTTTATAAGAAACAACATAATTGAAATAAGATAGATAGGTTAGGTCATTCTATCTCTGTTTGATAGAATAGAAGGGATCAATTGAAATAGATGTTTAGATAAGTATTTAAATTTTAAATTATTTAAATAAGATATTAAAAGAAAGATTTAAGAGTCTAGTTTCCAAAAAAAATAGGTTTTGCCAAATCAAATTTTATCCAAAATATTATAGTTAAAATAAGACATCAGAATTTTCATAAATTATAAAATAATAAATTTATAGCTCAATCGAGTTTGATGCTATTAGAAAGGGCAAAGCTCAATAAATTATTCATAAACAAGGAGGAATAAAGATAATAATCACTATAAGAAAGGACAGAATACTTGCTTTAAAATCTAAATCGGTAATGATGTTGAACAAGTTCAAAATCCCTAGGCAAAAGCAAAAAGACTTCTTTTTTTTTTTCTTTTCCTTCAATTCTTCTCTTCTTCAAATTATTCTCTCTTCTCTAGTCAAAGATAGATGGCAACAAGACATTAAGTTTTCTAACTTTTGATATCTAATTAATTGAGTTTAGATAACATAATAGTTACAATTGTTGAATGTCGTATTTTGATGATGAAACAACTTGATATGTGTTTATGTTTTAATCTATATTTTAAGTAATGCAGGATACTTCGATCATGATGAGACAATTAAAATAGGAAAAATCATGTTGTGCCGGAGAAATATGTTAGAAGATTGGACGTCGGATCGGTGGATCGGTCGACGTATCGACAGAAGGCTTCGGGCCGTGGACTCGAGCATTAGGCCAAGAAGAGTGGGTATTGTGCCAAGGATATCGGAGTTACGGAGTCAACTAGCCGATTGGGCAATAGACCGCAGAAGAGGACGATGCGCCGAAGAATCGGATGAAGCGTCGAGGGACCAATGACATGCCGGACAATTTAGTTAATTGCTTAGGATTAATTGTCTCGATCGAAGTTTTGTTTTAAGTGTGCAGGATTAACTACGATGAAAGTAAGACATGCAGCAGGAGTTACGTCGGAGTCAGGACTATGATCACGTTGGGAGTTCGAGAGCTTGACGGAAGTCCGGACGGTCGTCGGAGATTCTACGGGAACAAATCCGAGAAGTCCAGGAGCTTGCCAAAAGAAGCTCGTCAGAACTCACCAAGTGGATCGTCGCAAGTCCTGGAGTTTACTGAAAGTTTATAGGAGCATCGTCGGAGGACCGTCGGATGTTCGCTGGAAGCTCGCCGGAAGAAGCGATTGATGCACCGCAGCAAGCTGTAGTAAAAGTCTTAAGAATTATCGTAGTTAGCACGATGATTAAGTTAGAATTGAGAGGTGATCCCATTAACTTAATCTAGGGGCAATTGAGTCCTTGGAAGAACCAAATTGGGCCGAATATATCAACCCATTCGGACCCAGATCTCTCACCCAGAGGTGGCACCGCCTGAGCTCGGTCTCCGAGCTCGCCCAGAGGCTCAGTCTTCGAGCCCTGTCAGGCGATGCAACCGCCCTAGTCAGGCGGTGCAACCGTCAAACCCCGGAATTCCGGGAATTGATAGTTTTGAGCTCGGAATTCAAACTGGTTTGGGGCCTATAAATACCCCACTCTTTCAGCAATGAAAGAGCAACGAAAAACCACAAAAATCCTGATCTTACTTTGATATTTTTGAGCTCAAAAGTGTTGTAATAAGCTAAAGGTTCTTCTCTCTCTTTTCTTCCAAGTTAGATCTTTCAAGAGAGGAGAGAAAAGTTTGTAAGGGTTGTCTCCTAAGCCCGTCAAAATGAGTGAATCTGTAAAAGGGTGGTTGACCTTCACCTATTGAAGGAAGGACTCTAGTGGACGTCGGCGACCTCATCGGTGGAGGAAGCCAGAAAGTGGATGTAGGTCAAGATTGACCGAACCACTCTAAATCGCGCTGCTCTCTAGTTTGCATTTACTTTGAGCTTATTATCCGTATTGCAAACCTCCTTCACAGCAAACTGCCTTAACAGATTCGTTTTAACCGCTTCTTGCCTAATCACAAGTTAAAGTGATTTACGAATCGACTTTTCTACTGAAATCGTTTTTCTCGTACGAACATTGTATT
The DNA here is from genome assembly GCA_900464855.2 of Musa schizocarpa. Lineage (NCBI taxonomy): Eukaryota > Viridiplantae > Streptophyta > Magnoliopsida > Zingiberales > Musaceae > Musa > Musa schizocarpa. The sequence continues at coordinate 21,065,594 of LS990916.1, forward strand.
TCAGTTTGCGCTTACATTCTGATTTCCATCACAACTGTAAACTGCCTTAACATATTTGTTTTAACTGCTTCTTACCTGATCTCAAGTTAAAGTGATTTACGAATCGACTTTTCTACTAAAACCGTCTTTGTCGTACGAACGTAGTTTTAAACGTTGAAAGTTTTTCGCTACACTAATTCACCCCCCCTCTCTTGATCCTAACAACAATGTGAGAAGCAAATAACAAAAAAAACATAGGTATCAACAATGTAGCAAGTATTATGGGTGGCACACTCACACATGTCATCTTCTTTTTCTCTTTTCTTTTTTTATTTTTCTCATTCACTAAATATAAAAATTTTCATAAATCACATTCAAATTCAGGTCCATAGTACTAAGCTTTTGATATAAAATTATTTAATATAAATATTATTATATAATTTTTTATTATAAAATAATTAAACATTATGAATATTATAATTAATTAAAAAAATAAATATTATAATTTTTTCTATAGGACACACAATGATGAATTCCAAGTGCAGGCAATGACAAGAAGACAATGCCAAATATGAAAATACTTTTACACATTCGATAGTTGGGGCTTCCAAGGTCTTGCTTTACTATGGATCTCACCTAGAAATCTTTGTAATCATTGCTAAGGTTTTCACTTTCTCTAACAAGTTGTTTACATTTTATTATTTTTGGATTGAATGTATATACAGATGTCTATAATATTGTTTCAAGCTCATAGAACACTTTCTCTATTGTCTTCACCCTCTTCCCTTCCCAGCAATCTAGTAAACTTCAAAATCTACATGGTTTTTTTGTTTGTTTGTTTGTTTATAACCATAATTATTTTTTAGAAAAGACATTCACTTTTCTTTTAGACAAATCAATCTTTAATGATAGTTTCAAGCTACAGCCAAATGGATCAATGAAGGTGATCTCAGTGCAAATTTCTATCACTCTTTAGGTAGAACCAACATTATTCACCATATATAAAATGACTCAACTATTATCACTAATTCAAATAATATTTGTTTTGATTTTAAATGTTTTACTTCGACCTTTGTTGGCCTTCCTTGGCAGGTTGGTGTATTTTAAACCAATATAAGAAGACACAATTATCCTTCTTTTCAGTCACACTAAGTATATCTTTCCTTTATGTGTCTTGCTACTCTTACTTATCACATCAAAGAAAATAACTCCCCTCAGCTCTTAACATCTTTAATCAATTTCTAACAAACTTAGTACTTGATAGAGTCCCAGTTTGTCACAAGCTAGTAGGGTTGTATTTATTGATTATGTTTTTAGCTTCATTTTGATTCACTCTCTTAGTGTTACTTGGATATTAAGTGATATTTTAATAATATCACTATAATTACTAAAAATTCTTTTTTTTTGGAATAACAAACATATATATATATATATATATATATATATATATATATATATATATATATATATATATATATATATATAAAGGCAAAAGGATAGAAAAGCAAGAAAAAGAGTAGAAAGGCAAAAGAATTCTTGAGAAAAAAATATTATAATTTCTTTTGAATTGTTGAGTCTCTTCCTCTTAAAATTTAGAAGTTTTCTAAAGGATGAGTGAGGACTTTTATAAAAAAAAGTTCTTTCCTAAGCCTATAAAAATAAGAAAGGATTGTAACAAGAGTAGTTGATCTTCGTCTATTGAAAATAAGATCGATAGTGAAAGTCGGTGACCATATATATATATATATATAAGGATTATCATAACGACATATCTTAATCGGATAAGAGATTGATGGAACTGACGGCTGGGATCATCTGATATTTTTAAAATAATAAACGATTAAATCCACAGCACGACCCCTCTAACCACGTAAACACCGAACACCAATAGCCTGCCACGTCAGTCGCCACCACGCCATACCCACAACGGCCAAAACGAGGAGGACCCGCTCGTCTGTCTTCATCGAAGCCTCGAACGGTTCTCCGACCCGTTTTGTGAGGCCGGGGATCCGCAGAAACGCCCACCACGCTCGACTTCACCGCCTCGAGCTTAACTTTGGCTGTTCGCTTCCGATGGAGCTCTCCCTCGTGGCTTCTGCCGCTTTCCCGCCGGCCCTCGTCTGTCAGGGGCATCATAGGGGCTCCAAGGTAGAGGAATCGGTCGAATGATCTTTGATTGAGTTGTAATCCCCTGCTTTCATTTGGTGTTCTGTTATGACGTTGCCAATAGCTCCGTTTGGTGTACATGTGGTTTAGGTAATTTTAGTACGAGATAATCTTAGATAGACGTGCGACATAAGCGTGCGCCCGGATCCCAATTCCGAATTGGATTTTGATGCGCTAAGTCTACAGCCAATGGTGACCGATTGACAAGTGAGGTTTCTTTTGTCTCCCCTCTTCTTCTTCTCCGTGATAGGTTCGTTAGGCCTTTATGCACTACTCATTTCAGCTAGGCTTAGTGTCCGTTCCATGTTAGAACTAGCAGTAAATCTTGTTGCAGTCTGAAGTAAGAAGGATTTCGTGGTCTATTGGTCTGAGTTTAAATGTTATAGAAATATAAGGGAGATCTTATAGCTCATCCTCCCCAGACTTACACAGGAGCCTTACAAATATGCACTGGATGGTCCTTTACAAAGAAAAAGAGAATCTTGCTGGAAGCGCTTCTGCCCTTTTCTGTTTTTCACTTGCTTCAAGATTTCTTTCTCTATCATCATCTTATTAAGTTTATATGATTCATGAGGAATGGATAAGCAAAAGATCCCAAATTAAAAATTGTTTGCTTGTTTGCTCTGAAGTCTATTAAAAATTGTAGCTCATGGAAAATTTTCTTATTTTCCTTGCTACCAGGACACAAGAACCTGGAAGAAATTTATATTTTTGTAAATTCATCGGAAGTAACTGTTGGATCATCAAATTCTGAAGTAGTTAGTTTAGCATTTCTGTCATGTGCACTGACAAGACTTTTCAAGACACTTTAGTATATATTTTTTCCTCACCATGATTCTGCCAATTCCAAATTCAGAGTCATAGATATCTTGAAATATTTCAAACATATAGAAAATGCATATGAATATATTAGAAAGAAGCAGGTCGTCTAGAACTATTTCAAAACTCAAAAATAGACAAGGGAATAAAAATCAAGAATCCAAGTTAACATCTCTAGAGACTAACTGAAAATTATTAAACTTCATTTTCAATTTCTGGTTTAACTCAGGTCTTGGAGATAGCACTAGACAGACAAGTAGCAAAAGAAAAAAAAAATAATGCAAACAAAGGACTATTCAAATGAGGGTGTCTTGTTGCTTCATAACTAGCTATTATTAGGGGCATTAGTTGGATTATATAACATAGTCTGTTCAGGTCCTTCCTATTCAGAAAGATCAACAACTTATCAAAATTATTGGAGAACCAGAAGAAAGATAGACAGATTAGGCATGCAAATCTAGATATTTGAGCTCAGAGTAGTGAGATATGCGCATACCAGAGAGCTCTGGATAAGAATAAGACTTAGATAATTGTTGAGCCTTTTTTTATAGTTTGTAACTCTTGTTTCAGAGATGCACACTTCGATTGAGTAGTTGGAACCAATTTGATGATTTTAAAACTATGGTCTCTTAGTTCGGACCATGGTTATGACTGAATTAATAGAATGCTTGAGCTTATATTCTACCTTGAGTATTTTTTTCTCCGTATCAGGACACTTGCTATCACATAAGACGCCACCTTAGAATATTCGAAGCATGTAAAATAAGCATGCCACATATCTTGGTAGTACCTTTTAATCACTCATCATGCTAGTTACCCCAATATGGCTTATATAGCAAACAATTTCGAATCTAATGTTACTTTTTTCTGCCTGTATATTCATTACCCACCTCACTTAACTGTGTGATGATTCTGAGTGACAACATGCCACTTATAGGTAAGTGAGGCCTTTATCAGGCAAGTCAGTTCTGAAGCTCTGTTCATTTTTGCTTCTGGTTTATAGTTTTACAACTTCCTAAATTTTGTGGAAGCATGAGGAATTTGCTCTTGTCGATGTTAGCTTATGCATGAGAACATTAAATGTTCAAATTCAAGTGTTTGATTGTTGATTAATGTTGTTAATAGGGTGTAGCACACTTTTGGACATACACTTTCACAATTTTGGTCAATGATGAAGAACCTTTGTACACTTTTTCTCTTTTAATCAGTCTTATTTGTATCTATCTATTACATTAGATGGAATGATTTCTCCTGTGCGGCCAATTTTCATCTGCGTGATTGAACATCAGATCAATACTTGCAATGATGCTCATGCAAATTGCCACTCTGGAGTTATTTATCTGTTTGTTTTAGCTGTAACTGCAATACGCTGATTTACTTTCGCTAGATATCATCTCCACTACCATCATCTGACAACAATTCAATTTACAGATAGATATAGGTTTGCAATTATCTTTTTCTCTGACCTTCTGATGAAAATTAATTAAGAATGCAGTAGTTTTATTTCAAAGTTGATTTTTTTTGCATTTAATGCTTTTATATACATCTTGCTTGATCAATATTTCTATTTTCTTGATTTAATAATGTTTATATTTTATGATGCAGGAATTTCAAACTCTGCTGCCACTTCATGGTAGAAAACAAGATCCAGCAAGATCTGTTTCCATTGAGTTTATTGGACAACATTTTGAGAATTTCCAGCAATCAATGCCTCTATTGTTACAGAAAACCAAATTAGCGAGACTGTCTCAAATGATTGGAAAACCTGTGCTTGTTGATGTCCAAGGTTTGCAGCTTAGTAGTAGTGTATCATGAATTTATAACCTCTTATTGTTGGTATATTATTTTTGAGATATAAACTTTTTCTGTTGGGATTTATACATCCAGAATGACTGTGTATACAGAAATATCATTTTGTAAATCATGGTTGCTTGTCTATGTGGAATCATAATTTTTCAACCATGGCAATCATTAGGAGGAAAAGAAATTTAGATAACCAATAGTACACACAGAAATCATAATTTTGCTGACATTTAGCACCACCTAGTCTGCTGACAATGCAGCAGTGCTGATTCAGCTAGGTTGTATCCCTCTCCAGCTGTGCTTGTTAAGTTGGAAGAAATGCCATGATAAAGTCACAGCCACTTTTCATTCTTGTATTTGTATATATGCATAGACACATACATGCTTTAATAAATATATATACACGTATATAATAGCTGTAAGAAAAGGATTATAACCAACAAAATGAAGGCCGTGTACTGATGCATGAACAACCCCTATTATTGTGTGATAAACTATGTCGTTACAACTAGAAGATACTAGGACTATCTTTATTAAGAACTTGGCTTTAGTGCACCTAGACTGATAAACTATGTCGTTACAACTAGAAGATACTAGGACTATCTTTATTAAGAACTTGGCTTTAGTGCACCTAGACTGACAGAATATTAGTATCTTAATTCCTAAACCTTCACAGAATGTGCAATTCTCAACTGAATGCGTTAAAAGATGCTGTAAAGAAGTTCAATTTTCATTTTTTTAGTTTTCTGTAGCTCTTTCTAGTATTTTTTCTGAAAGAAAAATTTAGGTAATTCAGTGCATCAAACCCAAAATCATAATGAAATGAAACATAACTCTACAATACTTTCAGCATGACATGTATTCTGTAGCATGTTTGAGTCTATGAGCTGGAAGTAATTCTTATAGAAAATGAAATGAAGATAACACAATACTCAAAAGAATATCTATAACTTATTATTTTGTTACTAGATTCAACTAAGCACATCCGTAAGCAAGATCAATGGTAGAGCGAAGGGTGTTTTAATATGCTTTATTGATAAAGAAGCACATTTATGAAACAAAATTTTCGTTGTCACAAAAAACATGGATGCAACTTTAGGCTATTCTGATCTAATAATTCTATGTGGATTTGTGCATCTTTTCAAATTGACTTGCATCTGTATATGTGTATGGTCAACCCCAAACAATTGGGACTTTTCACCTTTGTTGTTGTCACACACACACATATATATATAATTCATATATATATATATATATATATATATATATATATATATATTTATGTATGTGTGTGTGTGTGTTTTATGAAAAGCCTTTTCTTCCTCATCCCCAATCCTATTATTTCAACTGAATGCATATCTCTTTTTGAAACAGGTTCACACCTTGACTCGGTGCTTTTGAGTTTTGGAATTGTGGAGAAGTGTATGAAAAATGAGAAGATACTAAAGTTACTTGCAGAAGGTGAAGACCTTGCTGCTTCTTTACTTTCAGAAGTTATGACGCTCGATGTGTTGCCTTCCCCACATTTGGATGACAAACTCTCTCTCCATGAGGCTGAGATGGATGATTCTTGGGATCCTCTACATATACAAAAGCAGATCTATACCCCAAAGCCTCTGTTGTATTTTGTTGGGAATTCATCTGATTCTAAATACTACACGGTACATCCAGATGGAAGGCTCTTGTTTGCAGACAGTGTAGCTCAAATGGAAGATCTGCTGTCAATTGTTACAGAGTTTAGTCTACCAAAACGAACAATAGTTGGCATTAAGCAATTGTTGCTAGTCCCCTACTTCACAAGGTAAATCATTACCTCCTTTTGCTGATTCCCAAACTACTTATCAGAATCACTTATGATTTTTCTGGGACATGGTTTACTTGCATATTGGCATAATTTTATTTTTGATTCATTAGACATGCTAAGATATATATATCTTTTATACTTGAGTCTGATGGGGTTTACTTAAAGTTTGGACATTACTTTTAGTTTGGAGCTACATATTTCCTTAGAGCAGCCTTTTGTTTCATTTTTCAATTGTTAAAGATCATATTGGTTATAGTCCATTTTGGTTTTCCTCTTGAATGATCAACACTCTGACGGATGCAATCAAATATTTTTGTTCTATACAAAATAAAATATCTCACTATGAGACAGGCTAACATATAAATAATCCCAAGCTGGATCATCACATTTTTTTTGACTGCCTTATTTTGTTAGATGAGTAGAAGGTAAACTATGTTACTGACAGTATTGATTGGACCATGATGAATTTAGGCACTAGAACTTGAGATTGGAGCTGGACTTTATTTGGATTGTCAGATTGGATTGATGAGAATTAATGGTTGGCAAAGTTAAATTGCATGAACAACAAAATAAAAAGAAATCAGAAATATAAAAGAAGGAATAGAAAGATTGCAGAGTAAATTACCAAACATGAAAAGCTTTAGAAAACAAAAGGTAACTAACTGAAAAAGAAGAGAGTATGCCACAATGAAGGAGACACACAAAGGGAGCCTAAAACATTGATGTAACATTAAAGGTCTTTCTCTTTTAACAGTTTACATATTGGATGTAGCGTTCAATAGATTCCTACTTATATACATACAAGTCCACAAGATCACTAGAGTTCCATCAGTTACAAGTGGAAATGTTGTTGTCGGAACATAAGGCCTTTATATGCACCGTTATCTTAGTTGTCTTAGTTGCCAAGTCTTACAGTTGTGATAATGCATTTTCCTTTCTAAATAACTACTGATCATGTCTATGTATGTCTGCTTTAGTAGCAGGAGAAGCCATGGACGTTCACAAGCTCACAAACTGGTGTCTTCTTCGATAGGCGCTCCTCCTAAGAGGTATAGCCTATTAAATTGATCCAAAATTATGTTAATATACAGTTTTTTATTGCACTTCTTAATCCCCTTTTTCATCTATCCTTCTTTTAATGAGCAGCCCAGATAATATTAAGCTGAAAATGCTGCCTAAGAAGAAAAAGAACCAAAAAGTCAGAAGTGACCTTTACAAGAGGAACTATTTTCATGCATGTGAAAGCCTTCTTTCTGTTATTCTAGACAAGGGGAGCAGCAAATCCGTCCTCTCTCTAAAGAAACCAGCCTCTGCCATTAGCCACCTACTTACACAAATCTCTGCAGGAATTGCTGGTACTGGCCTTGCTGTCATTCTCTCTGTTTTGTGCAAACTGGCTTGGGGAAGGTCACCCTTCTGCTTCTCCAGGCTATTTCATACTGCATTTGGGTTTGGGCTTTTCTGGCTTTCATGCGCCATTAATGGCCTGAGAGACACCATCATTTACATTAGCAGAAACTCAATCAGGCTGAATCTTGAGGAGGAAGAGACAACAAGCATGGTGAAGAGAAGCATGAATAAGATTCTCTTTAGAGCTGCAATTTTGGTAGCTGTGGCATTGTTTAGAATCGCGTAAAGATTCTTGACATGTCCTTATTGCGTAAAGAATCTAAATTTTGCAGTTATTAGGAATATTATCCTGTTAGGTTGTGTAAAAAAAAAAAGTAATTAGTGGTCTAAAACCATGTAAAAAAATTGAGTTTCTTACATGTATCGAGCGACTTGTGTTTGTATTCTCTGTACGGGTGCGATAGTGCACGTGCGTTACACGTGATCATTTAATGACAGCGTTGCGACGTCTGTGATGCTGACTTGTCTTTACGAGCGCCGTGCGTCGCTTTCCTATTGGACGGCCAACGTATATAATTATGGTTGCGCCTGTTTTCTACGTTACGCCATGCGACGGTTACAAGGTCGGCGCGTGGTGTTTTAACGCGCGCATATTTATTATATGCGACCGTTGTTCCGTAGCGATAGCTTGATTCGGATTGTTGGTTCTTAACGCACGCATACTTATACCGTGCGTTATTCCTGTCTTGTAATTGAGTACGCATAGTAGTTTCATGCGAGCAATAAGAAGGGTCCGGCCCAATAGGTTGTTTGGACCACCAAAAAAACCCTAGAATAAAACCCCCCCATTCCACCTCCCAAAAAAGGCAATCGCTTCTGCATAGCGTTCTCCTCGGCCGCCTCTCACAACGGCTGGTGATCCAGCAGCGCCACCGACGCCACCGATGGAGGACGTGTGCGAGGGCAAGGAATTCTCCTTCCCCCAGCAGGAGGAGTCCATCCTCCGCTTCTGGTCCTCCATCCGCGCCTTCGAGACCCAGCTCAAGCGCACCGAATTGATGCCGGAGTACATATTCTACGATGGCCCGCCTTTCGCCACCGGCCTTCCCCACTACGGCCACATCCTCGCCGGCACCATCAAGGACGTCGTCACCCGCTACCAGTCCATGAACGGGCACCACGTCACCCGCCGCTTCGGCTGGGACTGCCACGGCCTTCCCGTCGAGTTCGAGATCGACACCAAGCTTGGAATCCGCACCCGCGACGACGTCCTCGCCATGGGTATCGGCAACTACAATGAGGAGTGCCGCGCCATCGTCACCCGGTACGTGAACGAGTGGGAAGAGGTGATCACACGCACGGGCAGGTGGATCGACTTCAAGAACGACTACAAGACGATGGACCTCAAGTTCATGGAGTCGGTGTGGTGGGTGTTCGCGCAGCTGTGGAAGAAGGAGCTGGTGTACCGTGGGTTTAAGGTCATGCCTTACAGCACTGGGTGCAAGACTCCGCTCTCAAACTTCGAAGCTGGGCTAAATTACAAGGTACTTATCCGTCATTTCTTGTTTTGGACCAGTACTGCTCAAACTTTGTTTGAACTACTTATCTTTGTTTTCTTTTTTGGGGTTATTTAGGATGTCTCGGACCCTGCAATCATGGTGTCATTTCCGATAGTTGGTGATCCTCATAATGCAGCTCTTGTGGCTTGGACGACAACTCCATGGACACTTCCAAGTAATCTCGCTCTCTGCGTCAATGCTGATTTCGTCTACGTGAAGGTCAGTTTTGCCTGATTGATATTACAAGTTATATCAACTTTGTAGATGTTCGTTGATCCATATAAGAAAATCATGATTAAAAGATATGATATTTGTTTCCCCAATATAGGCTTGGGGAGATGCATATAGTTTGGTATTTTAGGAATTTTTTTATAGTTTGTCTGTTGGACTTCATTCTTCTCATTCTCCAATGGCCCAATTTTCAGCTTAACTCATATTCCATATTTTGTTTTATAGAAAGAGAATGAGATGTTAAATTCATGATTAAATTCACAATGTAAACCAACTCGTGGCCTTGTATGATGTACAATTCAATCTTGATCTTGACAATGCTGTTTATAACCAAGTTTTACTTACATGTATCTGTTGGCATGTTAGGACCAGTTTGATAGGAGATTGATATACGAACCACCTTGTACTGGGTGGTATATATTAAAAGGCTTTGTATTGCTCAGTAATGGTCGAAATTCAACTGTTACCAACTTGTGTCGGTCGGTAACGGTTGGATTTCAACCGTTATCGATGGCTTAGATCTGACCCTTACTAATGGTCAGATCCATTTGAAAGGGTTTTTAAACACTTTCTTCCTCTTTCACTCTCTCAATCTCTTTCTCACTCACTTCGTTCTCATTCTCACATTTTACTCTCAAAACTCCACAAAGCTACGATTTGTGGATATCAAACTTGGTAGGCTGATTAGGAAGGATTAACACCTAAGTTATTGGAAGAATTTTCTAATCAAAGGTAGGTAGACAACTTCACAATCACATTAAGCAACCCACTAGGTTTGGAGATATGACAGTGACATGGACAGCAATGCTTCAATCGACGATGGCGACGACATTAGGGAGTTGATGGTCTTGTCTACACAGTTTGAGGGTGATGCATGGATCAAGGAGTAGTATTTTATGTATGCTATCAAAGATTTAAATCATGGAACTCGACATGATAGTTGGTCATTCTTCTCCAAGCAGTAGTACGGTGATCGTTCTTATGATACAAAGGAGCAGATCAATCGTGAAAGTGGAAGTTCTGACATTCTCTATGCGTTACAATAATATATGCTACAATTGTACTTGCCTCAAGTGTCGTCTCGAACACATGTGGTTTACGACGATTAAACTACGACAATCATCACATTGATGCACTAATGATGTCCAGTGTATCGGTATACTATATCGTGGGATCAATTTCAGGATTGGGTTCGACAAACATCAAATTGATATACAGATACATAGGATCGAGGACCCTGATTCACCACCCGTGGAGTCCTATCGTTTTTTTTTTGTGGTAGAACCAAGTATATTTATCGATTGATTACTTGATTTATATGAATCTTAAAATTTAAGTTGTTTAACAAATAATACAACAATTCAAATTATTTCTTTATAGATAATTCAATGTCAATGGAAGGACAGCCTAGAATGTAACACAGAGCTACTACTTGAAGCTCGAAAATGATATGTACCACTATTCTTTCCTAATTTATATTATTTTTACTAAAATTATATTAAATTAATATTTATTTTTAACTTAAAAACTATAATCTGACTTTTTTTTTAGGAACTGTTGGAGCTATTTTCAATCATTTTTGTGTTGTCAGTATGCCTCATTGTACCGACACATGGAATGTCGGTTCGGAGCGATATGTACCATATTTTCGGTTGGTCGGTACATCGGTTCGGACTGTTAAGGTGAACCTGGGGTTAATGTAAACTTAAGTTCTATATGTTGATAAAGTTTCTCACCAATTTATGTTATATTCGTGCACTATTTTTTTTGTCATGGGTCAACCTGCTAGCATTAGAACTTCTTAAGAGTATACAAACAGATATGAGATAAACACTGGTTGACTATTTTAGATGAATTATGAATCCTTGCTTTCTGAATGTTCTCTTTAGGTTTTTGTAATCTACCTCGCTCAGGCTTGCTATATGTGTCTCTGTTTGAGAACAGCATATTTGTTTCTATAAATTGTTTCATAACCTTTTCCTTCCACCTCCCTTTTTTATCTCAAAGTTTTTAAAAATATTGATAGGTCAGAGAGAAGTCTTCAGGAGCAACTTATGTTGTTGCAGAATCCCGGTTGTCCCAGTTACCTAGCAAAAAATCTAAGTCAGAATCAGGTGGAGCAGTTGTGCCTGCACAGGATGCATCACTGCCCAACTCCAAGAGTAAGGGAACCACAAACAGCAAAGCTAAGAGTGGAGTTGATGCTGGATCCTATCAGTTGATGGAGAAAATAACTGGCGCTTCATTGGTTGGATTAAGGTGAGCAAACAATATTCTTTAGCCAAAGATTCCATGTGAATAATTCATAAATATACAACAATCATAATCATATACATAATGCTTTTAAATATGCTACGTAAGTGTGATTCTCTTCCATTTGGCCTTGTACATTCATGATATTTTTGTGCTGAACTTTGTTACATTGTGCTATTTATTATTATTAATGTTTGGTTGATATCTCTCGTGATGACAATTTGCTGCAATTTTTTGGTATTTGCTATATGATTGTATAATGACATTGAGTAACTTGGTGATGCAGATATGTTCCTCTGTTTGATTACTTCATGAATTGTTCGGAGACAGCATTTAGGGTAGTATCAGACAATTATGTTACTGATGACAGTGGAACTGGGGTTGTTCACTGTGCACCTGCCTTCGGTGAAGATGATTACCGTGTTTGTGTTGCTTCTGGTATAATGAAGGTTAGGATGCTTGAAGGCTTTTCTGGTTGTTCTATGCTTTTTCCATTTTAGATCATATCATGATGATGGTATCAAGTTTTTTCTTCTAATATGCTGATATAAAGAAAACATCAAAATTTTCTTTAGTATTGTGGTAAAATTATAAACATTTTGACCTCTCTTTTATCTTATCAAATAATTATGTGAATGTTTTTGCAAGATTTTGTACATAGTTGGATGTCCATGTATTTGTAGTGTGTATCTTGTGGGGCTTACGACATACGTATGTTATGTTCAGCTCTCATTATTTAAAATTTATCAGCTAAAATTTCTGTTAGAAGATCAAAATATTCTTCAGATTTCATCTACAGTTAAACAATCCATGTGTCTCTTTATCGCAATAACCATTCATATTTTGACTGCTTGACACATGGTTAAGGGACTCGTAGAAACACCTTATTCTGAAGAATGATTTTCTTGTGATCTGGGCATTGTAAATTCATGGCTTTGACGTGGCATCTTAATCTGCTTTACATTGTATGGGATCCTGGCTTCTGTTGGGATACTTCATTTGTGACCATACAGAAACAGTCGTTTGGTGTTCAAATGACCATCTTTGTAATGCTTCTGGTAGCTTATCAGATGTTAACTTATTTTTCATTTTCAGAACCAAGAAGCAATGTTCCAAAGAACAGAGCTGACCAGATACTTGATTATCTTCCTTTGTCAAGTAACTTCAACTTGAGATCAAGATCAGCAAATGTTGGATAATTTCTGTGATTGTTGTTTGATGATCTTGGAATATCTTTATATTGCCTTCTTAAGTTCCAAATGGTATAAGTTGTAGTGTATTCTTTCATTGACATATCCAAATAGTATAAGATATTGATTCTCTAGCTCGTTAGGTGCTTCCTTTAGATTATCAGCACTTCATTGCTGTAGTAACATAAGTTTGTAGAATCAAAATACATGAAATTGATGTCATGGAATGGTACTTTTGCTTGACTACTGCACTTTGAAAGCCATACGGAGCTGGACCCTGGTTTCTGTTCTATATAAACCTCTATTTCACATAATGATTAAAAGGGTGGTTAAAGTCACCATCTAAAACCTGAACTTTCTTTGCAGTAGCAGTAGACTCTCCAATTATGCCATGTTATGGACTTTGTCTGTTTCATGAGGTCACCTTATGACATGTGTCTTACAAATAGTCTATTAAGAATTTGATAGAAAATATATATCATCATAAGCTTTTTGTTGCTGTTATTGTTGTTTACATCTTATAAGCAGCACTCAAATTTATTTCACTATTTTCACTCATATCATTGATGTGTTAATTTTTACTGCATATTGTGTCTAATATTCAGTCTGCATATAGAACTTTCTGCAGTGACAGAGTTGATGTATGATGTTGGAACTAAGTAGACTGAATTTGAAAGATCATTGTTGTGTTCTTTTTTGATGATTTTTGTGTGGTGGTGACTGATGATTCATCTCTTGTAACTTTCGTGTATGAAGATGCTTATCACTGTATATGTTTTATGGGTTGTTTCCTTGTATTCCTCCCATCACGACAATGACCTCCTACATAGGAGATACATGCTGACTATTCTCATTCATCTATGTCGAGCAGTATGAACAAGTTGATACAGTCTACAAGACTAAAGACTTGGTGTAACCTTGCATGTTCTAGGTTTTTTATATTATTTTTTCATGGATGAACAGGATGTGGATCTGTTTGTGCCAGTTGATGCTGATGGCTGCTTTACTAAGGAGATAACTGACTTCTGTGGCCGCTATGTTAAGGATGCTGATAAGGATATTATAAATGCTGTTAAGGCAAGGCTTACTAGTGGCAGTTTTGTATTTTTTCTGTCTTGATTGAATTTATAATATTGTCTCCTTTATTTAATTTCATTATGATATCTGTGCTCTAAGAATGCAAATATGCTTTAAGTTGTCTCACATTTAAATCTAACTGGAGTTGGATTTTTTTTGAGTAAATTTTCCAAGCTGACTTTTCAGTGAATGATTTGTCAGAAAATGTTTTTTGAACTGCAAAAAAAACCTCAAACCTTGTTAGTATGACTAGGATGTGTGATTCATGCACGTCCTGAATTTGGCATTAGATGCTTGGAAAAACGGAGGCATAATGTGAGCCCTTTAAGGGTTCATCACATGTTTCATGCTCAAACTTTTAATTATACATCTTTTGTTAATTCTAATGGAAATATAAGACATGATTAGTGTTTAGATAGACATTGCATTTGTAGATTGTCTTGAGCTCTTTGATGAAGTCAAAGAAACAAAAATGCAATGTGTAAATTTGTTGTGCAACCTCAAATTAAATATGAATTTATCTTTAGATGAACACTTTGAGATATACACATTGCATGGGTTAACACAATTTATACATTGCATATGTGTAATTGGCTATTGTCTTCGATACACATGTTGTACAATGTCAAAAGTTAATTTACTAGTCCTTAATTAAAGATAAACACTGATATTCAGATTAGCATATATTGCATTTGTTAAGATATGCATTCAAGTTTAATTTTGCTTTGGCATCTTTTTTCATTTGAGTTTAACAAATTTCAAACTAATAAATAATTGGAATGTTGGTTTCTTGGACAATGTTTGTGTTCCCATTGCCTATAGCATGTTTGGTATGACTATTGTGTTTCTATACTTGCTTTAGCCTGTATGATTGACATGTGGTCATATATGAAACCATGCTTGGGAGACAATTCAAGTGTTTCACAGATATACCACAGTATGTTGATGATTTAAAATGCTTCTGGTGTCTGCATTAGACATCGGTAATCATCAGATGCTTCTTACATATTTCAAATGTTTTAGAACTTGTTAGGAAACATGTCACCTATGCTTATGATGTAAATATAGTTTTTTCTACATAAAAGGAAATATAATATATATATGTACTTTGGATTTTGACCCATTATAGTTGTGACCTAGCATTGCCCACATGGGCAGGAGCATTTTGCATGGGTTTTTCCTATAGTTGTGACCTAACATTGTGGCTTTTTATTGATTTGTTGTTTTTTGTTGGAGTTTTGGTCTATGACGATGAAAAGAAATTTTAAATGTGATATTGTGGGAAAGTTCATCTATTTTGTTTTGGTATACATTTTTACATTTTGGAATAATACCTTGGACTTCTGGGCAGGTGAAAGGCAGACTTGTAAGTAACGGAAGTATCATGCATTCTTACCCTTTTTGTTGGAGATCAGAAACCCCTCTTTTATATAGGGCTGTTCCTAGTTGGTAAGTAATGTTTCATCATATAAATCTTGCTGGCTGGAATTCTCATATATTAAGCATTTGTTTCCTTGTATTTTTCTGAACTTTGGCAATGATATCATATACTAAATCAGGTTTCCAGTTTCTTCATAGATAATTTAATTGGTAAGATGAATGTTACCTTTGTGCAACCTTATGACATTAAATTCTGTCTAGATCTTAGCAGTCGTTGAGCATCTTCACCTTTTATTGCTCATACTTTTGAACAAATTGTTTAGTACTGTTGGATTAGGTTTGTTTGTTGTTGTTTTTTTTTTTTTTATGTCAAAGCATATCTTGCTATAATAAATTTAATTTTACTGATTTAGGCCAGAAGGACATGCTGTGAATAATATTGAAATCGATTAACAGTTGGCCAACTGTTCATCAATTAAAAAAAATCAGTATTGTTTTTTAAATTAATGACCTGCTTTTAGTTACTCGAAGTTCTTACATCAAAGATACTTTTCAATTTGAATTCTTCATTCTACGAAATTGTTTTGTTATGTTGTCATGTCTATGTTGTCTAATATTTTGTGGGTCAAGTAAATTTCAATTTTTTTACTTTCTGAATGATTAACTTTCTGCTTCAGGGACCTTTTTCTTATTTCGTATTTTGGATCTCTACAACATAGTACTTACTGTGGTTGTACATTCAGGTTTGTTGCTGTCGAAAAAATTAAATCGCAGCTGCTCGAAAGTAACAAACAAACATATTGGGTTCCAGAATATGTCAAGGTTTGGATAATTTTCTTTGCCTTGTTGTATCTAGAGTGGCTCTTCTCAATGTATGATCAGAACAGATTTTTTTCTCTACTACATCGTCAATCATATTCTGATGTTCTTACACAATGCATATAGTTGAAGACATAGGAGTGCCAACCTAGGTTGATTGATTGGTTTTATTAGGATCGTAACTGGACTGGACCAGTGAGACCAATTGGAACACTGGGTAAACTTTTGGGTTGCTTGAGTTAATAATATCAATTAGAGTTCCTGTATAATCTACTAGCTTAGGTCATTGGCAGTATGTAGCATGGCATCATAATTTGTCTCTTGCACAACATGCTTTGTTAGACTTTAACATTGTTTGTTCAGTATCTCTATTGTTTTATTTTGTCATGAAGTGGATTTTCATCTAGTGGCATGTGTTACTTCTTTGAATCTTGGTTATAACTTGTCTCTTGCACAACATGCTTCGTTAGACTTTAACATTGTTTGTTCAGTGTCTCTATTTTGTTTTTTGTTGTCATGAAGTGGATTTTCATCTGGTGGAATATTTTAATCTTTGATTACCAACAATGATACTTCTGTTTTCATAATTTGTACCCCTGTTTATCCTCTTTAATGATATGACATGGTAGAACTTCGTTTTAATGGAGAAAAAGCTAGAGGAAGAAACTTCCCTAAACCTCCACAAAAAAATTGATGACAAATAGTTCTTGAATGGTATAAGTTGCTTATTTAGTTTGGAGAGAGATGTTAGGTCCATTTACTAAGAAATATTTATAATTAGTTGGTTCTTTTGTGAATTTTGCATCTTCTTTTAGTTTGTAAATTGATGAATGGTGTTTCTTTTGATGCTCCTTGTCATTGTTGCAGGAAAGTAGTGACAATAATTTATTGTTCAGAAATTTTAAGAATTAGTACAAAAATCTCCAAAATGCTAGGAGTTATATATTATATATATATATATATATATATATGTATGTATTTAGTTGTTAGTTAATGTATTTTTGAAGTAAATTTAGACTTGTAATAATTTGTTAAGTTTTATAGTGTGATCAAATTACATAATCTGTAATTTTAATTTCAAAGTTCAGACTTTCAATTTATATTTCTTCAGGTTTCCTGATAATGGCAGATTAATCACAGGAAAAAAGATTTCATAATTGGCTCGAAAATGCTAGAGATTGGGCTGTTAGTCGAAGCAGATTCTGGGGTACTCCTCTTCCTGTTTGGACTAGTGAGGATGGCAAAGAGAAGAGAGTTATTGGTTCCATTGAAGAACTTGAGACGCTATCTGGTGCTAAGGTTTGTTCCTGCAGTTGCTCAACTTCTAGTTTGGATTATTTTTTATGTTAGTTAATTAATTTATCTGGTAAACAACATGACGTAATCTATTGGATTTAAATTCAGGTCACTGATCTACATCGACACAATATTGATCATATAACCATTCCTTCTGAACATGGATCAGAGTTTGGTGTTCTTCACCGTGTTGATGATGTTAGTTATCTGGGCCTCAATATGGAATTTTTTCATCTTGGAATTTACAAATTTACTGTGGTTTTTTTATGCACCCTATCCAATTTCTTAAAATAGCAATAAGTAGGTCTGAAATCATTATATACTATATTCACTGATAAGTTCTATCATTTTATTGCTCACAAGTGTAATAAAGTCTGCTTCGGTCATCAACTCTTTATTTTAACATCTCATTTCTCTTGTTAGAAAATGAACATGGGGATGAGAGAGGTATAATGAACAATTAAACTTTCTCTTATGTTAGTGGATGAATTTAGATATTCCAACCATGCTAATTATTCGGTAGATCATTTTGCAAATATTATGTTCAAAGGGTGTCAGCTAGAAGCACCACTTATATAAAACAGAGAATATTTTATCAAATAATTAAGGTAATGCTGTGGACAATTTAGTTAACCTATGTACTTTAATATTACTGCACATTACATTGATCAGCATCTAGTTGTAATATTCCTAGGCTAAACTGACATTCACCTGGGGTTGCTAGTCTATTTAGGACTATCTCTGGTGAAGCATAGGTTCTCTTAATATTTAGGATTAACTTTACTCAGTGATTTAAAAAGCGTTAAGCGCCAAAAGGCGCCAAGGTCCAAAAACGCCCGAGCGAAGCGAGGCGTTAAAATATAAAAATATATAATATAATTAATAAATATAATTATTTAAAATTTTAAATAAAAATATGTTATTAAATTAAGAAAATCTATTAACAGTATTGAAAATTAATCATTTCAAATAAACTTAATATTAACAGTATACTGTATACTGAGCCTGTTGACTGAGAAACGAGGAAGCAGCGGCGAGCAACGGCAGCAGCAGCGGGAAAGGGAGCGGGAGCGACGAGTAGCGGGAGGCGCGAGCGGCGACATCGGCAGTAGGAGCAAGAGCGGCGAGCAGCGGGAGGCGCGAACGGCGACGGAGGCAGTGTTTGCGAGCAGCGAGATCGGGATCGGGATCAGGAGTGGCAGCGGCAACGAGTTAGGGTTGGGTAAGGGTTATATTGGTTTAGTTGGTTCGATTGAACCAACTAACCAGCCGAACCAGGACCGAACCAGACCTAAAATCCTGGTTCGGTCGCCTTGGTTTACCCAGGCGCTCGCCCGAAGCGCCCAGCACCTGGGCTCGGGCGAGCGCCCAGGAGGCGCCTGTTTGAAGCACGCCGCTTGGGAGATTAGCGAGGCGCTCGGGCCTCGCCTTGCCTCGCCCGAGCGCCTATGCGAGCGCCCGAGCGTCTTTTTCAATCATTGACCTTACTGGACTCAAATGTATCGGTTTATTCAGTTGGGTAGGGATAGGGGCCATGTCAAGATTAAGATTTTCAGTATTAGACAATGTTCCTTCCAAATTAACCCAATGCAAATTACTGGGAATAGAACTTTCACTGTTTCACCATTGTTGGAGCTTACTCAGTGATGGAGAAGGCAACCCAACATACACAATCCACCATACACCTTTTTTAATGGTTGCTTGACCCTTGTTTCATTTGTTGATCTTGCTAACTTTTGTCATATATTTGAATATTTTGGTGGACATGAACATTTGTATCTTTTTTATTGCTTGATTACTCAAGTCAATATTGAATTGCAGTGACCAGTTGTAGATCAAGTGAATACCATCAGGAGTCTAGATTTGAAGTGTATACCAATGGTCAATTGTCAATGTTAGCAGTTAAGTACCTTAGAAGGATTAAAAGCTTACAGTGGAAGTGTGAAAAGGCTCTTAT
Source organism: Musa schizocarpa (assembly GCA_900464855.2). NCBI lineage: Eukaryota > Viridiplantae > Streptophyta > Magnoliopsida > Zingiberales > Musaceae > Musa > Musa schizocarpa. The sequence goes on from LS990916.1 coordinate 21,085,277, forward strand.
GCAATTAATTAGTTAATAAATATTTATTCTGCCAATTGAGAATCGTTCAGGCATAGATTGCATGTTAATGTTGTGACTGCCTGTTTATATTGTAGCAGATGGCTCTCGTATCTGTCACACTCATTTTCTGCTGGTGATGAATATATGATTCTTTGCATCTTTCAGGTATTTGACTGCTGGTTTGAGAGTGGGTCAATGCCATATGCATATATTCATTATCCTTTTGAGAATGTTGAAGTCTTTGAAAAGAACTTTCCTGGACACTTCGTGGCTGAGGGCCTTGACCAGACCCGAGGATGGTTGTTTTTTCCTTTGAACTTTTTCTAGAACCATGTTAGTTGCAAGTTTATTGTGTGATCAATTTGTTTATTTTTGACGAGTGATATTGCAAGTCTTTATCTCTTAAGTTCATCATATAGATCTTTGCAGCATTTTTTACTGATTTGTACGAGCCTATCTGGTAATACTTCCTTTTTTTTTGTAAAAGAATAACTTGAGTAGCGATGTGGATAACAAGGATCTAAATCTCAGGTTACTGTGGGCGTGTTCTTGAAATGGCTGGTCTCTTAGGTTCTATGGTTGACCATTTGACATGGGTCAAGATCTGTCAGGAACACCTGATGGAATTGACCTAGATGGTAGATTCCATGATCCTGACAGCTTGCCTCTTTTGTTCCTGATGGATTCATTGTCAATGCTGGTTGGTCTAGCTTGAAGGTCATGCTTTGGAGGTCAGGCATGAATCTAGCATGAATACTGATTCAGGCCATTCTATACTTACTATACTTTTAGTGATGTGCATCCATTTGCAACAATTATAATACTTGGTCTTTTGGCTGAGCATGCAAACTTCTTGGATGAGGAAGGAATTTTGGGCTTCCCCTATAATAGCTGGTCTAGGATGTAAAATTTCTTGCTGTCCATTGTCAGTCTGCAAATTAGGTCTTTTGATCAGCCAATTTTACTCTGAATTATTTTGTTTCGATGTAATTTTTGGATTATCTTATTTAGAAATTTGTTTTAACTATTTGGGCATACATTTTAGCAATCTTACAATCCATTGGATGTAACAGTTTTCATGTGATACTGAACAAATGTAGGTGAATTGCCATGATTTCTTTGAGACTCATCTTGAACTTTGTAGGAGTTCCAGTGCATAATGTGTTCATTTTTTTTCTGTTTATGTAATTAGTTTCAAAAATACATGATTCCTGGCTGTTGTTTTCACAGATACATCCAATGATTTGCACCAGTATTGACGAGTTGTATCTTTCGGAATATCAGGGGTTCCATTTTAATGTTTTCTAATGAAGAGTTTTGGCCTTTTGGTATTATGAAATTTCAGGTTCTATACACTCATGGTTTTGTCTACTGCACTGTTTGAGAAACCAGCATTTAGGAATCTCATTTGCAATGGTCTTGTGTTGGCTGAGGATGGGAAGAAAATGAGTAAACGGTTGAAGAATTATCCCTCACCAACTGAAGTGATAAATGATTATGGAGCGGTAAGCAAGTGGTTTATGCTTACAAGAGATCTGCTATTCAACATTGAGTTGTAATTACAGTTGTTTGTCCATGCCTTATGTTGTAAAGTTTTGTTGCTTATTGAATTTAAACTGGTATTAATTACACAATACATCTTTGTCTTGCAGGATGCATTGCGATTATACCTCATTAATTCTCCTGTTGTTCGTGCTGAGCCTTTGCGGTTCAAAAAGGATGGTGTATATGGTGTGGTGAGTGGCTCATTTTTTTCAAACACAACTCTTGACATGCGAAACTAGATACATGTTTCATAACTATTGTTCTGCTACTGTTTGTGATATTTCCATTCTGGTTTTCTTTTGTTTAAGCAGGTCAAGGATGTCTTCCTTCCCTGGTATAATGCATATAGGTTCCTTGTTCAAAATGCAAAAAGGCTTGAGGTTGAGGGTTTTGCACCGTTTGTTCCTATTGATTGTGAAACTCTTCAGAACTCTTCAAATGTGCTTGACCAGTGGATCAACTCTGCTACAGAAAGTTTAGTCCACTTTGTTCGTCAAGAGATGGATTCATATCGCTTGTATACGGTTGTCTGCTTAATGAATACAATCATCCAGCTGTGGATTTTTATTATAAATTTATCTTCTGTTTTCTGCTACTAATTCTGTCCTTGCTTTAGGTTGTACCATATCTTCTAAAATTCATTGACAACCTTACCAACATATATGTGCGTTTTAATCGGAAGAGATTAAAGGGGCGAACCGGAGAAGAAGACTGCAGGACTTCTCTTTCTACTTTGTACAATGTACATTGTTTCCTGAGTAGTGGCCTGCTTTACATTCCTGGATTGCTTTAGCTTTTGTTTGTACTTTGTAGCACAGAAATATTGCATCTTATACTTGTGTCATTAGCATGTGTTGTTTTGTTCTATATTTTAATTGAGGCTTGTGTCTAGGTTCCAAATTCGGTGGCCTATTTTCCAGTTCTTTGCCATCTTTGCTTGGAAACAGTCATGCTAAATGGCCTTCATCTGGAAAATGCCATCTGTAAAATATCACGTCACCTATCGAGAGGCATTACTTTGCCATTTTCATTCTTATGGAATGTTTTTTATTGATTTCATTTAATACGGTCTCTGAGTTCCATGATCTTCCCTGAATATTTAAATCCAATGACACAAATATTCTAATTTTTGGATCTATTTTTGTCCCATGTTTAATTGAATAAGATCAATAGTTTACCTTCATTTTGGATGAATTAGGATCTTTTGATGTCACTATACAATGAGTCTTTTTTTGTTCGATCTTTGCTGTGAACATAATTTGAAAGACGACATAGCTAGTTTGTGGCATTGATATCATTTTAAATTTGAAATGTACTGTTAGAAACTGCAGTGGAGAAGATATGTACATTTTATTAATTGGACACAATCTGATATTGTTCAGGTGCTTTTAACTACTTGTAAAGTGATGTCTCCATTCACACCCTTCTTCACAGAGGTTCTTTATCAAAACCTGCGAAAAGTCTCTGTTGGATCTGAGGAAAGCATTCATTATTGTAGGTTTCCTTCAGCAACAGGAAAGGTGATAGTTTTCTTTATCGACTATGTGGCTACCTTTGTTTCATTTCTTATTTGTGCCATCTTAGCATGCTTTACATTATTATAATGATGATATGGTCAGAGAGAAGAGCGCATTGAACGGAGCGTCATGAGGATGATGACTGTCATTGACCTTGCCCGCAACATTAGAGAGCGTCATAGTAAACCTCTCAAGACACCACTAAAGTATGCAAAGTTGTTTGCATATGGAAAGTTCTGTTCCATATTTATTAGATAATTTATTTTTGCTGTTAACTATTTCAGGGAGATGATAGTTGTTCATCCTGATTCAGACTTTCTGGAAGACATTACTGGAAAACTGAGAGAGGTCTGATTATGGCTTAGTTTTTCTTTATTTCTCCTTCAGACAACTTTTTTTAATTTTCTACCGTCTTGCATTTCATTCTGATGGTATGAACACTCAATCTATTTTATTTGGAGATCTAAATTTGATTTTCTTAGCATATTAACCTTTGATCAGGCTGGTTCTCATATTACATCTCTATTATCAGCTGATAAATAATATCACCAAGAAAATTTCAGTACAATGATCATCGTGATGCTACCAAAGTTTGTCTATATTCTATTTGGGAGTCTGAATTTGATTTAGTCAATGTATTAGCTTTAGTTCAGGCATCTTCATATCTACAAAGCTCAGTGGCTGTCATCTCATTTGCTACAACTCCTTGATCAAACAAAAACAATTATCACGAAGCAAATTACAATAGGAGTGTTATCAGATACAATAACAATAAAGATAGTTTTTTATAGGTTGTAACTTCTTAGTTGATTGACTAACCAACTTGTATTGCCTTGCTGATGATTAAGCAGTTGGCATGAAAGCAGCCCTATGTAAAGGGGATAACAAGATTCTAGAGACATCTACAAATGCCTTGCGCAGGATGTTGGTTATTATTTCTAAATTGGAAACAATCCATGAAAAAGAATCTTGCAGATAACATTCACAGAATTATGCTAAGAACTGCCTCGATGAATCCAAAGATGTGTCAGAAAGAGGCTCAACCAAGATGATAGTGTATTTTTGCCAAAGGTTGGCCAATGAGCAATGGTTGGATGAGAGCACCGGTTTTCTACCAGTTACTCATGTTACATAAAATCTTTCTTTGTCTTGTTGGAGAGATGTAGTGTGGCAAAATTCTGGAAGAAGCACACGAAACACCAACAGCTTACATCACTGAATGTGAGATGTGATGATCATTCTGATGATTAACTCTTAGTCCTTGTTAGGGATCGGCCAAAAGTAAAGGGACTGTGAATTCCTAGTTGAATTTGTTGATCCAACCAAAATGGGTTACCATGGCCAATTTTATTTGATCCAGAGATTGATCTGCCTGGACAAATAAAATCTATTCAAGTTAAAACCATTCCAGATAGGTCAATTAAAAAAATTAAACCTTCTTAATAGAAAATAAGAACAACAAATAACAAGTTGATATTCCTTGAGTTTATAGTTAAAGATAATCATGCCGTTCATCGAGTTATAACCAGTGCCCAGAAGTCTCATGTTGATATTCCTTGAGTTTACACAGCTCTTTTAGCAAAATGACCAGCCTTGACATTTGATTGTCATGCTTTAGGGACATAGAAAGGGCATATATTAACAGTTTCACCCAACCAGGATAGTGTTGATAAACCCCATAATCAGTGGGTCTACTGTCGTTCTTATATTCAGAAGCAAACTGATCACCAAAGGTGGTTGTAGTTTAATTAGTCTTCTTTTCGTTTCAGAAATGTTCTCAAGTTGAGCTTGCATTTTATATACTCTATTCTGTAAATACATTGTTACTTGTTACTAGAAATCCAAGTATCGTGTAGTCACCTCATGTTTCATTAAACTGTATATCTTTTTTCCAATATGCAATTAACTTATTTACTTAAATTGCAAACTTATTTGCACTTTGTAGTATGTGTTGGAGGAGCTCAATATTAAATCAGTGGTTCCTTGCAATGATCCTTTGAGATATGCTTCTCTAAGGGCTGAGCCTGATTTTAGGTATGCCTTGGACTGGTTACCAAATTCCTTAGCATGTTCAATTATGTTTTCTTATTTCTTGTATTCTTTTTTAGTATATTAGGTAAAAGACTCGGGAAAGCAATGGGTGCTGTTGCTAAGGAGGTTAAGTCAATGTCGCAGGCTGATATATTATTATTTGAACAAACTGGGGAGGCTACATTCTCTGGGCGTTGCTTGAAGCAAAATGATATAAAGGTTCTAAATTTTGGTCTTGAAGCACATCTTTTAGAATTATCTTCCATTTAAAATTTGTTAATTATATTGTTAACCTTGTTTTAGGGAGTATTTCAATTACCATATGGTTTTTTGTATTGTGAGGCAATGGCTTTTTGTTTCTATGGATCGAGGACTAGTGGTAACACTATTTAGTGCTATGATTTTAAAGGTTCACTTTTTTGCATGTTTTTTCATATGCAACCATTTATCATATTACAATCACTCTGCACTTTCCCTACAATTTGAATTTTGCATATCTAATCACGAAAACGCTCTTTAACCTTGGGAATCTTATTATGAATTTTTATTATTCAGAATTTCAGATAATAGTTACATAATTTTCTCTTACGTTACCTGTTTTGCTTTTCAAGTCGGTGGTTTTTCGCCTACTTATTGGGGTTTATTAGTTATTATTTCACCATTATTAGAAGAATAAAAGAAATTGTGAAGAAAGTCAAGTCTGCATCTTAAACTTCTTTTCCTAAATTTTCATTTTGGATCTGTTTTCAAAATGGATATTTGATGAATGCTTAATAGCACTGATATCTTGAGATTAGATTTTATGCAGGAGTATCAAGGACTTGTTCACTCAAAAGAATTTAGGAATTTTTCAGCATCTTAAATATAGTATCATGAGTTCTATTAGTTTATAATGGATAACAGCAACTGATAATTTTGGCCCATGCTTTCAGGTATTGCGGGAGTTTAAACGACCTGCTGATGTGACAGAAAAAGAAATAGATGCTGCTGGAGATGGTACCGATCATATATTTTTTTTGTAAAAATACATTGTAGAAAAAATTCTCCCTTGTGCTTATGGTCATATTGCTTTTGTTAGGTGATGTTTTGGTGATATTGGATTTGCGAGCTGATGAATCATTGTTTGATGCGGGAGTTGCTCGCGAGGTAAATTATGGAAATCTTTGTTTTTTTTTTTTTTGTAGATCATATGGTTGCTAGTTCCATGATTAATTTGTTAAGGGGCTTCTTTGTTCTTACGCTGAATAAATAAAAAGAAAAGCAACTTTTTTATGAGCTTGAGTTATACATGGATAGTCCAAATTTATGCAACTCATTTTACTATATAATCATAAATAATACATTTAATACAGCCAAATAACTTTTCTAATAGCTATTGATCATAAAGCATACTTAGTGCTTACATCCTAGTAACAGATGTGTTACATTCTTGTGTGATCTATACATGGATAACGATTCTTGTATGTACTTGTGTATCCAATATATGTTTTGTACTATGTGTTGAATCATCACATCCATAGCTATTTAGATCCGTCATTCTTTGGACATCGGCAAATCATTCTTATTGTTTCCAAATGATTTAATTTAAAAGCTAGAAAAAAAGCATAAAGGTCCACAACGCCGAGGCGCTAGCTAGGCGCCAAGGCCTTCGAACGGCGGCGGTAGCTAAAATATAAAAATATATAATATAATTAATAATTTTAAATAAATAAAAAATTAACAACATTAAAATCAAAATAATATATTATTAATCTATTAACAGAAAATTAATCATTTCAAAATTGAATAAACTTAATATTAAGAGTATACTAAGCCCCGATCGAGAAACGAGGGAAGCAATGGCAACAGCAAGAAGAAGAATTTATGAATGGCGGCAAGAAGAAGAAGAAATGAATGGCAATAAGAAGAAGAAATAATGGCGGCCAAGAAAAGAATGGCTGAACAGCGGCGGAAGCGGCAAAGAAGAAAATGGAAAGGGAAAGGGAGCGGAAGGCTTGAGCAATGGGAGGCCTCGAGGGAGGGCGAGGCAATGGAGGCCTCGAGGGAGGCGCTGAGCAATGGGAAGGCTGGGGGAGGGCTCGCAGAGGGCGAGAGGGCTCAACGGGAGGCTTGAGCAACGGGAGGGTTGAGGGAGGCGCGAAAATGGAAGGCTTCATGGGAGGGGCTCGGGGAGGCGCTTGGCAATGGAGGGCTCGCGGGAGGCGCTGAAAGCAAGCCGACAATGGCAATGGGAGCAGCGGACAATGAAGCGACGAGATCGCGATCGGGATCGGGATCGAGAGCGGCAGCGGCAGCAGGTTAGTGTTGGGTTAGGGTTAGGGTTATATCGGTTTAGTTGGTTCGATTGAACCAACTAACAACCGAACCAGAGCCGAACCAGACCTAAAATTCTGGTTCGGTCGCCTTGGTTTACCCAGGCCGCGCTTGCGGCGCCCACCTCAGCTGGGCGAAGCCTAGGCGCTGTTTGTTTAAGCCTGTGCCGAGACATAATGGCGCTTTCGGGCCTCGCCTCGCCTCGAAAGGCCTAGGCGGCGCTTGCCCGGCGCTTTTGCAATCACTGTTTCTCGCAAATTTTTAGTTCTCTAGTACTAACAGTGCTTAGCTCTTTTGGCACATCTAATATCTGTGCATCTGTGGTATATAATAGCTCATAATTAACATCCGTTCATAATGGTTTGCAATATAAAATGGCCAGTGTTTCCATCAAATATTCTGCTGCCTCATTTCCCTTGATAAAAGAGCTCCTGGAGTAGTTAGTCATAGGAAATGTCATGATTGTGCATTGCATAATGTCATGCTAACAATTTCACTCTTACGACCCTGATGTTGCTTTACATGAGGATGAAGTAGATGTATGAACCTTGAGTCTGTATTACTTCTCTATCTCAGGTTGTGAACAGAATTCAGAAATTGCGGAAGAAAGCTGGATTAGAACCCACTGATATTGTGGAATTATACTATGAATCTCTTGAGAAAGATGAAAAGATCTTAGAAAAGATTGTGAATTCCCAGGTATGATCTTCATGTTCAGTAATGTACTTTGAATTCTCTGGTTTGACTTTTATGGATGTTAACGTTGGTGGCTTTTGCTTTGTCCTTTCATGCAGGGTGAGTATATCAAAGATGCTCTTGGTTCTCCTTTACTTCATAAAAGTTGGGCTCCATCAGAAGCTGTAAGTATTTAATAGTAGAAAGGCATTGCTTTAGATGAGTTGTCATTTGTTATCATTATTTTCTATCCATTCTTGGTTGAGCATTTAGAGACTTTTGCTGTTGCATCTTAATACATTATTGTTATTATTTCCAAGGCCATGATGGATAATCCATTGAATTGACATTTGACTGTCATTAGTAGAAATCCATTCTTACTGTTTTTCTAATGGTTTCAGGGGCATATTATCATATATATTTTTCTTTTTACACATCTAGTATGTTCTATTCAGGCTAATTCTGTTATAATTGGTTTGAAATCACACTCACCGCTTGCAGTACCGTTACTGCAGGTTATTTTCTGTCAAGAGGAGTTTCAGGTATGCTGAGCTATGAAATTCCCTGACCATCATAAAAGGATTCCTAATTTTGATGTCAATGGCATTGCTGTTCACCTCAGTTCCACTTATAAAACTGGTTCTAGACACATTATATCTAAAATTAAATTGACTATTTTTGTCCCATCACTTTTTGTAGGTCCAATTTTCTCATGAGGAAATACCCAGTTTGTCCTTTATCATCATCATAGCAAAGCCCGCCCTTGTTTTTAATGCTGAAGCCATTGTTGCACTATATTCAGGTTGGCTATTTAGAATTTACCCCCCCCTTGTATATTACTCCAAAACTCAACATTTTAACACTGCACTCCCGAATCTGCAGGAAATAACAAATATGCTGAAAATTTACAAACATATTTGTCATCGAGAGACCTTTACAATTTGAAGTCAGAGTTCCAAGCTGGAAACGGAAAGGTTAGGCTTTTGACTCAACAATACTTTTAAGTGATTGGGTCTCTTTATCTAAATTTGTTTGGGACAAACTACTGGTCTTTAGCAAGTTTTTGAATCTTTCGACAATCCTGCAGATCAAGGTAGATTGCATTGAGAACCAGCCATCCGTTGATTTGGAGCTGGGGAAAAATCTCTTCCTTAGTGAAGCAGATTTCTACTTGAGCAGGAAGATGGGTTGAGAGGCGATTTTGTATAACATTTTGCTCATCTTCACTCAAAACATGCATTTATTGCCTCAGCATTTATCGATGGCTAAGTGGTATACGAAGATTACAGAATATCTCAATCCTCTCTTGAGCTTGGCATTCAAGAAACTTTTACAAAAAAATTCTATTTAAAAAAATGCTAATCTGTAGCTCTCATTTATTTTTATTTGTGTAATAATTCTATCATTCTTAGTGAGTTTTTGTTTTTGTTGGCATAACAATTTAGCTTGGCCTTATAGCTTCAATTGAGGATGAATTATATTTCGAGCTTACAATCAGAACTGCTATCATGTCAAATGATAAAGATTTTGATTGGATGATCATTTAAGAAATGATTCGATATGTTTATGAACACTGCTCTCATGTGCAAGCTGAGAGGTGAAACTAAATTCAAGTGCATGGTGCAAATTAAATCGAGAGACATTGATACAACTTAACTTACAATTTAATATCAGTATCGATGTCTCTCTCGATATAATTTGGCAATGTAAACTAAATTTAGTTTACAATTTAATATTAGCATCAATCTCTTCTCTCAATTTAATGGTAGCATTAAACATTGGATAATGTGAAAAAAGGCTTTCGGTGCAAGCTAGGTTGCGAGAAAGACATCGATGCTAATATTAAATAAACAATGAGAAAAGAGCACAACTCTAAAGCATGTAAAGACTTGTAGTAGGGAAGTAGCACAACCACTACTGTACGACTAGCACACGTAACAACGACTATCTTAATTGAGTGACGAGACTGAGACTCTTTCTCTTTTTGTTATCGATCACTATAGCATTAAGAATAGGAGAAGAAAGGTCCACAGAGGGGAGCCGATGAAGTCGGTTGTAGGAGCAGCAGAGCCATCTTTAGAAAAGACATTGTTTACTGTCGACCAACAAAAACCATCAAGTTAAAGGAGCAGCAGCAGAGCCATCTTTCTTTTATGACAAAAGAAGCCCACACCGATTGTGTGCGCTTTTGTGTTGCTGAGCCGCGCCAAGAGAAACAAACTCTGAGAAAGTCGGAACGAAAGCATTTCTTTCTGCAAGTCGTCATCCCTACCGACCGATTGATTGAAAACAGAGTGTTACTGTTTTGTATTTGATTATTCGTCATATTATATGATTGTATCGGCACCGCCACAGCTACCTTACAAAAACAAGTTGGCCATGTAATATATAACTCACTTAACTGGGGAAAAAGCTCATAAATAGAACATTGTCTGAGCCCGGGTTCGAACCGGGGACCTCTAGTGTGTGAGACTAGCGTGATAACCAACTACACCACCCAGACCGTGTGATTGTAAGCCCCAAAGTAGTATTTCTTCTAGAATAAACGAATAACCCTTTTTTATTTATTTTTAATTTCCATTTGTATCCATTATATATGGTGAATAACAAACTTTTATTTGACATCTTTTTTATCCTTACTTTATAAGATAAAATTTAAATATCGAGATTCTGGAGATTGGACTCGAAGTTTTAAATCGAGATATACGAATAAGCCCGAAGCCAAAGTTCAAATATGACGACTCGTGTGCAATTAATGATGTTACTGAAAATATCTAATTATAATTTTAACATCAAAGTGACATGACCTAAGTCGATGACAATGACTAGTTCATAGGATTGTTGGAATGACAACTTGGATGTGAGCCACAGTTTTGTTTTCCTACTATTTATAATATAATTGATAACTCAACCTATTGGAAGTAAGAAATATTTTTAGATTTCTAAAACTAGTGTCATCGGAAGATACAAAATCATAGTAAAAAACAACTTCTTAGGTAGGAAAAAAAGGGTTTGAAAATTAAAATTTTATTATATTATAAATATCCCATCTTTAAGTTAAGTTTTGCTGGGGTGAGGATGTGAGGTTCATATGTTTCTTTATTAATGGGTCTAAATACCCTATCTTCTTATCTGTACTTCAATTAAAAGTAACTCGATGGTTTGATTTCATTCGTGAATTGAGTGGTAAATTTTTTATAATCAACTTTCTGATATATTTATTATTTGATAATAATGATACATTTGGATTTCTCTTTTCATTTGAATGTGGCACCATCAAATCAAATCTACATATGAGATGAATGAGACAAATCCCAATGACTAATTTGACCTAATCAAAGAAGAATATGGTTGTCACAACTCAGATAACCAATCATTTGGCACACTCCAAACTCCTCTCAAATGAACCATCGGTTTAGTGGCTATGAATCACTGTTGAGGTCACACCATCTTGGAGATGTCATACCGTCATATTCTAATAAAGGACAATCAGCCACTTACCACTCTCTAACACTTAGCATTGGAGCACTCATCACAATCGTCGCATTAGGTAGATAGAAATCAATGAATGCATTGCGACGTCTAAAATGACTAGCAACATTAAAAAGAAAAGAAAGTACTACTTATCGTAATTAACACTCCATCTAAATCTTCAACACCACCATAACAATTGTAGCACATGATATCATTTGAAAGATGTATGTTATTACTAAAGAAAGACCACAAGAAATCGTCCAAATTGGTACATATCACCTAATTAAAATAATAGGATATCATCAGATGGCTTAATCTCTTGGCGTGTATATATATATATATACATATATATATATATATATATATATATATATATATATATATACATATATGTATAGCCTTCTTCCTTTTATTCTTCGTCTTCTTCCCTTTCCTCCCCTTTGTTTCTCCTCTCTCTTTTTGGACTGGGATCAAGCTACTACTGTTCCTCCTCTCTCTCTCTCTCTCTCTCTCTCTCTGGTACCGAGCTACAGCTTGCAGTGGAGTGGCAATATACGCATAGAGGAGGCCGCTGCCTAATTTGCTTTAGATTAGCACTCGTTTGCACTCCCATCACATGGCACATGGATCACATCTTGTATTCTCTCGCTTGTCTCTTTCTTGTATTCTTTCTCCTCAAGGCATCTTGTTAGTGGATGGTGGCAGCCTCTCCTACTGTCACTTATCACTTATATTCCTTAACATAAGGGAAATTCTTCCCTAATGATTTAAATTTCTACTTTGTGTGTGTGTGTGTGTGAGAGAGAGAGAGAGAGAGAGAGAGAGAGAGAGAGAGAGCCAATAAGTTATAGAGAAAAAAAATATAAAAACAAGGACAATCAAATGAGGGTTTTGATAATATGAAAGTTAAGAACATGCCAACTATTGAACTCAAGCTAACAGTATAAACCTATCTATTTTATGTCATGCATTGAATTACCTGAAGAAGTGAGCTGATGAAGGTAGAAGTTGGAATGAGGATCCTCAGGAAAGGCAATTCTAGCTTCTACAAATAGATGAAGGTAACTTGTAATTTAGTGTGAGAAGCTGATCAAAGCATTCATCAATAACATCAGTGAGTTGCATGTAAACAAAGGAGATGTCACAGTCACAAAGTAGAATGGGGACTCTCAGCAGAAATCACCTGTTTGATACAATCATATTAGCTGAAAATTATTGGTGACAAAAGGGTTGAGCACATAGGCATTGTATTTTGACTCAGACAAAGGCCCCTTAGTTTCGAGTCAAGTAGAAAACATCAGCTATAAAGAAAGAACAGTTTGACTGGCAATCATAGTGAGCCAGCATTGACTTGCCATGAGAAAATAATATCACAATACCAAGGAGTTGTTGTCTCATCATATTGTGGTTTATTGGAGAAATATAGAATGTGTTGTGCAAGATTACAAGACAAAAACCCACAGTACATAGTCTATCATGCTATGAAAACTTTGAAGAGCATAACAAAGAGAGGACCTCTCTAAAGAAGGCAATGTTACTCGAATGCTTTATTTCCATGCAATTGTCGAGGAATGAGAAGGTAGGTTATCCCAGCAAATCTAGTGCACCAACTTTTCTCCCACCTGCCACATAAATATGATCAGTCACAAGAAGCCAAACGTTTCATGTATAACATCCTTGTTATAAACAAGGATTTCATATGCCAGCTACCGTTAATCATGCCATTTGATTTGATACGTATTATATACCACAGCTTCTTAAGAATACAACATTAAACACACTGTTACAGAAATTTGGTAGACAAACTATCGATTGTCACGGTAGTCCAGATCTATGCTTTACCTGATTTATAGCATTTAGGACAGCAATTTGATGCAACATTGTAACTAAAACTAATAGAAGATAACTACAATTACAAGATTAAACGAAACAACATTTTGGTGGAAGCTGTAGAATGGAAGAAGCAGAGTGGAAGCTAGAAGAAAATTTCAATAAAAAGAAAAAACAGAGATCAGAAGACCATCCATAAAAAATCAATATTGTTTTCATTCATTATAAATCTGCCTATTATCTCACTCGAGGCATGAGCGTTCACACAAACACCTAGTTTCTTTTTCTAAAGTTTCTTTCCTTCACCCTGAAGTTATTGGATTCATTAAATAAGTCACATTTCAAGACTCCAAATCTCTAGCAATAATATCCCAAAGACTTGTTAAGTTGGCAACTTTTTCCTAATTAAACACATCAAAGTACTGTCTCTAACATAAAAAAATCAAATCTACAAAAAATATCCACAAAAAAAGAAGAAATAGAAATGTGCTGTCCCAACTGGTTTGACCCATGGCAAATACAAACACATTATGGATTTGGCTCCAACCCAAACTAGAATCAATCAACAAATTATTTACCCATAAACATTACACATCAAAAATTGATCTGCAGTTTAGATTCATTAGGGATTCACTGATCATTCCATCATCTCCTTTACCCAACTACATGGTCCTGGCTAGTTATTTGCTATTATCAGAAACTTCGGAAGCTGTAATTATCCTCATACAGCATGCTACAGAATCCGCACCCTAAATAAAAATATAGGCTTAGTTCATACACAATAGAGTACGAAATCCATATCACATTAAAATGGCCATGCTCCTTTCTAGGCATCAGTTCATCCAATTTCTCAAGATGCTATTTAACCTATTGGTGAAGAAACCCTGCCCAACTAGAATAATAACAATCTTAAAAAAGCACAACATTTTCCATAAAAGCAAGTACGTTCAAAAATGTTTAAATAAAGTTGCTGCTAATGATTTTGAGTTTCAACTACTATCAATACCACTTCCTTTGTGTCCTTTCCACCAAACAGCTTGTATCCACCATAAAATAGAAGGGCCCAGCCAGTCAAACTAGTAAGTACAAACTGTAGAAGACAAAGCTCTTGTTAGCTTCATTTCACAACATCTTGCAGAAACCTTCAACAGAAAACTACAATAAACTAAATGTTGAACCAAGGGTTCGTGATTCACCTTGGTCTAGACCCAGGAGACAAATTTCAATCACTATTTTTAAAAAAAAATCACTATTGATGTGTCTAAATGTTGAACCAAAAACAAAAGAAGATCTTCTAAAGGAAGTTGCACAAAAATATATAGCTCTTCCTATAACCAGAACACTCGAACATTAGAAAATATGTAAACCATGCAAATAGAACTCACATGTTCTTCCTTCCATTTAGATGGACTAAGCGGGTCTTCCCACATATTAATCTTTGGTGGGCCATGATGATCTGCAAAAAATAGTGAGGAACAAAATTGAAATCAAATAGCAAAACAAGAAGTAAAGGGGATGTATTCAGAATATTATCTTACAAGTTAGACTAGTGTCAGAGTCAGATATATTTCATATGAACTATTAAAGTTGCATAATTGCAATATCCAGATATATTACCAGTTGTCAATACAAAACCGATTATTTGCACTATCTTCTTATGCTATATCATGACTCATTAACATTAAGCAGCACATGAACCAGCTTGACGTATCCATCATGATAAGCGCACCATTCCCTCCCCTTTCTTTTCCTCTCCCCACCATGGAACAACAAGAAGTAATAAAGTCCCAAGTATTCAGGGTTAGCTACATAATTGTAACATCTCTTATTAGGTTTTCCTACCTCCTCTCCCACCACAATAGGGAGTTGGGATCCCAAGAATACATAAGATGAAAAGTCTAATACTCTAGCAATAATAAGTTCC
The DNA here is from genome assembly GCA_900464855.2 of Musa schizocarpa. Classification (NCBI taxonomy): domain Eukaryota; kingdom Viridiplantae; phylum Streptophyta; class Magnoliopsida; order Zingiberales; family Musaceae; genus Musa; species Musa schizocarpa. Next base: position 21,100,586 of record LS990916.1, read on the forward strand.
AGAGGTGTTGGTTAACGATCTTTTCATCAAGAACTTTGCTACAAGCTACTTCCTAGGCTTTCCTCTACCTCTCCTCCAACCACAGCATGGAGTTGAGACCCATAGAATGCATAAATATATAAGATCAGAGAAGCTTAAATCTTTGGGTGCAAATATAGTACAACATCAACAAGCTGTATGCCCTAAATCCACATCATTTTACTAATAATTACAATTGAGATGTTTAGCAATAGTAATTTATAAGGGTACTGCTTTACAATATTTTTTTATCGAGAACTTGGCTACCAGTTGGTTATAAATTACAATGTTTTTCACCAGAAAAGAAATCATATTTGTCAGATTTCACAGGAAACTGTTGAGAGCTCAGACTAAACTATGTTGCATTGCCCATATGCACTGGGACTCAACTTTCAAAATCGCTACTGGAATTAGGAACTAATTTGTCGTTCAAGTCATCCCAGCTCCATCAACCATTATATACTCTTCTGCACAGAATCTAATCCATAATCCTACCAATTAAATCGTTGTTCCGTTTATGTCCTCTGAAAAACGTATTGGATATAACTTTGATCCCCAAATTTTCTAAGGAAATTGTTCGTCGACCATTTGAATTAGACCAATAAAATAGTTCAAAATTCAAATACACCATATTTTCTCCAGAACAAGAAAAACTAGGGTGCACAATAAAATGAAATGGAAGACGTCCGTAGCACAACTCGCAGAAACCCAATGTATTAATCAGATCTAATACGCTGTCACCGCACATCCTAACGATCGGAAGCTGAAGAAGCGCGATCAAAGCAGTGAATCAGAACAATCAAGAAGGGAAGGCCGATGAGAGCCCGACAAGTCAAAAGATGGGATGAGAGACGGACCTCCGCCACCGGCGAGTCCCCGTCGAGGCACGAGCTTCGCCGCAGCGGCAGAGGGGCGAGAGAAGGAGGAAGCAACCGCCAGCGCCACCCGAGCCGCCATGCTTCGCTGCAAGAGAGGGAGAGGGGCGATGGGAAGAGCGCACGTCGCTTCCTCGGGAATGATGGGCTCGAAGCCCGACCTAACAAAACAGTACATAAATGCGTGTGTAGGCCCAAATGTTTATTTAATGGGCTTCAAGCGAGCCCATATTAAGCTGAACATTGAGAGGGCTCTTTGGGTAACCCAATTATTATTTCATTTTTCATCTATTATTATTTTCAATAAATAAGCATAAAAAGAGTTTTTTGATAATATTCATAATAATGAAACATTACATGAATATATGTCAACATATACACCTCCCAACTCAGTGACCTTATGTTAATCCATCTATATATTTGAGCATTTTGTATAGTTAATCTTCATTGGCTACTATAAATTAGTTATTAATTGAGATGTTATTGACCTCTGGGAGTTTATTATGATGCTAAAAGTGTCGAGAGTATTTTAGATATTTTATATCATTATATGCTTATTTAACTCAAATATAATAATGTTAATTGAATTGTCTAGAGTTGCTGTTAACAACCCTAATATACGGTTGAAGATATTGATATTTGAAGAAATGCATATGTTATATATTGTTATTTCTAAACTTTTATATATATATATATATATATATATATATATATATATATATATATATATATATATGATGGATTTGAAAAAGCTAAATGGGTTATGGGAATAAGAAATATTATTAAAATAATATGTTATTAATATATTAGTATATTCATGGAAAATATTAAACTGTCCAAGCCTCCACATATTAAACTACAGCTAGCATGTTAATGGAAATATAAATAATATGTATATATATTTGATATAATTTATGATATCTATATTTCATAAATATAATAAATGACATTATCATGATTTTAGTTTTTAAGATTGAGATACATGTTTTAAAAAAAATATTATTCTCAATATTCTATAAAATATTGATTAAGCATGGATAAACTTTAATGCTTACGTTATGATAATAAGATTAAGTTAAAGCATATTAGCCAACTTGAATATAAGATTAAGTTATTATAATAAAAATACATATTATGACTAAAAGTGATCATTGAATTTTAATCGGTCTCAAATGAATCTCAAGTCTTAAATGAGTTTGATCATTATTAAAGTTTAAGTTTTAAATATTATTTATGTAGAGGATCATAAGTTACTAAGGTATAGATAGACTGATAAAAATTTAAATGAAGATACAAATAAAAAAGAAATATTATACTAAATGTTGAGATACATAAGTTAAATTGAATGATGAGTATATACCAAAAATATTATGTTTGTTAAACTAAATTAAAGTTATTATAAGTATATTAGTAAATTTTTTTTTGAAATGATGCCTAATAAAATTGAACCCTAAACATCAAGGCAACCTCCTAACCACTTGTTTTTTTTTTTTTTTTTTTTTTGTTCATCATCTTTACCAACCTAACAACACAAGACATTTTTTCTCATTCTTCAATCATTCTCTTATATTTTCTCATCCTAGAAACCCTAACTCTAATGAAAATTGAGTTCAGAAAAACTTATTTCTTCCTTTATTATGACTAAGGTTTCGTTTTATAGATTATATACTGATATTATCAATTATTTTTTATAACCTAGACTTTTAATTAATATTTAATTTTTGGATATATTTTGTATGATTCTTTTATGGTTTTAAAGCCTCTGTACTCAGAATTTTTTATTTTCTAAGAAGTTGTATTCAAGCTAAATTGACTCCTTAGATATATGATTAAGGTCTATCCTTTGGGTATATTTTAAAAGATTATTTTAAGGTTATATGAGATTTGTTATTAAGTGAATAACACTTGTACCAAAATATAAGGTTTATAAGTTCAAACTATCTTAACCTAATTTCAACATAACATGATAGGTGTTGATAATTGTATTAGGAGAATAGTTTAACCTGATTTTATTTTAAGCTAAAATTTAGTATGTCTTTAGATTATATATTTCTTAGTTTTTTATAAAAATTATGATAATTCAACATCGTTGGTCAACTAGAATAGTAACATAAAATTTTGATTGATATTAACTAGTTAATTTGAGTATAATATGAATTGATAGTAGAATCCATATGAATTTTTAAATTAAGTATAGTTTATTTTATGAGGAATTTTATCAGAATTTTTTCTATGAATTATTATAAATTAATAATTCAAGAGATAAAGTTCTTGATTAAGACATCTTGCTCCCAAATTGATAAATTCCCAGTACACTTGATCATTAAGAAATGTTACATTTCATTGACATCTATATTTTGAGTTAAATCAAGTAAGTATAAGTTTATTTCATCATATAAATTATCATATTTATAATATATTTTAAAAAATATATTTCAAATGATATGATTGTCTTGAGATAAGCATGAGCTAAATGTGAATATATATATTTTATAAGTATAAAAATATATAAATTATGATAAAAAAATCTTATATGTATACATATATGAAGATATAAGATACGAGAATTAATATGTTTTTACATAACATCTGATATGAGAGTGCATGATTATATTATGACGTACTATACACGTATTTGTTATGACGTAAAATTTTATTTTCTTATTATTCATATGATATACTTGCTGTAGGGCCATGTTTGCTAAAAAAGTCAAGATATTTATCCTTATTTATCTTATGATGATAATTTTAAAATATGACATGATACATGCTCATTTAGATAAAAATATAAAAGTTTATACTTATGAGTCATTACTTACTATAGACCTTAATTTATAGGTAAAGATACTAATACCTCATCCGGGTGATTGGATAGGGAAGTGAGTATGTGAACAATAACTTGTAAATATTTTGTGTATAAATTTTAAACATGTCATTTTTCTTTGATTAGATTTTATAATTATATACAAGTGTCGAAAATAATATTATATATATATATATCATTTTATTTAGTAAATTTATATAATTATTATTTATTTTAATTCTATCGATAATAATAAGTTTGGATTACAATTAAAATGACAAGGACCGACATGCCCGAGAAACAAGCATATTGATATGTGCTTTTACTGCAAATTAGATGTAAATGAGTGCAATTATGAATGTTAAGAATGTGGACCGATGTATATGTTTATGCCTAATAAATATATCAACTCAATGTCGAGGTAGAATACTTTGGGATCAGGGAAGGGATGATATAATTGCATTAGCAACATACTAATATGTTTTCTGTGAGATTAAGCACCCAACTCTTTTTCTAATCACCAAATATTTTTGCCTAATAGTTAGATTAAGGTCAATACGAATCATATCATGAAATTAATCTCTCTTTTGGCAAAATTAATCGTGCATTTGGACAATTTTAACCCTTTTTTTTTTTCCACTGTCTTGTTAAGTTACTTAAACTAGGCTTTAGAATTCTAAAAGAAATTTCTTTTAGGAGAAATAATGAGGTTTATCTCAAACATTTTTGATATATTAAGTGTAAGAAAAAAAAAAGCTTCCTGCATCCTTTTGGCCATTCAACATGCATAAAAAATTATGTATAACATAATCCAACGTAAAAATTATATATATATATATATATATATATATATATATATATATATATGTTTCAAAATTCTTGTATAATAACACTTATTATTTTTTAATTTGTGGAATATTTTTATAATTTATTATAGTTATTAATTAAATCCTTACAAATTGTTCTTTTACACATAAAGCACAAAAAGATAGAAGTCAACTCAAATAAAGAGCAACATAAAAATAACTGTCAGTTGAGGGGTTATTTGCAAAACATAAGATATTAACTGTCCGTTTCTCTCGAGGATGCGCCCTTAGCGGGGAATGGGATAACGAGCTCGCTTCGGTATCTCTCTGAAAGGCGTTGGTTTGGGGATTGGTAGCGCTTCCCTTCCGGATTTAGATCTCTCTTTTCTTATCGCTTTTGTCTCTTTTCGTGAAAGGACGCTGGTTGAGAGTCAAAAAGCCTATTTTTCGACTATTTCCTGGTTTTTTTCGCTTGTAATTTGGTAAAGTAACGAAAAGCTGCAATTTGATGTCAGTTTGCTGGATTTTCTGTGTGGTAACGCACTAAATTTTCCTATTTGGGAGCATTTATGGAGGTAGAGATAGGGGATTCGGTTCATGGTGCTTGGTTGAGAGATTCTCTTCCCGTTTGATTGGTTTGGGTTGAGGAATCGAGTTGGTAGGAGGCCTCCACTTCTCGTTAAAAGCCGCCGGTTGTGTTTCATCGGTCTGCGTGAGAGTTTTTGGAGTTCGATTTGAAGGAAATGGTGCTTTGGTTGTGAAAGTTAGGGTTTTGTTTCGTCTTTCCACTTAAGGTTTGCATTTCCGCATCATCATCATCATCATCATCATGTCTTCTACCTTGTTGGCGGCTCCAACTGGCGCTCGTAGCATGATGGAGGAGATGCTGATTGCGATCAGATCGAGGGATGAGAAGCCAAAGGACGCCTTACCAGCATTGCCCGTCCGGCCCACATTGAGACGACGCCCGCCGTCATCGAGGAACTCGCTGCCCATGGCATTCAAGGGTGGGAGCATGGCAGAACGCTCATCGAGTGGTCCTGATCCGGCAAAAGATAAGGCAAGGCCGGAACGGAGGGAATTCAGTAATGGCAGCTCTGTAAAAGATAGATCAGAAAGGGTGAATCATCTTGAGGCCGAAGAGTTAGTGAACTATGAAGAAGTGCCTGGAAAGTCCATTGTTTCGCAGTCCTCCATGGCAGGTCCGGTGGATGAGAAGCTTGGATACGACACTCGCAATGGTTTTGTTGAAGAGGAGGTAATGCAATTCTGATATTGAGTCAACTTCTTTTTGAAAAGAAACAAAAGAAGATGATTATTCTTTTCCAAAATTTAATATTTTTTATAATTTGCTTATCCCGGTAATATATGCATATACTTCCCCATGATCAGTAAAGTTCGTTGAATACTGTGGCTTTGCACCAAAATATGTTTAATTTTCTTCTTAATGATAAAGAAAGATGTATATGCTTTCATGTTATTGTTTGTTGGTTATTGGTACTAATTGCATATTATTTTAACAAAAACATCTGCACGTTGTTTCTTGCTTTTTCATTGTAGGTTTTTTGAAAAATAGTTGAGTTTAAGAAATAATTAGAGTTGGAAGTTTTATGTTCAAAGACTGTTTAGATATGGGACAAAGTGCTGATCAAGTAAACTTCCGCAATTAATAAGAGAACTTAGCATACACATGGTTTTATTAGTTTAAAGTGATCATAATGAGGATATTGGTGTGAAGTTCGGATATTAGCATCAAGAACTGGCACGACATGATGACCGTGCACCAATATGGCACATTACAAAAGGTAGCTAATACATGCAATGTAGACATGGCTACAATGTATTTAACAGATGGTATATAGCAAAACATGACATGTCAAGTTTAGTTATTCAAGAAAATAATAACTTTTACAACATGACGATCCAAAACGTACAAAAGGAACAAAAATACTAACAGATGTTCAATTTTTCTTACATCTATTTTGAGCATGTTTAAATGGTAGCCAAGCGCATGAGACTCCTGACAACCTGGTAGGGAAGGTCAATGTACATTGCAAAGGTGCAATCTTACTATGGCATGAAGCCTTAGCCTCATTTTAAGCATGGGTCCGTTCAACTTAGTTCTTGTTTAGCTAGCATGTTGATCTAGATATTTCATTTTCATCAAAATTTCTTGTGCCATTTTTGCCTAAAAACAATAACACCATGGGAGCTCTGAAAATTATTTGTGAACATGTGTGGCAGGCTTCAAAAGAAGATGGCCAGAAGGTGCACCCTTCGAGGGTGGATGACCTCGAGAATCTGGTTTTAAAGACAAAGGCAGAACTGCGACAAAAAGAGGAGGAAAATGTTGCATTATTGCAGCAAGTTCAACAGTGTGAGAAAAAGTGGTCACTGTTTGAGGTAAAACTGAAGTCCATGGAGGAGATGTATCAGACACAAATAGACACGCTGAAGGTGAGTATACTTAGTTACTTATAAAGGAAATAGCTTTTAATATAGTGATGTCCTCGAAGATTCTAAATTTTTATGTTGTTAAGTGATGAGTGAATGAGTATTACTCGCAGCAGTACAATGAGTGCTTGTCTTTTCATTGTAGTTTGTCAGACAGCTAAAATGTGATGCTTAGTGTTATGCATTATACAACCGTCTAATTAGATCAACATGTTATCAGACACTAGATCATCAGCTAGGTTAAAATCACTATGTCATCGTATTGTGATTTTCAGTTAGAATGTCAAGGAACTGTTGTTATTGTTGAGGGTGTACTATTTTCCTTCTGAATTGGTAAATTAGACACGTGTGTTTTCTGATAATATACTCTTGATTCTGTACCTTTTGAATGAAAGGGACTGATAGTAGGGATTTTTTTTTGGAAAACAAATTGAACTTGAGGTATTACTACCCTGTTGGAACTTATCCATCCACCGAATGCACATTATGGAATTTATATAATTTGTAGCATACTGCTGCAATTCAAATACAATCTTCTTCTTTCTAATCGGTTGCACATGCAGGTGAATCTAGCTGCGGCACAGAACAGCATTGCTGCTGGTGACACAGTTAAGCAACCTCTAAAATTTGAGGGTGCTATGTCTGCTGAAGCACAAACGCCTGAAGAAACACCAATTAAACATCATGTTGCTGAGTCAACAGTCGCAGATGGCAGAAATAATGTTGTTCATCACTTAACAAAGGAGTTTGAGCAGCAGAAACAGGTGTTCGAGGATGAAGCATGTGTCCTTAGTGAGGTGAACTCTGGGCAGTCGGGATCCATTGCAAAATCTATCGAAGAGCTTCGGAACTTGACGATCCGCTATGAAGCTTGGAAGAAGGAATACAAGGTCCGTCTGCGTGATGCAAAGGCATCACTTCTGAAGCTTGGGAAACCAGAAGGCGAGAAATCGCGGAGAAGATGGTGGTACAAGAAAAAAAAGAGAAATTGAACTTTGATATGATGTTAGTGGTGCGCTAGAGCTAGTCGATACTCTGCCAGTGCCTGAAAGCTAACTCAAGACATCTACCATGTCATAAACACTGATGCTCTATGTAATTCAAGTTAACAAGGCTCTTTGTATTTCTTGTTTCCTGCTTTGCAGTGCACAAGAGCATTGTATAGAACAACAATTTCATAGCATGTTGTACTCACTACAGACAGTTGTGAACATAAGAATAATAAATGTAAGCAAATGGTTCATGTGTTGGAAAAAAATGAGATGTATGTAATGCTATTTCACTCTTCCCATGATTTCATATTCAGTATAAAGAAGCATGTTACTCTTTTACCTGTGCAGAAATCTTCTTCGTTATACTAAGTGAATATTATATTTTTGTCCCTAAGGAGGTATCATAATGATTAGGAAGTTGTCTATTATATAATTTGAGTGGAAGAAATAAAGGTTTTTTTGGGCTCACCATAGCAATGTTTAGAATATTAAAGTATATCTTTATTTTATGAAGAAAATAGAGTTACTAATTGGCTCACTAATTACACGAGATCGAATCATGGTGATGATATTTGTCTCACTAGCTTTTGTCAGGGGTTCTATGGATCACAAAACTTATTTGTAGATTCTAAAATCTCTTATTTTTACGAAGAAAAATAGAGTTACTAACTGGATTCTACTTGCTCGCACTGATGGAATGTATAAGGTGGAGATCTAATATTATGTGTGTGAGAAATCCATGTCATCCATAAAGTTCCAGCGGTGACTCAATCAATCTGACTCGGCCACCGGCGCCCCGCCCGCGCCTCTCCTCCCGGTGGCGCGGCTTCTGGCGCCACCGCTGGCCCCACCCCGCCGCCCTCGACTTCTCCCCGCTCATCACATAGTTCAGCGACGAGGCCGCAGCCGCTGCTACGACACCGACATCAAGCGCTGGCTCGGGTATGCCGCCTCCTGCGGCGTCGAGGAGGTCGGTCCCTCGTGGCCACCTTCGTTAGCCGCGGCCGGCGCCTCCGGAGTTACATTGGCGCTTTGCCAACTCCTCCGTTCTCTTCCATTCCATCTACGAGTGTTCCGATCTGACCCAGCTCACACTCTCGAGCCCCAGCGTGAACATCAAGCCGCTCTCCTCCCTTGTGGTCCTCATCCTGCATTCGCCGCACGCTTGATCTCCGGCACTGCCGTATGCACGTCACGGGTTTGCTTGAATTATAAGTTGATGTCTATGCCAGAGATAAATGAATGACATACGTGGAGACGAAGATGGCTCCCCACATGCACAACCGACACATTTATCATCACATGGATAGTGCTCCTTTTAAAGCTTTGTGGATTACTGTTGCATTCCATCAATTTAAATTGTCAGAATATATTTACATATATATATAATAATTATTTACCATATAATACGTAGCAGTAGTAGCCACGTGTTTTATTTCGCAAATAAGAAGGGAGATTGACGAGCTAAAACCTGCGCTCTTCGACGGGGAGCACTTCGCACTCTCCACATCTCTCGGATCTTCCTCTCGGTCTCTCTCGATCGATCGATTGCTCCAGCGCTGGAGGATGCGCTCCGCCACCTTCTTCCTCGACGGCGCCTTCCGCCGCAGCCCCGCCTTCTCCAAGCTCGTCCTCATCTTCGCCGCCAGGTCCCTTCCTTTCCCCAGTCCGTTTTAAGCTCTCCTACTGTTTCTTGATCCAACTCGGCCAATCTCTTCCGAAAATCCAGGATCTTTCTGGTCTTGGCTTTCGATTTGCTTCTTTCTTGATCCGTAGGACCAAGAAAGATGGGATCTTGTTCGTGTCTAATGCGAAAATAATCGTGTAATCTGCTTAAAGAAATGCTAGTGTTTTGGGGGAAAGACGAGGTGGTTCTAGTCTCGATTGCGTCTTCAATCCCTAAATTGTACGATTAGAAAGCCAAGGATTCGGTTTGAGTCACTGTTCTATCCGCTTGATGAACTCGAAAATGGAGCTACTGCAGCTTATCTTATGCGTTCTCGTACGAACTGAGATGTGCTTGGAAGTTTTAGTTGTTAGACCATCTCTTTGTACTCTAAAACTCTGTAAATTGCAGCGGTGGAGGTCTTGTGGCATATGCTGATGCAAGAACAGATCCTGCTACAGAACCATCTCAAGCAGCTCCCAAGAAGAAGGTGGTTGTGCTTGGTACTGGTTGGGCTGGCACAACCTTCGTGAGGAATGTCGATAGCTCCTTGTATGATGTGCAAGTGATATCACCGCGGAACTATTTTGCATTCACCCCTTTGCTGCCGAGCGTCACATGTGGGACGGTCGAACCACGCAGCATTGTTGAACCAATACGCAAGATCATAAGAAAGGTATGCACAAGATGTGCCAGGATGAATTCTTTGGCTTCTTTATTTTTATGCTGGAGTGACCCTGCTATTCTGGATGGTTCTGATAGCCTTTATGTCAAAAATTTACTTCTTTTATTAGGTACCTAATGGTGCATTTGTGGCACTAATTATTTGAATCTAGGATTTAAATACCAATTGGACCGACATGTATTGACTGATATGGTTCGACCAAGTACTGTTGTCGAAGCATATAGCTTGATGTTATCACTTTCTTCAATGATATTGAGTAGTTCTAATCATTATATCGCCCGATATACCTGTACCAAAATTGACGATAACTAAAATCCTTGATTTGAAGAACCCTCTATTTAGAGGGGAGTATCATACATATAGAAACCTCACCTATCATCAAAAACCATGGCAGATTTTATAGGACTATATTTATGTACAATATAAGCCCTGTCATCATAATATTCTGGAAACTGATGACATGAATGAATTATGATAGGATGAGTCTGACACAGGAGTGGAGTGTAACTTTTCTGGTATTCTTTTATTGCTTTTGAGCATTTCCTTGCTATGATTTCCCTTTGTTTTGTTCCAAAGTTATCTTCATTGTTGTCACCAGCATATTGAATACCAGCCTCTTGTTGATGATTGATTTTGCAGAAAGGTGGAGAAATCAAGTTCTGGGAAGCTGAGTGCTTCAAGATCGATCCAGACAACAAAAAGGTCCATTGCCGGACTAATATAGGAACAAATTTGGAGGGGAACGGCGAATTCCTTGTTGATTATGACTACTTAGTGATAGCAGTTGGAGCAAGGGTAAATACCTTCAACACCTCTGGTGTGGTTCAGCATTGTCATTTCTTGAAGGTAATTTCCATAATCAATTGATTTCTACATGCAATGATGTTGGGTATGCTAGTTTGTTAGAACACAAGATAAGAGCTTTTGCATGGCATAAATAGTCTGGCTTCCTTTTGATGAATGTCCGGTACAGACTACATATTGTTAGATGATTGTGCATTCAATAGTTAAATTGTTCATTGTTTCTGATTTACTATTAGGAGCACTACCTTTTTGCAGGAAGTAGAGGATGCTCAGAAGATACGCAAAAGTGTCATAGACAGTTTTGAAAGAGCCATTCTTCCAGATCTTGATGAAGAAGAGAGGAAGAGAACTCTCCATTTTGTTATTGTTGGTGGTGGTCCAACTGGTGTTGAATTCGCAGCAGAGCTGCATGACTTCATCTCTGAAGATTTGGCTAAGTTGTACCCAACTGTTTGCAACCTAGTGAAGATATCAGTTATTGAACATGGAGGGCACATCTTGACCATGTAACACAGAACTTAGTGTGAATTATCTCTAATCATATAGTTACTTTTTAAGTTTACAAGCACTGAGTTGTCAGCACAATTGTAGAACCTCCAGCTCACATCTGTTTGCTAAATGAAACTTCTTTGCTGCTGTCAAATTTTAGCAACTAGGCACATCTGATGTAGAACATCTCACAGGTCTTTTAATAAGTGTAGCTCTAATTGTGCTAAGTTGATCCAACTTCACAAATCACTTTTTTTGCATTTTCTACTTGTCTACTACTGTGACATGAGTTGCATTGTGACATCATCCACAGGTTTGATAAAAGGATCGGCAAATTTGCAGAAGAGAAGTTTCGAAGGGATGGTATTGAACTGAGAACGGGATATAGGGTTGTGAAGGTATCTGATAATATAATAACTATGGAGGACAAATTGCATGTTGAGAGTTCTGTATCATACGGAATGGCTGTTTGGTCAGCTGGTGTTGGAGCCCGTCCCATCATATTGGATTTCATGAAACAAATTGGTCAGGTTAATTTCTTCTATCTTGAGATCATAACTGTCTTATAAATTTTTGTTTGGATGTACTAATTCATGCTGTCTTGAAAAATCTTTTCCTTCTGTCCGCAGGGTAATAGGCGTGCATTAGCTACTGATGAATGGCTGAGAGTCCATGAATGTGATGGTGTATATGCTATCGGTGACTGTGCCACAATGAGTCAAAGAAAAGTCATGGTATATGCTCTTTTTCTATCGATCTCATGACTTGTTTACCTTGTGAGAAGCATCATTTTGGGTAACACATGAACTCTCTCTCTCTCCGGTTGCAGCTTTTGTTTCCCTTATCTTTACCTTTATTACTCTTCATTTTAGAATGCATAATATCATACGTATTGCAAGTCATATATGTATGTATGACATCCTCTTTTTTTCCTTTTTCATTAAATCCTCTTATTGCAAGTCATCTATGTACTTCATGTTAACATCTTCCAGGAAGATATCTTGGAAATCTTCAAATTTGCAGACAAAGACAACTCAGGAACTTTAACTGTGAAAGAAATCAATGATGCTTTGGAAGATATCTGCATACGGTATCCTCAAGTTGAACTCTATCTAAAGAGCAACCAAATGAGCAACATTGTTGATCTGATAAAAGCTTCAAAAGGTGATGTTGGGAAGGAATCTGTAGAACTCGACATAGAAGAGTTCAAAAATGCTCTTGCTGATGTCGATTCCGAGGTCAAAAATCTTCCTGCAACAGCTCAGGTAGTCCTTTCGTTTGAAAGATTGGTCACCTGGTTTAGATAATGTAATAATCACATTTAATTATCAAATCAGGTTGCTGCACAACAAGGAAACTATCTTGCCAGTTGTTTCAATAGAATGAAGCATTGCGAAAAGAAACCTGAAGGTCCACTACGGATAAGAGAACTAGGTCGGCATCGCTTTCGTCCCTTTAGGTACCGCCTGTTCCATTTTCTCCATCTGTCTTTGTCTTGCCAGCATTTCTTAGCTGCTTTAAACAATTTTGGCTAGAATTTTATTCATTAAAATATGTGTTTACAAATAAAAGATGTCTCAGAGCAGGAGACTCTTGCCAACATGGAGTTCCAAATTCTTGACAGGAATTTGAAACTTCTGAATAAACAGGGAAAATATTTTATCTCCACATCTAACCATAAATTACCCCTGAAAGAGAATGTAAGTAATAGACTAGGCAAGCTTGAGTTCTGAAATTTTGGTGGTCTTCAATAAGAAGCTTCTTCATCTGTTTTGCGAGAACCTTTTGACTAAAAACCATTACTCATGAATTACATGTGAAACTTCATCAACCCCATGCATTTTCTCTATCTATTTCAAAGCTTTTCTGATCTAGTTTGTCCTTCTTTTAAAGGTATAAGCATCTCGGGCAATTTGCCCCCTTGGGTGGAGAGCAAACAGCTGCACAACTCCCAGGAGATTGGATCTCTATAGGACATAGCAGCCAATGGCTTTGGTACTCAGTATATGCGAGGTATATATGCCTTGTATTTCTTCCTTTTCAGAACTTATTTTGTGTAGGCAGTGGCTTTCATTTATGTTATGAAGTATTTGTTTGTTCTTCTTTCAATGCAATGAGTGCAGTGAAGTCTGCCTCTTTCTTGCATGCATTGGCACATCATAAATTACAACATAATCCTTGATTAGGATCTTGTTCACTTCTTGTTTAAATCCATGTCCAGCAAGCAAGTCAGTTGGCGCACGAGGGCATTGGTGATATCGGACTGGACAAGGCGATTCATACATGGAAGGGACTCAAGCTGCATATAATTCATCTACAAAAATGCAAATTTTGCTGGAGTTTCAGTAACTGAAGCTGCATCGTACCGTGATCTATCTTATCTTTGCATCGATCTCAGCCTTTTTGTTAGTTAGTAATAAGATAAAACTCTTTTTGCATCGATTCCATTAATGTTGTGTTCTGGAGAGATGCCGAGTATGGTGAAGTTTTGCCATCTCCTCTCCCGTGCATCATTTTCAGATTTGAGTGAGAATTGCTGCCAAAATGTGTCATCAATTCCTCATTCCAGTAGTTCTTCTGAATGAAATATGAATACTTGGAATTCTTTTGATATTGACTGTATACATTAATTGATGCATACATTCTTACAGTATGACGCAATCGGCTTCTAAATCAGATGACATATCTCATTTGTGCTTGTATTGCACATCATCGACCTTTCGACTCCCCCTTCTTCAACCATGTTCACCTCTTCATTCTCTTCTCTGCTGCCTAGTTTGTCTTCTCCTCCATATTTTTCCAACTGTGAGAGCTATCAGTTCTACCTCCATGACTGCTGCTGTGTTATGATCTGTGATCTGATCTACTTCAGAAAGAAGAGCTCATCACAAACACTTGACAAGCACCTCTCTGAGAGCAGAGTGATACCAACCATCGAGCTGTATCTTCACAGATGAAGAAGCATCGCAAATAATTCTAGGAATCATAATTATTAGAAATAGAGGAAACTTTAATCAAGAATGAGCTTGATGTAATCTTAGGTATCAATAATCTTTTTATCATGTGCATCACTGCAGGGTGGACTCTTGCTTATTGCATGATTGTTCATATTCCCAATTGATGTCTCCTCAGCAAGTCACCTTCCTGATCTGATATATCTCATCATATTTTCTTTTTCTGAGATAAAACTCTCAAGAAATTATGATGATATTGAAACTAGCAAGATTCACAACTCTGTCATTGCAACAAAGATAATCTGATAGGATTTTGACTATTTATATGGTCGATCCCATGTTAAAGTTGATCCGATCAAACTCGTGTTTTTTCTTCGAATTTAGTCATCCTCAAAATCGAAACTCATTAAGTGTTATCTCGATACTAAATTCTCAAAATCACAACCTCTTGAAATGGCTAAGTTGGTAATGTTTTTTTGAATTTAATAATCCTTAAAATCTAAACTCATTAAGTAAATGTGTGATTTTAATTAACGATTATATTTAGAATAAATCTAAACCTTAAAAATAAAATTGATCATGTAAATATCCTCTCTTCAATTTATTCAACTACCTACATTTCACATCTATTGCTTTAAGATTGTCGAAAATGAATCATTCATTTCGATGGTGATAGATAGCACAGGAATAAAAAGTCAAAAGACTCCCCAACATATTTTCTGGTCGGCCACCAGCGAAAGCTCTTCGGAGTCCCATCTCTCCAACACATGGTTGGCCATCAGCGAGCAACCATGACAGCCTCTCGCTTCAGGGAAGCTTCTCTCTCCTCAGGGCCTTATATAACTCCACCCTCTCTTGCCTCCCATCGAACATCGCAGGATCCTTACAAGCCTTCTTCCATTACCATCATCTTGGATTGGACTCGCATCAGCCAAGAGGAGAGGGAGAGGGAGAAGGAGAGTGAGACGATGGGTTCCAGGAGCAAGGCCTCGTTGGTGGTGGCAGCGAGCTTGGCCGCGGTGGAGGCCCTGAAGGACCAGGCGGGGCTCTGTCGATGGAACTACATGCTGAGGTCCCTCCACCAGCGAGCGAAAAACAGCAGTGGCGGCACCGGCCAGTTCCCGCAGGCCAAGCTGACCATTCCCTCGGTCGAGCCGTGGCGAAGGGGCGGCGTGGGCGCCGTCGAGAGGGCCAAGCGGACCGAGCAGTCCATGGGCAAAGTCATGTATTTGGAATGCTGGGGTCCCAAGTAGCAAGAGAGAGAGAGAGAGAGAGAGAGGGGAAGAAGACGACTTCCACAACTCTTTCATGCGTTTTGGCCACTCGTGCATTAAATCCCTGTCTCCTGATGTGATGAAATCATCGATTTGTCCTTATGTTGACTTCTTTATATGAAGAACAAGATTATTCTAATAATTAAATGTTCTATTATAAGCTTCTTTTTGTTGCAATCATGGACGGGAGGATTATAGTTACAGGCATTCCCACCGAGTTTAAGGGTACTTTGGTCTTTTTGAATTTCATATTATATTTTATATTGTTTTCAAAATTTTTAGTTTTAAATTACCAGAATAACTGCTTTGTGTTTTTATGGGACTGTTTTGACCAAAATATGCAAAATTTTCAAGTTTATTACTGATTTTAAAAATTATTAAAATAATAGATTTAATTTCAATAATCGTCTTTATTATTTTAACCAATTATTTGATTTTTATTTTTCATTGTTTTTCGAAAAGGATATTACTGTCAATTAAAATTTTAATGTCGTTACGTTGATAATTACATTGTCATATGTAAATTACATGTAATTTTATTTTAAATATTTACACACATATATATATATATATATATATATATATATTTTATATTTATGTATGTGTACGTACGAGTGCTATCATTTTAACGAACACAGGAAAGGCATGCTAGCGTCGCTGCTCTCGCTTATGAGCCTTGATTACCCGCGCCTCATCTCGCGCTGCACCCACCGCAAGCAGCTGAATCTGATCCAAGCCGTGTCTTCCTCCACAACGTTCTCCTCCCCCCCTCGTGCACCTTCTCATTAATTCAAGCGGCAGAGTCACTTCCCACTTCTGCGCTCGTGGGTCCGACGACAGTCGGTCGAACTCGAGGGGGGTCGTCCTGCGTTCGATTGTTCGGTTATATCCCTCGAGGCCACCGGTAAACATCTTTCTAATCATATAATTATTATAAAAGTTTTAAAAAATTTAACTCTGAAATTTGATCATGTTGTTATCAAGGAGTCAAAAATTTATCTATATTTTCATTTGATGAACTAATGGTTCCTTACCAGCAAGATTGAACATGTCATTTTAACTTGAGAAAAGTAAAGAAAAATCATTTTAAGGGAGAGTCTTATACTTCAAAAGAAGCTAAAAAATCAATAGAAAAAGAACCTGACAGAGGAGGATTTCATGGTAGAGAAAATGAAAAAGGAAAAGGACACTTTGACGAGTTTGGTCACAAGACATATTGCTGGAAAAGAGAAAAGTAAGAAAACTATGTGGAGTAAAATGAAGGAAACAATAAGTTATTTATGACTCATTTATAAGTTAATAATATCTCAAATGATATTTGGTTTCTGGATAGTGGATGTTCTAAACATATGTCAAGCATAAGATTAATATTTAGAGATATTGATGAAACTCATAAGTTGAAAGTTAGACTTAGAGATAACAAGCAAATCCAAGTGAAAAAAAAATGAACAATTGAGGTGAAGACAAATCAATGGAAGGTAAAATACCTTCAGAATATTTTCTTTGTTCCTACTTTATCACATAACTTATTGAGTATTAGATAATTGATAGACGATGGATATTCAGTTATATTTGATGATGGTCCATGCACTATTAAAGATAAAAAATCTGGTTTGATTACGGTAAATGTTTGCATAACGTAAAATAAGATATTTCCACTTGATGTTTCAAATATTGAAAAACATACTCTTATTGCAACTCAAAAGAATGTGTCTAATTTACGACATTTAAGATGTGAACACCTTAATATTAAAGGTTTAAAGTTGTTAAATAAAAAAAAATTGAATTGTCTAAAATTAATACAGTTGATGATGTATGTGAATGATTCATTTATAGCAAACAAAATAAAAAACCATTTCTTATTGAAAAATTATGGAGAGCATCTAATTGTCTTGAATTAATTCATGCAGACTTATGTGGACATATGAATATAAAATTATTTAGTAAAAATCAATATTTTTTATTATTTATTGATGATTATAGTTGCATGAGTTGGGTATATTTTCTGAAATTGAAATATGAAATATTTAATAATTTTTAAAAATTCAAGGCACTTGTAGAAAGACAAAGTGATAGTTATATAAAGACACTTCGAACACATAGAGGTGGTGAATTTTTATCTAATGAGTTTAGTTCTTTTTTGTGAAGAAAATGACATTCATAGAGAATTGACTGCACCATATACACTAGAGCAAAATGGTGTAGTTAAACGTAAGAATCGAACTGTCGTTGGAATGGCAAGAAGTTTGTTTAAAGGAAAATACCTTTCAAATCAGTTTTCGGTAGAAGTAGTTGCAACAGCAGTTTATTTGTTGAATATTTTACCAAGAATGGCTGTTATGAATCAAACTCCTTTTGAGGCTTGATATGGTATGAAACCAACTGTAAGCTATCTAAGAATTTTTTGTTGTATTGCTTATGCTTTGGTGAATTCACATAATCATCATTGATGAAAAATTTGAAAAATACTCTTAATTAGTTATTCTTTACAATCCAAAGCATATCGATTATATAATCATGTTAATGACAAATTATTATTAATAGAAATATTATGTTTGACGAAAGGACAAATTGAAATTGGGAGATCAATAAAAGTGGAAAATAAATTCAGATTTCAATAGAACTAGACATTCCGTAGAATCAAATGATAGATCCTGCTCCAACAAGTTCATCGTCAACCTCACTGCTCCAACAGATCCTGCTTCGCAGAATCAAATAATGAAAATAAATTCAGATTCTAAGAGATTTTTGTTGCTCAACTTGAAGGTTTTGTAGTTAAAGGACATGAAGAAAATGTGTATAAGCTAAGAAAAACTCTTTATGGGCTTAAACGAGCTCGAAGGGCATGGTACAGTAAAATTGATTACTATTTTCTTCAAACTGGATTTAAGATAAGCAATAATGAACCTACTATTTATCTAAAGAAGGAACGTGAACATAATATTCTAATGATTTGCCTCTATGTTGATGATATTATATATATAGATTCATCTAACTCTTTTGTGGTAGAATTTAAAAAGTATACATGAATAGGTTTAAAATATCAGATCTAGATTTACTACATTATTTTCTTGGGTTGGAAGTGAAGTAAGGATTAGATAAAATTTTTATTTCACAAAAAAAATATGCAATGGATCTACTCAAAAAATCTAATATAATTAATTACAAAACTACAGCAACACGCATGAATGTAAATGAGAAATTAAAACTTACAAATGATACATGTCTGCCAAATGCAAAATATTACAGAAGTTTGGTTGGAGATTTAATTTATCTAACTCATACTCGACTAGATATTACCTTATCTATTGGTATAGTATTCATGTTTATACATAGCCTAAGCAAACATCATCTTAGAGCTGTTAAAAGAATTTACGTTATATTGCTGGAACTACATATTATGATATTTTGTATTCTAATAATTTTAAATGTAAATTATTTGGTTTCATTGATAGTGATTGAGCAGGAGCTTTAGATGATAAAAAGAGTACTTCAAGTAATATTTTTAGCCTCAGATCATGAGCTATATCTTGGAGTTCAAAAAAGCAAGTAACAACTGCGTTATCGACATCAGAAGCAGAATATGTAGCTATAATATTAGCAACTTATCAAGCAATATGGTTTAGAAGACTTCTTGAAAATATTCATCAAGAACAAAAAGAAGCAACGAAAATATTTTATGACAACAAAGCCACAGTTGCAATGACGAAGAATCCAATATTTCATGGAAGAACGAAGCATATAGAGATATGCTATCATTTCATCCGAGATCTTATAGAAAGTGGAGCCATAACAATTAAGTATTGTGGAATAGATGAATAAGTTACGGATATCCTCACTAAGTCGCTTTCGATTCAAAAGCATATTTATTTCATGTTGCAAATCGATATATATAACTATGAATCAAGGGGGAGTGTTGAGAATTGATTTATAGTAGTTATCTAGGTAGTTATCATGTTTTGGGTAGTTTTAGGTATAATTCAAGAAGTGGCCCATGATCTCGAAGTTATAGGGTAGTTCCTATTGGTGTCAACAACCTTAAGTCGTGGCCTCGGGGCCAACACGGCTGGGTTCGGGTCCAAATGATTGGGGATCTTCCTGAGCGACCCTTGAGATTATTGAGGTGGCTGACTACGGTGGTCCGATCGCGACAGGACAGTCATTTCCTTTGGAAGGGAACTCCTCGCCTGGGCACGGGTGGGAGGCGCTCCGTCTTCGTCCCTGCACACAAGTCGGGTCGGGAAGCTCGACCTGACCCCTCCGACGATCAAGTCAGTGGATAGTCTTATGGGGTTTTTTCTCTCCTTCTTTTCCTCTTCCTGAGCGTGAGGATTTTTATAGGGAAGGTTACCGTTGCCTGATATGCCCACTTGCAGGGAGCAGGATCGTACTCCTGGTAACGTCTGACACTAGTGTTGGCATGGCGTGAAGGACCAGGCTCGTGCATGTTGGGGAATCCTTTGGGGGCGACATCATATGCGTAGCGGAAGAACAAGAAAAACAAAATCCCCGATTCCCAAAGAGATGTTCGTCGTTGTGCGAAGATTGGTACGCAAAATCGACGAAACATGAAACTGCGTATAGAGTATATTGTGTTACCTAGGGAGATCGTATATCCCCGTTTCCTTGCAGATCCTTAGGAGAGGATGAAGGAGGTCAAGCGTCCTCCTCTCTAGCGGTGATCCACACAGTAGGGTTGCGACGACGCTCCTCAAAACTCTAGACCTACTCTGAGGTGGAGATCGAGAGGAGAATAGGAAAAGGCAAACATAAGCTCTCTAGCCCATGGGGCTCTGAATCCCTCCTATTTATAGAGGTCCCCTATCAAACCCTAATGGGTCCTCCTCTAGTGGGTGTTGGATCTGCATCCAATAAGACAAGGGCTCTGTCGGATATCTCATATCCGAACCTCTATTCATCGTAATGCCTACCATATGTGTGTGACCCTCTAGGCCCAATATCGAGCTGGCCGTGAGTCATACCTGTTAGAACTCCTTCTAACTCAGTGAATTATTATCTCTGCAATAATTCACTCGACTCATCGACTTACGGACGTGCTAGGCCCTACTGCGTAGTCCCCCTGACGATACAAGGGAATCCAATCCATTGGACACATGCGTCCTCGATTCTGCAGTGTACCTATAGTCCCTCATCCATCTAATATACCGAGACCGTATATCGAGCATGGTGTTGTCGGACCCACACGGTTTCTACTCGAGTCCCGCTTCTAATCGGATTCTCAGGAGAACTCTTTTCTCTCAACCCGAATGACCATGGCCAGGGATTTGTCGAGCAAGAACACATGGGATATTATTCCTCTGATGTAGAGTGGATGATCCTCTATCGACACTCAATAGCCCTCGTAAGGTCGACTACCACTTCCAATGACCGTTTGTACTAGATCTAGGACAGCCAAACCTATTGTTGGGAAATCATCGGGTGACATCATATGGCCGGAAGAACAAGAAAAAAAAAATCCCCGATTTCCAAAAAAGATGTTAAATCGTCGTGCGAAGATTGGGGCATAAAATCCATGAAAACACAAAGCTAGCATTATGGAGATTGTGTTACCTAGGGAGATCAGTATATCCCCTGTTTCCTTGCAGATCCTTAGGAGAGGGTGAAGGAGGTCAAGCGTCCTCCTCTCTAGCGGTGATCCACACAGCAAAGGTTGCGGACGACCCTCCTCAAAAAAAACTCAGGGCCTCTCGAGGTGGAGAGGGAGAGGAGAATAGGAAGGGCAAGCAAAGACTCTAGCCTATGAGGCTGTGAATCCCTCATATTTATAGAGATCCCGTGTCAAACCCTAATGGGTCCTTTCCTAGTGGATATTGGATCTGCATCCAATAAGACAAAGGCTCCGTCCGGATATCTCATATCCAGAACCTCTACTCATCAATGCCTACCATATGTGTGTGACCCTCTAGGCTCAATATCGAGCTGGCCATGAGTCATACCTGTTAGAACTCCTTAACTTCAGTGAATTATTATCTCTGTAATAATTCACTCGACTCATCGACTATGGACGTACTAGGCCACTACGCCGTAGTCCCCAGACGATCTGAGGGGAATCAATCCATTAGACACACCCTGCCCTCGGTTACCATGTACCTATAGTCCCTCATCCATCTAATATCCCAAAGACCAGGTATATCGAGCATGGTGTTTGTCGGACCCATACGGTTTTCTACTCGAGTCTTGCTCTAATCGGATTCTCAGGAGAACTCTTTCTCTCTCAACCCGAATGACCCTAGCCAGGGGATTTGTGCGAGCAAGAACACATGGGATATTCCGCTCATGACTTGTAGAGAGTGGATGATCCTTTATCGACACTCAATAGCCCTCGTAAGGTCGACTACCACTCCCAATGACCGGTTGTACTAGAGATGGGACAGCCAAACTTATAAGTCGGTATCAAAGAGTAGAGCACTCATACGAGGACATCCTTGGTGTCTCAAGTCTAAGGACCGGATACACCACTAGGACTCACGGAATCATTTGTCGACAATAAGGCATCATCAACCATCAAAGCATTAGTTAAGCGGATCAATCGATGAACTCATTCTCCAATGAGCACTGTATTGTATCCCTAGTGTCCCTACACGAGGAGCTATGAGACCAGCTGCATCCATTATATGGACGGGTATACAGCACACCAGTCTATCCGGTTATCACGATGTCCCTCTCGAGTAACCTATGACCGGGATTATTTAGGATATGTGTTTAAAGGTGAATCGATCTCATTATCGTGATCTCATCACGATCACGATCCGATTCCCATTGCACAAATCCAAGGACATCACAATATATATATGCATTTATGCAATAGTTATAAAGTGATATACGCCAAAATATAATAAGCAAAAAGATTCTGTATCAAGTCACACGTGCCATCACTCACGTGATTGGCTTGTTGGGCACCTATGACTAGCACCTATAAGTCTGGTATCAAAGAGTGGAGCACTCATACAAGACATCCTTGGTGTCTCAAGTCTAAGGACCAGATACACCACTAGGACTACGGAATCGCTGTCTGACAATAAGGCATCATCAACCATCCAGCATTTCGTAAGCGGATCAATCGGTGAACTCATTCTCAATGAGTACCTGTATTGTATCCCTAGTGTCCCTACACAAGCAAACTATGAGACAAACATCCATCCATCATATGGACGGTATATACACACCGTTTTTGTGCGGTTATCACGATATCCCTCTCGGTAACCTATGGTAAGGGATTATTTAGGATATGTGTTTAAAGGTGAATCGATCTCACTATCGTTGATCTCATCACGATCCGATTCCCATTGCATAAATCCAAGGACATCACAATATATGTATGCATTTATGCAATAGTTATAAAGTGATATATGCCAAAATATAATAAGTAAAAAAGATTCTATATTAAGTCACACGTGCCATCACTCACGTGATTGGCTTGTTTGGGCACCTATGACTAGCAATCTCCCACTTGACCTAAAGCCAATCACCTATGGTTCGATCCCCATCGGACCCCTGTGGACGCTTCAAAACAAATGCGAGACAACGACTTTGTTAGTGGATCTACAATGTTATCTTCTGGATGGAACTCTTTCCACTACTACATCTCCTTGGGTCACGATCTCTCGATAAGGTGGAACCTCCTCGAACATGCTTAGATTTTCGATGAGACCTAGGTTCCTTTGTTTGAGCAATCGCCCCGTTGTTGTTGCATAATATAGGGAGATCGCTCTTCGCTACCAAGCACAACTCCCAAATCGTGATGAACTTCTTCACCCAAACTTCCTCCTTTGCTGCATCCGATGTAGCAATGTACTCCGCCTCGTGGTCGAGTCGGTAGTGGTGGTATCTTGCTTGGAACTCTTCCGGCCTGCTTGCTCCTCCATTCAAGGTGTACACATACCCCAATTCGACTTGCTATCATCGACATCGGTGAAAACTTGAGTCGGTGTAGCCTTCAACCTTAAGGCTATTACCTCCATATACTAGTAAAAGATCCTTAGTCCTTCTCAAGCACTTAAGGATACACTTTTACTACTTTCCGGTGCTCAAGCACGGATCCGCCGATACTTGCTCGTGACACTCGGCAGCACGCGCTATATCGGGCCTAGTACATAGCATGGCATACATGATAGACCCTATTCTTTGAGGCATAAGGTATCATATCCATGTTAGCCCTTTTTTTTTCCGGAGTCTTTGGGGACATACTGTAGAAAGCGATATCCCATGTCTCATCGGTATGAGACCTCTCTTGGAATTTTCCATGCCAAACCTTTTGACAATGGTTTCTATGTACCTGGACTGGGATAATCCAAGCATCCTCTTAGATATATCTCTATAGATTCTAATCCCCAAAATATAGGATGCTTCCCCTAAGTCCTTCATGGAGAAGTGTCTAGATAACCAAGTCTTTACTGTGGATAGCATTCCTACGTTATTCCCAATGATCAGGATGTCATCCATATATAACACCAAAAAAGTGATAGCGCTCCCACTTACCTTTCTGTATACACGAGGCTCATCTTCGTTCTTAACGAAGTCATAAGATCTGATTGCCTCATCAAATCTTATGTTCCAACTTCGGGAAGCTTGCTTTAATTCATAAATAGATCTAAGCAACCTACACACCTTATCTGGACAGTTCTTGGACACGTATCCCTCAGGTTGCATCATATACACCTCCTCCTCGAGGTTCCCATTGAGGAATGCGGTTTTCACATCTATCTGCCAGATCTCATAATCATAATGTGCTGCAATAGCCAATAGAATTCTGATGGATTTTAGTATTGCTACGGGTGAGAAGGTTTCGTTATAGTCAACACCTTGCCTTTGCCGATACCCCTTAGCCACTAGCCTTGCTTTATAGGTCTCTACCTTTCTATCTACTCCGATCTTTTTCTTAAAGATCCACTTGCAACTGATAGGTACAATACCTTCGGGCGCATCAACTAGGTTCCAAACCTTATTGGAGTACATAGAATCCATCTCAGAATTCATGGCTTCTTGCCACTTCCCGGAGTCTATACTCATAATAGCCTCCTCGTAGGTCTGAGGATCAATATCCTCTGCATCCTCTCCTCTAATATGTCCCACATATCTCTCAGGAGGATGGGATACTCTATCAGACCTGCGTAAAGTTGAAACTTGTGTATTAGGTACCTGAACAGACTCGGGCTGTAGAGTGGTGCTCGAGCTTGGTTCTCCAACCTCGCTCAATTCTATCATTCTCCCACTATCTCCGCCAAGAATGTGTTCCTTCTCAAAGAACACTGCTCTCTTAGCTACAAAAACCTTTTGGTCCTCGAGATGACAGAAATAATACCCATAATTTTCCTTGGGGTATCCCACAAATTTGCATCGCTCTGTCCTTGATTCTAACTTATCGGGGTTGTGTCTTTTAACATGTGTAGGGCAGCCCCAAATCTTAACAACCTTAAGATCAGACTTCTTCCCTTTCCATATCTCATATGGTGTAGACACTACCGACTTAGTTGGTACTCTGTTCAGAAGGTAAGCTACGGTTTCTAGGGCATATCCCCAGAATGAGATGGGTAGGTCAGTGAAACTCATCATGGACCGTACCATATCTAATAATGTGTGATATCTCCTTTCAGAGACACCATTGAGCTGAGGTGTATAAGGAGGTGTCCATTGGGATAATATCCCATGGTCCTTGAGGAACTGAGTGAACTCTGTACTTAAGTACTCACCTCCTCGATCTGATCGAAGAGTTTTGATACTATTTCCAGTCTGGTTTTCCACCTCATTCTTATACTCTCTGAATTTCTCAAAGGCCTCGGACTTGTACTTCATTAAGTACACATATCCATACCTTGAGAAATCATCAGTAAATGTAATGAAGTAGGAGTAACCTCCAATGGCATGAGTTGACATGAGTCCACATACATCACTATGTATGAGTTCCAACAACTTAGTGGCTCTCTCTCCAATTCCACTAAATGGAGAGTTGGTCAGTTTTCCACGAATGCAAGGCTCACAAGTTGCATATGACACATAGTCGAATGGATCTAGATATACATCATTTAGCAACATTTGAATCCTTCTTTCATGGATGTGACCTAACCTACAATGCCATAGGTATGCACTGTTCAACTCATCTCGTTTCCTTTTGGACACATTTACATTCATGATATGTGAAGTGGTGTCTAATATAAATAAACCATTATGAAATGTTCCTTTCATGATGATCTTATCATCTAATAATATCGAACAACCATTGTTCTCAAAAACAAATTTATATCCACTAACTGTTAAACATGAAATGGAGATAATATTTTTGATAATAGAAGGAACAAAATACCATGGATCTAATGCAATAAAAGCTCCACTAGGCAGATGTAGGGCGACCTCGCCAATAGCTACTACAACAACTTTTGCTCCATTACCCATCTTGAGGTCCATCTCGCCTCTCTCTAGTCTCCTAGTCCTTGCTAGAACCTACAACGAATTGCATATATGATAAGCACTACCGGTATCCAATACCCATATGTTATCATAAGAGTATGACAAATGGAGACTGATCATGAATGTACCTGAAGCTTCATCAAGCTTTTGTTTCGCCCTTTCTACAAGGTACTCTTTGCAGTTTCTCTTCCAGTGCCAATCTTTGCCACAGTGGAAGCACTGGCCTTTGTCCTTTCTTTGGGTCTTTCTTAGCAACCTTTACTTTTTTACGGTTTGACCTTGCCCTTTCCCTTCTTAAGGGACCTTTTCGCTTTCCTTTTTCCTTTTGGTCTCACCAGTGTAGAGAACTGGCTTCTCTTTCTTGATAGTACTCTCTGCCTCCCTCAACATATTGAGAAGCTGGGAGAGTCACTTCAAGCTTGTTCATATTAAAATTCATTATGAACTGTGAAACGAAATCTGGTAGGGACCAAGCACAATGTCCACACACAAGTTATCCTCTAGGACCATTCCTAGACTGCGAAGTTTCTCTATCCACTCAATCATCTTTGGGACATGGTTCGAGTGTCCCTTGGTCATCCTAGCGGAAGAGGCTCTTAGATATCTCATATCGTTGAGTCCTTCCCCTGTTCCTCAAACAATTTCTTGGACATGTAGGAGAATGGATATGGCATCCATCTTTTCATGTTGTCTCTGTAACTCAGAGTCATAGAGCCCAACATATAGCACTCGAGCAAGAGTGGAGTCATCAATGTACTTCATGTAGCGGCGATCTCATCCTCGTTTGCCCCTTCTTAAGCAGCATCATTGTATCAAGGGCGTACCGATTTTCTCCATTTGTGAGAACAATTCTTAAGTTACTGGAGCCAATCCGTATAATTTGGACCAGTGAGGCGGTTAACATCAAGTATGCCACGTAAAGGGATTTGAAAGCGACATTTTTGAAAATAAAGATGCATCGTAAATAAACAACATGCAGATTTTGCAAGAAATAAACTATCAAGATATAGACTTTTATCTTAATATGCTCCCACTATTTTACTAACGAAGTCACGCCGACACCCTCAAAGACGTGAAACGGAAGTCTCCGGCAGACTTCTAGTGGGGATCGGGGATCAATCAGCGTCTTAGTGTAACCTCGAGGGACTCGACCAATCACACTAAGCCTAAAAGGTAGGCAACTCTTGTCGATCACAACTCCTTGTGATTCCCGTCCTGTTCAGCCTCCGAATCACCATAGCCTCGAGGGACTCGACCAACCATGTTGCTCGGTTAAGTCAACACCTTCGTTACAAGATGAGTCTGATTTAATGATATACCCTCGAGGGACTCGACCAAGTATACCATGCCCTTAGGTCACCGGTGACATCTCTATGTCGTAAGCAAGATAGCGAATTGCGATATAGGTGAGTCTCGAGGGACTCGACCAACTCAACCTACACCGGGAATCGGTTCCTACTTATAACGATAGAAGGCCACGTAGGTCAATCTAATTGCCTCACATTTACCGACTTAATATTATCGAGAGATGTTTCTATGATTTGGTCTCCTAATATGACATGTCACACATATACATATTTAATATATATCTACATCGCATGCAAATATATATACATATCTAGTATGTGTATAAGCAATTACACCATATGATCATGGACCATAACCTAATATGATTAGGTTGAGCCAAGGGGCCTAATCACTCACATGAAGATCTATGTGTGCAACGGTGCATCTCCATGCCCGTGATCATCCATTTTCGATCTTGTTTGCCGGTTCGTCGACATCTTGATGCATCTTCATGCATCATGATCATCCATCTCGTGGGGTCCCGCTATCGCATCCACGCTCCCGCTTATGCCTCCTCATGTGATTACAACTTAATCATAGGCACGCAGGCCCGGACAATAAACGAGAAATATAATGGAGGTTCTTGAGACCTCAATAATAATAATCCGTGTACACATCACACGGTCCATGATCATCCGTCCACACATCATACATCACATGTATAAATAATCATCATCATGTAGGACTACTAGAAAATAATAATAAAAATAATAATCAACTAAACCTTTTAATTAATTAATATTTTCTGAAATCAAGGACATTATAGGAAATTTCTGAATTCATAGGGGTATTTTCATAATTTGAAAAAAAAATAGAAATTGGAATTTCTCAAATTCCGAGAGGCAAAACTATCTTTTGCTCAGAAAACCCTAATGCCCTTTCCCCTTTTAAGCTCTTTTCACGCCGCCACCCCGCGCCCGGCGGCTGGCGACGAGGCGGCGAGGGCACTCCTCCTTCGCCAAGCTGCACGCATTGGCGGCGTTGCCGTTATGGTGGAAACCTTTTTCGGGCGCCACCTCCCTCCGATGGCGGTCTTTGTCCCACCAGCGACCGCCTTCGGGAGTTTTTTACGGAGGGGTTGGCACATGGGCGGCGACATTTCTGGGCGGGGCGGCGCCGGCCAATCTCGTGGGCGCCTCGCCCGTGGGCTGCCGAGCCCCGCCGACAGCAAGCCTGCTGCAAGCAGCCCCGGGGCGGTTGCAGTGAGACGACGAGCCCCCCTGTGTCTTTGCCCGCCGGATTGCTGCTTTGCGACGACGAGATCGAGGGTAGCAACTGTTGCTGCCCTTCCTTGTTTTTGCGTCTACAATTTTGACGTCAAAATTCTTCATAAACACAATACACGCAGTTCAAAACCAATCATTCGCACGAACAACCTGGCTTTGATACCACTGTTGGGGAATCCTTCGAGGGCGACATCATATGCGCAGCGGAAGAACAAGAAAAACAAAATCCCCGATTCCCAAAGAGATGTTCGTCGTCGTGCGAAGATTGGTACGCAAAATCCGCGAAACATGAAACTGCGTATAGAGTATATTGTGTTACCTAGGGAGATCGTATATCCCTGTTTCCTTGCAGATCCTTGGGAGAGGATGAAGGAGGTCAAGCGTCCTCCTCTCTAGCGGTGATCCACACAGCAGGATTGCGACGACGCTCCTTAAAACTCCAGACCTACTCAGAAGTGGAGATCGAGAGGAGAATAGAAAAAGGCAAACAGAAGCTCTCTAGCCCATGGGACTCTGAATCCCTCCTATTTATAGAGGTCCCCTGTCAAACCCTAATGGGTCATCCTCGAGTGGGTATTGGATCTGCATCCAATAAGACAAGGGCTCTGTCGGATATCTCATATCCGAACCTCTATTCATCGCAATCCCTACCATATGTGTGTGACCCTCTAGGCACAATATCGAGCTGGCCGTGAGTCATACCTGTCATAACTCCTTCTAACTCAGTGAATTATTATCTCTGTAATAATTCTTTCGACTCATCGACTATGGGCGTACTAGGCCACTACGTCAGTAGTCCCCGTGACGTCTGGGGAATCCAATCCATTGGACACATGCGTCCTCGATTACCGTGTACCTATAGTCCTCATCCATCTAATATACCGGAGACCGTACATCGAGCATGGTGTTGTCGGACCCCCACGGTTTCTACTTTCGAGTCTCGCTATAATCGGATTCTCCGGGAAAACTCTTTCTCTCAACCCGAATGACCCGGCGGGGATTTGTCTAAGCAAGAACACATGGGATATTCCTCTCATGACGCCGAGAGTAGATGATCCTCTATCGACACTCAATAGCCCTCGTAAAGGTCGACTACCACTCCCAATGACCAACTGTACTAGATTTGGGACAGCCAAACCTATAAGTGCGGTATCAAAAGAGTGGAGCACTCATCTGAGGACATCCTTGGTGTCTCAAGTCTACGGACCGAGATACACCACTAGGACTACGGAATCGTTTGTCTCGACAATAAAGCATCATCAACCATCGGCATTCGTAAGCGGATCAATCGATGAACTCATTCTCCAATGAGCACACATCTTGTATCCCTAGTGTCCCTACACAAGCAGCTATGAGACCAACTGCATCCATCATATGGACGGGTATACGGTACACCCGATCTGTCCTAGGTTATCACGATATCCCTCTCGGTAACCTATGGAGGGATTCTTTAGGATATGTGTTTAAAGGTGAATCGATCTCACTATCGTGATCTCATCACGATCCGATTCCTATTGCACAAATCCAAGGACATCACAATATATGTATGCATTTATGCAATAGTTATAAAGTGATATATGCCAAAATATAATAAGCAAAAAGATTCTATATTAAGTCACACGTGCCATCACTCACGTGATCGGCTTGCCGGGTACCTATGACTAGCAGTGCAGGATGTTAATATGCCTCGGTCGACGTTCCGATTTGTTTTGGCCAGGCGATGTCAGGTCAACCGAGGCGCGAGGCGTCATCTGGGTGCAATTGACGTTAACCCGCGTCCCATCGCCATTATTGCCCTCATCATATTCCCCTCCCCAAAGGAAGCTATGCTTCGGTTGTTGTAAGGGGGGTCCGAGGCATGGCTTCAGCTTTAGGAAATTGTCCTCGCCGGGCAGTAGCCGGTCCGTTACAGGGGTGTGGGAATCGTGGAGTTTAGCAATCGAGGAGGGCTGGGGGCGCAGCGGTGGTCTCGGGTAACGTGCAATCGAGGAGCACGACTCAGTCGGGCAGGCCGAGCAGAGGTAGTCTCGGGCAACATGCAACCGAGGAGCATGACTCAGTCGGGCAGGCCGAGCAAAGGTAGTCTTGGGCAACACGCAACTGAGGACCACGACTCAGGCGGGTAGGCCACGTAGAGGTGGTCTCGGGCAGCATGCAACCGAGGAGCACGACTCAGGTGGGCAGGTCGCGCAGAGGTGGTCTCGGGCAACATGCAGCCGAGGAGCACGACTTAGGCGGGCAGGCCGCGTAGAGGTGGTCTCGAGCAACATGCAACTGAGGAGCACGACATAGGCGGGTAGGCCGTGCGAGGTGGTCTCGGGCAGCATTCAGCCGAGGAGCACGACTCAGGCGGGCAGGCCGCGCAGAGGTGGTCTCGGGCAACATGTAACCGAGGAGCACGACTCAAGCGGGTAGGCCGCGTAGAGGTAGTCTCAGGCAGCATGCAACCGAGGAGGACGACTCAGGCGGGTAGGCCGCGCAGAGGTGGTCTCGGGCAGCATGCAACCGAGGAGCACAACTCAGGCAGGCAGGCCATGCAGAGGTGGTCTCGGGCAACATACAGCCGAGGAGCACGACTTAGGCGGGCAGGCCGCGTAGAGGTAGTCTTAGGCAACACACAACCAAGGAGCACGACTCAGGCAGGCAAGTAGCGCAAAGGTGGTCTCGGGCAGCATGCAACCGAGGAGGATGACTCAGGTGGGCAGGTCGTGTAGAGGTGGTCTCGGGCAACATGCAGCCGAGGAGCATGACTCAGGCGGGCAGGCCGTGCAGAGGTGGTCTCGGGCAACATGCAGCTGAGGAGCACGACTCGGGCGGGCAGGCCGCGCAGAGGTGGCCTCGGGCAACATATAACTGAGGAGCTACTTGGCTTAGATCAACAATCTGTTATGCAGTGATGTGCGGACGCGAGTGGCCAGGCCATTCTCCATCTGTGTGTGAGCCCAGGGGACGGTCACTTTCGGGAATCACCGGTTTTCGAGACCGAGAAGACCAGCGCTTCAGCATCCGCATCGCGTGCCCGTTGGCTACCACGTCAAGCCATATTTATGGTAGAGTGACGTTTGGTCTACCTGACGCAACATGCTTTAGGAGAGGAAAGGTCGCTGTTGGCAGGATTTTGCCTATAAGTAGCATGCAGTTGGTTCCCTGCACGTCTCCTTACTTGCATTTGTTCAGTCACTTCTCCGGACCTCATCACTTCATTATGTCGGCCGTCCTACTTCCCCTTCCAAAGGTCAGTAAGGATGGCATCACCTTCTTCTTCATCCTTGCCTTCTTTGCCTTCCACCTCTGGTAATTTCAGAGAAAGAACGCTGCCGTTGAGCCCCAACTCATCATCCGATGAGAAGGTGGCTCGGGCCCTCGAAACGCTAATGTGGCCGCACGACCTCGACGCCACTATGAGTGAGTCATCGCTTGACAACCTCCGAGGTCGCTACTGCATCCCATAGGAATTCGTCCTTATTGCCCTCGAGCCAAGGCAACGGGTGTACGACCCAATCCCGAAGGGTTTCGCCTTAACCCTAGATGCCCTTGAGGCTGGGTTACGCCTCCCTCTACATCCTGTTATCATTTCTTGTATCTCATGGGTGGCGTATTTCTCTGTCACAGATGGCGCCGAACTCCTGGCACTATCTGGTGGCGTTCCTAGGGGAGTGCCACTACGCCAACATTACCCCGACCCGATCTCTTTTTCTTTTATATTTTCGTCTTTCTAAGGGGTCGAGGGGTTACTATTTGTCCTCCTGGTCGAGCTTCCGGGTTAGCGGGGCTCCTTCCGGTAACAAGGGGTGGAAGGGGCGCTTCTTCTACATTTGCTATGCGGAGGGCTGGAGCTTCGGGCTTCGATGGGTGGCGCACGTGATCGATAATTCCACCCCGGCTTTGAATGACGGGGAGCGCAGGGACCTTCAGAGGCTCAAGGAGATTCTTCCAGCTTCCCAAGGCATCCAAAATATGACCGAGCAATGGCTGGTCAAGGCGGGTCTTAGCCCGATGCCTTGAGGTAGGCCCGTAGGGGGTAGTGTTAGGGTTTTCTAAAAAATGTTTTTTGGTGGTTTTGACCAATGTCGTTGTTCTCGTGCAGAGATGGTGAATCTTATCGCTGTGCGTGGGGGGTGTGCTTTGTCGGTCGCATCGTCACGTCAGTCGGTCGAGCCGAGGATCGGCTCAAAAGAAGCGCCGGTGGAACTTGAGGCCAGTCGACCTTGAAAGAAGGCGAAGACCGGTGTCAAGAAGAAGTCGGACTCACCGGCGGCTCAGCCAGGGAGAGCCGTTGTTGTACCGGTGGGACGCAAACGAAGAGGGAGCCTCGGTTGGGGCGAGGCCGGCTCGAGCAGGGAGGGGGCAGGGAAGGCACCTCGGGAGCCTTCCATTCGCGATCTGTGCCGCCTTCGAGCAGGAATGTAGGACGAGCCTTACCAGGCTCAAGCGATGGGTGAACTCTCGGAGGGCCAACCCTCCGACCCACTAGTGGCCCACTGGGCGGGCTTGACCCGCTGGGACCGAGTATGGGCCGATGGCGATTTGGCGGCCTCGTTCGTTCATGGTGGGCTTTATCCCGACATGGCACGGGATCTGTATACCTTGCCCTCCGAGGTTCTACTTGGCAAGTCTGCCAAGTCGTTGCTATGGGTAAGTATCTTACCATCGGCTCCCTGCCTATACCCGAACGGTACTGTTCTGACTCCTTCTTTTGTAGGGTCAGCACTACGCCATGGCATTGATGGACCACGTGCGCGACGCGGGTCGGGCCCTCGGCATTTTGAGCGATCGCAACGTGGAGCTACATAGGTAGATCAAGGAGGTCCGCATGGGAGCGGCTCCGGAGGCGGTTGCGGCGGCCGAGCAACGTGCCTCGGATCTGGAGGCGGAGGCGATGCGCCTTACATCCGTGGTGAGGGCGACCGAGCAGCGTACCTCGGAGCTGGAGATGGAGTCGACACACCTTAAATCCAAGGTAAAGGCGACCAAGGAGCAGAATAGAGAGCTCCAGGCGTTCCTAAAGGTGACTCGGTCCGAGGCGCGTCTGGCCAGAAATGAGGTGGTTGCCCTCACTCAAAAGCTGGAGGAGGCACTCGCTGAGGTGAAGGGGGCTTTCGAGGCCCTGGCTACCGAGATGGATTAGCAGCCGGAGAAGGACAAGGAGTTGATCGAGGACTACAAAAAGTCCTCGGGCTTTCAGCTCGACCTGATCCGGTTAGGGTAGGTTACCTATGAATATGGGTACCGGATTGCCTTGGCCCACTTCAAAGCGTGTCACCCTAGTCTAGAGGTCGAGGAAGACCCCTTTGCCTCCTGCCCCAAAGACCTAAGCGTCGATATGCCGGACGAGGTCCCTTTTGACGATAGCACCGAAGCCCCCAAAAAATAGGGTAGACCTTTGTAATAACTTAGGGGGTTGGTTTGGTATCGGCCGACGCTGTAATTTGTCTGGTCCTGTAACCAAATTTTTATTTAAATGGAAATTTTTTTGCTCAGACTTCTGCTTTGTCCCTTTCGCTTCTTACTATACAAAAAACTTTTTAAGATTTTGTATATTCCACGTTCTTGACAGGGGGTGGCCTTGCATGGTTGCAAGCTGATACGTGCCGATCCTGACGACGTCGACAACCCGATAAGGTCCTTCCCAATTGGGGTCAAGCTTGCCACACGCTCGAGTCAGGTCGCTGACTTCGGTCTTGCGCAAGACCAGGTCGCCTAATTTAATTGATCGAGGTCGTACCTTGCGGTCATAGATTCTAGCGACAGCTCTCTTGTAGGAGAGGTTTTTCAAGTGTGCGTCAGCACGCCGCTCCTCGAGCATGTCGAGACTGTCTTGAAGTCCTTCAATCATTGTCCTTTCCTTGTAACTTTTCGTTCGAGGGGTAGGGAAAACCATTTCGGGTGGTACGATGGCCTCGGTCCCAAATGTGAGGCTGTAGGGGAATTCTCCAGTTGCAGTTTTGGGGGTGGTCTGCAAGGACCACAAGATGCTAGGGAGCTCATCCACCCAAACCGACCGAGCCGCGGATGCTCTTTTTTTTAGTCCGTCCAAAATGGATCGGTTGGTTACCTCTGCCAATCCGTTCGTCTGGGGGTGGGCCACTGAGCTGAACCTCAGCTGAATCTTGTGGCTCGCACAAAATTCTCGGTACCGCGCACTGACAAACTGGGCCCCATTATCTGTGATGATAGTCCTAGGTAAGCCGAACCGAGTCACTGTATTCTTCCAGATGAATTTCTCCACCTTACGCTCTGTGATTGTCGCTAGCGGCTCGGCTTCGACCCATTTGGTGAAGTAATCCACTCTCACGATGATGTATCTCCGCTGCCCCGAGGCCGATGGGAAAGGTCCGAGGAGGTCCAATCCCCACTACGTGAACGGCCAGGCATAGTCAATGGGGGCAAGCGGAACCGCGGGCTGTTAGGGCGTCCGAGCGTGCCTTTGGCACGAGCCGTATCGTTGTACGTAAGCTTTCGCATCTCGACACATGGTGGGCCAATAGTACCCTTGGCGGAGGATCTTGTACGCCAAGGTTCGCCCACCGATGTGTTCCCCACAAATCCCTTCGTGGACCTCGGCCATGACCGACCGAGCTTCTTCAGGTTCCAGGCACCGTTGGAGAGGATACGAGAAAGACCTCTTGTAGAGTCGTCCGTTCATCTCGGAGTACCACGCCTGCATACGGTGCAGACGTCAGGCTGTGGCTTCGTCGGTGGGAAGGGTCCTGTCCCTCTTGTAGCATAGTATCTCCTGTACCCACGTAATCTGCAGGTCAGACGGGGACACAACCGCGATCGCGATCGCTCGAAAAGGGAGTTCCTCGACCTCGGGCCAAACTCCGGGATCTAACCTTGATGCCAGCTTAGCCAGCTCATCCGCTCACTCATTCTCATTGCACGGGACCCTAGACAACGTAAAGCGAGAGAAGTTGGCGGTCAGGTTTTTTACCTCTTCCAGGTACTTTGACATGGTTGGGTCCCGGGCCTCGTATTCGTCGCTGAGGTGCTCGGCCACTAGCTGCGAGTCGGTGAGGACGTGTATGGCATCCACCTGCATCTCAATGGCTAATCGGAGTCCTGCTAGGAGTGCCTCATACTATGCCTCGTTATTCGTGGGTTGAAAACCGAAGCGAAAGGAGCGTTCGAACGAGCGTCCATCGGGAGCTTCAAGCACTAGCCCTTCGAGCTGGCCGATCCGTCCATGCACAGGACCCATCCTTTACTGACCCGCTCAGAATCCTCATACTCGGGCTGAGTTAGTTTCGAGATGAAGTCAGCTATTGATTGGGCCTTGATGGCGGTCCTTGGTACATATCGTATGTCGAACTCGCCGAGCTCCACCGACCATTTGAGAAGGTGACCTGCAACGTTGAATTTAGACAAAACTTGCTGGAGCGGTTGGTCGGTAATTACCTCAATTGGATGGGCTTGGAAGTAGGGGCGCAGCTTTCGTGCTGTTAGCATAAGCATCAGCGCCAATCTTTCAATCGGTTGGTACCTCTTCTCGAGCCCGTTTAGGATGTGGCTGATGTAGTAAACTGGTAGTTGCTCCCCCGAGGCCTCTTTAGTCAGGACGGAGCTGACCACGTGTTGGGATGCAGCCAGGTAGATGCTAAGTTTCTCCCCGGAAGAAACCGAGGCAAGGCGGGGGAGGTTGGCCAAGTGTTGTTTTACGCGCACGAGGGCTTCCTCACACTCGGCCGTCCATTGGAAGTTCTTTGAGTTTTTTAGGGCTTGGAAGAAGGGAAGGCATCGGTCACCCGATTGGGAAAAGAACCGAGCTAGGGCGGCGAGCCTGCCGTTCAGTCGCTGCAACTCCTTAATTGTCCGAGGGGCCTGCATGCCTATAATCGCCTGGACTTTTTTCGGGTTGGCGTCGATTCCCCTCTCGTGTATGATGAATCCAAGGAATCTTCCCGAGTTGACGTCGAAAGCATATTTTGTCGGGTTGAGTCGCATGTCGTATCTTCGCAACGTGGCAAACATCTCGGCCAAGTCTGCTTGGTGGGCAGCTGCCGTGCGGCTTTTCACGATTATGTCATCAACGTAGACCTCCATATTCCGTCCGATCTGCCGAGCGAACATCTTATTTACGGTTCTTTGATACGTGGCACCAGCATTCTTCAGGCCGAACGACATGACCCTGTAAAAGTATACCCCCTGGTTGGTGAGAAAGGTCGTGTGCTCTTGGTCCTTGGGTACGATCTTGATATGGTTGTAGCCGGAGAAGGCATCCATAAATGAGAGGTGGGCATGCCCAACAGTCACATCGACCAACTGGTCGATCCTCGGGAGGGGGTAGCAGTCTTTCGGGTATGCACGATTAAGATCGGTGTAGTCAACGCACATCCTCCAGCTCCCATTAGATTTTTCACGAGGACTACATTGGACAACCATCGCGGGTATTTGACTTCCTCTATGAAGCTCGCTGCCAAAAGTTGCTCCACCTCGTTGTGGACAGCTAGTTGTCGGTCGGGGGCCTGTCGTCAAGGCCTCTGCCTCACTGGGCGAGCATCGGGTGAAATGTTCAGGTGATGCTGGGCAACCTTTGGGTCGATGTCGGTCATGTCAACCAACAACTAGGCGAAGACGTCGGCGTTCTCCTGCAGGAAGCCGACGAGCTGCTCCCTCTCTCGTTGATGGAGCTTCGACCCGATCTTGATCGTTCGGTCTGGCCGTCTCTCCATTAGGGGTAGGCTATTGATGGTCTACATTGGCTCGAGATGTTGGGTCAGTTTCTTTGTTTCCCGGGGATCCCCCAGCGGTTGTTCGGTCTTTGCCCTTTTGTGCAATGAGATCGCCGTCAAGTAACACCGTCTAGATTCGCGGGGACTTCCCCAGACTTCCCTGACCCCAGCGTCGAAAACTTCACTATTTGGTAGTAAGTGGAGATAACGACCCTGATCTTATTGAGGGCCAAGCGACCGAGGATTGCGTTGTATGCAGTGGGGAGGTCAACCACCAAGAAGGTTGCTATCATCGTCTTGGACCTTGGCGGGACTCCCTAGGTCAGGGGCAAGGTGATGGCTCCCAACGGCGAGATCGAGTCGCCGGTGAACCCGGTGAGTACCGAGCACATCGGCTCCAAGGCATCTCTCGTCAGCCCAAGCTTTTGAAAAGCATCTAGGTAGAGCACATCGACCGAGCTACCTATGTCGATCATGATCCTCTTCACTTGGGCGTTGGCGATCCTAGCCACTACTACGAGTGCATCGTCATGCTCGGATCGCTCGGTCCCTTCAGCCGGGAACGTGACCTCAGGCTCAGGTCCGCATCTGGGGGCTTCGGCCGCGGCGGTGCAGGCGTATGCCTTTCGCCCAGACATACTGTTCCCCCTGAATGCTGGGCCGCTTGCTATTACATCGATCTGGCGCTCAACAGGGCGAAAGCTCCTTGGCTTGTCGGAGGTACCGACCGAGGTGTCCTCCGTGAATGAGTTCCTCGATCTGTCGTTTCAACTCGCGGCACTCCTCGGTGTCATGTCCGTTTTGTCGATGGAAATGACAATACTTGGATCGGTCCGTGAGCTCCCGCGGACTTCTCATCGGGTTGGGGGTTTTGAGCAACCCCTTCTCCCTTATTTAGAGGAATATCTCTGTTCGGGATACACCCGAGACGGGAAGGGGATCCTCGACTCCAGCTAGTCAGGTCAGTCCACCTTGCGCCTTGGTGCGGCAAGTTGTTGCCCCCGGGGTGACTCCGGCCTGACCCTTTTGTGCTCCTCTCGCCTCCCGGCCATCCATGCCTCGGCCGCGATGTACTAGTTAGTCCGTTGGAGCATCTTCGATACCGTGGTGGGGGGTCGCTCCACAAGGGACTAGAAGAATCTGGAAGGTTGCAGGCCTATCATAAATGCCTGCATTAACAGAGAGGGATGAGCGTCCGGCAACCCCCGGATTTCCATAGCGAAACGATTCACAAAGTGAGAGAGGAGCTCGTCCTCCCTTTGGTTAAGTCCGAGGAGTAGCGCGATGGACGACTTTGGCCGGGCGTATGCCAAGAAGTTGAGCTCAAAGTCTTTGGCGAGCTGATCAAAGGAGGTGATTGCCCCAGCCTTCAGGCTGCTATACCATGCACGGACTGGGCCCCTCAGTGTCGTAGGAAATGAAATGCCTTGCACATCAAGGTGTCTGAGGTCCCGTACAGCGCCATTTGGGCACGGAAGGCGGCTATATGATCCGGCGGGTCGGTTGCACCGTTGTATGCATTGAGGGAGGGGAGACGAAAGTTCGGGGGGATTGGCTGGTCTTGTATCTCAAGCGCGAACGGAGACCCCTGATGCGGGTCCTCCCCAAGTTCTTCCTTGTATCTACGAACCTCCCTCTGCACTTCGTCGAGTCGCTGGTTCACGCAGTGCAATTGGGCTCGCAGAGAGCCCGTTGAATCTGAAGATAACACCTCGGGCTCCGGGCGGGCGCTCGGGTTTCCCATCGCTCGATCTTCCAACGGGGCCGTTCGGACCTGAGGCGACGCGGGGAGCTCTGGGGGTATCGTGTGAGCCCGATCGGGCGGCACTTGTTGTAGCAGTGGTTGGTTCGTAGGTAGGTGCGCCGGATGAGAGATGAGCGGGATAATGGTCTGTACCATCTCAGTTAGAGCCTAAACTTGATGAGCGAGGTCCTGAAAGGCTTCGGGCGATATGGGCAACGGGTCGGTCCGGGCGCCTCCGGGCGGCGACAAACCTGGGTCATTGAATAATCGCCAATAGCGCTCTAACGTCGTGGCGGGGTGCTCAGCTCGAGTATCATCATGCGGGGTGCGCTCCCCCGGAGCCCCGATCAGGCGCGATCCCTCAGCTATGGGTTCGTCTGGGTCGATCTGGCGATCCCTCGACATTCGGCCCTCCTTCTAGCGCCAAAAGTGTTGGTGGCAACAACCTTAAGCCATGGCCTCGGGGCCAACACGGCTGGGTTCGGGTCCGAATGATTTGGGATCTTCCTGAGTGACCCTTGAGACTGTTGAGGTGGCTGACTACGGTGGTCCGATCGCGACGGGACAACTGTTTCCTCTGGAAGGGAACTTCTCGCTTGGGCACACGGTGGGAGGCGCTCTGTCTTCATCCCTGCACACAAGTCGGGTCGGGAGGCTCGACCCGACCCCTCTGACGATCAAGTCAGTGGATAGTCTTAAGGGGTTTTTTCTCTCCTTCTTTTTCTCTTCCTGAGCACGAGGGTTTTTATAGGGAAGGTTACCGTTACCTGATGTGCCCGCTTGTAGGGAGCAGGATCGTACTCTTGGTAATGTCTGACACCGGTGTTGGCATGGTGTGAAGGATCGAGCTCACACAGGATGTTAATATACCTCGGTTGATATTCTGATCTATTTTGACCGGGTGCTATCATGTCAATCGAGACACGAGACATCATTCTGAGTGCAGCTAACGTTAACCGGCGTTCCATCGCCATTATTGCCCTCGTCAGCAAGCATAGTTCAGAATATCTTTGTTCTGTTTTCATAGTTTAGTTGTACCTCCATCCCAACAGTGGGAGCGGGAGCTTCTCCTTCGCCGTTGCTCCTCCTCCTCGAACCCTAAACGTGCAGAAGTTCTCGGAATCCCGAGCTGCCGAGCTCGATTCGGTTCATTCCATCATCTCCACCCGACTAAACCACGACTTCCGGATTCGCCGCAACAAGCGGAGGCGAACCACCGGCGACAGAGCCTCCACCAAGTATCATGGCCGCCCCAAAAGAAGGAAGCTGGGGGTCGAGGATGGAATCCTGCCCGAGGATGAAGAGGTTCAGACGACCAAGACGGTGTCCCGCTGGACTCGTCGGAGGATGGAGTTCTGAAGCAATCCGTCTTCCGGCTTTTGTACCGCAGGAGATTTTACGAAGAGGTTGAGGACTCATCTGTGGCATGCTAAGCGGTTCACGATGGTGAAGCGCTGGGGATTTTACCTTCCTCTGGGACTTCATGGCAGGTAAACGTCCTGTCTGATGTATCATGTCTCCTTTGGTTTCAAACATTTTGGGTGGGGAAGATTAAATTTCGGCAA
Organism: Musa schizocarpa; assembly: GCA_900464855.2. Classification (NCBI taxonomy): domain Eukaryota; kingdom Viridiplantae; phylum Streptophyta; class Magnoliopsida; order Zingiberales; family Musaceae; genus Musa; species Musa schizocarpa. The sequence continues at coordinate 21,141,385 of LS990916.1, forward strand.
ATTTTGTGTTCTGCTGCACTTCTATTGTTGTTGAGATCAAGTGCCAGAAAGAAACAATACGAGTGAGGTTACATTTGAAAAACCTATAGTTAGGAGTGACATGAAGTTCTTAGAAAGAAACAATATATATTCCTTAGGTTTATGCAGGAGGCTGCCAAACTAGATAGATGAGGATACGTTTGACAGGATAAAGCATGGTGAAAAAAGTGGTGGTAATCTTTTTATCTAGTTGTACAATCATCAGACTTGTGTGGAATTAAACTATGTAATAGAAGCAGAAGGCCAGCTTCTTTTCATGTTGGAAACTAGTACCCGTCCATGCTGCAGTTTATTTGGGGAAACATGATCGAATCATTTTTTATTTTAGAATAATGTTATGGTGTGAATCAAGGTTCTGCTTAGAGTTTCCTTGTTGGGCCAACTGCATAGTGATAGACATGGTTTGTCTGTTTTCATGTTCCAGATAGAATCATGTTTGTTGCTTGAATATTCTATCATTACTTATCAGTCTCACTGTTATTAATAGGACATGCTCATGAACTTCTTCTGATACTGATTTTTTTGAAGTTTAATGGAGTTTCTTAAAATATATGTTTATATTATGGTTTTATGCAGAGGACGAGGTTCAAGGGCTGCATTGAAGTGGTTCAAATATGGTGCACTCTTGCATGATGCTAGTTATTGTCTTCCCATCCAAGTAGAGGGTCCAGAGGCAGCCATTTTCTTTCTTTTTATGAATTTCGGCTGTTAAATCCATCCATCTCATTTCCGTTTACTTCACATGATTTTTTCTTTTGCTGAACATTGCTTCTACAATTAACTCCTTTAAAAAGATTTTACCCCTTATATCTGTTCAGGACTCCATATTGGCTGTATTGAGAATGGTTTTGTTCCCATCGCCTTATGTACCTTCAACTGCTCCAGAAAAACTATCTAACCAGGTTGCTCATGGAGTTTGCTATGGAAAAGCTATGGTAGGTTGTAATTTTTGTGAGCATGATTGATTCAGTTCCAAGAGGTCCATACTTGAAAGAATTATAACATTGTCATTCTGCAGCTTTATCATATTGAAGCTTCAGTTTCCAACTTGATATCTCCAGTTATTTACATGTGGCAACCCTTCCTAAGAGATAGTGATCATGCTAATGCTGAGAAAGATGGCGATTCCAATAGCTCTGGCAGCACTCATAAAGATGAGTGTAGTTCTCCGATTCGAAAATCGTGGATAAGGATACATGCTGCCACCATCAATGAAGGATTTGGTGTAATTGATAATGCATGTCAAAAACAGGTACCATTAAGCAATTTCTCTTCTCTCTCTCTCTCTCTCTCCTCCTTTTCTGGTGCCCCAGGACAATAAACTATATGTTGTCTCTATCCTATTCTTTTTATTAGATAAACCTGTTTATAGATGCATCTATTTCCTATGATGTAATGTCATCCACATGTCCTCTTTGTTTGGTTCACTTAGCAGATGTGCTACCAACGTTCAAATGATATGCTGTTTTGTGTCATTCTCTTTTTTTTTTTTCTTATTCAGCAGATGCATTTGTTGTCCTTGGAGTAACTTTGTGGTTCCAAACAGAGTAATGCCCTTAGGCATTTTTGTTGAGTACATGTTAACAGTTGCATCATGATACGAGCACAGAAAATGACAGGTTGTGGTAAATAGAAATACTCTAGTGTTTTAAGCCATTTAAGAATGGAATTATCTATCTTTGTTGGGACATCTGGGTTGGTTAGTGCAATGTTTCATAAGTGATAGGTCGCAGGTTTGAGTCCACTTGTGAGCATCATATACGTTATTCGATGTAATGAAGATTTCTACCAATTTTTGTTTTTAAAAAGAATTGAATTATCTCTATTTTGGACTTGTCAGAACTTTTCTATTTCTTGGTTACTTAAAACTTTGGCCTTTTATGTCTTGCTTTAATAGACACATATCTGACTTGTGTTATACTGAAAGATTACCAAGTTGGCTATATTCTTGGATTGCTAACAGTACATAATCTTCGGTTGCTAAAATTTCAAGTGGATATGTGCACCAGCTTGAATCTCTAATGGCATTCATGAGAACTGTATCCCCTGTTTTCATTTGTTCAGATGCATGATTGTGGTGTATATGTCAGATGCTTTACGCTTGAGGGGCAAATTGTAAGATTAGAAGTTATGGGGTCCAAGGCAATAAAAATGATAAAGAAGATTCTACATCCTGTGTCCCAGTAAGTTTTTGTTGCCACTGACATGGAGTTTTGAATCTATCAATTATTTATCAATTTAATCTTTGCAATGAGTACAGTACGTTGTACATTCTTTGCAGGTCATGTAGTAGTGCAGATGATTCTCTATTAAATCAATCAAGTCTTACACCTTGGAGCAACTCACAAGTTCAGAAATCTATTCTCCTTTGCCATGCGGAGAAACTTCCCTCCCATGCAATTTTATCTTTAACAGTTCATGATCCACGAGATTTGCCATCTAGCAGAACTGAAGTTACAGATAACGAGTTTTCTACCATCCTTGAGGGTTATTTGCAGGGAGAAGATTCATTGTGGTCAAGACCTGAAACCAATGGCATTTTCCTCTCTGATAGCATAAGTTTGTGGGATTGCAGCAATAACTTAAATCCTCCTGTTCCAGAAAGCATTATTTGCAAAGAGAAGCATGATAGGCGCTTAAAGGACTTCTACCTTGAGCCTTCCAGTCGTGCAGGTGCAGCAACTGAAGTAAAAGATTGTCCAAGCCGAACCTGCCCTGTTTTACTTCTAAAACATGCTGACTATAGTAGCTTCTGTATGGGGTGAGATGCTACCTTACTATCAATTTCCTGCTATGGTAATCATATCGTCCTTATCTAGATTATGTCCATGATAGATGCATGCTATTTTATTCTCTTACACAATGTTGTATCTATCTGTGCTTTTTTCAAAATAACCCTTGTCCTTGGCCTTGTTCTGAAGGTTATTTTGCTTGTGGTATTAACTTTGAGTTGCCAATTTGTTACTAAATGTCAGATCTCTGGCAGGTGGTCTATTATCCTACCACTCAGTTGGATTAAGACATTTTGGACTTTGTTGGTTTCGCATGGGTGTCATGCAATTGGCTTGAGAGAGAGGCGGTGGGTTGCATCAAATGTAAGTGAATGATATGCATTTGCTTAGGATTCTTGGTAATATTGATAATAAGAATAAGCTGGCTTTTCATACAAATAAAAAGGTTTCAAGTTATTACTTGAGTTTGATGCGGATGTTCACTCAAGGTTAGAGTCATGGAAATAGCCACTTTGCTTGCAGGGGTAGGGTTGCGTGCATTTACCTTTTGAAACTCTGCACTGAAGGGAACCTTGTGCACCAGGCTTCCCCTTTTTTAATGTTGCTATCAGCATGAAGCAAATGTTAGTATATTGAGCAGCATCTGTCGTTTTATTTGTTTCACAAATTTGATCTGTTTTTTTTCTCTCTCATAACAATTTGGATAAAAGAAATTTCTCAATCTCTTTTTTCTTCCATTTCAGTTAGAGAAGTTCTTTATCAAAGTTTTGCTCACTCTCTTTTATCAACAAAATCTTGGCCCTCACCAAGTCTTTTCTACATTCATTCTGATATATTTATGCTCACTATTATCATTTTTTTAATGTCTAGTTTTCCTCATTTTTAACTTTGTGACCGAGTACGATAAGATCTCTCTTGTTGTAGAGTGGCTTATCATCTTTTCCATTTGATTTTCCTGATTGCAATGCATACACATCTTTCATGGCTAATGAAGCTGTTGCGTTCAATACTGCATCTGAGCTCCGTCCTCTTGCAGTGAGACCTTCAAGAGTTCCAATCAAGGTATGCAATTTTGTACTGTACCGGAGTTTCGACGTTCGCTTGGTATGATACGAAACTGTATACCGAATGATATACCGCTCGATATATATATATTTATATATATATATTTTTTATAAAAGGTGATGTCACCTTTTCCTTCTCCCACGCGGGGCGACGTCGCCGAGTTTATATATATATATATATATATATATATATATATATATATATATATATACTCTTATATATAAGGCGACATCGCTGAAAAAGGCGACGCGACGTCGCCTTTTATAAAATATTTATATATAAATATATATGTATATATATATATATATTTATTTATTTATTTATTTTCGTTTCGTCCGATAGCGGGCGGTCCGTGTACCGGTAAACTGACGAACCGGTATGTACCATCCATACCGGACGATATTATTCGAAATTGCATACCTTGGTTCCAATACTTTCCCCATGGAATAGCATAGTATCCACTATTATTAAAGGACCAAACATCTTAAGAGGTTTTATGACGTTGGATGCTCAGACTTCTTCTGGAATAATTCCTGAAAATTCCATTTTAGATGTGGACTCCAAAGATAAAGCTTCATCACCTGAGCATCAAGTTGCTGTATTATTTCCAGGTTTTATAGCTAGAACATCCAAAGTCTTGGACTGGTCTTTGAAAAAGATTGGTCGCAGAAACTCGCTTTCATCACCTGATGTACAAATAGCGGAAAACAGTACACTTGATTGGGTCAAAATTAGTGCCAATGTGATGCATGCTGACAGCAAACTTTGCTTGTTAAGAGTTATGCTTCATGCATATAAGGAGGGTGTTTTTGAAGATGGGGCAATCGTTTGTGCACCAAATTTGACAGACCTATCACGATGGACATCCAGGTTCATATATCCAAAAAGCTCCCTCCTTTTTTTCGTTCTGATGCTAATTACTTGGGAAGTTATTATTTTTGGTGCAAAATCACCCGTAACACTAGTGACAATTTCAGACTTGGAAGTTCATTGTATTGTTCATGATTTAACGAATGTTCTCATATTGTCTACCATAAAAGGTTCTCTATATTGTGGAATTTTCTGTTATTTGCTGAATGTTAAAATGCTGATCTTGGTGACACTTCCAGCCAATCTCTATCTTCTTCTCTGGACCCAATGTAGAAATTGGAAATCAGATGCACCACATCCAAATATGTGAGCCTGCACATTTGAAATGCATGTGATTATAAAAGTTCAGTAATTCTTATGCAATAACTTAAAGAGTCCTTTGCTTTTGTTCTTCAGTTATCTTGTCCTATATGCTTACTTCTATGAAGATTTGATGATCACCAATTTCACAGGATAAATCATGTAGTTCCAGAGCAGCAACAATTGCTGCAGCAAGTGTTTGAGTTCAAAGATTTGATAACCACCAATTTCACAGGATAAAACATGTAGTTCCAGAGCAGCAACATTTGTTGCAGCAAGTATTTCAGTTCTCATGCATCTTTTATGAGACTGATTACTCTTTACTTTTTATTAATCTGCGGAGATCATGTGTTGTTGATCCTTTTGCCGGTTAAGATGTAAAAATAAATGATGCAATTCTCGGTTTGATGGAAAATATGTTTGTGATGCATCACACGCCTATTCGTGAAACAAATTTACCCCGTCTTATCTTATTTACAATAGTCCGGAGTCTGTTTTTTTTGCTAATGAGCTGTTGGTTTTGTTGTCCATATTGTAGTGTCAGTTAAATGATATGAATGCACACATCAACAATTAATTGCATGACCTTTCAGAAGTTTGAAGCATAATCCATTAACCAGGCCATCCTTTTAAAACATCATCTTTTTCTTGTGCAGATCAGAGGGAGAGAAGGATCTTGAAGAACTTCAAGTTCCTCAATCTTTTGTAAGATCCTGTTTCACAGAGCAAAATTCTGGCAAATGGGAGCTGCAAGATTGTGAAGACTCTTTGGCCTTGCAGACATTTAGGTGGCCCATTGGATTTGTTACAACTGGGTTTGTTCATGGGAGGTATGGAGCCACTTTATGGTTATCTTGGAAATCCATTTCATGTTCTATGGTTAATGATGTTCTTCAGTGTGTGATTAATCTTTGCTTCAATTATTTCAACAGTTCCAAGCCAGTGGCAGAAGCTTTTTGTGAAGCAAGGCTTCTTGCAATGCTGAGAGGACAACAATCATGTGATACTCAAACAGCAGAGGCTAAGATTTTTGTGTTCGTCAGAAATATGAGATCCACTGCTTACCGACGAACCCTGGCTACAATTGTTCTGGAACAGCAGAATGATGACTTGGGGTTTATGTGAATTGAACACCGGAGTTGCATTCCTATGAATAAAGTTCTCACTGCCTTAAACATGATTGCTGATATTCCAGGATAGTCTATTGGATTAGATTGTTTAATTGTGAATAGCAATTTTGTTATAGAGATTTGTTGTACCAATTTCCGCTTCAGTTGTGTTGGGTCTGCTTGTTTTCAGCCTGGCGTCAGTTGCTGATGCTGCCCGGAAAGGACTTAACATGGGTCTTCTTCGCTTTGCCGCCCCTGGCCGATTGCCCGTCCCCTACTCTCAGCAGCTTGAATAGCTTCGACAAGTATTCTTCCACCTCCCTTCCGTTCTCTCTCTATTGCTCTGTTCGTTCTTCGTTATTTAAATTTACTACTTGTTGTGATGATACGAACCGGTATTTGAATCCTTGGATTGATAATTGACAAGCTCGTGCTGAATGTGTTTTCTAGGCAGCCATTGATTCTTCTAGATTATTCTTCAACGAAATGTCATCTTTACCCTTTAAATTCTTCCTTGTATGGGCGTGTCTAAGTGAAGGCCACGCTGGACCAAACAAGATATGCGGGCCAGCGATATGGATCGTGCAAGGATGTTGTTCGAGGGAATGCCTGAGAGAAATGTGGTCACATGGTGTGCGATTATCTCCGGGTGCATTCAGTGCGGATGCTCGAAGGAGGCGTTGGCTCTCTTCTCACGGATGCAGACCGACGGGTTTGAGCCAAACGACATGACCCTCGTCAGTGTACTCGCCACCTGCGCTCATCTGGGAGCTCTGGAGCAGGGGAAATGGGTCCATGGCTACATGAGGAGTAACGGAATAAAGATCAGTGTGTTCCTGGGCACTTCATTGATCGACATGTATGCCACGTGTGGCCAGGTGGAGTTGGGCTTGAAGGTGTTTGAGGAGATGCAGGAGGAGAACTTGCTAACCTACACAATGATGATAAAAGGGCTCGCCATGCATGGTCGAGGATTCGAGGTGCTATGACTCTTCTCAGATATGGAGACGTCAGGCTTCGTCCCTGATGATGTCGCATTCATTGGCGCCCTTTGTGCATGCACTCATGCAGGGCTGGTTGACCAGGGTTGCGAGATCTTAGATTCGATGACCAGGTGGTATGGCATTAAGACAAAGCTCGAGCATTATGGGTGCATGGTTGATCTACTGGCACACAATGGGCTACTCGATGAGGCTCGAGATCTGGTGGAGAGTATGCCAATGGAGCCCGATGCTCTTGTCTGGGGAGCTTTGATGGCTGGTTTCAAGGTTCATAGAAATGTTGAATTGGCAGAGCATGCTGTGAAACACTTGATCCAACTAGAGCCAGATTCTAGTGGGGTTTTTGTGCTTTTGGCCAATGTATATGCTTCTTCAGGCAGGCATGACGATGCCAGGAAGGTGAGACTTCTGATGAAGAAGAAGCAAGTGGAGAAGACCCCAGGATGCAGCCTGGTGGAGATAGGAGGGAGGATTCACCAGTTTTTGGTTGGTGACATTGCTCACCCCCAGATAAAGGATATACTGCTCAAGTGGGATGAGATCGAGAGCCGCATAAGGCTGGAGGGCTATGTGCCAGACAAGAAAGCAGTGTTGCTCAACATCGACGAAGAGGAAAAAGAAGATGCACTTGCTCGTCACAGTGAGAAGTTGGCAATTGCCTTTGTGTTGCTTAGCACCGAGGAAGGCATGCCAGTTCGTGTGATAAAGAATCTTAGTGTGTGTAGCGATTGCCATCAAGTAACCAAGCTCATATCCAAGGTTTACAATAGATAAATTGTTGTTCGAGATCGAACACGGTTCCATCTTTTCAAAGGGGGTAGCTGTTCTTGCAATGACTATTGGTAGAAGCACTGTTGGTCTCAACTCTTCGATTCTTGTGCTTAGAGAGTGAGAGGCTATGATTGCCCAGGGAAGGCATGCAAATTCATGTGGTAAAGAATCTTAGAGTGTGCAGAGATTTCCATTAATTAAGCTCGTACCCTAGGTTTACGATAGAGAAGTGGTGGTCCGAGATCAAACAAGGTTCCACCTCTTCAAAGGGGGTAGTTGTTCTTGCAATGACTCTCAGCAGAAGCACCGATGATCTCAACTCTTCAACTCTCGTGCTCAGAGAGACTGAGAGGTTATGATTGCACTAGTTGACTGGAGTTAATTGAAAGAACAACAGTAGTAGACTGCAACTACTCCATGAAAATGTCATGGCTGGTGAGAGGAACAAGATAGATATCATGGTATATTCATGATGTTTGAGCAAGATGTGATATCACCTGGTGATGAGAACCAGGTGACATGCCTCTCCTTGAGCATCAGACAAAGGGATTTCCGGTTCCAGCCTTAAGTGAGACTAATGTATGTGCAAGCAGTACAACAGCATAAGCAGGCCCCAAGAGAAAGAAAGAAACTACAAGACAGACTAGAAGTATGAGAAGCACTTTAGATCCTTGAATCCACCATTTAAACATGGAAGCGGATTTGGTGAAGACATCTATTTCATTCAACCAGCATGTTCCGCCAGATTGCTGGCAATATCACCAACCAACTTCCTCCTCGATAAAATTACTTCTTGTCCAATCATTCCAAAAGGGAGTGAAGTTAGCAGGCTCATCAAAGGTATGATAAATATTGAAAATGCCTTTCCATATTCGAAAAGATAAGCAATGTATAAGAAACAAATGGTTAATATCCTATTTTGAGGATCAAAATCTACAGTCATCTAAGCAGTCGAAGAGGATTGATTTGCTGATTTACTGGTGAAGGATATATTACTAAGAAGGGACTAATTGTTTATTGTATTAGGTACCTTATGACATGAAAATTTTGGCACAAATTCTTCTTTTTATTGTACAATCTTTACTTAAATATGTTTTAAGCATTCTAATGGTATATATTCTTTTTTATATATAGATTGGAGAGAAATAAAAATACACATGTGATACCATGCACTTATGATTAGATGGACTTGAGTCTTTTTATTATACTGGATGAGAATGCTAGAATCTTGTCTCTAATCCCTTGTGGAATATAAGATTTCATTCCGTGAAAATGTCATGACTTATGCTGACAATGCACGATGAAAAAAAGTACAACATACATGATCTAGTTTAGTAATTCTCATTGTGTTAATGCTCATGATTATAATTATAATTCTGCATTGGAAGTGCTTAATTTCCAGCCCAGAATTCAGTACCATCATCAACCAATCTCATGAAGTATTGGCTCCACAAGTCTTTCTGAAATTAGTATACCTTCCTTTTTTTGCATTGTTCACTTTCTGCAACAAAAATAGGGGATTCAAACATACCAAATAATTGGACTTAAGCTTGTGGGGGGACAAACATACTTGCTTTCACTTAAATTTCCTGTGTGTGTGTCTTGGATAACTTCTAAGATCAGCAAATGGATGAGAAGATATTTTTTTAGCCTATATAAGATTAGATAAGAGTACCATCTTTACCTTTAGACATTTTGGACTATCTGGATCAATGATTTTAGTTTTTCCTCTCCAAAGTGGAAAGATGATTATGAGTTTATATGCCTATTTATCAGATTAAGCATTTTACATTATGTGGTTCTAAGTAGTCAACTAGTCAGTATCACAGTAGTTAATAAATTAGCTATTAAATGATTATAATCAAGTTACTCAACATTACTGCCATGCTAAGTCTAAGCCCTATCAAAGGTAAGAAACAATTTCAAGTTTTTTTTATTTTATTTTTTGCCTTATAAAACATTATATCCTAATTCTGTGTCCTCCATGTTGTGTTTGTCACTAGGTAGCAATCAACCAAACCATGTTATAATATGGGGACAAGAAGACCACTTCCTGAGTGGGTGTTCGAAAGCGACTCCCATGTTACATATTGGAACCAAAAGCAGGTCACCTTTCTGTCATGGAATGACCCCTTCTCGTAGTTATGTGAGAGGCCTTATTTTCCTTATTTTCTTTTATTTAATATTTCAATCGAATTTTATAACAATTTATTTATTTACAAAAAAAAAACTCATTAATATCTCATTTTACAACAACAATGTGACGCTTTACTTATTATTTTATTCATTTAGAAACAAGATAAAGTAATTTGAGATGTGGATAAATAGGATAGAAAAAATAACAATCATATAATTAGAGAACAATCCATAAAAGACAACATTATTTTATCACCTAATTAAAAATTAGATGACCATTGATTGACTAATTTATATTTGAGAACCATACCAACTCTTTGAACCCGGCCCTCATTTCCGGCAAGGTTCATCCGTCAGGGATCTGAAGGACAATCCAACGGTTGGTATCGTACTACAGTAGATTAACACGAAGCTGTGGTCGTACACCACGTCTCCCGACAGGTTTATTGTCCGCGATGCCGGTGGGACAATCCAACGGCTGATATGATGGCGTCTCAGCGTATCATCGTTTGATTCCGGTTGGCACGAATCATTACGGTTTGGTCGTATCAGCGTATGATGGCGTACCTACGTCGAAGATGACGACAGTAGAGATTATGGGCATAACTTTAAGACATGATTAATGAGCTAATTAATCACTTAATTAGGAGAGGATCGAGGAGAAGACTTCTTATGGAACAGGTGGCAAACTTTGCTGGCTCCGTTAACTGTTGACTATAAGTGGCTCTCCCATCCTCTGCCCCCATCCATTTCCACTCCGGAGGTAATCGGAAGAAAAGATCGCTCTTTTACGTCTCTCTCCCTCTGTCGTTTTGCGCTCCGCGGAGCTCGTACTCCTCCGTCGATGGCGACCAAGATTTACATCGTGTAAGCATTTACACCCGCGCACCGTCGGCTTCCGTTCGTTAATCGGATTCATCTTCTTGATGCCCAATCTTTTGCGTGTCACTGTTCGAATTCTGTGAGGTTTTTATCAATTTGGGGGCTTTTTGGTGAATTCTTTCCATGAATCGCGGTGATATGTCCTCTTGAGTCTGTTTTTGATCGGATCTCGTGTTAGGAACGGTTGTAATGTATTGATCTAGTGGCATCCTCGGCAAAGATGTTTGTATGAAACGTTTGGATCGAGGGTTTCTTTGGAAGGGACAATTGAATTCCTGGAATGTTGTAGATAATTGTTGGTGCTTCTTACTGGATTGCAGCGAAAATTTTTCTCTTTTGACCTTACAAAACCTTAGTCTGGGTTGTATTTTATTTCAACCAGCGAAAACACAAATCAAACAGTACAAAGCTTGTCAACTCTTGAGATTCCTGATTGGCTGTAGAGTCTTAGAGTTTATGTCGTTTCTTTTACCTAATACTCGATAGGGAATTTGTCCAACATATGATGTATATTGTCTAAAGGTATTCTTAACATTTCGACAAATTAATGTGTAGATTAGTATACCGTTACAGTTCTTACATCAATCTGTAGGCTTTTAAGAACGAGTCATATTATTGAAACTTATTTATCTGATCTGCATTTACATATTTTAGAGTTGATTCACCATATCCCACTATTAAATAGCTGATTATTTCATATCTAAGTGCAGTGTAGCTATGCATGTAATTATCAAGCTGCTATCTCATGTGTTTGTTCAGGAGATATATGAAATAATATTATCAGAAAAGAACATTTTATTTGCTTGATATGTTTTTTTTACCATTATGTTTTTGTACATTATTTTTCTATGAGCTGCTAACGGACAACATTATCATTTTCTGAAGGTATTATTCCATGTATGGGCATGTTGCAAAGCTAGCAGAAGAAATTAAGAAAGGTTCTTCATCTGTTGAAGGAGTTGAAGTGAAACTTTGGCAGGTAAAAGCTTGTCATACTTTTAATTTCAGCACACTTCCTAATGTTTAAGGATGACAACATTGGCACAGTAATAAAGAAAAAGTAGGCGATGTCTCCTAAAATTCATCATCTTTAACCATTTCTTTTTGAAATTCAAGGGTTGTATGGGCAATAAACTTATTGTCTTCCACTTGATTTTTTTGACCAGAATCAACTATATCTATAGATGGTGTTCCTTACAATATCCTTTTGTTATCTGAATAACAATTTTATATTCATATGCTATCAGAATAATTGTCAACTGGTCTCCTTTTTCACTAATTGTATCTGTTTTCTTTTCATGTCTTCTTTTGTCTAATATATGTTGCCTGTTTTCATGTTCCAATTTCTGATTTAGTTTTCCTAATTAAGCACTAAATTCATTGTGGAAATTTTTGCATTGAGTTGTAAGTCATGGAACGAGTTGTTTGTTATAGAACTTAATCTTCTGGGAACTAGTATCGGCCAAAGCTGCTAGGACCTATCGTAGTCAAGTTGCTGGAGTTTGTCTTATAAATATATAGACAGAATTATTAAGCTATTTTGGTTGAACAGGTTCCTGAGACTCTTCCTGAAGAAGTTCTTGTTAAGATGGGAGCACCTCCTAAGAGCGACGCACCAATCATTACACCAAATGATCTTGCCGAGGCAGATGGGATTCTCTTTGGTTTCCCAACAAGGTTTGGCATGATGGCTGCACAGTTTAAAGCTTTTCTTGATGCAACTGGAGGTCTTTGGAGAACACAGGCTCTAGCTGGCAAACCTGCAGGACTCTTCTTCAGCACTGGATCCCAAGGCGGTGGTCAAGAGACTACTCCGTAAGCTTTTTACCCCTAGTAATTCGCATCATAACTATAAGAATCCTGATGTCTTTGTTGCACTTCATTGTCACTATCTAAATCTAAAACCATAATAATTATCTCATATAGGCCGTGGTTGAGCAACTTTTGCATCAAGATAATGAATGTGTAATTAAAATAATATCAAATGTGTTTTTCCTGCAAGGTGTTGGGAAAAGTTGTGCAGTAGAACAATGTTTATTATATTCATTTCTTTCTCCTATGGATTGCTAATAAATTGGCTACTTCCTAACATTTAAAATATATATTTCTTGAAACTTTTTACTGACCATATTTCTTCTACCATTTCCATTTTCTCCTAAGTTTGACAGCCATAACTCAGCTGGCCCATCATGGAATGATCTTTGTCCCAATTGGCTACACCTTTGGGGCAGGAATGTTTGAGATGGAGAAGGTGAAGGGTGGCAGCCCATATGGTGCAGGCACATTTGCTGGAGATGGTTCAAGATTCCCATCCGAGCTTGAGCTGGAACAGGCTTTCCACCAGGGAAAGTACTTTGCCAGCATTGCCAAGAAGCTCAAGAGTTCCTCTTGATGATCCTGTGTCTCCACATAGTACTATCATTGGATTGAGGATTAATATCCTGGTATTTGTTGGCTGTTAAACTTTCATTGAACTTTACAAATATGTTATTTCTGGTACAACAGTTCTTTTATAAGTTTGGCATATGATTGCTTGACTTAGTATCTGATGCTGCCTTTTTAACCTTTTGATATGAATATGGTTATTGTCATCTTTGATGTCACTTTTGATTTAACATACGCAATAATCTACATCAAAAACTTAAGAGAAATAAGTCTCTTTGATTGCTTAACATTTGAGGACTTATGCCCACCAATGCATTTTTGTAATGTTATATTGCGTTCCAACCTTCTATAATCAGTGATTTAAAAAGCACTAGGCGTCAAAAGTCACCAAGGTCCAAAAACATCCGAGGCGCTAGACGCTCGCTCGAGTGAAGCGAGACGCTAAAATATAAAAATATATAATATAATTAATTAATATAATTAATTAAATAAAAAATATGTTATTAAATTAAAAAAAATCAGGTACAAAATCATAATAAATAAATAAATCATAATAGTTTATTTTTATTTTTTAAATAAAAATATATTATTAAATAAATAAAAATTAATAGTGTTAAAATCAAAATAATATATTATTAATCTAATAAATAAAAATATTATTATTAATATACAATTAGCAGTATACTGTTAATATACTGTTAACAATATAGAGAAAAGAGTGTGAGAAGATTGAGGCTGTTGAGGCAACGGCAGCGATAGCAGACGACAATCGTAGCGGGAGCAGCGAGTGGCAGCGACAGCAAGAACAATAAGTGATAGCGGGAGTGGGAGCGGGAGCGGGAGCGGGAGCTGCGAGCGACAACGGGAGTGGCGATAGCAACAACGAGCGACGACAGTAACGATAAGCAGCGATTGTGGTAGCGACGAGCTATCACGAACTTAGTTGGTTTTGCCTAAGTCGTGCGGCATCCTTGCGTGTCCGTCCACAAAGGTCACCCTCCCCGAAGTCTCTCATGGTCCCTTAGGACCCACAAAAGAAAAAACGGGTTAGAGAAAATGCCTCACTCAGGATCCACAAGCAAACATTTCCGAAAACACTTCATAGACAATGCAAATTACAAACAGACTATACAAGCTCTGAATAGTTGCATAACAAAGGGTTAAAATGGTTCATTACAGATTGAAAATCTCTCATAAGTGTCTATATAACACAACCTTTATTTTCAAGCCTAAAGCGACCATCAACCTAACTAAAATGAGACTATTAAGCCTTCGGTCGTCCCTCTACATGCTGTGCAAAGCATGAACATACCAAAAGATACAGACATACATAAGCATTACATCAAACATCCTGTTTAGAAGTTTGTCCGTGACATTCTCCCCCGCTTATTCCTTCGACGTCCTCGTCGAAGCCTTTGCCGACACTGCAACTCCTCGCTTTTGGTGAGTCTTCAATCTTCTGCTCCAGCTGCAATGTGCCTCTTGGCTCCCAACTGCTCTCTGTTGCTGTTTTAGAGTAGTCGAACCTTTGATCCGCCATGCTACTTCAACTCGCCAATGACTTTGACTCTAGTGTGGGGTTGGCTGAGTCGTGTTGATCGCTGTTGGTTCCTGCGGATCCTCCATATGAAGGAAAAGATCATCCTTACTATGTGCCAGTCTCTCAAATATCATATGCTGCTTGAACTGGGTAAATGCTTGTTGGAGCTTTAACGAGCATCGCCTCATAAACTTTCAAAGTTTTGGGTCCTTCCTCCACAAAATGTCCGTCGACTCTTCTTTCATTTAGTTGTCACTTCCAAGTAGATTCGCATAACTTCCGCTTTCGATTGGCATTCTGTTGGGAAATGAAGCGGATAATCTACTCTTAGTAGTACTGATCACTATTGGTGACGATTTGACAACTATTGTCTTCCATTATCTTCGAAGGGTCTTTGGACCTGTGTAGCGCTCCTCTGCTACATAGATAAAAGAATTAGGGTACTCGGTTTCGCCCATTCTCTTAAGAGTTGAGAAGACAATGGTTACTTGACTTCGCCCGCCTCCTCAAGTGTTATACTCCATGTATCGAGCTGGTTACTGATCTTCGCATGCTCTTTGCTCACACTTTTGAAGCACTCGAAGTGTTTGCACTTCTTGCATTGAGTTAGCTACTGTGATTCACCTTCTCAATTCCATCGAACTTTTGGAATGCAGGAAGTTTTCACCCCAACTTGGAGTAATTCTCTAATAGTTTTGGTCGCCTTTGGGATTGTACCATCTTCTCCATCAACCCGGCCGCCTACTCCACTGAATAGCAAAGGTACAGCACCGCGTACTGCCTGCTTCGTTCCTTGGTCGTGCACTTTTGTATGACCCGAAGTCCTTCACTTTCAGCTATCTTAATGAGAAGCTCGTTGACACCGGTTTTACGAAGTTCCTTGGCCTCTGCCCTTTAGCCTTGTCTTGGTACTTGGAGTTTGCCACTACATACTCCACCTCCTCAACCCCTTTCATGACCAAGCGCTCTCCCTCCATTAGAGTAAGGGATCAATGACTTTCACGGAAGTCCCACCTTTACGGTACCATGGCGCTGCCATGCCCATGGCCCTACCATCCATCGCCTCGCATCTGCATCCCTTTTCTTCACGATCAGTAGATATGACTCTGTGGTGTTGAATCTCGGATTTTGATGATAAAATCAATTGATGGGTTAAATGATCTAATCCATATTATTGAGTTAAGTGTGCAGGATTAACTACGATAACCAGAAAACACAAAGCAAGGATACCGGAGTCAAGTTCGATGGACGTTTAAGAGTCCGAAGAATCGTCGGAGATGATGCCGGAACCAACCGAAAAGAAATTGGGAACCTGTCGAAATTTTCAGAAGTTCACCGAAGAGATCGTCGGAGGTTCACGGAGATCACCGAGAAGGCTCGGCTACTCATTAAAGTCATCACAAGTTCGGGAGCTTGCTAGGAGCCCGTTGGAAGAACTTCGTCGGAAAGCTCGCCGGAACAATACTCGACGTTCGCGGTTGAAAACTTGCTTAGGATGTGTTTTGTTATGTAGTTCACTTGTAATTAGGATTAGGATTAAGAGATAATCCTATATCCTGGTTAGGGGCCAACTAGGCCCAAAATTAGACTTGGTTTGGGCTAAATTTGAAGCCCAACAAGTGAACCCAAGGGTCTGGCGATGGCACCGCCAAACTGGGCGGTTGCACCGCCCAACACCCGAGAGCTGGGCGGTAGCACCGCATGGGCTAGGCGGTGGCACCGCCCAGCACTGTCAGTGTCTGACACTGACAAGCGGTGGCACCGCCAACATCGGGAACTCAAAGAGAATTCAAATTTTGGAGCCCAAATTTGAATCCTCTTGAGGCCTATAAATACCCCTCAAATCTCAGCTGAGATAACAACTTTTTGAATAGCAAGTGTTTAAGAGAAAAGCCTTAGAAAAGTCTTAGCTAGCCTTGTTTTCAATTTGCTAGTGTTCACCTCCTACTTTCTTGTTGAAAATCTGTAAGAGAGTGAAATGCTTGTAAAAAGTTGTAAGAGGGGTATTCACCCTTCCCTTTCAAGAGATTTGCTAGTGGAAGGTGGGAGCCTCACCGAAGAGGGGCCTCGCAAGTGGATGTAGGTCACTTGACCGAACCACTGTAAAATCGGCGTGATCTTTGGTTTGCATTTACTTATTGTCATTTACGTTACTGCAAACCATTTGCACTTTAATGCTATACTGCTTTGTCTCAATCTTACTTATCCCTTCAAGTTAAAACGCAATCGAAACGATTTTAAACAAAAACGTTGCTTTTATCGTACGAAGTTTTCGAAAAGCGATTAAATCGTGAAAAGTTATCGCACTTTACCGTTGCACTAATTCACCCCCCCCCCCCTCTTAGTGCCGCTCCGATCCTAACATGTGGCACTCCTCCGAGTCCACCTCCATTCTAACTTATGCTTGATTTTGGGTAGCTAAGTCCCTCTAGACTCATCGTCGCTTCCTTGCCCCTTTCGACCCCATGCTTCAACACCTCAATGTTCTCCAAGCAGCTCCCTTTGGTCGATGGAAAGACGTATTGCAACTCCCATGCATGGCCTCTGACATCATGTTGTAGGGTTTACACCGATTCTGTTCTCCTTAGCTTCCTTGGTAGCAACGTTCGCTTACTCAACCTTGTCCTCTGACTTGCCGGGCTCCCTTAAGCGAATATAGGCTCTAGAGGAGTCTAACTCTCCAGCTGCTTCGATCATACCTCTGCATAATCAAGTCCCTCCCATGGGACTCACTGGTACTTGCATTCGAACTTTTCCCTTAGTGGAACACAACCCCCATATGCTGATGACCAAGGATTTCATCCGATGCAAAATTCGATGCACGCACGGAAGACCCACCTTTGTGGTACCATGGCCTTCACTCCTTGAATCCATAGCCCTTCTTGCTATCGTATCGTTCGCTGAAGTGGAGCTTCTAGTAGCTCCCGATCATACCTCCGTATGATCTAGTCCCTCATGGGACTCACTGCCGTGTGTATCGCATTGCCACGAACTGTTCCACCATGATCCTCTGCACCATGTCGCCTCCTGGTGACATCTCTATTGCATTCTGATCCTTGTGGGATGAACTTGAATTGTGATCCCTCAATATACGGCCTTTGCCAATACATCGTAATGTCTCTTCCACCTTCGATTTTGTTCGTTCCTTTGGCAATCGACCTTCATCCACCCACTCTTGGGTCACACCTAGATGAAGCACCGCTCTAGAATAGTCCATCGCCTAGTAGCTCCCGAAGTCCACCGACTTCGTTGAAAATAATGCACCATTATCTAGATCTTGGGCCTTTGCCCCTACCAGCACAATCTCCATTGCGCACCTCTTCCTTCATGATAACTTGAATGGTAACACTATGGAATATTCCTCAAGAGTATCTACCTCCGTGTCCTCTTGCCCCGTGCCAAGGCCTTCTGAACCCAACTTCGCCTCCGCAAGTTGAGTCGCCTTAGTTCCTCCATCAAATTCTTCTCCGAGATAAGGTGCATGTGCCTAGAAGCTCCCTTCATCTTTGGCACCATACAAGATAAGTCTGCTCCGTCAGAATGAAGGACCCATAGAACAACATGATCCTGCTCTTGCCTCTGCAATAGTTCATGTCCTTGACCTCTATCCAAGGAAAGCATTGTGCCTCCACTCCATGTTCCATCTTCTATGCTGGCTCCCTTCATACGGCTTGGGTACTTTGCCAAGTTACACCCAAGTTGCTCTGCTCCTCGTTTTTGCATTGAGTTGATGGTGGCCCTCGCGCCCACCATTCCACGGGTCAGCCCTCCCTTAAGTCCGATCTCCATATCGACTCCAAGTGTGCCTTCATTTGTGTTGCTTTGGGTCGCTCTCCCACTTGATCTCGCAATGCATCCACCAATGCATTCTCTCAAGCGAGATCATGCGACTACTCCTTGCCGTTTGCTCGGTCCATTGAGCTTCGTGGAGTTATTGTTTGTTGAGGCACTCCTCCTCAACATATGCGGTCTGTTGCACATGATTCTCCCTCTAAAGAAACCAGGATCTATCCCTCCTAGATAACTGTCCCGTTGGAGCAACATCTCTCTTCGTTTCGGAGTCCACCATCCCTATGGACTACTATGGTTTGTTGAACAAATTGTGCATTGTTCTGCCTCCTACAAACACACTTGCTAGATTGCGACTCCACGTCAATACAACCCCCGTTGCACCACTCAAGGCTTAGCAACATGCTGAACTCGCTACACACTTCAGCCTCCTACGGACGTATCCTTCACATGCCAAATAGAAAGTTTCAATACTTCATGGCGTCGAGTTTTGGTCGCCTTGGGATAGCCGCGAACATTCCATCGTCCGCATACAAGCCCATGCATGAGTACTGAATTCTTCGAGTTAGCAATTCCCCTCACCTCTATAAGCTTTGCATAACTCTTTTGGTCGCTATGCAACTCATTCCACCTTGCATGGTCTCATCCTTTACCAAGCGCCTCGCTTGTCTTAAGCACCATCAAGTATATTTGTCAACGTCGAGCCGTAGCTCGAACTCAGCCATCCCAACCTTTGTACGCTCCGCATTCTTCCCAGCTTGCTTGTCCTTGTGGTGCCTCTTGCGCGAAGGGTTGGCCATTCCTCTAAATGTCACTCTCAAATGCCCGCTCCTCCGAGCGACTCCTTTTCCCTACATCTCCATACTCGTTTTCCCTCAAATGGTCGCGCGTGCTGACTGCCCTCAACACAGCCCCGCTAGGTCCCCCACATTTGCATGCCAAGTGTTTCTATGAGTGCTTGTCCCACTCTGATACCATCTGTCACGGACTTAGCTGGTTTTGCCTAAGTCGTGCGGCACCCTTGCGTGTCCGTCCGCAAAGGTCAGCCTCCCCGAAGCTTCCCATGGTCCCTTAGGACCCATAAAAGAGAAAACGAGTTAGAGAAAACGCCCCACTCAGGATCTATAAGCAAACATTTCCGAAAACACTTCATAGACAATGCAAATTACAAACAGACTTTACAAGCTATGAACAGTTGCACAACAAATGGTCAAAATGATCCATTATAGACTGTAAATCTCTCACAAGTGTCCACATGACACAACCTTTATTTACAAGCCTAAAACAACCACCAATCCAACTAAAATGGGACTATTAGCATTCGATCGTCCCTCTATATGATGTGCAAAACATGCACATACCAAAAGACACGGACATACATAAGCATTACATCAAACATCATGTTTAGAAGTTTGTGCGTGATGAGCGACAGCGACAATGGGGACCGGCCGAAAGCAACAAACAAAGAGTGGGAGCCGGGGAGCTGCAAGCCAGAAAGCAACAACGGGGCGACGACAAGAAGGGGCGAAAGCAATCGGCAAAGCAAATGATTGTGGAAAATGATGGAGCGACAAGAGCGCGGCGAAAGAAAGCGATAGTAGCTTAATTTAGTAGTGACAAAGAGCAACGAAAGCAGCGATAGTAGCGGCGAGTAGTGACAATAGCGACGAGTAGCGATAGTAGCGGTGAGCAACAATAGTGACAGCGACAACAGAGAGCAGCGACAGTAGAGAAGAAATCTCAGCGGCAAAATCACGAGTGCTAGGGTTGGGCAAATCGGGGAAATTACGAGAGGGAGCCTGATATTGGTGATTTAGTTGGTTCGATTGAACCAACTAAAGCACCAAAGACCAATCTGACCTAAAAATCTAGTTCGGTCGCCTGGTTTAACCCAGGCGCTCTCCCGAAACGCCCGACGCCCGGGCTTGGGCGAGCGCCCAAGCGACGCCTCTTTGAAGCGAAGTGCTCGGATATGAAGCGAGGCGCTCTGGCCTCTCCTCGCCTCACCCGAGCGCCTATTAAAATCACTGATTGTAATCAATATATGCTTTGCGTCTCTAGAATTTATGTTTGCTCGTTTCCGGAAAATTCTGGGAAGGTTTGTCTATAATTGCATTGTACTATTTATTCTTTTAAGTAATTATTCTTAAAGATTTTATTTTACCAGTTTTGCCTTTTTCATGAATCCAATAGGACTGACATCAGATGGACAATGGAAATCTAAACTTTATATCCATTACATGTCATACAACCTATTATGTGATATGCAAAGTTTTACTTTGTTGGACTTAATGACATGAAGATATCAGCAATGTGCTTCTATCTAATTCTGGATGAGTGTTTCTCAAAAAATAATATGTGCACATAGTTATTCTTCCATGATGCTAAAATCAAATGCTATGGTCATGATGTCCATTCTTTCTATCTGTCATTGTTCTGTTCCCACTTCCTAGATTTGGTAACAAGAACAATTTCACTTTCTGGATTCTTTGTGCAAAAAAGAAAAAAACACTGTTTTCAAGTGAACAAATCTCTTCTTAAATCTTTTTATGAATATGGGTGATGGTCTATGAAGAAACAATCTCATTTCTCTCTCCTATGTCAGGGTTAGAGATATTATTTTTACCAGACATGCCTACAATGTTGATGGCTCACATGCATTTTTATCATATATCATCTTTGATATTCTCGTTGGAAGTGGAAATATGATCATAATGATATATGAGATTAGAGGAGTCTAACACTATTGACCATGTATTGATGTTTAATCAAAAGAATTTTTCTTGGGTTCCATGGTCCATATCATGTGCCACCACTGCACTGCATATATTGTTGTTCCTCACCGACCACAAGGGACATGTGCATGTTAGAATTAGATCTATACATTTTGATTTCAATCCTGGCATATAAGTTAATTCCGTATTTTAGAGACACGGTGGGATAGATGAGTCTTACCCTATTATTCCATTCGGAAGAATCCCTTTTTCCTTTTTATGATTCGGAGTTGTGATCGATACATATGGACATGAAGCATGTCAGGTCTTACACCATTTGATTGCTACTTCTGGCTTGTGCTTCCTAAACAAGTGCATCTCTCTTTTACCTTTGCCTCCATCAATGCAACATCTAAACCTTATCAATAATGGAATACTACAACACAACCACAATAACATTCATATCTCTTCTAACTGCACCATCTAATGTATGCTTTAATGACTTAATCTGAACATTGTATATAGTTAATAAAAAATAAATCAATCAATGTGCCATGTAAGCTAATGAGTTCATTAGCTATTATCTTGAATTTAAAGAAATTTAATTACTGTAGTTTTAGGTGTATTAATTTAATGAGTTAATTATAGTTTTAACATGTGTCATATTACCTTTGGTTTGTCATTATGATTTTTAAAGCCTATATATATATATATATATATATATATATATATATATATATATATATCTTATAGACTACAGGAAATATAGACATTGAAAATAATTTTCGTAAAGCAATTTTTTTTGTTTTTTCTGTTTGGTTGTCTTATTTTGCCTCCTCTGTCTACAAGATTTCGCATACCTTACGAGACTACACATTGATTGATTCATTGGAACCCCTAAATAAAGTATAATAATCTTAATTTCTTTTTCATTTTATTGGTTGCTTTCTTCTTCTTCTTCTTCTTCCTTTAACATCTATTTAAAGATTTTTTTTAAACTTTTTATAAATTATAACATGATCAACTTCTTATCATCTTTATTGTTTTTGTTGTGTAGACTCAATGATATATATTGGATTTCTTTGATAACTGTGCATATCATCATCGTCATCATCATCAGCATCATCATCATGATCATCATCATGCCAGTTGTGATAAAAGAGAGATTTTTAAGCGGCCTTTGTCGACGACGGGAAGGAGTGCGAGTGGGAAAGCATCGGATGCTCTCCTTGGCTTTGCTTTCCAGATAATCTCGTGGGGGTTCGGCCTCATCCCCCCCTCTCCTCCTCCTCTATAAGAATTCGCGACAGCCTCCGTCCGCGATCGACACCAAAACCCCTCGTCGATGGCGGACCTGCTGGCGCCCGAGCAGATCGCGGAGTTCAAGGAGGCCTTCAGCCTCTTCGACAAGGACGGGAACGGTCAGCCCTCCCCCATTCCACTTCTCTTGCTTCTGTCGACCTCTCTCTTTCTCGTTTACGATTCGCTTCGAGTATTGAAGTAGGGTTTTTGCTGCTATGCTTGATTGACCTGGTCGTCTAGGTGATTCCCTTTGCTGCTTTTGCTACGAATTCATTGGCCTTAAACTTCTCCTTTTTTTCTTTTCGTTTGGGTTTTTCGATCTAAAGAATTCTCTTTTAATTTCTTGCTCTTTTACCGTATAATTAGATTGGGCGCCATCATCTCTTTTGTTCAACAAGCTTCATGCTTTCTAGCGGGCTATAACTTGTACCCATCAGAATATCGAAGATAAGATGATATTTATTGGAACTCCATCCTAAATTATGTACGATAATTCCTTGTGGTTGTGGTCTGTTCTTGTCATCAGCATATCTTGACAAGAAGATTTATGGTGGCCGTTCTCTCACCTAAATGATTACTGAAATAAATGGCCTCCTTTGAATCCATATTTACAAGTTCAGGTTCGATGGAATTAACCTTAAGAACCTACTGACTCTGAAAGTAATGTATTTTTTAAGAAAATTCAAGATTTTGAATGTTTTGGTGGGGACATTAGTCTAGAAAGCGAGTAATACGCATGAGGGAACCCATTTCTTCCCAGTTTGCGCTGAACTAATGATGATAAGATTGGAACTTCTTCTCTTTTGGCCAATCAAGCTAATTTTAAGGCTGACATTGGTTTTGGCCCAGACTTAGCCAGAACTTGAAACTGTGACGGAAGGTCTTTCGGAGATTCATGTTAGTAGAGGAACTTCATGATAAAATAGGGATGGCTGTCCTTGTAATTTTTATAATATACATTTTCACCTTTTTTGGTCAGTTTCCATTGTCTACATATTTTTCTCAAGCTCTCTATTTTTACTGTATTAGCATATGATTTGAGTCTACTTTTGTTTGTACGAAACCAAGTTAATGAAATGTTAGGTGTGTTTTACTAATCTAAATACTTGTACCGATTTAGCTGACGAAGTTGCTATGTAAATCATTCCCATCCTTTTGATTTATTGAATATCTATTAATTTTTCCACACTTAGCCTATGATTTTTAAGGTTTTTTGTCATTGCACAAAAATTATGTTAGTATTTTCTCATTTGTTGGATATCATAAAATTCTCATTGTAGTTACCTTCTCAACAATAGAGTGTATGTTCTTCATTTGGTTTCTCCTAATAAAGAAATATGGTTACCCTCCTCAAAATTAGAGTATTTGCTTAAATTTCCTGAGTATATGTTCTTCATTTGGTTTCTCTTAATAAAAAAATATGGTTACCCTCTTCAAAATTAGAGTATTTGCTTAAGTTTCCTTCTCAAATATGTTGCATCATTTTTTTTTTTTTGAACTTTTGGTCATTGTTGCAAATTGCACTATCAATTATAAACCTCTTGTATCTTCTGGATGAAATGTCATTAGGTCACATCACAACTAAGGAGCTTGGAAATGTGATGCGAACACTGGGACAGAATCCTACAGAGGCAGAGCTACAGGATATGATCAATGAGGTGGATGCCGATAGGAGTGGAACCATTGATTTTAAAGAGTTCCTTAACCTGATGGCACACAAGATGAATGCTGGCTCAGAGGAGGAGCTTAAGGAGGCTTTTCGGGTATTTGACAAGGATCAGAATGGGTTCATTTCTGCTGTTGAGCTTCAGAATGTATTGGTCAATCTTGGAGAGAAACTGACTGATGAGGAGATTAAGGAGATGATGCATGAGGCTGATACCAATAATGATGGCCAAATCGATTATAAGGAGTTCATAAAGGTCATGATTGCAAAGTAAGGAAAATTCCTGCAAATGTTTTTCTCTAAAGAATCAATACTTTCATGGCTTTTCATATAAGTAGTATTGTGAGAAAAGGCAACAATTTGTTGGTTTGGTGATTGTTTTATTTTGAACTGACTTCCTAGAAATTTGTTCTTTCTGTTAAGATTCTTCAGGTTTCAGATTTTTCCCTTTGGAACCTCTGGATACCAAGATTTGCGACCTCTTTTTTTCGTAGTTTTGAATCTCAGAGTTGACTTTCACTATTTATTTACAAAATACATGTCCAAACCAATCATAATCATATTAATAAGTAAGGCTTACTTCATCCCTATCTATATCGGTTTGGGCCACATCCAAAACCTGGACTACTGCAAAAACCTGCATTATTTAAGTCCTCATGTTGCAAATTGACTAAAAGTATAACTGCTGTGTGTATTTGCTTTTTCTTTTTCATGCTTATTTTGCTATTCACTTGTAATATTAAAATGCCTTGGAATATGTCCTGTACCATAGGTCATAATGTCATTCTGTTCTTCCTGCTTTGTTTAGTTGAAACTTGAAGAAATCTCCAAAGGGTGCCTTGTAACATTTCCTACCCAATCAAACATGTGAAAATAATGAAGTAACTTCCATTGATCTTTCCTATGTTTTACTTTACACTCCACAAGTGCTCTTGTTCTCAAAATCTAAGGATTTGCATTTCTTTGTGTCTGACTACTAGTTCTTATTGCATCATGTGGCAAGCTAAATTTGTTAGATTAGTTTTCTGTTTTCATTGTGACTGTACTTGTGGGATGAAGGATTTATTGCCTTCTGCATGCAAGCATTTCTTTTGTTTCTTTAGGTGTTCATCATTTCATTTAAGTATCTTCGCTAACTAGATGCTCTTGTGGCAGATCCTAGGAAACCCATTGTCTTTTCAACTCCAATGCTCTGCGTATATTTTGCTGGCTATTAATTTGCAGCCTATATTATTCTGCATAACTGCTTGATACTGCCTATTTTATCTATGATATAGGTCCACTCAAATTGAAACATAGATGAAAGTAGCAGACCTCTGCCTCTTGGCCCAGCTCGATTTGACTCAGTTTCTAGGGTTCTATAAGCTTCATTGGTCAACAATTCTTCATATGCCAAATTTAGTTTTTGTTTGTAGACAATACTGCCCAATACTTTTGCTCATTGGAACCCATTTTAAAGCCACACAATTCCAATGCTTCCAAAAACTATTTCTGTTTTAATGGTGCTGAATACTCTGATCATAAGTTGGCTGCTTGTGGCTTGCAAGATGAGTGATGTTACTCTCTGGTGTTGCTTTGGTTACTGTCTGCTCTATTGTCATGGCTAATATTACCTTCTTAAACTTGCTGTTGCAACTCCTGCATTGTTTCCTTGTGCACTAGTCTATAGGCTGTGCTTAAAGAAACTACATGGTCAATTGGGAGGTTTCATGATGGGAACTTCTAACTGTTTATGAAGGTGTCAGCTAGCTTAGCTGGTAAAGATCTTGACAGTTTATCGTAAGGTTCTAACTTCTAAGCTCGAATTCCACCTTTATCATTTACCCTTTGCAAAAAAAAAAAAAAAGATTATTTGTTGTCTATATAATTGGTTAATAGTGCAACCATCTTATTTGTCATTTTTAAGAGATGGCATCGTTTAAAGAATCCATAGGATTAAAGCAATACTAGAGCTCTGATTGTGATTGGAATTTGGACTTTTTTTTGGCAGACGAAGGCCAGGTGAGGGGAGTGATAGCAAGAAGGCCGAGACCAGTCCTCATCACTCGAAGCACAGCGGTGACGATCCTCCATCAAAGTGCAGCCAAGTCTGCTCGAGCTGCACTGTTCTCTAATCGACCTGTGTAGGGAGGGCATCCTTACTGGAGACATGGAATGAGTGAGTGACATGGTGTTATGTTCCGTATGTATGTAACATTGCTTGGTACCGTAAATGAATTCCTCTTCCCTGTGAGTAGACATATTTATTGTATCACACTATAAAAGCCATATTGTTTATATCATATGTATTTGCAAATATTTTCATCTGATTCTGCTTCTTCCTTCTTGTTGTACTGAAGGTTTTATTGGTGTTCACTTTCAATGATCTTATTTATCTCAATTCAAACATATTTCATCTTCCTCTGACTTTGAATTGGCAGAAATATCATGCACTGGGGTATTTAGAGTAGTAGTATGATCCACAAATGCTAAAACATCATTCATTCTATCTTGCATGATTATTCATGAAAAAAAATCATGCTAAAATTTTTAAAAATAAAATGAATATTTTGCATGGTATATATTATTTGAGGACCCCTCCACCCAGGCCTCACATTGATGTCTTATCCATGATGCTGAGGGGCCTCACTTTGAACCCATTTCTTCCATTAATACTAAGAGAAGTTGTAAACAAAATTATCATACACTCAACTCAGTCCAAAAATGTGAAAACATCTGAGATGTGTGCAAACCGTTACCAAACAATTTGAGCTCCAAATTGAGCACCAAAATGCAAAAAGGATAGAGTTTTACTATTCACAGACCCCATTTGACTATTGAAACCCTCATATCTCTTTTTTAAAATAATATTTTATTATTTTACTATCTATAGTCTTGATATTATTGATTTTATCTTCTTTTTTTTCTTCTTCATGACCCCTTCTTTTATCCTTGATGTCGATGTCGCTCGTCACCTCTTGCTCGTCGTTGTTGATACCGCTCGTTACGAAGAAGAAAAGGAAAAAAAATAAAGAAGGATATTTATATTTATTTATAAAAAAATAATTTAAAAATATTAAAAAATTAAAAATATAAATATAAATAGTAAATATAGAGTTGCAAATATTAATATAAAAAAAAAATAGTCACCTACTCCAAAGATAGTAAGACAGTTGTCAACCAGCATGAATCAGCACTAAGTGATCCAAACAAAAAAGAAATGACTTCCAAAGAACACATCACAGTCTTGTGGGATCATTCACAATTAGTTCCTTGCATTTAAATTGAGCAGACCCAAAAGATGTCGTCTTCTTCCTCTGCAACAAAGTCATGGGCTCTACAATTTGAAATCTCCAAAGAAATAGGAGATTTCAAATGGCAAGTTTTTTTCTTCTTCTATTCATAATCACATTTTAAAAATAAACTTATTATTTAAAACTCCTCTCTTACTATTTATAATATTTTTTTTAAATAATAATAATTTATTATTCATAACCCTTCTAATTTTATTTTTGTTATTTTTTCTTCCCCATGGCTCTCCGCTTGGACTCTCACTCTCAGCCTGCTCACTCGTTACGAATCTTCCACTAACGTCATCATTATCGAATTTACTACTTATAAAAGAGGAGGAAGTCATTATCGTCGATCGTTAGTCCCAACTTGCTCGCTTAATATTGTCATCGACTTTGTCGATTGTTGAAGGGGAGGAAGTTATTATCGCTAATAATCTTCTTAGCTTTCTCAAATATCGATAATCTTTCGTTGACATCATTATCATCGACTATGTTGGCTATGGAAGAGGAAGAAGTCATTGTCATCGATCATTAACCCCAACCTATCTATCTGCCATCAATCTTTTACTGACATCATCGTTGCCAACTCCACTATTTGCAGAAAGGAGGAAAAAGATGAGAATGATAACGATGAAGAGAAGAAGGAGGAGCAAGAAGAAAAGGAGAAACAAGTGAAAGAAGAAGAAGAGGAGGATATTTTGGTATATTTCTGAAAGGGTAGTTTAGATATATGAAAGTCGAATTATAGATAGTAAAATAGGGGTTATAAATAATAATCTCCTTTTAAAAATTTACTATGTCTATGATATCCCTTTATTAAATAGACATAAATATCCTCAATTTATTACTTAATTTTAACTGTCTTTCAATTCCGTTCCTATAATCCATTTAACTGTCTTTCAATTAATATTTATTACTTGATGGTCTCAACAATCAATGTTCTTACATATGATTGGTCGACAAATGAAGTGAGTTGTATGAAATAATGTAATCGAGGAGTGGTGGGAAAAATAAAGATATCATTGGTAATATAGGAAATGTATTTAGTACAATTATATTTTTATCTGTTTAATGATTATACGAAGAAGTAATGGATTGTTAACAGCAAAATAGCAACACTAAAAAAAGAAGAAGAAGAAGAAGAAGAAGAAAAAAAAGGCTAAAAAATGAGAAATAGTTTCTATTTATTATTATATAAAAAATAATAACAATATTGAGAAACTTTTGTATTATAGGAATCGGTCAATAACAAAGTATAAATAGTACGGGCGAGAAAGTTATCGTCCACATCATAAACAATGACGAAGAAACTGTCAAAGGAGCAGTGGAGGTGGATGCTTTAATAACTGTGCATCGTCGTCGCCATCATGGCCAGATGATAAAAGAGAGATTTTTAAGCCGGCTTTGTCGACGACGGGGAGGAGTGCGAGTGGGAGAGCATGGGATGCTCTCCTTGGCTTTGCATTCCAGATAATCTCGTGGGGGTTCGGCCTCATCCCCCCCTCCCCTCCTCCTCCTCCTCCTCCTCCTCTTCCTCCTCCTCCTCTATAAGAATTCGCGCCAGCCTCCGTCCGCGATCGGCACCCAAACTCCTCGTCGATGGCGGAGCTGCTGACGCGCGAGCAGATCGCCGAGTTCAAGGAGGCCTTCAGCCTCTTCGACAAGGATGGGAACGGTCGGCCCTCTCCCCCTCCCTCCCCCACATTCCCCTTCTCTTGCTTCGATCGACCTCTCTCTTTCTCGTTTACGATTCGATTCGAGGATTGAATTAGGGTTTTTGTTGCTCTGCTTGATTGACCTGGTCGTCGTCTCGGTTCTCGCTCGCTGGTGATTTCCTTTTCTACTTTTGCTACGAATTCGTTCTCCTTTTTCTTTTTGTTTGGATTTTGGATCCAAAGAATTATCTTTTAATTTCTTGCCCTTTTACCATATAATTAGATTGGGCGCCATCATCTCTTCTGTTGAGCAAGCTTCATTCTTTCTAGTGGGCTATAACTTCTACCGATCATAATGTCGTAGATAAGATGATATTTATTGGAATTCCATCCTAAATTTTGTACAATAATTCCTTGTGGTTGTGGTCTGTTCTTGTCATCAGCACATCTCGACAAGAAGTGTTGTGGTCTCCGATCTCGCACCCAAATGATTACTGAAATCAATGGCCTCCTTATATAATACATATTTACAAGTTCAAGGTCAATGGAAGTAGCCTAAGAACCCACTGACTCTGAAAATAATGTAATTTTCAAGAAAATTCATGATTTTGAGTAGGTTTTCGTCGGGACATCATCAGCCCAAAAGGCTGAGTAATATGCATGAGGAAACCCACTTCTTCCATCAGTTTTGCGCTGAACTTGATGATGATAAGATTGGAACTTCTTCTCTTTTGGCCAATCCAGCTAATGTCAAGTCTGACATTGGTTTTGGCTCAGACTTAGCCAGAACTTAAAACTGTGATGGAAGGTGTTTAGGAGATTCATGTCTGTAGAGAAACTCAAAACATTAAAAAAAAAAAAAATTTGTCAGTTAAGTTACAAGTTAAAATTATTTGTTAATTTTGTTTAGGTTTGATATTACTACTATTTGTTTCCACAAAATAGGGATGATGGGTGTCCTTGTAACTCTGGTAATATACATTTTCAATTATTTTGGTTAGTTTCTTCCATTGTCTATATATTTTTCTCAAGCTCTCCATTTTGTACCCTATTAGCATATGATCTGAGTCTACTTTTGTTTGTACAAAATTAAGTTAATAAAATCTTGGGTGTGTTTTACCAATGTAAATACTCGTACAGATTTAGGTGAGGAAATTCCTAGGTAAATAATTTCCGTCCCTTTTATTTAATGAAATATCTATTAAATATTTTTTCCAAGTTTAGGCTATGATTTGTAAGGTTTTCGGTCATTGCACAAAAAATTATGTTAGTATTTCTCATTTGTTGGATATCATAAAATGCATGTAATAGCTACCTTCTCGACAGTAGAGTGTATGTATGTCGTTCATTTGATTCCTCTTAATAAAGAAATATGGTGACCCTCCTCAAAATTAGAGTATTTGCTTCAATTTCCTTCTCAAGTATGTTGCATTTTTTTAAAAGAACTTTTTGGTCATCGTTGCAAATTGCACTACCATATATAAACCTATCGTATATTCTGGATGAAATATTGTTAGGTCACATCACAACTAAGGAGCTTGAAAATGTGCTGCGTACACGGGGGCAGAATCCAACAGAGGCAGAGCTAGAGGAGATGATCAATGAGGTGGATGCCGATAAAAGTGGAACAATTGATTTTCCAGAGTTCCTTAACCTGATGGCACGCAAGATGCATGCTGACTCAGAGGAGGAGCTTAAGGAGGCCTTTCGGGTATTTGACAAGGATCAGAATGGGTTCATTTCTGCTGCTGAGCTTCACGATGTAATGGTCAATCTTGGAGAGCAACTGACTGATGAGGAGGTCAATGAGATGATGCGTGAGGCTGATTCCAATAGTGATGGCCAAATCGATTATAAGGAGTTCGTCAAAGTCATGATTGCCAAGTAAGGAAATTCCTGCAAATGGTTTTCTTATAAGAATCAATACTTTCATGGCTTTTCGTGGCAGATAAGTAGTATTGTGAGAAAAAGGCAACAATTTTTTGGTTTTGTTGACTGTTTTATTTTGTATTGTCTTCGTAAAAATTTGTTCTTTCTGTTCTTGTTCTTCAGGCTTCAGATTTTTCGCTTTGAAACCTTTGGATGCCAAGATTTCCGACCTCTTACTTTCATAGTTTTGAATCCCAGAGTTGACTGTCGCTATATATTTGCAAAATAGATATTAGAACCAATCCTAATCATATTAATATAAGTAAGGCTTGCTTCATCCCTATTTGAACTGGTTTGGGCCACATCCAAAACCCGGACTGCTGCGAAACCTGAATTATCAAAGACTTGCCACAAATTGACCAAAAATATATCTAATGTATGTATTTGCCTTTTTTTCTTTTTCATGCTTATTTTTCTATTCACTCATAACAATATCATTCTTTTCTGGAACTGGAAATATGTTCTTCCTGCTTGGTTTAGTTAAAACTTGAAGAAATCTCCAAAGGGTGCCCCCTTGTAGCATTTCTTTCCCAATCAAACACATGAAAATAATCAAGTAACTTCACTTATGTTTTGCGTTACCCTCCACAAGTGCTCTTGTTCTCAAAATCTCAGGATGTGCATTATTACTTTTAGCTTTCTGTTTTTGTCGTTACAGTACTTGTTGGATGAAGGATTTATTGCCTTTTGCATGCAAGCATTTCTTTTGTTTCTCTAGGGGTTCATCATTTCATCTTAGTATATCTTTGCTAACTAGATGCTCTAGTGGCAGATCTTAGGACTCGGTTGGCCTTTTCGACTCCGTTGCACTGGGTATACTTTGCTGGTTGTTAATTTGCAGCCTAAATGTTGTGCATAACTGCTTGATACGGCCGGCCTTCTTTGGCATAAGGGCTGTCTTTTCTTTATAATGTAGGTCCACTCAAATCGGAACATAAATGGAAGCATCTAAGCTCTACTACCTCGGATTGATTCAATTTTGAGGGTTCTATATGCCGCACACTTGTTTGTATGCCAAACTTAGTTTATGTCTGTAGATAATACTGCCCAATACTTTTGCTGATCGGAACCAATGCTTCCATAAACTATTTATACCTTAATGGTGCTGAATTCTCTGATCTTACTTAAGTTTGCTGCTTGTGACTTGCAAGATGATCATATTACCATGGTTACTGTCAGCTCTAAATTTTGATTGTTGGTTGTCTGTTTGACTAGACTGGTTACTAATGCAATCCATCTTATTTGTCATTTATTAGAGAGATGGCATCATTTAAAGAACCCATAGGATTTAAATAAAGCAAGCAAAGCTCTGATTGTTGTGATTTGCAATCTTCTGCAGACGAAGACAAGAGGAGGGGAGTGATAGCAGGAAGGCCGAGACCAGTCCTCGTCAGTCGAAGCACGGTGACGACCGCCCTTCACCATCAAAGTGCGGCCAATTCTGCTCGAGCTGCACCATCCTCTGAACGACCTGCGTAGGACGTGGAACGATTGACATCATGGGGGGTGGGCGGTGTTTTGTTCTATATGTATGTATCATTGCTTGGTATTCAACCGAGTGTTAGGCCTGAGGCATGTGTGCAACAGTCGAGATGCATTATTCCTCTCTCCATAAGGTCAATCCTAATTAATGTGGCGGTCATGCGAGTGAAATGAGCTCAAAAATCCATAAAGTAACCTCCTACCGAAGATATAACACAGTTCTAAAGATATTGTTGTCGACGCAAATCAATTGCTTCAGCCCATGATGACATATGCTGATATAACACAAGTCAGCAAGCTACATTTCTCTCTATCGGTGAGGGCAAAAACCAGTGTGCATCAACACAAACTCACATCACACCAAGTTCCTCGTATTTAAATTGAGCAGACCCAAAGATACTCTGTCTTCTTCCACATCACATGGACTCTGCATAGCATTTGTCCTCCACAGCATGACACAGGGAAAATGGGAATCAATTCTGGTGACTCCTTTGACATGGAGGCTGTTGTGATTCACCCACACAGCATTATAAAGAACCCAACAGATACAATGGTATAATCTCGCTTCTCATTTCTTGAGCTAACCAATTAAAAGTGCAACAAATCTAAAACTACATAAGAACAAGGAGGGGGGGAAATTCTAAAAGAGAGAGCTTTGAAGAAGTTTACAAGCTCACACTAATCTGCGAGTCAGAAAAAGAGCAGCTTTTAGTCATCTTCTCCAGGGGCAGCCTTGGAAGAGCCAGAGCCCGCCTTCTTGGGGAGGAGAAGGTTGTGGATGTTGGGCATCACACCACCGCTGGCAATAGTGACCTCCCCCAATAGCTTGGAAAGTTCTTCATCGTTCCTCACCGCAAGTTGGATGTGCCTGGGGACAATCCTGGTCTTCTTGTTGTCCCTGGCTGCATTCCCAGCAAGCTCCAACACCTATTCACCAACAGCATAATATTTAGATCTTGAGAGGAGTAACACCACAGCAAAACCAATAAATTAAAGTCGAAAAGAAGGAAATCAGTGAAATAACCCCAAAGCAACACGACCTAGATCCACAAATTACCAAAAATCACGAAAAGATACTAATAGATTTCCAGAACATCAAATTGGACCTCTGTAAAACCAAGACCAAAACCAGATCGAAGAACATTAACCCTAAAGTTAGTGGAAACGACAGAAAACATCGATTTCAACGACGAATCAATAGAAACACCTGAATCAAGTAGAAGAGAAAATAACAGATAAAAAGGGGGGAAAATCCACACCTCAGCGGCGAGGTACTCGAGGACGGCGGCGAGGTAGACAGGGGCACCGGCGCCGACGCGCTCGGCGTACTTGCCGGCCTTGAGGAACCGGGCGATCCTACCGACGGGAAACTGGAGCCCGGCCTTGCTGCTCCTAGAAATGGACTTCTTCGCCGCGGCAGAACCGATCGCCTTCCCCCTCCCGGCCATGGCGACTACTGTCTTTAGGGTTTCGGAATCAGTGGTAAAGGAAACGCGGCCGCGGCAAGCGATAACGCTGTCGATTGGAGGCGGGCTTCGCTTCTTATTTATAGGCCCGAAGGGAGATGGAGATTGGCCGCCAGAGGTAACACACGGATCGTGAATCCAATCCGTCGGATGTGCATCATATGGACGGATGGATCTTTTTGATTAAGTAACACGAAGAAACGGGAAACGATTATGAGGTTATTTACATATTGGTCCTCCTAATTCAGATTATTAACTATTTAGTTCATATATTATCCCTAATTGAAAGTGTCAATTATGTCCACGGGATTAAATATTTAATAACCTCACATGAGGTTATGAGGTTAGATTCCGAAATTAAGTTTTATATAATTAAGAAAACCATCCAATTGTAATGACTTCAGATTCGAATCACAAATCAAGTAAAAAAAAGAAAATCATATAATTAATATATCATTTGGCTAAAAGATTTAAGATTTAGCATATTATATCATGTATTTTTTTCAAAAAATACAAATAGGTCTAAAAATTATATTATATATATATATATATATATATATATATATTATATCATGTAATCCATCACCGTCGTGGAAATCCAATTGGATTTCGCCACGTCATCGGCATTCCATTGCCTTCAAAGCCGAGCTACTTAACCCGCAAGACGACGAAGTAACGGCGGGAAAAAAGAGCCACATTTTGGCCCAACGGCAGGTCGATATCAGTCATCCCCCGGTCTCCCAGCCGTCGTCGAAATCTGGGTCTCCGGCGACAGGTCGGAGAATGGGCTCCTCCGAGAACCCTAGTTGCTTCTTGGATTGCTCCCTGATCGACGAAATCCCCAACGATGGGGGTGATTTCGCGGCGAACGATGGCGGAGGGTTCTGTTTGTCCCCTCAGGGCTTCAATCCCTCTTCCACTGTCCGGTAATTCGAACTGGAATCTCGGTTGTAACTCGATTTTCTTTGGTTGGTGCTGCAATGATGAGTGAACATCTATGAGAGAACCATATTTTAGTTGTTTGTTAGGAATTACTAATGTAGGAAAGAATATTTTTGAATAATTTACAATTGTTTATGGAAGTAGATTGATGTTTTAGTTATAATTTGTGTTGATTGGTAACAAGGTTGATGATTTGGTCCATTTGGTGCCTATTTTTCTGTCTTGTGTAGGATAATATGCTGCTTTGCTAGGATCTGAAGTTTGCCCCCATCATCTGAACATAGAAATGTGAGGCAAATTATGTTTTTGCAGTAGCAAATTGAATGCATATCAGATCTATTTGCAGCTTATTCTTTTTTCTTAATGCACTTTTGATTGACAATACATTTGACAATCAGTGGTCTTGGATAAAGATTATAGTTTAAAATTCTTTCCTGCTGCCTTCTATGACTTACAAATTTAGAAATCAGCCTGATTGGAGAAAATTTTGCTATTTATGCTTCCACTCGCCAATTCTGCTCACTGTTAACTCTTGTCCATTACCAGTCATAAACTACAATTGAAATAAATAAGGGCAAACTGCTATGATGCATTTGTCTCACATAGGTGAACCTAGGCATTCCCCAACTCAAATTAGAGGAATAGCAGCAGTGGTAGAAGAGCCAACCACTGCAAACCAGGGTTGAGGCCCCCTCCTTATTCGAACAAGCGACTGGTATGTCTTCTGATTTCGATGAGGGTTCGGTGACGTTCACCAAGTATCAGACAGGGGAACTAAACCCATAATTGTCTTGATTGGTTTTCTCAGGTCCTGTTTGCATTTAGACAAAGATTGATGACATAACACGGCCATTTTTATTCTGATGGGGCCCTGAGCCTTTCACTGATGCACTATGCGGTGCTCACCTTCTGCTGACACTTGCACAGTTTTAGCATGGTGATATGCTATATATTTTTTAATAATTTAATTTACTAATAAAAGATTCTTTAGGCTAATTTTGTCCTTCCATCAGCATGCTTTGTAGCCAAAAGTTGTTGCACATTATCTGATCTTGAATTTCAATATTAGTAAATCATCCAAAAAGTTCCAAGAAAAGTGACCTTATTTTGATACTACATGTACCAATGGCATTTGCACTTTCTGTCACATGTATATGACTTGGCAGAGTCCTGTACCGACTGTTATTTCTGACTGAATCTTGCATTTGTTCTGCTTTATGTCAGTTTCTTATCTTGCGTCATCTTGACACACTTGAAGACTTGTTTATTTAGATATATCTTTTGATCTTGTAATTGTTTTTGTAAGCATCCAATTGCTTACTTATGTATCTCTTTTGCTAGTGTGGATATTGATAACTCTTTTGTAAATTCTGAGTCTCAAGCAACTAGGCTCGGCAAAGCGGTTTGAGTCCTTTTGATTAGGGGTTCTTATAATAGTACTTTAAATAAATCCTTTTTTAATTGCAAAACATTTATAAGTTGCAGTGTCAGATCAGAATCCTGCAGTAGACCTGCCTCAAAAGCCTGAAGGGAGAAGATGAGAAGGGAAAAGTTAAATGATAGGTAAATATATTCA
The DNA here is from genome assembly GCA_900464855.2 of Musa schizocarpa. Classification (NCBI taxonomy): domain Eukaryota; kingdom Viridiplantae; phylum Streptophyta; class Magnoliopsida; order Zingiberales; family Musaceae; genus Musa; species Musa schizocarpa. The sequence continues at coordinate 21,178,008 of LS990916.1, forward strand.
TCAGTACATGATTAGTTCTTGTGACTTATCAACCTCCAGCAACATGTCTTTAGAGTTTTCACATTTTCACAATTAAAGGTTCATGGAACTGAGCTCTCTCCTTGATCCTGGGAAGCCACCAATGACTGACAAAAGCAGCTATTTTAAGTGGCGCTGCTCGTTTGGTTCTCAGTTGCATGATGAGGCACAAAAGCTAAAAGATTCAAATGAAAGCCTCCAGGAAAAGATAAAATAATTGAAGGTGAGATTTCTTTTCATGTTGCACATTCTCTACGAGTGTAGTGTTGTTGATAGTTCTTTTCATGTTTGTTCCTTTATGATCTGGAAATATCGATAATCTATCATTTGTTTGCTTAATAATCTTTAATCTTTTATAGTTCTATTTTATTTTATTTTATTTTAGTGTTTTTTTTTTATTTGAAATGATAATTAAATACTATAAATTTCCCTGATAAGGATAGTAGCTAAATGTTGTGCTATTTCTAAATTCGAATTTAAATGGTTAAAGAATATTATTTAAAAGCTTCTTGGAGTTCTAATATAAGTATAGCATTGTTGGCACGTTAGATGTCGAGAACCATCTCGGATCAAGCGTCTAAGCTTGTAGTAAGTCTAGTGTTGGATATTAGAGGGATACGGATGTAATGATAAAAATCTTTTCGTTGCTTCGGAAGACCCGTGCCATTGTTAGGGATTCTCGAGCAACATATCGGGATGAGAGGGCAATATATCGAGTCGATGCTGATGTGAATGCAACATTCAACCAATATATCGAGCTAAAGGGTGCTTGTCAGGATGTGACATACCGTCGAATTGTCTGCGTGTCAGACCCATCTCTTATCAATCATAAATTAGCAAAATTGGAGAGTAAACTTTGCAAAATAGCAATCTACAAAATATAAATAATTGAAGTTTCAGTAATATTCTATTTTTTATTTCAAATTATAAGACTTCTCAATAGAAATGTTAGGCTGTGAGAGAGTTTTATATCACCCAAAAATTTTTCTATAAGGCGACAAGGAAACCAACATGTGGCAGCTTGACTTGAAAGACCTACTACATGTGATGTTATTTTCTTGTTTTAGGCTATATATTTTTGCTCTGGGTTGTTAATTCATCGTATTTTAATGTTTTTCTCATTTATATAAGTTCATGTTCATCTTTCAAGATGTTTTTGCTTACCTGGGGAACAACAGATCTTCGCACCAAGTCCTTCATCACCTTTGTGTTCATCAAGACCTACTTCTCTTTGCAGGCCGAGAAGAATGAGCTTCGCGATGAGAAGCAGAAGCTGAAGGCAGAGAAGGAGAGTCTGGAGCAGCAAGTAAAACTCTTGAATGCACAACCAAGCTATCTACGTCACCCACCTTTAGCACCAAGCCTCTTCCCAACCCAAAGCCAGGCCGCTGGCCACAAGCTCATGGTCCCCATCATGGGTTTCCCTATGTGGCAATTCATGGCACCCACAGACGTCGATACATCGCAGGATGCGGATAAATGCCCGCCCGTTGTTTGAGCGGCTAGCTGTGGTTTCATGTGTACTTTCTTAAGATAGCTTTTGTTGATCTCATTTGCTTCAAACAACGGTTATTTAACCGAATGTAATTCTAGTTCTCCTCATGGATGTGGGGTATCACTGTCCATGCCTCCTTGTTCAATTGTATATCATGGATAAGATCTCATCTCTGTAAATTACATTAACGAAGGCGATGCGATCCATTTCGCCATGCCAGTATGAAATACATGAAATTTCCTGCACCTTTGTTGTTATGCTGCTTAATTTGGTGACAAATTATCTGTGTGCCATTCTGGGAGAAAATGGACATTCAAATATATATATACAAATGGATGTGCCGCAAACACAATCTACATGAAAACCCTTTTCATTCTTTTTGAACATCAATCTTTTTTTTTAATAATAATTATTAATATCCATTATTACATTACACACGTACAAGACTCGAACCAACTTGAGACTCGTTGCTACCCATCAAGACCTCTTAACAGAGACTAAAAATCGATCACTTGTGTATCGATACACTAACCATCAACCGAGATGGAACATCGATTCTTATTTTGTTTGTTCTCTCTTGATCCAACACCCAGGAAGAAGAAAGGCTCTGTAGCCACCAGTTTCCATGTTTCAGCAGGTCTGCACAAGACATGAAATCACGATAAGCTCCTCTTCATAACAGTATCAGATTCGAACAATGCTGCTACGATGCCGGAATATTATGTTCCCCAAACCAAAACCTGTCGTCATAAACAGAGCATGCATGGATTGCTTTCTTCCAGAAGAAGCAGGGTATGATGCAGCAGCAGCAGTAGCAGCTGAGTTCCAAGCAATTTGAGGAGAGTGAGAGGTAGAATGGTGTTTCCAAAAGAAGAGGAAGCGTTTTTTTACAAGAGCTATTTCTTGAGAACCGAAAAATCAATCAAGAGGGACAACTTTCCAAACTAGTTTTTCTTCGACAAAAAGAAAAGGTTAAACTAAGGTTAGGAGAATGTGTTCTAAAAGAGGAGAAAGTACTTTTTTTTATTTTTCTCAAGCCTTGCTATCAAAAGGATCACTCAAAGAAAATTTTTGTTTTTGAATTTATGTTTCATAAAAAGAAAGATTTATAGAAGCCAAAGAAAAAAAGGAAGCATTTATTTTCTAGAGCTGTTCCTTGAAAACTAAGTCCAAAAATTAATATAAAAAAATAAAATAAAATAATCACAATCATTCACAATTTGTTTTTGGAAACTAAAAATTATGTTCCCTGACAGATACAAACTAATCCTCGGTTTTGTTCTTCGGGTGGAAGCATTTTCTTCTTCTCTTCCACCTTAATCTCAAGAAACTACAGAGTTACCAAGTATTAATTACTACGTTTTTATGGAAGCCGAAAAACTAAGAGGAAGCATTTTCTTGTTCTTTCTTTCCGGCATTGTTTTCAAGATCTGTTTCTAAAAACGAAAACCGAGAATCAAAATAAAATATGTTTTGGGAACGGAAACAAACCGGACTTTGTTTTTGTTTTTGTGGTGAAAGCATCCGGACGCACTTTACCTGCATAACAACCCCACTATGTCATCCCAATTCCGCCGAGGGACAGCACCATCAGCAGCGGCGCCACGGCGATCCACATCACGGTCTTGGCAACGGCGGCGCGGCCGACGCGGTCGCCGGACACCCAGACAGCGAGCCCCAGTAGCCCAACCCCGAAGAGGAAGAGCACGAGCAGCGCGAGGTAGTAGGCCACCGGCAGCAGCTTGTGCGACGCGAGGTGGGCGGGTGGTCTCACCGCGGCGCCGATGCAGAAGGACGTCACGGTCATTCCCTCGAACACGAGCTTGCGGAGCAGCTCCGGCCCCGCCGCGCCAGCGATCGCGTCGGCCGCGTCCTCGCCGCCATCGCCTCCCCCGGCAGCGGCAGCGGCATCGATGAAAAGGCGTTGGCCTCCGCCGCCGTCTGACCCGGTCGTGTCGGGCGTCGCAACAGCAGCCTCCAGGCCACCTGCGTCGTTGGCGTAGCCGCCGTTGCCGTCAGTTGCTTCGGTCATGGGTGCCTACGCACACTTGGGGCAAGCAACCGGTGTATACAGAGCAGAGCAGAGCTGAGATTGACGCTAACCGTGTGGGTTGATAACGTGTTATATAGGCAGATAAAGTTGTCTCTAAAGAGAAAGTAAAGCGTCGAGATGGAAAGCAGAAAAGGTGGGAGTTGGGAATGTCGGAGAACATGTAGTGGCGGTAGCGTCGGCTCCAAAGAAAAAGCAAACAGTAGTAGGATGGCGAAAGATGGGGCTCTAAAGAGAAAACAAAAGTAGCTGACTACTACTATATTTTGCGAGTGTTGTTCCCAAATATATATATATATATATATATATATATATATATATATATATATATATATATATATATATATATTAAGAAAAACATTTATTGAATATTTATTACGTGATAAATTTATTTTTAAAATAATTTTAATACTTTTATGTAAAATATAGTGTATTGAATATTTATTCTAAAGAGAAAGTAAGCAGATGGAATTTTATTTTTTTTCTAAAATAATATTCTTAATTAAATTTTTTTCACCACAACAAAAATACTGTAAATAATATAAATAGACTCCTAATATCAAATAAACTAATTACAAGCCCAAAAATATGATATTATAATGCTTTATGAACGATAATAAACAAAGATATACTTTTTGATGTCACTTATAGTATTTTTTTTAATAATACTTTTAATACATCAATAAAACACAAATCAGTATAACAATTGAAAACTGATAAAACAATTCGACGAAAAAATAATATATTTTTTTTCAAATTAGAAGTATTGTTTGAGAAAAAGCAACAGAGGGAAAACGTTAAAAATATACATTGATAGATCATATCTTCTTATTTATTAGTTTAAGCTTTTAGATATGAATAGATTAGGTTTTAAATCAACTTGACAGGATAATTTAAATTCATCCCAAAGAGCAACTGTTGAATACTCCTTGCTACTTATCTAACATAACATGCAACTTTTTGTTATCAGATACACAAGTATCATCCCACTGCACAGTTGACATCAAGAAACCCTCCATGTAGATAATGCCATAATTTCACAAGTGTTTATTAATGTTAATTTGAGAACTCATCAGTTTGGTCCACAGATGACAACATGTTATTCAAGGTCACTTGGATGCAAATGCGATTGTATCTCAGAGAGCAAATGTAATCTTCAATAAATCACTGAGAGGCCTAATAAGCTTTGATTAGTCATGTAACAATTGTATTTAATTATTGAACTGAACTTTATGGTGGTCACATGCTGATGAATTAAATAGTAACTTGATTACAGCTGTTTGACAACATAACCATGGTCTGACGATGAAATTTCATAACGATGATCTGCATGAACTAAAATGTTGGGCAGATTCATGGACGCCGTCTCATATGGGTTTCTGGATCTGATCTTTGAGGCTGAAGCTGTCTATCACCAGGTTTTGCATTTATAGATCCAGCTGAAATACATCAAGTGGCACAATGGTTGGTGCAATCCTATCATGGACTGTTCTTGCATAATCTGCGCAGTGTGGCAGACTGTCTGCGCCACTCATGGATAGGGACCTACAACGTATAAACATTTGTTTTAGGATTCAAGAAGAAGAAACAAAGGAAGAGAAAGAGGAATAAAAAACCATCCTTACTGCAGGAAAACCACCGTAATCACCAGATTCCGCAAGATCCTTTGTCACACAACTATTTGCTGCGAGTTGAACCTGCAATCCAGATAAAGATATCATTGACATGCAGTTATGCACGAGGCAAAATTTGGTTAGTCTGAATTATGTGCCAAGAACAGTTGTGAATGCATGAAATCCCCTGTTCAAGTTCCAGAACAGAATCCAAAAATTATCGATGGCGGTGCGACAAGATCTTGTTAATCCCCAGCTAGCAGGATACTTGGTCGACCAGATAAATGTTGCACGACTACAGGTTCACTAGATTGTACACAGATAAGGTGCGTACAATGAAGAGAGAATCTACAAGTAAAATGAAGAGAACCTAAATGTTGAAGCAGAATCTAGGCTTGAATTCCATAATTATACCCAAAAGTAAATAACTTAGATGTCACTCAGGTCAGGCAGCACTAATCTCGCCCTCTTTTGGCCAGAAAGATCAATACGATGTTTTTTAAATAAGGTTTAATCTTGTCAAAATGTTTCTATACAGATCTCTGTTCTCTAGCTGACACAAAGCAGCTGGCTGGTCTGCACGCCAACTATTCATGATATAACAACAAGAGGGGATTGAACAATGCCAAAGTTTGGCTGATTGGTGAGAATTAAGCACAAGAAGTCCAGTTGAGAGAATAAGGCATAAAGGGGGGACCAAAATAACTTCTTGATAAGAAAGCCAGCAATTTTACTGATACATCAAAGCAATATCTATTGTTATTGTTGAAATAAGTACCTTAGAAGCGATGAACACATGATCTCGTATGGCTACTCGGCCTCCCAAAGTGACATAATCACCTAACCTACAAACACAGACATTTATCAGCTACTAATGTATCAGGTGCCAGAACACAGAGGCTAGAGATAGAAAGAAGAGACTAATATATAGTTAGATACGTCACAGAACCAGCAATCCCAACTTGTCCGCAAAGCATACAACACTTCCCAATAATGACATTATGACCTATCTGCAAGATGAAATTTGATAATGAGGCAAAAGTTTTGTATTTAACAGTTTTTATTAAAAAAAGTTCTTGGCTGTCACTTCAAGAGAATCTGTTAGTGCATAAAGGCACTGAAACTCACCTGAACAAGATTATCTATTTTGGTATGATCTCCTATTACAGTGTCTCTCCAGCTGCAGCATGCATATGATAAGTTTTCAATTAAATGGCAGTATCAAAATATTGTCTATCAAGCATGATTTTAATGGAACAATTTTCAACATAATGAAATCAGCATAAAAACCAATAAGCCTCCTGGAGCTCCTTCACTAGGCATTAAATTTTATAAAGTTCACAGAACAGTAAATTCAAATGTACCAAATAATTCACCTGCCCCTATCAATGCATGTGTTGGCACCTATCTCCACATTGTCCCCAATCCTTACATGTAGTGCCTTAAGAAAATGAAAAGAACAAAGATGTGACATATTATTGCTACAGTATTTATTTCTAGAACATACAGTCCTCATCAGCTAAGTTTTAGTATTTAAAAAAAAATGAAGCTAAGATAATATCTTTAAAAAGTAGATGCTTGTTGCAATCACCAAACATGTAATTCCATAATTCAAACCCTGGTCTCCCAAGTTACAAAGGACCAACTTTATCACTGTACCGAGGTCTGCTTTGATAGGACTACGTTGTAGTTGATTTATCAAATTGGCACTGAAACAACAATCTATTAATGATGTTCTTGTCCTCAAGAGACATAAATTAAGATAACAACATGTCTGCAAACGGCTACGTTTCTCCTCACATTAGTGAATCATGAGACAACATTTAGATATAAATTCATGCTAGCTTGATTGTCCTATGCACACCATGATATATGTGGATACAACATTTCACAAATTTTTTCAGATTCCTCTTATTTTGGCATGCAAGAACCATGAGATTCACTATACGACAAAGACCAAACTTGTAAAACAAAGAATTACTGTAAAACTCTTTTTTATGACAACTCAGCAAATTTTGTGACACGATGTACACTGCACAAATTATTAAGGATGTGTGCAAGTGCATAAAAAAAAATTAATTTTAAGAATAACAAAATCATCACCAACTTGGGGCTTCTTCAATATGTGTCCTTCCTCATTCATAAAAAATCCAAACCCTGCGAGCAGTAAAAATGAATAACTCATGAGCTGCAGCATGATGGATAACAAGCATTAAAACACAGTGAGGACTGCAAAATCAGACAAAGACCAATGAAGAACATGAAAGTCTGTCAAAAAAAAGTCAAAGAAACTCAACCAGAATTTGTTATGGAATCAAGAAAAAAATGTTTGCCAGAAGATTGGCATTAATCTGGAGTGCAGCAGAAAAGAAAAAATCACAGATCAAACAAAGTTCAATTTTGAAATAAAATAATGCATATTGTTGCTAAGACATGTCAAGTCATAAATAAAATTCAACATTTTTTATTTCTGTAATAATAAATAAATACACTAAACCAAAGGAATGGAAACTAGATATCAAAATTTTGCTTCACTAAACCAAACATATGGAGAAAAAGAGGTGCAAAACACTCTCTAACATTTTATCTCTAAATTACAATCAAGTAAAAGAACAGAAAAGTGCTACACAGTGGGATAAGCGCACCATCTTGACCAACACAGACCCCATTATGAATTGTAGAAAACTGGCCCACGGAGCAATTACTCAGCACAGCATTGTACCTGGATCAGACTCGAAACCATCACTAGCAATAGTAAAACTGGAATAAGAACACTAAATCTTGAACCAAAACTAACTTATTATACAATTGAAACTGTCTGCAGCATTTAACCAAGACAACATTGTCCAATGAATGTTTTTAAATGCAAAAGTATGATCCTCAAAAGCAAAGAAGAGATTTCAAAGTCATATTTTTGATAATTTTTTACCATCGATCGGCTAGCTTGGCAGGTATTTGAATTATGTTTTCAACCATTGTGAGATTTAATATCTCATCTACATATAGCCCATTGACAGCTATTTTAAGTATACAGTTTACCTACTCTCCTAATTGTATTTTTGCTTCCCAGTTATTTAAAACTAATATCTCATCTACATATGGCATTTTGAATCCAGTGTATCATAAATCAATTTGAAATTTTGATCAAGTTACAAAAGATACAATAGACCACGAAGCTTATGCATCCACAAGAAATTTCACATGCATCATTCGAGACAACAGTCATCGGAGAACGATCAAATCTTACCCAACTTTTGTGGACTGCCCAATTGATACAGAAGGCCCTACGACGGTTCCAGATCCAATGCGAACATCCGATCCGAGCACGGAATCGGAATGCACTACAGCTCCAACTTCCACCACCGCAGTAGGATCGATGCGCGCGGACCTGTGGAAGAGGCCGCCGCCGTTATTCCATCTAACGAACGCCGACGTGTCTTTAACCATCTGCTCATCTGATTCAACAACAGTCGATCGCGAGCAGAAGGAGAAGAGCCGAGAAATGGCGGAACAGATCAGTCGAAGACGTACCGGAGAGATCAGAGGGAGCATCTGAAACGTGGCGAAAACCGGAGTGGTGGAGGGGGAGCCGATCCAAAGTGCGTCGGCTTCTTGAGAGGAGACGGACCGCCATGGCTCCAAAGCTTCGAACCAAAGCAGGAATGTTGACCGGGCGGCGTGGAGACCTAAAACCCTGCCACCAAGTGCGAACCCGGAGGCCTTTGTCCACTGGACGATCAAGACCGTCGATTCTATCAAACCGGCGACTTGAATTAATTGGATCGGACGAAATTGATCGGTCCAAATGGCGGTTCTCGATCAAACCAGTAAATAACGGTCGAACCGGATCGGTCGGACCGATTTCTTGTACCTCGAAACGACTATTTTGTACTTTCAATTTGATTGTGGAAAATGAGCAGTTATTTGACTTGACATTAATCGGATATTAGAAGCTTCTTGCTTTGATCAGCACAAGATTGCCATTTTACTTTTTGATTTCTTTTGCTGCAAAAAAAAGATGATAAGAAACAAGTAGTAGTTTTTGAGAGATTATTCTTAGAATAGTGGAACAGAAATTTTATTTCTTTTCTTATTAATTTATAATATAACATCTAAGCCAAATACATCTCTCAGTGCGACTAATCATTGTCCCTATTTGTATGTGCTTTAAACATCTAAACCTTCGGGTGGGTGTCTCTTGCAGCACTTAAGGAGCAGGAGATGGAGATCGTGACCCAACATAAGCTGCTGCCATTTTTATGCACCACCATTTGCCTGACATACCAAAAGCCCCAAAGAAGAAGAGCAAGAGGAAGAAGACGACGAAGGTGGCGTCGCCAGCACGGTCATCGAAGTCGTCGGCGTCGAGAGCTTCCTACTCCACTGCAGTTGAAGATGCTATCGAAGCACAAGATCAATGCAGGATGGCATGAAACTGTCATCTAGATTTGAACAACACTCGGGTCTGGAAACTATGAATTCAATCAAAGAACACAATCCTTGATTCTCATCTCACTTGAATAGCACTTAATATGATTCTTTTATTCATTGAAATAATTAAATAATAAAGGCTTAGAATCTTTTTCTTTGCCGATGGATCTGAATCAGTTGTTCCTCACACTTAGTCAGACGAATGAGGCTGGGAAGACTAATGACAAGCACACTGTCCAACCTCCTGCGGTCCAATGAACAGAACTGCACATGAATTCATACAACTCACAGCATGTTTTATAGTCTGCTGCCAATAAAATGAACAATATGTTGTGAAAAGACGCAACAATATTTTCTTTATATAAATAAAATAAGTTATATCATCCATAATTAGATCTTATGATCACATATTTCGAATCTTCAATCTTTCATAATTATTAAATCAATATTTTATGTGTACGTACATATCTTGAATAATGACCTTTATTGATCGAGTCTAATATATTATTTTTTTCAAATAATAAAATACTATTATAATGATCCACTTTATGTGAAAAAAAATCCTTTGCTATAAAAAGAAAAATCATGAGCTAAATTAATTTTTTTTCTGGTAATGAGATCACAATTATTTTTCTTTAAATCAACCATAGAATACCAAATATTATTATCTTATCAGTAAGTTAAATATGAGATGACTAGGCAAAAATATTAGCAATCATCTTGTAGAAAGCTAAACGTAAATAATAAAATACCAAAAAATCATGACTTATATTGACCGTCCAATTATTCGATTCTGCAAAACAAATTATTATGTATTTATGTACCAAAAAATTAGTTTTATAGGTATTTATGTACCAAACCTAAATCTCAAAGCTTTAAATAATCGAAGCATTATGTCAATTCGAACATGAACAATGTGAATCAAACCGACCTCTCGGGTTGGCAAAGAGCCGCCACCATCCACCCCACACCAAATGAGTTGGGATCCTCTCCGATACCATGAACCTGCTTGATTTCCCATCCACCGTCCATTTCTCATGTTGTCTCATCTCAACCGTTCACTGGATATACCGGTGAAGCCCGCTCTAGCCGACGGGCACGTCACGAACGGCTCCGATGTAAGAACAGCACTCTCCAATTATACGTGCAACTTGGAGAGGATGCCGATTCGATCACAAAAGCCCACCGGGGCCATTCCGGGATGGAGGACTCCAAATTTATAGGGGCATAAAATGCCCATTTGGGGCCGTTTTGCGGTAGGAAGAATATAAATTTGTAAGGTTATCCCGGGAACGTTAGTTCTGCACCAAACTCGTCGCTGCCACCAACCCCGTCCCTCTCGCTGCTCTCTCCACCTCCGCATTAGAGCTAGTCTCCCTCTATTCGATCGCAAGATCCCCTGGATTCTTTATCGACGTGCTCTTTGATCCACTCCCCTGCTCGCTTCAACCCCTTCCTCCTCGCCGTTGCGCTTGGTTTTGCCATCTTTGCAGCCCGATAGATCGCCGTCTACGGTTGGCAAAGCACAGGAAAGTGAGTTTTTTGTGGGTTGCTGGAGTGACCTTGCTGCGGGAACGAACAAAGGTGGGATCTTTTTGAGGTTCTCGGTCGAGTCCCTTGTTCTCATCGACGCGAGGAATCGACTTGATCGCCCCTTGTTGCCTTCCGCTGGTTCCTCCGCCTCTCCGTATCCTAAAGGTCGGATCTCGGCATCAATCCCTAGAGGCCGCGTCGCTCTTCGACATGATCTCTTCCGTGAAACAATCCTCGGCGGCGATCGGCGTTGCCGATCTCCTCGGGCGTAAATCCCCGTCTCTCAGACCTCGGATCGCCTCCGTTGCTCCCTTGTCTGCGATCAGAAGTCCTAGTTTATCGCTTCTCACTCGAAAACCCCTTTACCTTGCATCTCCGGAGGGGTTTGTTTTTGGCTTCCGCGATGGGATCGTGTCGGCTGCGAAGCCTCGGGGTCTCGCTTTCAAGTGCGAGGCTTACGAGGCCGATGGATCGGAGAGCGTCGAGGTTTCCCATCAGGAGTCTCGTTCGGCCACTGCCCAGAAAGTAAAGATCGGCATCTACTTCGCCACCTGGTGGGCGCTCAACGTGGTGTTCAACATCTACAACAAGAAGGTCCTCAACGCCTTCCCTTACCCCTGGCTCACCTCCACCCTCTCCCTGGCCACGGGTTCGCTTATGATGCTCATCTCCTGGGCCACCAGAATCGCCGAGGCCCCCAAGACCGACTTCAATTTCTGGAAAGCCCTTGCACCGGTGAGACAAAAGCTCCATCCTCTTATATCACTTGTTTCATTTTGGGGTTTGTGAAGGTTTGGTGGCGTTCTAAAGACACTAAATCTGGCTTGATCAGGTGGCGGTGGCTCATACGATCGGGCATGTGGCGGCCACCGTGAGCATGTCGAAGGTGGCAGTGTCATTCACCCACATAATCAAGAGCGGGGAGCCTGCTTTCAGCGTGTTGGTGTCGAGGTTTCTGTTGGGGGAGACTTTCCCTGTGCCTGTATATCTATCGCTGTTGCCGATCATCGGTGGATGTGCTCTGGCTGCAGTCACAGAACTGAACTTCAACATGACTGGTTAGAAGAGAATTTAAGAGGGCATTTATATTGCTTGATGTTATCTTATTTTTCCTTTTAAATTCTCCTAGCTATTTGAGGTTCTTTCAGTGATCTGATAATCCTCTATCAAAAAAGGATCAATCTGGTAATCTAGTGTTTGTATATCATAAGGTTTCTGGGAGAGTTTTGCAAGCTCATGTCCATCGAGGATGTGCCGCTACCAATGTCACAAAAGATCTAACAAAGTTGAAAACTTTCAACTTGATAGATGAACACACTGATCCAAAATTTTAGCCCTTTTAAGATTAGGAAAGCTGCAACAACTAAAAAGATGGTTCTTTAGGTATTGTTAGGATGGTTGGAGAGGAATTTTATTGGAGTTTTTTATTGTGCTGATTTTAGTCTGTACTGACATATGATTTACTGATTTAGGTACCTGAAATATTTAGATTTTTTTTTTCTTTCTTCACTCAGAGGAGAATAGATGTCACTGTAACTAATTGCTCATGATTTAGGTGTCTCACATGTTTAGTTTTTTCCTTTTCTTCCTCCTTTCTTCTCTTGAAGAAAAATAAACTTCAGTTTTACTAGTTGCTGGAGTTGATACAGTATATCTTTTGGCTTATCAGGAATAAAAAATATTTCATATTACCCTAGTTCTCAACATATTTCTTTTTCTGAGTGCTTTTCTCATGCCTGTACTGCTTATGGTTTGGATTATGTTCATGCTTAATTTTCAAGCCACTATTGCTGAATTGGCTTTCTCAAGTGTAATTTGACCATTCTGAAGCTTGGGGGCCATTTTGAAAATTTAAATGGTGAGGTGGCTTTCTTTATGAGTTATTTTTGGCAAGGTGTTAGCTGGCTTGTCTTGATTCCAGGTTTTATGGGTGCAATGATATCAAACGTTGCATTTGTCTTTCGCAATATTTTCTCCAAGAGGGGGATGAAGGGCACATCAGTTAGCGGGATGAACTATTATGCCTGTCTTTCTATGCTGTCTCTGTTGATACTCACACCATTTGCCATCGCGATCGAGGGCCCCCAGATGTGGGCTGCTGGCTGGCAGACTGCAATTTCACAGATTGGTCCCCATTTCATCTGGTGAGTAAAAACTAGATGGTTGATCAATCCTATTCACAAAATTCAGTTACTGCAGTAATTTATGCTCTCTTTGTTACCCTTCACATGGGATAGATTTAACTAATTGTAATTCACAGTATATTTGCACTACAGTCCAAAAATATCCAATGTCTTCATGATCTGCTGTTGGCAGTCCCTGTAATGCTTTTACTGGACTTCAGTTTTCTGGGCTTAATCTGTTAAGGAGTTTTAAACTGGAAATGGCTGAATTCAAACAAGTTAATTTGATTTTTAAATTTTACTTAGATCTATAGGTTTTTTTATTGCCATGAGTAGCTTATTTGCCTATATGACTCAATTGCTTTTCATATTTAACTTCTTTAAAGAAGCGAATTTTGATCCTTTTTTTTCTGAGAATTCAGATAACTTTTAAGCTGTTATATTTCTTTTCTTTCATTTTAGCTAATGTCTTGTGTTTGTGTGGCTATAAATTTGTGATGGTAGGTGGGTAGCTGCTCAGAGTGTCTTCTACCATTTGTACAACCAAGTCTCCTACATGTCTTTGGATGAAATCTCTCCCTTGACATTTAGCATTGGCAATACTATGAAACGGATATCTGTCATCGTCTCTTCCATCATAATCTTCCATACTCCTGTCCAGCCCATCAATGCACTTGGAGCTGCCATTGCTATCCTCGGAACTTTCCTCTACTCCCAGGTAACAAGTAACAACTTCTGTTTGTTTTATCTGAAAATATAATGTCATATGTTTAGTTGTATAGAGATGACAAGAACGTCCATGAAGATAAAAGTCATCTGGATGTTGCTTGTATAAGAAAAAGATTTTGGAACCAGGTTACCAATATTAAGAAGAATGATTATTTCTGTGTAGGTATGGGTGTGTGCGTGCGTGTCTTTATGTGAATGCTTATTATAATTTAAGCTAAAAATTTTGTTATTCATACTCTTTTAGTAGTTATGAATTGTGGACATTAATTTTGAGGACAAATACCAGGGCTACCAATTAATGTGAAGGAATAATGATAAGGGCAAAATAGGAAATGAGGGGGAGCATCATATCTAGTGAAGTGATTTTCCACTAAATATCCTGTGTTTAAATATCCCCACTGTTCCAGTTTCAAGACTGTGGACTAAAGAAAGTAGTTTCTGTAATGATTTCAGTGTGAAATATTCTAAAGAAGTTTGTAGTTTGATCATATTGTCAAAAAATTAGTTAAGCTAAATTTAATTTTCCTAAACATGATTGAGGAAGTTTTGATGGTGAAAGTATCTAAAGGACAGAAAATATACGTGTACAAAGTATTCAACCATAGAAAGCTTACATCTTACTGTAATTTTAGCAATTATTCTCTGGAACCAGACGAGACATTTGATTGCCGATGTTTATGTCAGCTAGGTTGGGAACAGTTGAATAGGTATGCTTAAGCCCCTGTGCTTACTCCATGCTGATAACTAATGATTTTTAGCATCATTTGTTGAACATATCTAAGTTCTAAGATCAGCTGGTTATAATTGTTGTGGCAACATAAGGTCATGAGTAATTATAGTGAGGCACATTATTTGTCATTAGGAACACACATCTTGGAAGTGGCTTGTTGGTATCTAGCTTGTCTTGTTAGCAATTCTTATGTGATTTGTGCTCTGGATTCGAGACTAAATAGTTCTTTTTTGTCAAATATGATGCAGGCCAAGCAGTAAAGAGGGGATTCGAGAGAGACGTAACAAGATCAGTTTTTACATATGTTCTTCATATATGCATGGCCATGCAACAACAGTAATTAGATGTCGCTAAGTAGATTATTTTGGTTGAGTTCAACAGCAGGTTCCTGTTGTTGATGACACTAGAAATATACCATGATTTGTCGACTGGACATAGAATAATGTTTCTTGTTTTTGTCTGCATTTGCATGGTCATTATGCAGAAAGAGAGACTGTTGAAGTGCTTCTTTTACTTGTCGCAGAATAATGGTTTCAAGTTTATCGCTAAGTTTTATTAGTAATCAAACAGTTTTACCTGAAAGGATTGCTTGCCTAGTTCATCTTCCCTTGCATGAAAACTTTGGTACTGCATGCCCCATAGTCTGGAGCTGTGGACAAAAGCTCAGATGTGGACTTGATTGGAATGTAGTAATTATTATTATCATGTTGGATGCAGACTAGTGTATGTGTGTGTCATTGCCTAGTATGCACCTACTACCAATGTGTCTTTTTTAGTTCAATGTTTTGATCTTTCAATTGTGCAATGTTCATTCAGATGAATCAATAATGCTGCATTGAACCTGAAACATGTTTGTATTTGTTTATCTGGGAACAGTTTCTCAAATGGAACCTGAAACAGGCAACAAAACCTTGGTCAACTGTTGGAGAAACAGTCAACATTTTACCTTGATAGTATCTGTGCATGGTGTTTAGCTGTAAGATTACTGCTTTGTGATCTTAATTGATAAAGGTTTTGGGTCATGGAAATAAATCAGTTTGCATCACTGCATACAATAGCTCAGATGCATATATCATCATTATCATCCTCAGTATTGCTTAATTCTCATTATGAGTATATAAAAAGAAAGAAAAATTAAAAATAACTATTTGTCTAACATTTTAGCCTTTCTGAATTCTTTTGATACAAAAGTCAATTTCTTCTTGTTCTTAAAAAAAAAAAGTTCCTACTTGATAGTCTAAAAATTGTGCCTGCAATTTCATGGATGATGTTTTAATGGACATTAGAAAAACATCATTTAGATTGGTTTTGGATGGCAATTTCTTAACGGGTCGGAGTTAGGTTAAAAATTTGGTTCTAATAAGTAACAGTACGCATCTCAATTGAACAAACTCCGCTCGACCCGACCCGTTTAAGACTCTCTCGCTCTCCTCTCTCTCTGTTTGCGGGGTAGCGGTTCGGGCCCCAATCCCTTTCCTTTCGTTCTCCCTCGCCCTTCCTCGTCTCTCGGTTCCGTGGCTGACTTGATGAAGAAGTAGCAGCAGGAGATTGCATCCATGGCCGGATGCTGTATCCTTTGCTATCTTATTCATTAACATGATCGTGTTTGGAGCGATGGTCTTTCTGCCCGTTGATTGAGATGCATTGGTTTGGTCTTCGCCATGAACATTCTTCGTTAGATTTCTGTCTTCATTCATGATTATACTTGCATACCCCCTTTTCTTTTTATCAAACACCTAAAGGGCACAACGATTGGTGTTGGGAGACATCAAATGATCCACGAAACCAGGTTTATCCTCAGCTCTTTGGAGTAGGAACTTGTTGCTTGCCACAAAAGACCTGCTTCAGGGACCGGAGACCCTTCATGACTTGTCTGAACACACAAGCTCCTGCACCACAGACACTCGACCTGAGGTTTCGATGCCGTCGGCCCCGTCTTCCTCCTCGATCGGCTTCCTCCATGACCTTGTAGATCAAGAACCTCGCCCGCCAGCGCCGCCGCTCCTCGGGGTCCTCCTTGTCGACCCTTGCGTAAGGGCGTGCCATCCTCAACAAGCTCATCTCTCATGAAGAAGCGGAAGAAGATAAGAGAGGGAAGGCCACCAAGAAGACAGATTACATAGCGATCTTCCTTTGGATGAAGCAATTGTCTGTCCTGCGATGAAGGCAATGCTTGCCTTCCTAGGCTACATCGACAGCAGATGAAGCCAAGAGTGGGAGGCGCAATGAGGTACAAGCAATTGCATGTTCCTTGTCAGATCAATTCCTGTCGGCTACGTGTTTGTTTATTGGCTTCAATGACTCCTCGGTCATTATTATATCATAGTAAATTACCAATAGATCCCAATCAAACATTAATTTCATTATATATATATATATATATATATATATAATTCGATCAACCTATATATATAAATATATCATTTGATTGGTGTGAGATTTGCCATTCCTTTACTCTTGGTCTCGTGTGTTCGACTCGTGCAAGTTGCCCGAACGTGATCTGGTCAAATGTTATCTATTTCCAACTCAATCTCAACTCAAGATCGAGTTGGGTTATGGCTTACAAAAATAAAATATTTAACTTTAATTTTGTTTACATCATTAACTTTGTTGACAGAAAAAAAATCACACCTGTTAGTCATGTGTAAAAAGAACATGAATGGAAGGAATAAAATTATAATTTTATTATTTTTTACATTATTAATTTCTCGCTCGCAGCGTAAGGCTTTCACATAAATTGCTTTCCTCCCCTTCGGCTATGCTGCGGATGGTAGACCACGGCAGCATCGATTGTGCATGAGGTTGGTTCTTCGGTAGAAGGTGACTCCACAATACTGTGAACTACGAGACCTCGGTCCTCTTATGTTCGTCGTTACAGCAATAGGTTGGCCTTTGGCTCCGTCAAACCACTCATCGTTCCCTTCCAGATGCCAACAACAGCAAAGCTCAAAGGCGAGGAGGAGGATGAGTCCACAACTACATAAAGCTGCATTGCAGCAACCTTCGCGGCCAAAGGGAACATTGGCATCGTTAGAGGAGCGCATGTTCTCGTCTTTGGCAATGGTCGTGGTGATGTGGTTGCCCAATGACTCAAAGAAGTATAGTGCCACAACAAGGGAGTTGCCACCATCGGTCTTTCGATTTCCCGTTCGCCCTTTTGCCTTCTTTATTAGGGTGGACATCATGTCAATGCCGACATGCTGGTCCTCAACGCTGGCCACTGGTGGAACAACAAGAAGACGATTATTGCTTGAGTAAGGTTATGCTTCTGGAAATGGGACACTGAGCGAGTAGGTCGGAAAGAGGAGGGAAGGAAAAAATCGATCACGATCGGAGGCACCGCCTAGATCTCTTTTGGAACGCCACCGACCTTATGTGCCACGAACATCGTTGTTGGTCTGCCATCCACAGCGCAATCGGACGGGAGGAGAGGAAAATAGTTTCTATAAAAGTTTCTATAAAATTAATAATTTAAAAAAATAATATATTTTTTTTAATTCTTTTTATTTGTATTTTTGTTGTCACATATAATTTTTTTCATGGATAAAATTAACGGGATGAGAAAAAATAACGTTAAATGTTAAGAGATCCCAATACTATTTAAATTTAAAGTATAAAGATCAGAATATTAATCATAATTAACTACAGAATTAATATATAATTACCCCCTATATAGGTCTAACGTAGGTTTGAAGGGAAAACGAATTAACCCATGAAAAGCCATCGGGGTGATTTGGTCTCTAGGAACAGATGTGCTGCGTGGAACCCGCGAGTGTGGACCGGTATGCATGAGGTCGCATCACCCGTGAAGGAATTCAGGGCTGGGGCAGCCGGGAGACGGGTGGTGTGGGGAAGAAGAAATTTATCGGGGGAATAGTCGTTTCCCACGTTTCTCATTCTCCACCCCCCTTAGCGGTGGGGGTACGTTTCCGCTACGGTGGTGGAAGGAGCCGCCGTGGCGAACCGCACCGCACTTTCCTCTCCCACCAATTCCTCCCCTCCCCTCCATTTCCATTCCCCGGCGGAGTCTCTTCCTCCCCATCGCCCCTCCTCTCCCCGTTTCAAAAGCCCGGATCTCTAGGGCTTCCTCTTCCTCTTTCCGATCCAAATCCCAGGGTTTCTTCTTCCCCCAATAGATAGATATATAGAGTGAGTGAGAGAGAGAGAGAGAGAGAGAGAGAGAGAGTGCTTCTCTTTCACTAGCGTTGATCCGAGATGAGCGTGGTGGGCTTCGACGTCGGCAACGACAGCTGCGTCGTCGCGGCCGTTCGGCAGCGCGGCATCGACGTCCTCCTCAACGACGAGTCCCAGCGCGAGAACCCTGCCGTGGTCTCCTTCGGCGAGAAGCAGCGCTTCCTCGGGGCCGCTGGCGCCGCCTCCGCCGCCCGCTTCCCCCGCTCCACCGTCTCCCAGGTCAAGCGCCTCCTCGGCCGTCCCTTCCGCGACCCCGCTGTCCAGGATGACCTCCGCCGCCTCCCCTTCCCCACCTCGGAGGCCCCCGACGGCGGGATCTTGATCCGCATCCGCTTCCTGAACGAGGAGCGCGTCTTCACCCCGGTCCAGATCCTCGCCATGCTCCTCGCCCACCTCAAACTGATAGCCGAGAAGAGCCTCGAGACCCTGGTCAGTGATTGCGTCATCGGGATCCCTTCCTACTTGACCGATCTCCAACGGAGGGCATACCTCGATGCCGCCACAATCGCCGGGCTGAAGCCGCTGCGGTTGATGCACGACTGCACTGCCACCGCATTGGGGTACGGCATCTACAAGACGGATTCATCCGCTCGTGGATCATCATTCTATGTCGTCTTCATCGACATTGGTCACTGCAACACTCAGGTCTCGGTTGTGAGCTTCGGATCTGAAATAATGAATGTTCTTTCACACGCTTTCGATGCAAATTTGGGTGGGAGGGACTTTGATGAAATCCTGTTCAACCATTTCACGGAGAAATTCAAGGAGGAGTACCAGATCGATGTTCATTCTAATGTTCGTGCCAGCATCAGGTTGAGGGTTGCTTGTGAGAAACTGAAGAGGGTTCTGAGTGCGAATGCAGAAGCACCATTGAATATTGAGTGCTTGATGGATGAGAAAGATGTGAAGGGATTCATTAAGAGGGAGGAATTTGAGAGACTCTGCTTGGGTTTATTGGACAGGCTTTTGGAACCATGCAAACAGGCTTTAGAGAATGCTGGACTGAATCAAGATAGAATCAATGCTGTTGAGCTTGTTGGTTCAGGGTCACGGATTCCAGCAATAACAAGGATTTTGACAGAGTTTTTCAGGAGAGAACCGAGCCGGACCCTCAATGCTAGCGAGTGTGTTGCCCGTGGGTGTGCCCTTCATTGTGCTATGCTGAGTCCCATATTCAGGGTTAGGGATTATGAGGTAAGATTTTCTACCATGGTGATCTTCTACCATCATTGGCATCTAATACTTTAACTTGTGCACGATACATGTCATCCTGTTTTGTCAAATGTTGTTTCTTGACACGTGTGGTAGCTTTCTGGACAACCTTGTAGGTACTACCACCTATTACTAGTTATGCATCACTTGCAAAACATGTTTCCAGAGGGAAAAGAAGAGACAAAAGTGAAATTGCAAATACATGGTGGAAGAGAAAGGAAGGAAAAAAATGTTATCTTGGTAAATATTTTATAATGAGTATGGGAAGGAAGATAGAAAGTTCATGCATAAGGTATATGGTTAGCTATTGATAAGATAACACACAACACTACAATGATTTGTTGCAAAATTTGAATGTTGAAGAAATGGTTGGTCTGTGTGGTGCCTTGATTTAGTAATCCATACTATAGGTTCTATTCACTGTAGATCTTAGTAAATAAATTTGTTTTATCTCCAATCTCAAGCTTGGAGAAAGCAGGGTTGCTTTAATATATGATTTCATTAGGTTCTCTTGGGACTGCAACAAACATGAACATGACTTGATTATACCAGAATTGGGGTTAAATCATGACCTGGGAACAGTGCTCTGCATGTACCTCATCCAGGGGCTTTAAAGCAATGGTTGAATGGGCTAGAAAGTCTCCATGAATGCTAAATTTGTGGTTATTGTTGGTTGAGGAATTATTTGCCAGTTTTAAATGTATATGCTAGCATAAGGCTAATCCAGCCTCAGTCTATGGCACTATTCCTGTATGTAGAATATGTTCGGCCACTTATTTGACCTATGTTAGCTTGAACATATGGTCTCATATATAGTCACATACAGCTATGCAACTGCATATGCAGTCCACATTTGCAGGAAAATATTATTATTACTTTTACAATTGCATTATTTGAATATTAAAAAAAATATCCATACTAATCATGTACATCTTTGTTTGTTTCCTAGAACTTATCAGTTAAATAGCTTCGTAATTTTGTATTATTATCGTAAGTTATAGATTTTACTGTAGCATATATCTACCTATATTGACAATCGGCTTATTATTTTATATATATATATATATATACATATATATATTACTTTAGTGCCTCGATTGATTTATAAATGGGGATACAAGAAATAGACAGGTACACTCGTAAATGGGGATGCAAGAATATATGCATATGAATGATCATCCACTATAAGTTTTTTAATTACCAAACAATGACTATGTACATGTACATGTCGCCACTAAGCTTAAAACCCAGAAGGTTTTTGGTGATAGAAATGAAATTATGTAGGTGATGATGGTTTCAAGGTAAATTTCAGTGATTTAGATTTTGGATTTTTCTTTAATGCAGTATTGTTCTTTTTCAATTGTCTTTTCCAGCCATAACATAAAAGGAACTATATAGAAACTGATGGTCCCACTTTAACTTCAGAGAATTATTGTAAGTGATCTTTTGATATTTCCTTATTTCTAGCAACTTTTTTAAATTTAAAATGTGAATACAATCTATTACTCTTTCTATTTTATCAGTCTACTTTACTTGTCTTTTAATTTATGTACTTAGATATACTTGTGGTCGACTGCAGGTGCAGGACTCATTTCCTTTCTCAGTTACTTTTGCAACAGATGAAGGTCCTATTACAACTGTGTCAAGAAATGTGCTATTTCCTAAGAGCCAACTAATACCAAGTGTTAAAATGCTTTCTTTCTATCGAACTGATGCATTTAAGATGGAAGCATTTTATGCTAACCAAAGTGAACTCCCACCTGGTGCTTCACAAAAGATCAGCTGCTTCCAGGTAAGCATTCAAGGAAATTAAACAACATTCTTGTTATATTGTTGGTGGTAGTTGCTCTGTGCATGCAAATACAGCATGCTAAAGTTTAGAGATGTGGTGTGTTTTAACAGGACTTTTCACATAATTCTAGCATCCATAGGTTGACAATTTCTGGCATTTGTTCATTGAGTAGAGTTAATTGGATTTGTTTTCTCTTAGATTAGTAGAGTTTTCCCTTATTAATAGTATATGATTGAACTGATGACATGTCCAACATTTCTCAATAGTGTGGCCACAGTGCTAGAATATTAACAAATGTTCCATCACTTCCTCGAGCTCTGATAGTATATGATTGGATTTTGGCATGTCGAACATTTCTCAAGAGTGTGGTCATGGTTGATGAACATTACTCAATTTGTCAGCTATTGCTATGAACTATATGTTGTTGTAGAACAAGTTATATCCTCCATGCACGACAACCAAATAACTTTACCTGTGTAATGCCTCTGCCATGCTAGAGAATAATGCACCTAGTGCTTAGATTGTATTTGCTTGTATTTCTGTATCTCTTTTCTGATAGATAATAGCTCTTTTTTTGTCCCTTTCTTTTGTAATTTCTAGACAGATGGTCTGAATTTGAGTTTCACTTTGTTTGGTAATTTTACATTGAATAATTATGAAAATGTTCAAATTATGGATCCTGCAGGTCGGCCCTTTTCCAGTTCATGAAGGTGAAAGGTACAAAGTCAAAGTAAAAGTTCGGTTAAATCTTCATGGCATGGTTTCTGTAGAATCTGTATCAGTGAGTATGAATTTGTGTGTTTTACCAATATGATAAGCACCAGTTATCATCTTCTTAACTTTAATCTGTTATAATTTAACTGCTTCAGTTGATTGAGGATGATGATAATAGTACAGTTTCAAGGGATGCAAGTCGAGTAGATAATATGGAAACTGAGCCTGCTTCTGATGCAAACTCTGATAGCACTGTCCACACTGCTGAAAATGGAATATATGAACATGTTGAACATGGATCCATACCCTCCGTGAGTATCACTTTGATGTGATGAACTAGTGATGCTATACTTCTCTCGTATTACCGACTGTTTTATGTTAATCTTGCATATGAATCAGCATGGTTCAAACATAGTTTGGGTGTCTTGTTAAATAAATAATATGGCATAAAGAACCAAACTACCTTATATATGTAACAATCATACACAGTTCATAATGTGAGAGAAGGAAGATCAAAATAACTGGTATAAGGATACTAGGTCATCAGGTCAAACAAAAAATTCAGCTTTTGTCTAACATATTATCTAATCATATGTTAATTAGACTCCCATTTGAAGGTTTCACAGAGATGTATTTACAGAAATTTTTTCTGAAAGGAAAACATATATCATCTTTTTCTGATCGGCCCTGAGCCTGAGTTGATTATCTTAATGTCATTCAAATATGAAGTTTCCTTATATGAACTCCTTACAACTGCCTGGTTATGGTACCTGCTTATAAAATAAATTTTGATTTTTTTCCAGACTTCTCTTAATGATGTTTTCATTCAAAAGCTAATGGAACAAACAGCATCATTTGAAGTGCAGTCTCATAACAGGACTTTTTGATCAATTAAAGAAAAACAATCTGAACATGAGACCAATCTAAACCAATGAATGGTAAGTCTCAATAGGGGTCTTAAACTAGACTCGGACTACTTTAAGTTGGCTGCAAATGAAATAAAACAGAAGTTAACTACCCAAATTCTACAAAAAATTACTGTAAAAATAACTGAAAACAGACTGAAACTTTGCACATACCAAACATGATATAAATCTAATTTAGGGACACCTAGCTTGCTCATTTTTATGTCGATAATGATGCGTTGGCCATATTGTCACGGACTTAGCTGGTTTTGCCTAAATCGTGCGGTACCCTTGTGTGTCCGTCCGCAAAGGTCAGCCTCCCCGAAGCCTCCCATGTCTCTTAGGACTCACAAAAGAGAGAACGGGTTAGAGAAAATACCTTATTCAGGATCCACAAGCAAACATTTCTGAAAACACTTCATAGACAAAACAAATTACAAATAGACTTTACAAGCTCTGAACAGTTACACAACAAAGGGTAAAATGGTCCATTATAGATCGAAAATCTCTCACACGTGTCCACATGACACAATCTTTATTTACAAGCCTAAAGCGGCCACCAACCTAACTAAAATGAGACTATTAAGTCTTCGGCCGTCCCTCTACATGCTGTACAAAGCATGAACATACCAAAAGACACGGACATACATAAGCATTACATCAAGCATCCTGTTTAGAAGTTTGTCCGTGACAATATGGTGTCCATAATGGTATAGTAATGGCATCCGTTTGGTACATGGAACATGAAGACCACTTCAAAATAGAATTGGTTCTCCTGTAAGACTGATTTTTTAAAACAATGAATCAAGAATAAGTATTAAGAAATGAAGTGAGAAGAACCAAGAGTAAAAAGAAAGATAATATTGTAATTTTCTGCTTTAGTTCATTGTGAACAACCTTGTGTGGTTCAAACAAATGGATGATTCTTGACATTTTCGTTTGCAGCTAGTCTTTATAATGGTTGGACAAATGCATATTTATTGGTATATTTGCATAGTCCTATATACAATGAATACTTAAAGAGAATTTATGTTATCATCTTTTTACATTTAGTCTTGTGGATTATTCTGTTGTTATTGTTTCATTGTCAAATTGTTTTCACCCTGCATACAATCACCATTTGCAGTCTGATACATCAAAAGCAGAAAGATTGCCTAGAAGGCACGAATTGCTAATTACTGAGACTATATATGGTGGAACAACAAAAGAATGGTTATTAGAAGCCCAAGAGCAAGAAAAGTGGCTTGCATATCAGGACAAACAAATGGAGCAAACAAAGGACAAAAAAAATGCACTTGAAGCTTATGTATATGAGATTCGCAATAAGGTGACATCAAACTTAGTAGTTATCTCCAGTTATGTGTTTCTTGTGATCAAGCTAATAGTTTTAATATTCTTCTTCTTTGGTTTGATATTGCTTATGAACAGCTTTTTGAGAGATATCGAAGTTTTGCAAATGATTCCGAGAGGGAAGGAATTTCTGTTAGCCTACAACAGACTGAAGAATGGCTTTATGAAGATGGAGATGATGAAACTGAAAAGGTTTACACCGGCAAACTCGATGAATTAAAGAAGGTAAGCCATTACTTGTTCAGTCATGACACATCCAAAATTTTGTTGCACTGGTTATTTCAAACTAGTTTTGCAAATATTACGAACTGACTCTCGTTGATGCTGTCTCTGATCTTTCATATGTAGAAATTAATAGGTCCAGCCATATGTTTGTAGAAGTCCTATAAAAGCTATCATATGACTCTTAGATAAACTTTGAAAGTCCTTTAGAAACAGGATTTCTTTTGACTAGCTGAAAACTCATTATTCCTTCTTTGGGACAGGAGTTTAAGTTTGTAAAATTGTGTATAAGCAATTGCCTTTGAAGCATGAGTTTTAAGTGGTATTATGCGCATTGCATGGGAAATCTGTTGTCGGTAATGGCAGGATGTATAATTGCTATATTTGTTTACCAGTTGAGTCAAAAGGATTTGTAGAATTTTCAGACAGCAGATAAATGCAGAGATGGAGATTATCTAGGGTATTTTGGACACGGTTAGAGTTGGGTTTCCTGTAATGATTTAATTTGGCAATGTTGTTAATAGTGGGACACTGCTGAAGACTATAGATTGAATCATCCTTATGGCGCCTGGCATATTTGTTTTATTTGTTGCTAGAAAAGTGAAAAAAAAATTCCTTGACTTGTTAGATGTCCAGATTTGTTTTTGGCTGGCACTTGAAGACGCTTTTATTGTGTTTGATTTTTTTTTTCACATTAAAAAATCTTGTATAAGTTGGTGTATAAAAAATGTACAAAGAAGTCCCATCATTTAATTTCATTGATAACTCCTAGATGGAATTCATCTCATCTAAACCAGGATTTAGAGCCTAAAATTTAATCTCCGACCAAAATTCCATCTATGGATAAACCTTGTTCAGTAGAATTTCTTGTTTGCTTCACAACCACAATCAGTAATTAGTTGCATTTTTTGGGTAACTTCGGATTTCCTTGATCTTGATATGTAAAAATCTTGATACTGGTGGAAGGTTCTCAAACAGTCATGTTGGATCTCATTGTGCCTCTTTGTTATGGCAAAACAAGCCTATTTGTCTTACAAATTTGTTGATATAATAAATAAGCACTGAGTTTCAGATGAACGAAAATACAGTAGCTGGTGTCTTCTTCCAAGATGATGCCAGGTTTGTTATAAAAACCATCCTAGAAATCTAGATAAAAACCTGGTGGTCCACCTAAATATGATGGGAAGGATGATAGAGACAAATCCAAGGGACAGATGATGAGAGAGCAGATGGTCTCAGTAATTCATTGGCTGATTGTATATAATCTCTCTCTCTCTCTCTCTCTCTCTCTCTCTCACGTGTGGGTGCGACAGTCATGTGTGCATGCAAGTTCATGTTTATGCCATGTATTTGACTCTTTTTAATGTTATAAATTGTGATCTAAGGAGAGCTTCAGATCATCATATAAAGGCTGATGGACAATCTGAAATTTTATTTACTATGCTCCTGCATCCTGTATGTATCTTTTACATATACCACCCATGATATACACAATATCAGGCTTAACTAACTATTAAAATTTTAAGTGTTACAAAATAATCAAGAATAGCAAAATGTCCAGACTTCCCTTTATAAAAAGCCTTATGACTATATCATTAGAAATCTGAGGGCTTAATGTGCTAGAATTCTGTTCATTGGAATTCAATTCTGATTAAGGTATTTCAGAAAGTGTGCTGTTGTGATGTCTGCCTATTGGACCTTATTGTTGACATTTTGAGCAGGCCCCTAGATCAAGTTAACATTCTAATTTTGCAGTTTGCGCATCACTAATCTTTGAGTTTAACCTTTTCAATATGTTTTTTCTTGTATTGTTCACTTTTTTAATCCCAGTTGTCTAGTTTAAAGTTGACCATGTATCTTTCATATGATTGTGTGGCTTCTTTTGTGTCATAGCATTCCCTATTTTTGGCGCATTAGTAAAATCAATATGCCTCTATTGACGTTAAAATTTTCTTAAACTAAAGCTCCCATGCTGGCATATTTCCTCATTATGTTGCTTACTGCATCACAACAGCTGGTGGATCCTATCGAGAATAGATACAAGGATGAAGAAGCTAGAGCTCAGGCTACAAGGGAGCTTTTGAAGTGCATAGTTGATTATAGAATGGCTGTGTCTTCATTGACAACTTACGAGCGAGATGTTGTGAGTTCCAACTGTTCTAATATATTATACGATGGTAGTTTGACACATTGCAATTCGGAACATCATCCAGATATCATTTGTTTTCAGGTCATTGATGAATGCAATAAAGCTGAGCAGTGGCTGCGGGAGAGGTCTCAACAACAGGATTCATTACCAAAGAACACAGATCCAGTTTTATGGTCTCATGAAATCAAGAAAAGGACAGAAGCCTTGGACATGTACTGTTCTATCTTTTCATCTTCTTCACTATTTTATATCTAAGATGCTCCTTATCCTCTTGCATTAATTGATTTTTTTTTTTCAATTTTTCGGATCTAACCAATTTCAGAACAATAGTCCTTTCTTGATTTGGTCCGCAAGTTAATGGTGTTCTTTCATGTTTTGTAGGTCGTGTAGAAATCATTTGAGACACAAGGGTTCTCAATCCAGATCAGAGGATTCCAGAGGCTCAGACCACTCAAACTATGAGAATTCTAGAACTGATTGATTAGTTCCTTATAATCTAAAGTTAAGCACGATTCATTCTTCTCATCGTTGTCGTGTAGCCTTGTCTGCTGTCACAACCAGTCACAGGAAATACCATAGAAATCCTCGGGATGAAGCTTCATGAGAGGTGTGGCCGCTCTGGTTCTTCTGCTTCTTTCCCAAGAGGCAGTTTTTTGTTTCTCACACGTATCAGAAACTCTCTGCTTGTTGTTACTGAGCGTAATCACCAGTGTGCCTTTATGCATATAGAAAAAAAAAAAAGGAAGGATCCTATGTAAGCGAATATTGCTTATAATTAGTCAAAAACACTAATCTTGGTCTTGTGCTTATCTTCAATGTCGAGTTCATCAAGGAGTGTTGCATGTTACGCCCTGCCGCTTGTAAGACGAATGAAACAGGTCATTTTCTCATTTTACAACAACATGGCTTTTGTCTTTCGATGATTACGTTTGCAAAATTTCTTATTCCTTTTGGTTGCATTTTATCATTCGATTGATTTTTGAGGATATACTGCTGATTTGATACTTTTATTATAAGTACAATATTAAGTCTATTATTAGTCTCCATTAAAACGTATCATTATCTTAATAAAGTTCCACAACGAAATTGTAAATAGACATATGGCAATCGCCATTCTGATTCCAGCATCGACGATCGGATCTCGTCCTAGTTTTTTGGGCTAATCTGGCCAAATCCGACTCAGCCGAACCACATCAAATCAGTTCAGATATGTATGAATATATATATATAATCAATGAGGGTAAAAACTAAACACTGAGGGTAAAAATGAATTAAGATGCCCTCCTAATTGATATTTTTAATTTGGAAGCTGTTTTTTTCTCCGTCAATTTGAATATTTTTTTCTCCTAGTAACCCTTCTTCAATCAGCATCATTAGCAACCCTATATATATACACGTATAATGAGGTAGAAGGGCCAAGAGGAACAAATGCTAATCCTATTGCCACGATAATGACGTCATATGTCTGGGTTGTTCCTTTAATATAATATTAACAATCAGGTTATACATACATTATATATATAATTTTTTATCCTTATCAATTTACGATTAGATTACATATTAATTTAGACAAAAAGAACTAACTGACCCAAATTAAATTGAGACTTATATTGATAGAGGGTTTTTTTGAGGAAAAGAAAACTGGTGAAGATAGATGATAAGCATGCATAATCATTATCAAAAACAGCTAAAGCAGAGACGTTGAAAGAATAGGATGACAAAAGAAGCTTATAGTAGTAAATAACTGGTCTTAGCATTTGAAAACGGAACCACAAATTCAATCTATCAGTATCTCCGACAAACCAAAATGAAATAACTAGGCATCAAAATTGAAGATAAACGTAACTATATTTTGCGAATTTGCGGAACAGATTGCCGTCTTGCAAAGTATACCGAGCAAAAGCTTTCAATCATTTCTAATCATCACTGAAAGTCGTCTTCTTCCCTGCAAAATGTAAAGCCCCATAAAAAACCTCCAGTAAACATCGGTTATAAGGACCAAAAAGAGTGGGTGATAAAAGATGCCAGTGTTTACCTGTACTAGCTGTACCTGCACTTTGCTTGTTTGGTGTGCCACCACGACCCCTGCCACCTCCACCACGTCCTCTGCCACCACGTCCACCACCTCTACCTCCAAATCTCCCCCCACCTCTACCTCCACTATCTCTGCCGCCACCTCGGCCACCGCTCCAGCCGCCATCCCGATTGTCGCTTCTTGGCTTGGCTTCTTCCACTGTCAAAGTGTATCCTCCAAGTTCAGAACCATTGAGCTCAAGGGCCTGGGAGAAAGCATCTTGGTCCTTGAAATCCATGTATGCAATCCTACAACCAAAGTTAAAATATGATGCCATTGATAATATTTACTTGTGCAAATGATACAGGATATCAACAATAATGATATCTAACCATACATAAAAAAATGATCATTAACAAACTTAATAAGTTGATGCAGTGTTTACTATAGATTTTGAAGAATAGTCTTAAACACAAATGCTAGATAACTACTGACCCTTTGGAAGCACCACTTTCATAATCCCTCGGAATGGAAACTCGTGTAACATCTCCACATGACCCAAAATGCTCTTCCAAAGAGCTTCTAATCTGTAATGAGCCTCACTCTTAAGAGACAATGCAAAAAGATAACAAATCATGATAACAAATAATGAAGTAATATAATAGAAGAATACCTGATCCTCTTCAAGTGATTTATCGAAGCCTCTTACAAATATGGTTTGACTATTACCCTTACTACCCTTCTGGTAAGAATAATTTTCCCTCCTGTAACATGTACAAAAACCATCATGATCACAGAACATGATGATTCTCTTGCTTCTTTGAACATCTAAACTAGCATTTACAGTCGTATTAGACACACTGTTAGTTGAGAATCATACCCACTTTGAGGAGTATATGCACCCCTTTCTCGGGCCACATCAAGTCTAACTGCACGACCAAATAATTCTTGACCATTCATTTCTAGTGCCTGCATTAAAAAAAAAAAAAAAAGCAACCAAACTAACTCATTAGTTGTTCCTAAAAGAATGAACACAAAGCAACCGTAGTTAACTTTTCTATAATGCTGAAAGGAAACTTTTAGCATAAACCCACCAACTAAATTTCCAAAGAATGATAGCATTAAATCTACAAAGTTTTGGACATGTGATGTTCTGGAGGAACTAAAAGTATATGATTGAAAAAAAGCAAGATGATAACAAAATAACACGATGAACCTTTTGAACTGCTTCCTCTGTAGCAAATTCCACATGACCAAATCCCTTGAAACGTCCATCATCTGCTGTAGCCAGCCGCACATCAACAACTTCCCCTGCTTCTTTAAAAAATTCCACTCTGCCAGAGAAAAGGCAATGTAAATAAGCTTTGAAAGTCGATATGCATACATATACACATGCACACATAAATCGATACAAAATCAATGAACTTATGTAAACAGTACAATAAAGATGACACATACACATCATCCTGTCCAGCATCAAAGGACAAGTTTCCAACAAATATTGTTCGGGATCCAAGTGTCTGATTTTGATGTGTAGCAGGATTTTTTGGCTTACATCCAAAAGCAAAAGAAAAAACATCAGCCAATTCCATTTACAATAACAGAGACCGTAAAACAATTGTACTAGCAAAGAGTACCCCTTTCTTTTCAGTTGTCGTCTTTGGAGTTGCATCCACCATCTCTACATCTTTATCCTGCATAACAGAGCTTTCAAATTAGAAAATCATACAACTAGCAAATAAGAAATCAATATAGGGAAAAAGCAGCCAGACTAAGAACTAACCATAAGATTCTTACCATGGTAAAAGTTCAAAAATTAATATTTTTATGGGGCACTTTGTATTTTCAAAAATTATAGAATAATCACAGAACAGTTGATGTTGCTCCTTTGTGACGAACCCAGATTTGATGGCAACCTAGTGTCTGTATTCGCCCATAGAATAAACTGGGTGAAGATTCAATTATATGGATCTTGTTTAAAACATGTGTCAATTGCTACATACAACCATTGGATCTGTTGGCTTATTCTCTATCTACCATCCAAAGCATAGGTACTTTGCATACATGAATCCCGATTAATTGATTCGGCCAGCATCATTGACCCAACAATCCAGAAAAGCATCCTAATCTGGATAGACATTCGAAAGTTGATTTGACTTGTTTTGGCCAAAACAAAATCAGTTGTTATTTGGAAATCCCAAATGACAGAAATGTTCAGTCGTTAGAACTACATTAGTTACCAAGGTTGTGCAAAAAGATGAAAAAAACCTAATAGAAAATACACTAATTATGCTACAAACTTTGAAGGAACCACTTTCATTTCACAAATTTTCTTGATGTTTCTTTTTATTCAATTTTTTAATTTGATTTATTTTTCTAGGCAAAATATTTTTATGCTACAAAGACTGATTTCAGTACACTATTTCCAATGGTACCTAATCTTAAGCAACCAATATAGAGTTTTCTCTAATAGATAGTAGTGCATGTGATGGCCTTTAAGCTAATACCCCCACCGATCTTGGCACATCATCATGGCATTCGATAGAAGAGTACCACAATTACACGCACATTATCTTTCTTGCATATAGATATACATACCATGGTAACCACAGATTGCCACAATAGATACCATGGGTAAGACACTTGGCATTATTATCTCAAAAGAATATATAGAAAAAAAAGTACATATTCACACCTTAAACATGGAAGACTATGCTTACTTCATATGTAATATCACTTATCAATGATGAGAACAAAGTACCTTCTTTGGAGTCTTCAGTGGTTGCTCATCCTCACTTTCCTCCTCAGAACTACTACTGTCTTTTGATGGTTGGGTTGCCTAGAAGCATAAAACATACAGATGAAGTATTGACATCCATTTAGATTATGGACAAGATGATGCCAAGTCAAAAACAGATAAAAAAAAATGAATAAATAGAACAAGATGTACCTTCTTGGCTTGTTGCACTTTTGAAGGTTCATCATCAGAACTTTCTTCAGAGCTGTCATCCTCGTCTTCATCACTGCTGCTGCTCTCCTTTTTAACAGCCTTTGCAACAGGCATCTGAACATGCAGAACTCACAAGAATAGTCAAAATTTCTAAATATCAACAGATCACAATATTAAGACAACTTGCAACATGCCCAACATTATGTACTCTAAACTAAATGTGTGCTCTAAATCATGTCTTGATTAATAAAATGACAAAATCAAAACAGAATCAAATTCCAAATCAAGAATTTTGTTGTCAGAATCTTTGACACTCATGAATAATGTATTTAATGGCTAAACTAAGTAAATCAAGAGGATTAGAATCATACCAGAAAAAAATTATAATGGATGTTTCATTTTAATAAAGACACCATATAAAGGTCTCTGTATTAATAATATAGAGATCTGACAAATACAAAAAACCCAGCAGTCCATTTAAACTGTGTTTCATGATGCAATGAAAAAGGGCTTAGAGTTAACAAATACGTGGGGTTGGCTAAGGCTACATGAAACTTCTACACTCATTAAGCTCTGCAAAAAAACTCATATATTCATTAAATCAAGAGTATTTTAATCTTCATTTATAATTTATAGTAAAGCCATTTTAAGTCTTCCTCTACATCTCCATTGCATACCACTAATAGTGATTGTTTCACAAATTCTATTTACAGCATCTATAGAACATCTACAGGACTCCTTAGTACATATGCCAAAACCATACTGAAACTAAGAAAACAGACAAAAACCAAATCTTAAAAGACAAAATGAGTATTCTCTTCTCAACAGCAGACTGCCATTTGCACCATTCACACATAAAGGAGAATGACTGGCATCCTATGTATGAAGGTTCTAATAGAACTAACCAAAGTTAATGAATAAGTCAATATAACAAAAAAAATGAACTAGATAAAGGTAAGAAAGAAAATAAGTTAAGCTAGCATTTCATGTTCAATTAAAAACATTACCAAGAGACTGACAATCTTAGGACTGGCCTTGGTCAAATATATATCCTTAAAAATATGATGGCACCTTAAGAGAAAGAAAAAATTCACAAAAAATGTCTGACAACAGAGACATGCTCAATTCCTAAAGTGAGGATATTGATTACAACTTTGCACTAAACATTGCATAAGCCTGGCATGCTAGAAGGAAAAAGACCTATAAAAACTAAACGGTAGACAACATGTCACCTTGTTAACATTTTGATTTTTGGAAGGTTCATCATCAGAACTTTCTTCAGAGCTGTCATCATCTTCTTCACTGCTGCTTTCCTTTTTGACAACCTTGGCATTAACCTTGCCCACACTTGAGGGAAGAGAACTCTATATGATAATACCATGATCATCAGTAAAACAAAGACGAATAAGAAAAAATATGAAAAATATGACCAAGAACTACAACCTTTAACTTCTTTTGTTGTGGCTCTTCATCACTCTCATCAGAAGAATCATCAGAACTTTCAACTACTTTAGCACGCTTCTAAGAACATAGTCCCAACAATAGTGTCAAGACCTCTTAAAATCCAAATTATTATAATTATTCATAAAATACTACAAATTACACTCAGAATACCAGAAAATCAGGATTCATATAATCTCAGAATGATTATAAAAGAAATGCAATTTTACAAGTCTTGACAAAAAGAACAATGAAAATATACATCGAAAAACACTTAAATTTTAATACATACCCATACCATTTCCTAATGAAACCAAGATGGTACTCGCGTAGCTATGGTATTCTGGCTAATAGAGAATTAATAGAAAAGGGACAAACCAACCAGGTCGTGGGAAGAGACAAAGGAGAAATAGGAGAAAAGAGGTACAGAGACATTCCTCTCCTAATTCCTCCCTTCTGTAGGGTTCCATAAAACGATGAAAGATTTTATTAATGTTTTCGAATGGTTCTTCTTGGAAACAGGTTCATATCCTAAAAACCGAAGTTCTGCAACTGCTTTAAGACCAAACAAGCTCTAAACATCAACAAGCCAATTTAGGAGAATTGTATGTGTTTGCTGTCTAGCAGCCTGGCATGGGATCAGTCAGCAATTCAGTTCTAGCACATACCTAGTATATACCAGGGGGTGTACCTCAAGTCTAATACCTTGGCAGTAGAAGTGAGAAATATACAAATTTAGCAACAATTATCTGAGAATGAAAATAACAAGGTACATTGAGAGGTCTACAGGGGAAGTGAACTGGAAAAATAGTCTAAGATGTGAATGCATGAAGACGGGAATTAACTAATTGTACATGCATCAATCAACCAACATAACTTAATTGTTGCATTTTTCAATGAATCATAATAATAAAATCTACATGGTAATGTAATGAAACTGCAAAGCATTCCTGTAGAACATAAACAAAAGAATGTCAAAATACCTGTTGAGTATCTTTCTTCTCTGCAGCAGCCTGCAATTTTGCAGGTTGACCAGCCTTTGCTGCAGGTGCCTGCACAATCAAAAAGAACAAGCTATATTATCCTGCATCAAACTTTTCTTTACCAATCTAGTTAGTTATCTGCACTGATCAAATATATCTTTAAGATACTAATCTTTCTGTCAAGTATAAAGAGCTTGAAACCAGAGAACTAATTAGTCCTATTTCTCTTCACCATTATTCCCATACCATGGAAACATGCTCATCGTAGGAGGCAAAGGAACCTGGTGGAGGCACTAAATCACATTATAAAACTCAAACATGCTATATCACATTAGAAAACTAAAACATGCTATTTCAGAACAGTTTGCATGAATGAACAAAAATTATAATCACCTGAATTTTATAAAACATTAATAGCCATATTGCACATAATAATCTAGACATTTTTCCCATCAAACGAGACCATGACACAAAATATCAGGAAAGTATTCCACAAAAGTTCTCAGACTTGCATTATCCTCATCAGAATCAGAATCACTTTCTGAAGTATCACTTGATTTTTCTTTCTTTTTCAAACCAACTGGAGCTGCTTGCTTCTTGGCTGCTGGAATGACTTTGGCTTCTGCAGGAGCATCTTCCTACAAAATTATCAAGATTAATTCAAGTAAAATAGGCAGGTTCATCATAATTACTTGCATTAGCTTATAGATAAGATCTAATTATAGTATATACTAATGCCAAAGAGAAAGAAAAAGCAAAACAAAACATTAAATTGCCTACTTCATCCAAATCATCTGAACTACTGTCAGAATCAGAACCATCACTTGATTCCTGCTGCTTTTTAGACACTGTAGGTGTACCATTCTTCAGACTAGATGCTGGCAACTTCTTAGGCTCAAGTGCAGCTTTAGCAGGTTTCTGTCATTTAATCCACACTAACCATTAAGCACACACAGATGAGTTTGTCATTTAATCCATACTAACCATTAAACACACAGATGACAATTTCAGAAAAACAAAGATGATAAGATGTTTAGGATTTCTTCATATCAAAAGTCTTTGAGAAGTTGATTACTCTATGTTCCAAGTACATGAATAAATAATACATTTTACACTGTTGCAGCATATTTTTTGTTACAAGAAACTATAAACTCACTTCATCCTCATCTGAATCACTTTCTGAACTACTTTCTGATTTTCCTTTTTTGGTCACAGCACCAGCAGAACCATTCTTGGAGGTAGCAACCATTACCTTCTTAGCTGGAGCAGCCGGTTCCTGAACCAAATGGAACCATCACATATGTATGGTCATAAACTGTGAGAAAGAGCAAGAGAGCATAACTGCCATGACTGTTTAGGCTATTTACATCATCAGATGATGATTCCTCACTACTGCTCGACTCCTTTGCAGGTTTGCTTTGCTTCTTTGGAGGAACTTTAACCTACAATGTCAGCCATCTCATGTAAGAAATTTCAGATATTATTGCTTCCAGCAAAATCAAATTACAAAAAAAGTTATAACATGTTGATTTAGAAAGAACATAGTAAAAACTAGTAAATTTTCTAACAATTAAAGGAAAACCACCACAAACTACACAACCATTTCCTATCGCATTAACATAATTTGCTAAGTTACTTCAAACCTATTGCATGAAAGGCTCATGGTACAGTCATTACACACCTCCTCTTCAGATTCGGACGAAGACTCATCCTCTGAACTGCTTGTTTCAGGTTTCTTTTTCAATTGAGCCTTTGCAGGTGCCTTTGCTGGTTTACTTTGCTTCTTTGTAGGAACTTTAACCTATAACATCAGCTATCTCATGTAACAAAATCCAGAAATTATTGCATCCAGCAAAATCAAGTTACAAATAAGTTACAACATGTTGATAGTAAAACACAGTCAAAACTAGCAAATTCCTAACTAAAGGAAAACCACCCGACACTACCCAACGATTTCTTATTGCATGAACAATGTTTGCTAAGTTACTTGCAACCTTTTGCATGACCGGCTCAAAGTGCAGTAATTACACACCTCCTCTTCAGATTCAGATGAAGTCCCATCCTCTGAACTGCTTGTTTCAGCTTTCTTTTTTGGTGGGACCTCTGCCAACACCTTCTTAGGCTTCTTACTCTCCACCTTTTCGGAGACAATCTCCTCGACTTCCCTCTTCTGCTTCTTGGCACTCACTGCTTTCTCTATTGCTTCTTCAGCATCCCTCTTGCCTGAACAATCAAACAGTCATACTTCATCAATGCTCAAGCCAAGTAATCAAAATTAGCAGGACCTAGTATGCCAGACAACTAAATTGTGCTGACCTCTTTTACCAGATTTTTCAGACACCACCGGTACGGCCGCTGCTGCCGCCTGCATGATATCAGTGATCAATTAACATCTCAAACAAAAAATATCATCCAAAAGAGCACCTTGAAAGTCCAATATTTACCTCAACACTCTTCTTGTTTGACTTGCCCATTTACTGACGTAGATGGCAGCTGAGTCTAATACAACAAAACAACCCAAGTCAGCCGAGTGACATGATCAAAATAGCAAATGGCACAAAGATGATAATTTGCACCCTGGGATAATAAGTTAGATAGCATACTTACATAGTCGAGTAGAACTTAAATTCATGTACAAACATAAAAGAGATCCATAACATGCTAGAATCAGTATTTTAGAATAAGAGCAACGGGCTATAATCCAATTTGGATTCAGGGCAAATAAACTTCTTCTAGAAGAACTGAAAACGAAGCAGCAACAGAATCTCGTCCACAAGCCATGAAGATACAATCTGTATCGTCGATCCACCATCAAAACGACGAAAGAGTGGGAATATACATAAACACATCCAAGAGCACTACCCTAAACAACGTCAATCGAGAAGAAAAATCGCCACGGAGAACAAGGAGACACGGTCAAATCGCGTCCGGACGAGGACCAAAACGAAGAAAACGGAAGCGGATCAAAGAACACGAAGGGGAGGAGGACACAAGGGTTAACCTAGCCAGGAGCGCTCGCTTACCTCGACTGAGGAGAGAAGAGAAGAGGAGAGGAAGGGAATCAGGGAGAGTGCAGGCGGCCAACAAGATCTCCAAACTAGGAGAGTTAGGGTTTTATAGCGAAGGGTGCGGGGTGGTCGAAGCCTCATATAGGAGGAGGCGCGAGCGGTGGGTTTAGATTTAGGGTTTCGCTAGAGCCCGCCGAGATTAACGAGGAAGGGAGACACGTCGGGCTTGGTTCAACCGGACCGAATCGGACCGGTCGTCCGTAGCTATTGGGTGGTGGGTTGTCTGTAGGCCGCCAACCCGGAAATCGATGGATGTTAAGGTGTGATATATGATCAAATTATATTTGATCTTTTCGTATTGATAAGTATTTTTTTTTATTCCTTGAGCTACTGTTCGTGGAGCATAATAAATTCTAATACAGAAATATTTTTTTTGGGTGTAAATTAGAGAATGGTTATTCTCGAGCATAATTAATCATATGAAAATAATTTAGGTTTGGTTATTTTCTTAATAGCTTATGTATCTTTACCATGGTTGGGGATCAAGTTTTGAGAAAATATGGATTTCACTGGCTAAGAGAAAATGAGAGAAATTTTTTCGATATATGTGAGAGGGTATAAAGAGGATTTGTGCTTGAGTTACAATCGTACTTGTAATTAGTCTTAGCAAAAATTTATATAA
The DNA here is from genome assembly GCA_900464855.2 of Musa schizocarpa. Taxonomy (NCBI): domain Eukaryota; kingdom Viridiplantae; phylum Streptophyta; class Magnoliopsida; order Zingiberales; family Musaceae; genus Musa; species Musa schizocarpa. The sequence continues at coordinate 21,216,345 of LS990916.1, forward strand.
TTTTTTAATCAAAATTTTGATTTATTCTTTGATTATTGATATATGATATTTTTATTTAGTTTTGAAGTATTTTGTCATTCCGAAACATTTAAATGATTATTGATAGAGAATATTCTGGTATCACCCAATTGGCAACCACCTTATATCACATATGGTTCCACTCCGATCAAAATAACGTATATATCTCAAAGCAATACGAAACAACATAGATCGATTTGCATTATGAAGTGATACAACCCGACTCAAAAGAGACACAAAGTAGAATACATGTCGCTTAGAATCGCCCGAAGCGATGCCAAAAATTGAGGAGATAATCTCGGATAGCATGAGATCAAAATAGTCACCCTAGAACAAATAAATCACTTGTCTGAAATATCGACGGACGCTAATAACTTATAAATGGTTGATCTTTGAAAAGGTATAAAAACTACCACTTAGCAAATGCTAGAAGAAGGGTGGACTACTCCCAAAAAAAAAAAAATCAACTTAAGTTTTAAGAGTCTCTCTCTCTCTCTCTCTCTACACACTAATTTTGTCATATAATTTATAATTTTGTCTTCTCCTCTTCGTTAACTTAAGTATTATAGGAGCTTACTCAGCATGGCCTATCATGCAGGACCACCAACAGTTAGGAGACAACCCGACCTCCATGGTCAGGATGTAGCCTCGCAACCATGAGACAATATTTCGACCGGAGGATAACCCATATGTCCCAAGAGAGGACCTTGTAGTTGAGCAAATCCCGGTTCCTTTACATAGCCTCATAACTTTAAGGCCAGATTTACCCTAGCGAACCGCCTCTCTTGCGGACCTCCTATGTCGGTTTGCCATATCAGCACTCCCACTTCAACACAAAGGAGATGAGAGGATGAACTTGCACCTTCAACAATGAATCAACCATGTCGACTCACCAGTCAATGGTACTCATGACACCATCATTTTGGTCCTAGAAAAAGGGTCGAACATCATAGGCATATCCTTTTGTCACACCTAATGAATGTTCGAGCGAAGAGACGTTACCTCCTGTCCCAAGCCCTCTCGAAAAGAGAAGGCACATACCCCATTTTAATAAAATGATGCCTTCGTCTCAGCCTAGGCACCGGAGCCCTACTAGCACCTACTCAATAATCCAACGCTCTCCATCCTCAAGGGCTAGAGATAAGCCCCTTGCTCGTCTCGTTAAAAGCATTACTAAGTTTCACTTAATGAGTCCAGACTCTTACTAGCATAATGTAAACTATCACCCCACTTCTCCCTCGGTTGACTCAGCCAATAACCTTGGTGCAACGGCTTGCCCTCGGATCGCCAACTGTACCTCTTCTTCCTAAAGTCCAATTGGGGAGACCACACCTTATCTTCTAAGGATCTCTTCAGGCCAAGAGAGACAAGTGGCCCCACGCTACACCTTCCGATGGCTGAGTGCAACATACCGCCAAGACATGTCATAACCTTGTCAAAGTTTGGGGCCTAGCTTGACAACTCCCGGGAACCCTCAGTGCAAGCTTAATAGTGCCTCCGCCTCATCCTCGGCAACACTAAGGACAACCTAGGTGTTGGGAAATCTTGGGGGGCGACATCAGATGCGCAACAGAAGAACAAGAAAACAAAATCCCTGATTCCCAAAGAGATGTTCGTCATCGTGTGAAGATTGGTGCGCAAAATCCGTGAAATTTAAAACTGTGTATAGAGTATATTGTGTTACCTAGGGAGATCGTATATCCCTATTTCCTTGCAGATCTTTAGGAGAGGGTGAAGGAGGTCAAGCGTCCTCCTCTCTAGCGGTGATCCACACAGTAGGGCTGCGACGACGCTCCTCAAAACTCCATGCCTGCTTTGAGGTGGAGAGGGGGAGGAGAATAGGAAAGGCAAGCAAAGGCTCTAGCTTATGAGGCTCTGAATCCCTCCTATTTATAGAGGTCCCCTGTCAAACCCTAATGGATCCTCGCCTAGTGGGTATTGGATCAGCATCCAATAACCCAAGCCTTTTATATTAGTGGATCTCTATCCAATAATCTCTTATGGGCTCTTATTGGATCTCGTTCATGGGATCCAATAATTCAGGGGCTTATTGGATATCCAATAAGACAAGGGCTCCGTCGGATATTTCATATCCGAACCTCTACTCATTGTAATGCCTACCATATGTGTGTGACCCTCTAGGCCCAATATCAAGCTGGCCGTGAGTCAAACCTGTCATAACTCATTCTAACTCAGTGAATTATTATCTTTGTAATAATTCACTCGACTCATCGATTATGGATGTACTAGGCCACTGCGCCATAGTCCCCAGACGATACAGGGGAATCCAATCCATTGGACCTGTCTATCCTCAGTTACTATGTACCTATAGTCCCTCATCCATCTAATATCTTAGAGACTGTATATCGAGCATGGTGCTGTCAGACCCATACGGTTTCTACTCGAGTCTCGCTCTAATCAGATTCTCCCAGAGAACTCTTTCTCTCTCAACCCGAATGACCCTAGTTAGGGATTTGTCTGAGCAAGAACATATGAGATATTCCTCTCATGACGCCGAGAGTGGATAATCCTCTATCGACACTCAATAGCCCTCGTAAGGTCGACTACCACTCCTAATGACCAGTTGTACTAGATCTGGGACAGCCAAACATATAAGTCTGGTATCAAAGAGTGGAGCACTCATACAGGACATCCTTGGTGTCTCATGTTTAAGGACCAGATACACCACTAGGACTACGAAATCGTTGTCTGACAATAAGGCATCATCAACCATCCAGCATTCCGTAAGCGAATCAATCAGTGAACTCATTCTCCAATGAGCACCTGTACTATATCCCTAGTGTCCCTGCACGAGCAGCTATGAGACCAGCTACATCCATCATATGGATGGGTATACAACACACCAGTTTGTCCAGTTATCACGATGTCCCTCTCGAGTAACCTGTGACCGGGATTATTTGGGATATGTGTTTAAAGGTGAATCGATCTTATTATCGTGATCTCATCATGATCCGATTCCCATTGCACAAATCCAAGGACATCACAATATATATATGCACATATGCAATAGTTATAAAGTGATATATGTCAAAATATAATAAGCAAAAAGATTCTGTATCAAGTCACACGTGCCATCACTCACGTGATTGGCTTGCTGGGCACCTATGACTAGCACTAGGAACCAAGTTTCAATAGCCTAGCACCTTTGTCTTATCCTCGGTAGTGCTAAGGACAACCCAGGAACTAGGCCATAGTAGACTAGCACCTTTGCCTCGTCCTCAACAGTGCTAAGGATAGCCCAAGGAATCATGCCTTAGAGCCCAGCACCTCCGTTTCATTCTCGACAACACAAAGGATAGCCCAGGGAACCAAGCTTCAACAACCCTACACCTTTGCCTCATCTTTGGCAACACCCACCGGGCCTCCTCGAGCCTCTGCTTGACCTCCTTTGCTAGGCCTTAATAGCTCTGCACCTTCGCCTCATCCTTGGCAACTTCCTTCGGGCCTCCTCAAGCTTCTGCTCAACTTTCATTGTTCGCAGCTCCATGACTAGCTCAGTAGCACAAACCTCAGTAGTGTTGCACCCAAGCATCCACCATTGGCAAAATGCCACAACATAAGTCGCTAAGACAGATCCATTCCCTAACCCATGGCAGCTAAGTTCAGACCCGACATGGAAGTATTAGTTATAAGTGCCCTACAAGCAAATCACGTGAGTGATGACACCTGTGACACGCTACGACGATCTTTTTACTTATTATTACTAGTATTTTATCATATATTATCTATATGTATATTGTGATATCTTTGGATCTGTGTAATGTGAATCGAATTATGATGAGATCATGATAATGAGATCGATTTGCATTTAAACATATATCCTAAATTATCTCGGTCATAGGTAACTCGAGAAGAACATCGAGATAACCAAATAGACCAATATGATGTATACTCATCCATGTGATAGAGGTTGCTAGTCTTATTATCGCTTGTGTGGGGACACTAGAGGTACAATGCAAGTGCTCATTGAAGAATGAGTTCACTGATTGATCCGCTTATGGAATACTAGATGGTTAATGATACTTGACGTCAAACAACGATTTCGTAGTTCCAGTTACGTGTTTGGTCATTAGACTTAAGACACCAAAGATACCTTATATTAGTATCTCATTCTTTAACATTGAACCTATACGTTTAGAAGTTCCAGATTTAGTACAACAAAGGATGACAACAACCCTACAAAGGTAATTGAGTATCAATAAAGGGTCATATACTCTTGATATAATGAAAGGAATATCTCGTATGTACTCGCTCAAACAAAATCCCTAGCCATGGTTGTTCAGATTGAGAGAGAAGTTTTCTAGGAGAATCCAACTAGAGCGAGACTCGGATAGGATTTCATAAGGGCCTAACATTACCATGCCTAATATACAACTTCTAGGATATTAGATAGATGAGAGACTATATATACATGGTAATTGAGGATAAATAAGTTTGATGGATTAGATCCATTGTACCATCTTGGGACTATGATATAGTGGCCTAGTATGCTCATACTTGATAAGTCGAGTGAATTATTATGAAGATAATAATTCACTATATCAGAAGGAGTTCTGATATGATCGACTCACGACCAGCTCAGTTTCGGGCCTAAAGGGTCACATATATATGATGCATGTTGCGACAAGTAGAGGTGCAAACATGAGATATTCGCGGAGCCCCTAGTTTGGATCTTATGGATAAGATTCAATTGGGTAATTGGATAGAGATACAATATCCAATAAGGATAGGATCCATTAAGGGTTCAGTGGCTTGCACCTCTATAAATAGGAGGAACCTCACGGTTCATAGGCTAGAACTTCTGATAGTCACTCCTCCTATTCTCCTCAGCCTCCTCTCCTCCTCCTTGGCTCCGATAGCCTTGTGGTGCATGTGGAGAGGGAGATCCCGCAGCGATATGAGTAGTGTCATCATCGTGTCTATTGTGTGGATCACTACTAGAGTGGAGTACGTGAATTCTCCTTCATCCTCTCCATCGGATCTGAAAATTTCAAGGTATATGATCTCCCTATGTAACACTTCTTAAATGATATATGTGGTTTTTGGTTTTGCCATTTTCTCATGCATAATCATCATACAATGACCAAGTACTTGACTTTGGGAAATCTAGTTTTGTTTTTATTTTTTGCTACGCTTGAGATGCTGATCCGCGATTTCCCAATAGGAAGTCATGCCTCCAATCACCACACGCTAGTGAAACCTGAAGAGGAGCATAACCCCCTAAGCACATCAAACCTTAGGGCAGTAGAAAGCCCCTCCATAAAAAAGCACCACAGGTAATACAAATTCTAAGGGCAAGATGATTCATCATGTCATGGGTAAAGTGCCTTAGCCACCTACCGCAACATCATTCACCACCACTAGTCAGGTATCATGGCAGGTCCACTCTCTCGCTTCAATGCGGTTAAGCCAAACCCCCGGATGGGTCCAGTCTCTCACCTTAATGTGGTCTAGTCAAACCCCCAGACGGGTCCACTCTCTCGCTTCAACGCGATCGAGCCCAACCCATTGGTGGGTCCAATCCACCACTCCAACATGTTCAAATCCCTTGAAGGGTCCAATCCATTGCTCAAACATGGTCAAACCCCTTGACGGGCCCAATCCACCACTCTGAAGCAGTCAAACCCCTTAGCGGATCCAGCTCCTGAGTCGTGTGTCTTGACATGAAGACTCGAGGGATGCACCTAGGCTGAGCTCATACCGTGCCTAGCTGTGCACTTAGTTTGAAGACCTAAGGCTTGCATATCGAATGAGTAAGAGTTAAAAATGACTCGCATCCAAGTCATCCACCTCAGCGTGAAACACCAAGAGATGCACCTAGGCCGAGCTTACATGCTTCCTAGCTATACACTTGGTTTGAAGACCCGAGGCCTACATCTCCGATGAGTAAGAGTTAAAAAGGACTCACTCCTAAGCCATGCACATCGACATGAAGTCCCGAGGGATGCACCTATGCCGAGCTTACACACTCCCTAGTCATGCACTTGACATGAAGACCAGAGGGATGCACCTAAGCTGAGCTCACATGCTCCCTAGTCGTGCACTCGACATGAAGACCCAAGGCCTACACCTCGAATGAGTTAGAGTTAAAAGGACCTACTCCTGAGCCATGCACCTTAGCGTCAACCCAAGGGCTGCACTTAGGCCGAGCTTACACGCTCCATAGCTGTGCACTCAGTTTGAAGACCCGAGGCCTGCATCTCGAATGAGTAAGAGTTAAAAAGGACTCACTCCTGAGCTATGCACCTCGGCCGAGGTATACACCTAGGCCGAGCTTACATGTTTCCTAGTTGTGCACTCGGTTTAAAGACTCGAGGCCTACACTTCAAATGAGTAAGAGTAAAAAAAGACTCGCTCCTAAGCCATGCACCTCAGCATGAAGCCCCGAGGGATGCATCTAGACCGAGCTTACATGCTCTTTAGCCGTGCACTCGGTATAAAGACCCGAGGGGTGCACCTAGGCCGAGCTTACATGCTCCCTAGCCATGCACCTCGGCGAGAAGCCTCGAACGCTACACCTAGGCTGAGCCTATGCGCTCCCTAGCTATGCACCTCGGCATGAAAACCTAAGGGCTACACCTAGGCCAAGTCTACGTGCTCCCTGGCCATGCACTCGGTGTGAAGACCCGAGGCCTGCACTGTTGAATCTCGGATTTTGATGATGAAATCAATTGATGTGCTTGTGATCTAATCTGCGTTTTGAGTGATGTAGGACTAACTTCGATCAAGAGAGGCAAATTGATTAAAGCAAGAGGAATTAGATGTTGGGCCGGAGTTGAACATGTTAAGATATTAGACGTTAGGCCGGAGGATTGATCGACGTGTTGGCAGAAGGCTCTATGCCATGAGTTCGAGCATCGGGCCAAAGGATCGAACATTGTACCAAGGATATCGAAAGTTGCGGGTGTTAACATGCTGATTTGGCAATACGTCGAAGGAGACGACGATACGTCGAAGGATCGGATGAAATGCTAGAAGAACTAATGATATGCCGGACAACAAATGATTCGTGCTTTATAATAATTTGTCTAGATCGAGTTAGTTTAGGTCATCATTAGGTTGGTTTTGGGTGTAACTATTCTAACTCAATTAGGGGCCCATTAGGCCTGAGTTTGGACTGTTTTGGGCCAAGTGGAAGGCCCATTCGGTCACCCCAAGTTAGGAGAAACCACCTATGAGCTGAAAAAGTCAAGAGCACACTTTTCCATACTGTCAAGTGGTGGTATCGCTAGACTGGGCGATAGTACCGCCTAATGTCAAGTGGTGGTACCACCTAGACATAGTCTTCCAGATTGTGTCAGGTGGTCATACCGCCAAACTGGGTGGTGGTACCGCCTAGTGTTAGTGCTACAAGCGATGGTACTACCAGAACCCCGAAAACCGGGGATTATATACTTTTAGGCTCCAAGTTTAAATCATTTGGAGCCTATAAATACCTCTCTCATCCCTGCTTAGTAAACACAAGAACTAAGAGCAAAAAGAAAGAAAAATGTTGTTGTAATCTTTTGAGAACTCCTCTCAAGCTCTAAGTGTTGGTGAAGTTTAAGAGAGAAGGCAGTGGGGGTGTAAAGGTTTTCTCCTGAAGTTGTCAAAAGAACAATCGAGTTGTAAGGGTAGTTGATCTTCGCCCATTGAAAGAAGATTGTTAATAGATATCGGTGGCCTCGACAAAAGAAGAATCGGGAGTGGATGTAGGTCATGACGACCGAATCACTATAAAACTCGGTTTACATTTACTTTGAGCTTTTTATTTTCATTATAAACTATTTTACTTACTTATTCATTACGCTTCCGTACAATTTCAAGTTAACATCTTTCCGATATGGTTTTTTATTTAACGAAATTTTTTCAAATTGATGATTTTAACGAAAGCACTACTTTAAATGCCCCCCCCCCCCCCCTCCCCCCTCTTGGTGCTGATTCGATCCTAACAGTTGGTATCAGAGTCACATTTTTTCTTGTTTGGTTTAAAACCCAAGAGAAATGGCTCTTTTCGTCTTTCAAAAGGGTTATTATATCATTTGTCCTCCTATGTTCAATATGATAGACTACACTTATTAGAAAACTCGGATGAGAGTTTTCTAGCTTTCGTTAAATATCGATTTATGGAAGATTGTTGAAAACGAATTTCAAAAGTCTTCTCTTCCAATGAATGATTGGAATGATTTGGAGAAGAAGACTTTCTCTTCCAATTTATTTTATGCTTTGGATAAAAATAAATTCAATCGAATTTCTATTTGTGAAACCGCATATGATATTTGACACACTCTTAAAATCACACACGAAGATACTAGTAGAGTTAAAGATTCGAAAATCAATCTTTTGATGCATAATTTTGAATTATTTTGAATGAAGTCAAGCCAAACTATCATTGACATGTACACCCATTTTACAGATGTCATCAATAGTTTAAAGGCTCTTGGTAAAAGTTTTTTAAATCTTAAACTTGTAAATAAAGTTTTACATTCTCTTCCTAAAAATTGGGATCCTAAAGTAATGACTATTCAAGAATCAAAGAACTTAAATCATTTTTCTATTAAAGAACTTATTGGGTCTTTGATGACTTATGAAATGACGTGCAAAGCACATGATGAACTTGATGAACTTGATGAACATAGAACAACCTTCCAAAGAACAGGAAGGATTTGGAACTTAGAACTCAAGAAGACCATTCAAGTGAAAGCTCAAGTGATGATGACTTTGAACTCTTAACAATAAAGCTTAAAACGTTTATGAAACAAGAATCAAAGAATAAAAACAAACTTAAAAAAAACACAACTACTTGCTACGAACGCAAGAAGTCAGGTCATTCTAAGTATGAGTATATAAAACTAAAGAAGAAGTTGTCAAAGGATGAATTGAGCATATCCGAAGACGAGGAGTAAACCAACAAAGTCAAGGTGGCCTTTCACAATGAGGTATGTAACTCGCTCAAAATGTATTTACCTTATTTTGAAATAACTTGATGCATTTCATGAGTTATTTTTAAATTAGTTTAGAAAAATTATATATATAATTAATTATAAAAATTGCATGTTTTCTGATAAAGGAATAAAATGTTAGATTTAAATCTAATGCTTATACATCTAATAAGATTAATCCTATGTATATTTTTAAGAAGAAATAATATGTATCTTGATGATTTCCATATTGTTTTTTGATTTTGATTGAAGATGCTTTATGTTCAATGAAATCATGCTTAATGAGCTTATATTTCCAAATTATGCATGATATTTTTTATGATTTATGGCTTATTGATCTTTGTCATAATGAAAGTTGCTTTTTCGGTTTTAAAAGATGATGTATATTTTTGTTTGGCATAAAAAATGAAGGCATGCTTGTATAAAATCAAATCACTTAAATTGAAACAAAAAGGGGAGAATGCATGTTTCTTGAAAATATCTCTAAAGCTTTTCGATTTTTTCAACAAGTGATTCTTAGTGATGAATCTATTTTATGTTATCTCTTGAATTAAGAAAAATAATTTTAATGATAAGTTTAGAGTTGACAAATTGAATTTGAATGAAAAATTTTCAACGACTTTCTTTTGATTTCTTTACTTGAGCTATCTTCTATGAGAATTAAAATTTTTTTAATCTTTGATGATTCCTTCTTTCAATTTATTAAAGAAGAGACTTATGCAAACAAACTATGACCATGATAATGGTTTGAAATTGTGCATGTTATACCTTGAAGACTTTAAACCATATTTTGGTATCATGAATGTCCAAGTAATGATGATTTAAAAATTTATTGATTTAGTATCATGCCCAAAGTGATAATGATGATGACTTGACATTTTTACAAGAAAATTTTATGGATTGAGATTTATTTTTTTATCCAAATCATGATATTGATTTCTCGATATTTGATATATGAGATTTTTCTATGAATCAAGATCTTATTTTTGAACTCCTATATTTCTTTTTGCTAATTACTAAAAAAAGAGAATTATTTAAATGAATTATTGTTTTTCTTCTAAATTCTTAGAATTATAATATGAGATTTTTTTTATGAATCAAGATTATTTACTATGATTCTTCTTTTTGCTATTTAAGTCATCAAAAAAGAATAATAATTTTTCTCTTGATTTTTTAATATCCACAACTTAAAATTTGTATTCATGAAATGTATATCTCATCACCCAATTAAATTAAATTTGTATTCAAGCCGAATAACAATCAAGATTTGTGCTTTGTAATAATTTATCTAGATCGAGTTAGTTTAGGTTGTAATTGAGTTGGTTTTAGATGTAACTATTCTAACTCAATTAGGAGCCTATGGGGCCTGAGTTAGAACTATTTTGGGCCAAGTGGAAGGCCCATTCGGTCATCCCAAATTAGAAAGAACCACCCATGAGTTGAAAAAGTCAATAGCATACTTTTCCATGTTGTTAGGCGGTGGTATCGCTAGATTGGGTGGTGGTGCTGTCCAGTGTTAGGTGGTGGTACCGCCCATATACAATCTCCTAAATTGTGTCAGGTGGTGGTATCGCTAGACTAGGCGATGGTATCACCTAGTGTTAGTGCCGTAGGTGGTGGTACCGCCCAACACAGGCGGCGGTACCACTAGTACCCCGAAAACCGGGGATGAGATACTTTTAGGCTCTAAGTTTGAATCCATTTGGGTCCTATAAATACCCCTCTCATCCCTACTGAGTAAACACAGGAATTGAGAGCTAAAAGAAAGAAAAACGCTATTGTAATCTTGTGAGAACTCCTCTCAAGCTCCAAGTGTTGGTGAAGTTTAAGAGAGGAGGTAGTGAGGGTGTAAAGGTTTTCTCCTGAACCTTTCAAAAGGAGAATCAAGTTGTAAAGGTAGCTGATCTTCACCCATTGAAAGAAGATCGTTAGTGGATGTTGGTGGCCTCGATGGAAGAGGAATCGGGAGTGGATGTAGGTTACGATGACCGAACCGTTATAAAACTTGGTTTGCATTTACTTTGAGCTTTTTATTTTTATTGCAAACTGCTTTACTTATTCACTATACTTATGTACACTTTCAAGTTAACATCTTTCTGATATAGTTTTTCATTTAATAAAAGTTTTTCAAATTGGTGATTTTAACAAAAGTAGCCTCCCCCCCTAGTCTTTGGTTCGATCCTAACATGCACCTTGGATAAGTAAGAGTTAAAAAGGACTTGATCCCGAGCCATGCACCTCGGTGTGAAGACCTGAGGGATACATCTAAGCTGAGCCTACGCACTCCCTAGCTATGCACTCGGTGTAAAGACCTAAGGCCTACACCTCGAACGAGTAAGAGTTAAAAATGATTCACTCTTGAGCCATGCATCTCAGCATGAAGACCAGAGGGATGTACTTAGGCTGAGCTTACACACTCCCTAGCCATACACTCAGTTTGAAGACCTGAGGCCTACACCTTGGATGAGTAAGAGCTAAAAGGTCTTGCTCCCGAGCCATACACCTTGGCGTGAAGCCTCGAGGGCTATACCTAAGCCGAGCCTACGTGCTCCCTAGCCATGCACCTCGGCGAGAAGCCCCGAGGATTGCACCTAGGCCGAGTCTACGCACTCCCTAGTTGTGCATTTAGTGTGAAGACATAAGGCCTGCACCTCAGATGAGTAGGAGTTAAAAAGGACTCGCTCCCGAGCTATGCACCTCGGCGTGAAGCCCCGAGGGCTACACCTCGGTTGAGTCTACATGCTCCCGAGCTGTGCATCTCAGCATGAAGACCCAATGGTTGCACCTAGGCCAAGCCTAGCTTCTAAGTCGTGCACCTTAGCATGAAGACCCAAGGCTGCAACTAAGCCGAGCCTATGTGCTCCCTAGCTATGCACCTTAGCTGAACTAACATGTTTCTCGAAGATATACACCTCAGCAAGGTAACTCGTTAAGAAAAATACACAAAAGACTCACCTTGAATCCCCCTATGAGAAACATGAGGTATGCCTCTATCGGAGGAGAAAATGATAAAGGATATTTTGATACCACATAGTTGGCAACCACCTCAAATCGCACATGGCACCACTCCAACTAAAGTAGCCTATATATCTCAAAGTAGTGCGAAACAACACAGATCGATTCAGAAATAGCCATGTCCTAAAGCGACATAGCCCAACTTAAAAGTGACACAATGCAGATTCCAGGCCGCTCGGAGTCGCATGAAGCGACACTCGAAAGTGAAGAAATAGCCCCGCACAGCACAGGATTAAAACAGTCATTGTAGAACAGATGAACCGCCTACTTAAAATATCGACAAATGCTAACAACCTATAGACGGTCGATCCTCGAAGAGGTATAAAAACTACCCCCTGACAGATGCCAAGAGGAGGGTGGACTAGTCCAAAAAAATCGACTTAAGTTTTAGAAGGGGCTCTCTCTCTCTCTCTCTCTCTCTCTCTCTTTACACACTAACTTCGTCATACAACTTACAATGTTGTCTTTTCCCCTTCGTTAACTTAAGCATCAGAGGGGTTGCACCGGGAACTCCCATTTTAGACTATATGATTTTGGCTATGTACTACTTAAGCCCTTATGATTTACTCGTGTCTAAAATAACCCATATATTTTTAAAAATATAGTATATAAGTCCCTCTCATCAAGTTTGAGTTAATAGATATTAGAGTATGCTTACGTGACTTGCTGACTCACAATAAATTAGTAATTTAATGACACATATAATTTAAGTTTAAAAAAGGATTAAGGTCTATTTTAGCCCCTATGGATTTCACCTTGGACCACTTAAGCCCTTATGGTTTGCTCTTATCTAAAATAACATTTATATTTTCAAAAACGTAGTATATAAACACCTCTTGTCAAGTTTGAGTTAACAAATATTAAAGTATGCTTACATGGCATATTGACTCATAATAAACTACTAATATAATGACATATATAATTTAAGTTTAAAAAAGGGTTAAGATCCATTATGTCGAGGAAGAGGAAGCAACAAAGTCGTAGTGATGGACAAAGGTGGAGAGGTCGGAGATAGAGGTGAGGGAAAACTGGACCATCACATTATAGGCATGGCGAGTGGGGGTGTGAGAGAAAACAAAGTGGGAGGTGATGGGGATGAAGATGCCTAGGAGGAGGAAGAGTGACTAGGAGACCACTACGTATATAGCGTCAGATTGGTTGACGCATATCTACCTAAGGTAGGACTGAAAGCTCCTGAGCTCATTGTTAGCACAGGAAAGGCTACATGCGTATGACGTCATGCTAGGCAGTAGCAGTTTGGTATTACTACTGGTGGTTACTTCGACGACGATGCCTCATCTCACCATTAATGGTGGTCTCAATTTTTTTTTAAAACTTAAATTACATATGTCATTATATTAATAGTTTATTATGAGTCAACATATCACGTAAGTAGACTCTAATATTTGTTCACTTAGACATGATGAGATGAGCTTATATGTTATATTTTTGAAAACATAAGGGTTATTTTAGACACAAATAAATCATAAGGCCTTAAGTGATCTATGGCCAAAATCATAGGGGTTAAAATGAACCTTAACACTTTTAAAAACTTAAATCATGATCAAAACCATAGGGGCTAAATAGACCTTAAACCAAGAAGATATTCACTTCTAGAGTTTTGACTTCGAATATATGAGATGACTTGGTTGAAGGTGAGTACTTCAATATCCAATAATAGTTATGCTACAAAGTAATCATTGATCATGTCTCTAACACACATACAACATCAATAGAATACCGTAAAGTTCTAGAATTCTATTTTTATTATTTATTTTTTTAAAAAATTATCATGATTGATGAAAGAGACATATCGGAATGAAAGTTTTAAAAGATTAAAATGAATCAAGAGACTTCAAAACTATAAAGATCATATATATGAAGATGCTAAATATTCATAATGTAACCACCGTCGATTATAATATATTAAATATATCGATGGATGAATTTTGTTTTTAAACACTATACTGACAAGGCCACTTGTATTGTCAATATTTTCAAGTTGATAGGAGTATTAATCGAGATTTTGGATAATTCTATTTAATAGACAAACCTAACGAACAAAATATATACGTGAAAAAACATTCTCTAAACTCTTTACTTGATATTTCTTTGGACGCCAATTATCTCGTTCTAATTCATTAAAATTATTGATTATTAATGAGCTTAAACCATATGATAGCTTAAACCATAAATATGCCTTTCTTTTTGGGTAAAAGAAGAGATTTATCAACCAAATAACGAGAGCAAATCAAGATACTTAGGTTTGATGACCTAATCTCCTTTACATTCCTTATCAATCATAAGCATCCAAACAAAATTTGCTAACCAATTAAAACATTAATTCCTTTCTCTAAATACATGAGTGATTCTATAATTTTCAAACAAATTTAGAGTACAATATACATCTTTTTAGAGGAAATCATCATTGATGTACCTGATGTGGTTCAAACCCAAAGATATAGGATGTCAAAGGTGGTGATCGGAGTAGCTTCATACTAGCTCTAAGATGAAAGTGTCGAACTCCCGAAGCACCATCTGAATGAAGATCAATGTCAGGAAAATTTTTTTGATTCGGTTCCTCCGATGTTCAAGTTAATCACCGAGGTCTTATAAGTATAAGTTTTTCTCAGAAGAAGCACCCCCTAACATAGTGCTAGGGATTACCTTTTATACTTGGCCTTGGAGAGGACAACTTGTAACCGCTCCAATATCCCTATAATATCCCTTATTTTTTAAAATTTTGTAAGGGTTTGTTTGTATTATAAAGACATGTTTGTAAATTAAGAATTATTTAATAATTTTTTTAGCATTAAGTGATTTTATATTAAAAGATTATTATTAGGGACCTAAATATGAATCTTAGTAAATTAATATGATTTGTCAAAGATTTATATTAAGTTGAAAAAAAAATAGAGGACATGTGTCACTTGCTAACCTAAAGATGATGCCACTTATTCTTATTCTATGGATGATACATAAGCTTCCATCACACATGTTTGCTATCTTACTAACCTTGTATTGGCCAAGCCTAAGTAATTAGAGGAGAAACTAATGGAAAACTTAACAAAGGAGAGAAACTTACTACAACCAGCATAGACTTGAGAAGAGAAGGGAAGAGGAAGTTTTGCTTTGGCTTGAGATTTTACATCAATTCCTCATATTTAGGAATTATTTTTTTCTAAGACAAGAGTTTTGATATTTGATTTCATCTTAATTCTAAAAATTTTGGATGATTCTACCTTTATACATGATATCTCTATTGTTTAAGAATAAAACTATAAATCTAAAAATTTTTAATATTTGACCTTTTTGCATTGTTCTAGTCGTAACTTTCTGTACCAATCTTTGATTTAGCAAAAACTAAATTTATCTAAAAATATACTCGTAGATCTTTCTTTTGATACTAAGACTAATAAATTTGGAGTCTAATTATCTATTTAAACTATTATTTCAACTGACCTTATGAAATCTGTAAAATAGAGACTGTCGGTTCTAACCTTTTAATACCCTTTTGCTTGTAACTCTTTGTTAAAGAACCCAATTATGGCCAAACCTACTTCATAAGAAACTAGATTTATAGATCTTTCTTTTACCTAATATGAAAGATTTGAAGTATAAATACATATTGAAGCATCTGTTCTAATCAACTCTATGAATTCTACAAAACAGAGATAATATTCTCTGGCCTTTAGTTACTAAACTATTTATAACTCATTGTTGGAAACTCCTATTTATACAAAACTTAATTTATCTAAAACTAGATTGATACATCTTTCAAATGATATATAGTTTGTATAAATTGGAGCATAATTGGTGATTCAAATAGTTTATGAAATATGCCTCTCAAATTTTGCCAAAATTGAGCTTTTATTGATTTTGCCTATTCTTGTTTCATCTCATTTGAAAATTGATTTTTGCTAAAATCCTTATTTCAATTAAGCTTTACATTATTACTTTGAATTTTTGTATATTCTTATCCTTCAATTATTTGTATATCTAAATCTATTATGTAGTGTTTATATTTGTATCATAATGTTTCGTATAGGTATATGCATTATGTTATTCAGCATGTGCTTCTGATATGTGTCAATTTTATTATTTATAATATCCTTTTATACTTTAGTGTTTATGATATAATATGAACTTTTGCTAGAAATAGTAAAGAGAGTTATACATAGAGCCCGCGATGCTCTATTGGCCCCTTCTAACTTCACCCAAATGTGGGTGAATGAAGCTCCTAGACGTAGGAGACTTTTGTCTGGTGGTCATTCAGAAATGGATAGACCATATTCTATTATAATCCTACTTCACCTTCTATGTATTTGATATGATATTCAAAGCTTTAGTTATATGCTTCTATGTGTGCATTGGATAAGAATGAAATGAATGCAATATCAAATACATTGTTTGAGCTTATGTAAATGTTCTTTGATATATTTTGATATGATTATTATGCCTTTGAAATATTCATATGCTATCAATATACTTTGAAATATTATATATGTCAATGATATGCTCCGAAATATTTCATATGTAATTGATATGCTCTGAAATATTTCATTTGTTATTAATATACTCTGAAATATTTCATACGCCATTGATATACTATGAAATATTTCATATGCAATTGATATATTTTGAAATATTTTATATATCATTGATATGCTCTAAAATATTTTATATGCCACTGATATACTTCAAAATATTTTATACGCTATTGACATGCTCCGAAATGTTTCATATGTCATTGATATGCTCCAATTACTTTTTATTCAATTTGTTATGAACCAAATATGTTTTGAATAAAATGACATTTATGATTCTGTATCTAATGAGATGATATCCATGAATTCTTATATCCTACATTTCATTTTGATACCATGCTTGCTTGAAACTTTTCATCTTGCCATTGATATATTTGTCACTTGTTGAGCTTTGTAGCTTACTCCATTGCTATATAAAATTTTCAGGATACCTTATCACTCACTGAAATACTAGAATTGGGCTAAGACAATGAAAAGTTATTTAAAATTATGGGCAAGTCTTGTTGGTTGTTATATTATTGTGGATAAATATATTTTGTATGTAATGACGGGTTATCGACATACTTGAATATATGTATTATGTAAAAGCTTTTAAAAGACTTCTCACATTTGGAATTTTGAAATATTATGTTTAGTTTACAATGATATGATGTAGTTATGTTTGATTGTATAGATTCTCACGCTTATGAATTTATGATGTAGTTATTGTTTTGTTGAGTTGACTTTGGATATTATGAATCATCGTGTGATGTAGTATATGATTTTAAACTGCATAGATTTTATGGATATGAATGTCACTGAATATTTCTTAGTGTCCTCAAATATTAGTTTAGATCCTAGATTGAATTGTTGTTGAATTTTAATATTATCGATGTAAGATAATGTCACACCTCCTGAATTAGATAATTCAAGAGGCATGATAGAGGTGGTATCAAAGCATGATTTGAGGATCACTAAGATATTTGATATGTTTGATGTGTAAAATATATTGAGGTCTAGTAAACTATAGTAACCGGTAAAAATTTTCTTTGATATCTTTTAGTAATCTAGGATATCGATAACCATATGGTTCTCTTGCTTCATCTTTTTTTGAGTAATTAAGTGAGATGAAAGTGTAAGAAAATTTAGGAGCGACATCACATGTGCAATAGAAGAATATAAAATAAAAATCCTAAATTTCCCAAAAGGTGTTTGTCGTCGTGCGAAGATTGGTGTGCAAAAACCTGCGAAATTAAAAACTACGTGTGAGATAGTTATGTTACCTAAAGAGATCATAGATCCCTAAATTCTTATATATCTATGAGAGAGGATGAAGAAGGTCAATTGTTCTCCTCTTTAGCGATGATCCATATGGTAGGAGCTATAAAGATGCTCCTCAAATCTCCACACCTGATATCTGAGGAGGAGAAGGGGAGAGGAGAATAGGAGGTGGTAACCAAGAAGCCTAGCTTATGGCCCTTTGGTTCTCTCCTATTTATAGAAGCCCCTTGCCAATTTAACTCTAATGGATATTGTCTTATTGAATACTGGATCTCCATCCAACGACCCAAACATATTAGATTAGTGGATCTCTATCCAATAATCGCTTATTAGTTCTTATTGGATTTTATCTATAGGATCTAATAATTTAGGGGCTTAATGGATATCCAATAAGATAGGGGCTCCGATAGATTTCTCATATCTGAACCTCTACCCATTGTAACACTTACCATATATGTGTGACTCTCTAGGCCCAATATTAAGCTGACGATGAGTCATACCTGTTAGAACTCCTTCTAGCTTAGTGAATTATTGTCTCCATAATAATTTACTTAACTCATCGACTATAAATGTACATGGCCACTACGCCACAGTCCTCAAACGATAGAGGGAAATCCAATCCTTTGGACCTATATGTTCTTAGTTACCGTGTACCTAGAGTCCTTTATCTATCTAATATCCTAGAGACTGTGTATCGAGTATGGTGTTGTCAGACCCATATAGTTTCTCCTCGAGTCTCGCTCTAATCAGATTCATATAGAGAACTCTTTCTCTCTCAATCCGAATGACATTGGCCAAGGATTTATCTGACTAAGAATATATGGGATATTCCTATCATGATATTGAGAGTGGATGATCCTCTATCGATACTCAATAGCCCTCGTAAGGTTGGCTGCCACTCCCAATGATCGGCTATGCTAGATCTGGAACTCTAAGTCTATAAGTTCGGTATCAAAGAGTGGAGTACTCATACACGATATCCTTGGTATCTCAAGTCTAAGGATCAAATACATTACTGGGACGACAGAATCACTATATGACATTGAGGTATCATCAACCATCCAGCATTACGTGAGTGGATCAATTAGTGAACTCATTCTCTAATGAGCACTTATGCAGTATCCCTAGTGTCCCAACACGAGTAGCTACGAAACCAGTCGCCTCCATCTTATGGATGGGTATACAACATACCAGTTTGTTCGGTTATCTTAATGTCCCTCTCGAGTAACCTATGACTAGGATTATTATGGTATGTGTTTAGAGGTGAATCGATCTCATTATCGTGATCTTATCACGATCCGATTTCTATTACGCAAATTCATGGAGATCACAATATATTTATGCATCAAGCAATATAAAATAAGAAAATTTCATAATAATAATAAGAAAAAAGACTGCATGTCATGTCACATGTGCCATCGCTCACGTGATTGGCTTGCAGGACATTTATTGTTGAATCTCATATTTTAATGATAAAATTAATTGGTAAAATTGTTTGATTTAATCTTTGTGTTGAGATAAGTATGCATGATTAACTACGATAGCGGTAAGGCATAAAGCAGATAATGAGCCGGATTCAAAGATTCAGACGATGTACCGGAAGTGTGTCAGGAGCTCGCCAAAAAGTTCGTCGGAAGATCGCTGAGAGTTCGTCAGAAGATCGCTGAGAATTTGTCAGGAGTTCACTGAGGGTTCGACGGGAGTTCGTCGAGGGTTCATCGGGAGTTCGTCGGAAGACTCACTGGAGGTTTGCCGAGAGAAAAATCGATATACGGAATAGAGATTGCTTGCCTTAATCGTAGTTAGACCTTAAGTTGAGTTAGGATTGGGAGGTGATCCCACTAACTCAGTTAGGGGCAAATTGGGCCCTTAACAGGGCTGAATTGGGTCGGTTGAACAGCCCATTCAGCACTTGAAGTCACGGTCGGTGGTGGCACTGTCAGGGCTAGCGGTAGCACCACCTAGGACTCGGTCTCCCAAGTGCTCTGGGCGATGGTACTACCGATAGTTATTGCTATCAGGCGGTAGTACTACCTTGTAAGGCGGTGGTACCGCCAAAGCTCAGTCTCTGAGCTCTATCAGGAGGTGGTACCGCCTAGTATTAGTTTGCAGGCGATGGTACCGCCCAGTGTTAGTATGTAGGTGATAGTACCGCCCAATAATAGCGGTGGTATCACCAGTATCCCGAATCTAGGGATGTGACACTTTTTAGCTCCAATTTAGAAGCCATTGGGGCTTATAAATACCCCATCCATTTCTGCATGAAAAGGCATGAAAGTATTAACATAATCTTGAATTTTTGGGGTATTAAAGTATTGTAAAAGTGCAAGAGTCCTCATCCTTTTTTGAGATCATTCAAAAGAGGTGTGAGGCTTGTAAGGGTTATCTCCTAAACCTATGAAAAGGAGAAAGCATTGTAAATAGGTGGTTAGTCTTCGCCTATTGAAGGAAGACCATTAATGGATGCCGGTGACCTCAACGGAGGAGGTGTCGGAAGTGGATGTAGGTCACATCGACCGAACCACTATAAATTCTGGTTTGCATTTCTATTATCACTATTTACTTACGTTGCAATAGCTTAACTTCCTTCTTACTTGGCTTTCACTACCCTTACGATCAAACACTCTTTCAAGTTATCTTTTGAGATCATTTTTAACGTACAAAGAATTTTAAACCATTGTTTTAATCTACTACACTAATTCACCCCTCTCCTCTTAATGCCGACTCGATCCTAACAATTGGTATCAGAGCTCAGTTACTCTCGATTTGATTTAAAATCCAAGAGAGATGGCTTAACCTAGCAATCAAGAGGGTCATTCAATTACATGTCCTCCTATGTTCAATTGGGTGGATTATACATATTAGAAGACTAGAATGAGGATCTTTCTAATTTCAATGGATTTTGAGTTATGAAACCTTGTGGAAAATGACTTTCAAAAGTCTTCTCTTCCAATGTATGATTGGAATGAGTTGAAGAAGAAGATTTTCACCTTAAATGTCAAGGCTTTGAATGTCTTGTTTTGTGCATTAGATAAAAATGAGTTCAATCGAATGTCTATTTGTAAAATAGCTTTGGATATTTGGCACATACTCAAAGTCACTCATGAAGGTACTAGTAGAGAAAAAGAGTTAAAGATAAATCTTTTAGTTCACACTTATGAATTATTTCGGATGAAGCCAAGCAAAATTATTGTCGATATGTACACCTGTTTTACGGATATCGTTAATAGTTGAAAAGCTCTTGGCAAATATTTTTTGAATTTTAAACTTGTTAATAAAATCTTGAGATCACTTCCAAAGAATTGAGACCCTAAAGTAACGACCATTCAAGAGGCCAAGGATTTAAAATAACTTCCATCTCGAAGAACTAATCGGGTCACTAATGACCTATGAGATAACTTGCAACGTTCATGAAGAGCTTAAGAACAACCTTCCAAAGAACAAGAAGAATATGACACTAATAACTCATGAAAACCACTTGAAAGAAAATTCAAGTGATGAGGACTATGATAATGACTTGACACTCTTGATAAGAAAGCTAAAAAAATTCATAAAAAAATTAAATTTAAAAATAACACTAAAAATAAAATTGAACCCAAGAAAGAACAAGTTATATGCTACGAATGCAAGAAGCCGGGACATCAAAAGCGAATGTCCCCAAGCAAAGAAGAAGCAACCAAAGAAGAAGAAGACTCTTAAAGCAACTTGGGATGATTCAAGTGTATCCGAAGAAGATGAGCCAACTAACACCGAGCAAGTTGCTCACCATGCACTAATGGCTATCGGAGATAAGATAAGCAATTCATTGGATGTAAATTTATCTTTTGATAAACTACTAAGTGCTTTTCATGATTTATTTAATGAATGTAAATTAGTTAGTAAAATATATAAATTGTTGAAAAAGGTGCTTGCTTCTCTTGTTAGTGATTTTGATAGACTAAAAATTGAGCATGATGATAGTTTAGCTCCTTGCACAAAATGTGATGAATTAGAAACACTTAAAAAGAAAAATTTGTAACTACATGAAACCTTAGAAAAATTTAAAATAGGTAGCAAATCCTTAAACATGATTCTTGCAAGTAAGAATCATGTTTATAAAAGAGATAAAATCGGCTTTGTGAGTAACACTTATAAAAATCCAACCATTTTTGTTAAAGGCCCAACTTTGCATGTTTCATCCAAAAACAAATACAACTTTTGTTGCAAATTTGGTCATGTTGCTTATCAATGTCCGTTTAAGAGATGTAGTCCACACAAATTGATTTGGTTTCCTACAAGAACCGTAAAGAACTCCATGCAAAATGATAAGTTAAGTCGATAGATTTTTGAGGTACCCAAGGTCAAATATGTACATAAAAATCATTCTTTTTTTAGAAACGTTCACTATCACAAGTTAGGAGCAAGAGATGGTACCTTGATAGTAGATACTCAAGGCACATGACCGGAGATCTATCTCAATTCTCTAAGTTCACTAGCCTAGACGAAGGGTATGTCACCTTCGGAGACAACAACAATGGTAAAATCATTAGCAAAGGAACCATAGGTAACAAATCCAACTTGTTGATCAAAGATGTATTGTTGGTCGATGGCTTAAAGCACAATCTCTTGAATATTAGTTAATTATATGATAAAGGATATATCATTAAATTTGAATCCAATGCTTGAATTATTGAACAACCACACAAAAACTCTTCTATGATTGCCCTAAAATAAAATAATGTGTATACTATTAATATTGATGATCTTTGCAATGAAATATATTTTTCGGTTTTGAATGACAATGCTTAGCTTTGAAATAGGAGATTAGGTCATGCTAGCATGAAACTAATATCTCAAATTTCATTGAAAGAACTTGTAAGAGGTATTCCTCACATTAAGTTCGTTAAAGACAATATGTGTGATGCATGTCAACTAGAAATGTAATCACATCAAATATTTAAGTTATGATTTGATTTTCTTTCCTTGTTATTATAATTTAAGGAAATCTTAATCTACTTCCTTGTTTGTTGATATGAATTAAGGAAATAACTATTAAGTATTCCAAATATAATGATATCATATTTGTTAGTATATTAAATGAAAATAATTTATATTAAATAAATACAAAAATTAAAATGAATTTCCCTTAATAGAGGCTCACCTCCTCCTATTTAAAGTGAGAGATTTCTCTCCTTCATTCCTCACCTAGTCGAGCTTGGCAGCGGGAGGAACGAGGAGTTACACCCTGTTGTAAGAAGTAGGTTTCCCTACCTTTCTTAAATTAAAAAGTTTTAGCTTTTATTTTGATTCTTTAAATGTTGAAAGTTTTATAGTTTGAAAAATATGTATCAATTCTTTAAATGTCAAACTTTTTTGCATTAAAGTAATTAGTTAAAGTTTTCATAATATTCTTTGACCCATGATTAAGGTTTTTATTTTAAAGTTAAATATGTTAAAAATATATTTATTTTATATGATATTTCTTGTATTATAGTTTATCTTTAATCTTATCTGGATTAAAATCTTGTTAGATTAGAATATGTTATCTAAAATCCTTTTTGATATTCTTTGATCTGAAATTTAAAATATATTATTCTAAATGATTTAAAATATGACTAAAATATGTTGAAATTTTATATGTGTTGAAAACATGATTTTTATTTTAATTTAGAAGATTATTTCCTTGTATTAAAACTTATCTCCCAGTCCATCTTTTAATGTCTTATGATTTATAGTCAAATTTAGAATGTTATTTCCTTATATTAAAGCTTTTCTCCTTGTCTATCTTTTAATGCATTATTATGTTTTTATTTATATTGTTAATGGGTATATGCTATGATATGAAATTGAATATTAATTGGAATGAAATTTCTCACAGGCCAGGCCCAACCCATGGGTCAAGCCTTGGCCCGTAGGCTACCCCAGCCCAACTATTATGGGCGATCATATGCGACGCACATGACTAATCCATGGGCTAGGGCTGGGCCAGTTTTGTGTAATGCATGCTCAATTATATATAATGCACATGACCAGTAGATGGACTAGCTCAATCTAGCCCAATGTTATTGTTGAACTTGAGCCCAAATGTTGATTGAACTAAACTAAACTTGATTAGTCTATATCAATTCAGGGTGATTCCGAATTGATTGACTTATTTAAGTTAGTTTAACCTAAATTGAACTTAATCTAGTCTAAATTATACTAGTATAGGATGGTTCCAGACAAGTTAAATAAGGATTAGAGATTAGTTCAGTTAGGCTCTAGTAAATCGAGTTCAATTGAATCGATTAAACTAGAGTTCAAGTCAATTGAGGGCTAATTTATATTACTTAATATTGATGATATTTGAAAGATACATTTTAAATATATTATTTCATCCCGAAATGAACATGACCAGTATGAGATTATATTATTTTCCTGCCGAGAGTAGGTACGGTGATTCCTTTCGGGGATTAGCGGGCCGTCAGACGTGGCGGCTGGATGATTCCTCCATCCGCTGTTGGGAGGAACGTGTCCCCACTTTGGCGAGTGTGGGACACCACTCCATCCGCTGTTGGGAGTGTGATATGAGTTTGCCTCCATCCGCTGTTAGGAGAACACAAACTCATCCCGTAGGGTAAAGCCTCAACATCCGCTGTTGGGGGAGTGCTCCTTCGGGTATTTGATATACGCCAATGGGATGATTGAATGAATTTTGATCATATATACATTTTGAGTTGACTTTTAGGGTTCCTACTCAGCGTTGCTGAATTTTCTTTGTTTTTGATTTTCAGAGCAGCCTCCCTCTAGTACTAAATCGGATTCCAGTGGAGAGCGGACTTTCCTCTACCGTTAGGTAGAGCCACTTGGATGATTCTTGAAGTTAACATCACCATGTTTATTTTTTATTTATGATTCGATGAATAAATGGATTGTAATAAATAAATTGTAATAAATGTTTATGAATGATGAATAAAGTGATGTTTATCTATTTGGCCTAAATGTGTGGAAAGATGAAAAAAAAAAAAAATCCAGGATGTGACATCTTTTATGGTATCAGAGCATGGTCTAGGGCTTGTAGGTGTATTTAGGTCCCTTGATTGACTTTAACCGATGATTGTCTTTAACCTATTATAGGAGTAATGGAGCCAATTCCAGAGATTAGTGGTCTTGTCACTCGGGGTGCTCATGGTCGCAATGCTATTGGTCTACGCACTCGGAGAGGTGTTCAAACAAATAATAACTTGGAAGCTCCACGCATCGTAGAGCAAACCCAGTCCTCTCGTACACCTATCACTAATTATGGGCCAGCTTCTCCGACTTCGCAGAATGCCCCTCATGCCCCAGCACCTGTCAATGCTCAAGATGACGTATACGGAGTCCTCAATACTATTAGGGGATACTTTGAGCGTCAGGAGGAACGAGATGAAATTCCACGAGGTAGGAATAATACCTTAGATCACTTTAGGAGATTGGGACCACCAATTTTTGAGGGCAAGCCAGATCCAATCTTTGCTGAACGTTGGATTCGTCAAGTGGAAAAGACATTCGAAGCTATCGAATGTGGGGAAAATAAAAAAGTGCCTTTCGCTTCTTTCATTTTGGAAGGGAAGGCAGACACTTGGTGGACCTCAAAAAGGAGGATGTTAGAGGCGGGAGGTAATGTGGTAACTTGGGAGCAGTTTAAAAATGCATTTTATGAGCAGTTCTTTCCTGATTCAATTCGCTTTGAGAAACAACAAGAGTTCCTTAGCATCCACCAAGGAAATAGAACTGTAATGGAATATGATCATCATTTCACTGAGTTGGCTAAGTTCTCTTCATATATTGCTTTTAATGAAAGTCAAAGAACTCGTTATTTTGAGAGGGGACTTCGATCATCAATTAGAAAGTCTGTTGCAGTACTGATTTTATCAATATATGCTGAAGTGTTAAATCGAGCTTTGGTGGTAGAGAAATTGGATAATGAATTACAACAAGCAAAGGATCGAAAGCGACCTTTTAATGCTACACCATTTATGTATGGGGGATTACATTCTGTACCCTCAAAGAAAGGAAAGGCAAACAGTTTGGGCATCAACAAGCAGGAGCTCCTAGCAATCAAGTTGTTATAAGATGTTATTTCTATGGAAAGACAGATCATGTTTCCATCTCATGCCCCATGGGACAACGCGTATGTTTTTATTGTCAACAACTGGGGCACATGTCGAAGGATTGCCCACAGAAGCAACATCAACGCCGAGCTCCACCCCAAACAACTGGACAACAACAGCTATGACCTAGAGAGGAAGGACAGGCAAGAGTCTACGCACTTACTCATCAAGATGCTGAAGCCTCGAGATATATTATTAAAGGTATCATCACACTCTGTGGTATGCCAGCATCTGTACTTATTGATTCTGGTTCTACGCATTCTTTTATATCACCCTATTTTGCTATGAAACTGCATAAGAATCATGAGACAATGAATAATGCATTAATGATAGTAACACTAGTTGGAAACTCTTTGATAGTTGATCAGATATATAGAAACCGTGTTATTACTATTGAAAGCCACGATTTGCTAGTAGATCTTATTCTACTAAAATTTCAAGATTTCGATACTATCTTGGGTATGGACTGGCTTTCAGCATACCATGCAAGTGTCAATTGTTTTCGGAAGACTGTTACTTTCTCACCTCTAGATCAACCACCTTTCAAGTTCATTGGGATTCAAGAAAAGTTTCCTTCTATTATTTCAGCCTTGAGTGCTACCCAACTATTATTAAAGGGATGTCAGGGATACTTGGCCTTCATTTCTGGAGAAGAATCTAAGAAGCCAGTATTAAAGGACATCCCCATTGTACGAGATTTTCCAGATGTTTTTCCTGAAGATCTACTAGCACTGCAACCAAATAGACATATTGAATTTACAATTGATCTTTTACCTAGTACTGCACCTATTTCTAAACCTCCATATAGAATGGCACCAATTGAGTTGGAGGAGTTAAAGAAACAGATCCAAGAGCTTTTGGACAAGGGTTTTATTCAACCCAGTGTATCATCTTGGGGTGCCCCTGTCCTATTTGTGAAGAAGAAAGATGGATCTATGCGACTATGCATCGATTATAGACAGCCCAACCAAGTGACCATAAAGAATAAATATCCTCTTCCCCGAATAGATGACCTGTTTGATCAACTTCAAGGTACTCGGGTATACTCAAAGATTGATTTGAGATTCGGGTATCATCAACTGAAGATAAGGGAAGGAGATATACAAAAAACTGCCTTTAGAACAAGATATGGTCATTATGAATTCTTAGTAATGCCTTTTGGACTCACAAATGCACAGGCTGTCTTCATGGATCTTATGAATAGGGAGTTCCACCCTTATCTTGATAAATTTATAATTGTGTTCATTGATGATATCCTGATCTACTCCAAAAGCATAGCAGAGCATGAACACCATCTTAAGACAATTCTGGAAGTCCTAAGGCAAGAGAAACTATATGCCAAGTTAAGCAAGTGCAACTTCTGGCTCAATGAAATTATGTTTCTCGGTTATGTAATTTCGAGCGCTAGTATATCTGTTGACCCTCACAAGATTGAAGCTGTGATAAAATGGAAGTAGCCTTCTAATGTTTCAGAAATTAGAAGCTTCTTGGGTTTGGCTGGATACTATAGAAGATTCGTAGAAGGCTTTTCAAAAATAGCAACACCATTGACCAAGTTGACACAAAAGAATATAAAATTCATGTGGGATGATAAATGTCAACAAAGTTTTCAAGAATTGAAGAAGAAATTAACCAGTGCTCCTATCTTGGTGATTCCTTCAGGGGGAGAAGGTTTTGTAGTGTATAGTGATGCCTCTCTACAAGGGCTTGGTTGCGTTCTAATGCAAAACGAGAGGGTAGTTGCTTATGCATCGAGGCAATTAAAGCCTCATGAAAAGAACTATCCTACTCATGACTTAGAGCTAGCAGCTATTATTTTTGCACTGAAAATTTGGAGGCATTATCTCTATGGACAGACTTTCGAAATCTTCACACATCATAAGAGTCTCAAATATATTTTCACACAGAAAGATTTAAATATGAGATAAAGAAGGTGGTTGGACTTTCTAAAGGATTATGATTTTAATATCAACTACCATCCTGGGAAAGCTAATGTAGTTGTTGATGCCTTAAGCAGAAATACCTACAGTCTTGTAGCCTATATGAACATTCAAAGGAATTCTATGATGACGGAGTTAGCAGACTTAAAACTTAAACTTTTATCGGAGACAAATAAAGGTTTTCTTGTGTGTTTGATGGCACAATCATATTTGGTGGAAAAGGTTAAAGAAGGTCAGAAGGAAGATACATATCTTCAAATGATAGTTAAGGAAATAGCTCAAGGATCTAAACCTGAATTCCTCCAAGCCGAAGATGGTTCTATTACATTTCACAATCGACTTTGTGTTCCCGAAAGCCATCCAGTAAAGATGCAATTATTAGAGGAGGCACATAGATCAAAATTTAATATCCATCCCGGGACTACTAAGATGTATCGAGATTTACGCCAAAACTATTGATGGCGTGGTATGAAGAGAGATATAGCAGAGTTTGTTTCTAAATGTTTAATATGTCAACAGGTGAAGATAGAACATCGAGTACCTGCGGGAAAGTTGCAAAGGATTTCGATTCCTGAATGGAAGTGGGAGCAAGTCACTATGGATTTTGTGATAGGATTACCCAAGACTGTGAAAGGATATGACGGAATTTGGGTAATAGTAGATAGACTTACTAAATCTGCTCACTTCCTCCCTATTAACAAGAAGTATTCATTGGATAAACTAGCAAGCTTATATATTAAGGAAATTATTTGATATCATGGGGTGCCAATTAGCATTATCTCAGATAGAGATCCAAGATTCACCTCTAAATTTTGGGGAAGTCTACAAAAATCTTTAGGCACGCAGTTAAAGTTTAGTACAACCTTTCACCCCCAAACTGATGGTCAATCTAAAAGGACAATACAAACTCTTGAAGATCTCTTAAGAGCATGTGCTTTGGACTTTGGTGGGGGTTGGGATATACACTTACATCTAATTGAGTTTTCTTATAATAATAGTTACCACTCTAGTATACAGATGGCTTCATTTGAAGCTCTTTATGGAAGAAAGTGTAGATCACTTGTATATTGGGATGAGGTAGGAGAATGGAAACTTTTGGGGCCTCAATTAATTCAAAAAGATGCTGGTAATATTCGAATTATACGCCAAATATTATTAACAGCTTAAAGTCGTTAGAAAAGTTATGCAGATCGAAGGCGAAGAGATCTAGAGTTCGAAGTTGGTGAGCATATTTTCTTAAAAGTGTCGCCAACCAAGGGAGTTATGAGGTTTGGTCAAAGGGGGAAGTTAGCCCCAAGATTTATTGGCCCATTTGAGATCTTACAAAAGGTTGGGCTTGTGGCATACAGATTGGCATTGCCCCCGGCTTTGGCTGGCATCCATGATGTATTCCATGTGTCTATGCTTCGAAGATATATCAGGGATCCATCACATGTAATATCTCACCAACCTCTACAACTAAGAGATGATGCTACTTTTGGAAAACAACCAACCCAGATCTTGGAAAGGAAAGAACAAGTTCTAAGGAACAAAATTATACCTTTGGTAAAGATTTGTTGGCAACACCATTCAGACCAAGAGGCAATGTGGGAAAGAGAAAAAGATATGTGAGAGCAGTATCCTCATCTATTCTATTAAGATAAGCTAAATTTGGGGACCAAATTTCCTATAGGAGGGGAGAAATGTAATCACATCAAATATTTAAGTTATGATTTGATTTTCTTTCCTTACTTGTTATTATAATTTAAGGAAATCTTAATCTACTTCCTTGTTTGTTGATATGAATTAAAGAAATAACTATTAAGTATTCCAAATATAATGATATCATATTTGTTAGTATATTAAATAGAAATAATTTATATTAAATAAATACGAAAATTAAAATGAATTTCCCTTAATAGAGGCTCACCTCCTCCTATTTAAAGTGAGAGATTTCTCTCCTTCATTCCTCACCTAGTCGAGCTTGGCAGCGGGAGGAACGAGGAGTTACACCCTGTTGATAAGAAGTAGGTTTCCCTATCTTTCTTAAATTAAAATGTTTTAGCTTTTATTTTGATTCTTTAAATGTTGAAAGTTTTATAGTTTAAAAAATATGTATCAATTCTTTAAATGTCAAACTTTTTGCATTAAAGTAATTAGTTAAAGTTTTCATAATATTCTTTGACCCATGATTAAGGTTTTTATTTTAGAGTCAAATATATTAAAAATATATTTGTTTTATATGATATTTTTTGTATTACAGTTTATCTTTAATCTTATCTAGATTAAAATCTTGTTAGATTAGAATATATTATCTAAAATCCTTTTTGATATTCTTTGATCTGAAATTTAAAATATATTATTATGAATGATTTAAAATATGACCAGAATATGTTGAAATTTTATATGTGTTGAAAACATGATTTTTATTTTAATTTAGAAGATTATTTCTTTGTATTAAAACTTATCTCCCGGTCCATCTTTTAATGTCTTATGATTTAGAGTCAAACTTAGAATGTTATTTCCTTGTATTAAAGCTTTTCTCCTTGTCTATCTTTTAATGTATTATTATATTTTTATTTATATTGTTAATGGGTATATGCTATGATATGAAATTGAATATTAATTGGAATGAAATTTCTCACAGGTCATGCCCAACCCACGGGTCAAGCCTTGGCCCGTAGGCTACCCCAGCCCAACTATTATGGGCGATCATATGCGATGCACATGACTAGTCCATGGGCTAGGGCTGGGCCAGTTTTGTGTAATGCATGCTCAATTATGTATAATGCACATGACCAGTAGATGGACTGGCTCAATCTAGCCCAATATTATTGTTGAACTTGAGCCCAAATGTTGATTGAACTAAACTAGACTTGATTAGTCTATATCAATTCAGGGTGATTCCGAATTGATTGACTTATTCAAGTTAGTTTAACCTAAGTTGAACTTAATCTAGTCTAAATTATACTAGTATAGGATGGTTCCAGACTAGTTAAATAAGGATTAGAGATTAGTTCAGTTAGGTTCTAGTAAATCGAGTTCAATTGAATCGATTAAACTAGAGTTCAAGTCAATTGAGGGCTAATTTATATTACTTGATATTGATGATATTTGAAAGAGACATTTTAAATATGTTATTTCGTCCCGATATTGATGGTATTTGATATACGCCAATGGGATGATTGATTGAATTTTGATCATATATACATTTTGAGTTGACTTTTAGGGTTCCTACTCAGCGTTGCTGAATTTTCTTTGTTTTTGATTTTCAGAGTAGCCTCCCTCTAGTACTAAATCGGATTCCAGTGGAGAGCGGACCTTCCTCTACCGCTAGATAGAGCCACTTGGATGATTCTTGAAGTTAACATCACCATGTTTATTTTTCTATTTATGATTCGATGAATAAATGAATTGTAATAAATGAATTATAATAAATGAATTGTAATAAATGTTTATGAATGATGAATAAAGTGATGTTTATCTATTTGGCCTAAATGTGTGGAAAGATAAAAAAAAAAATCCAGGATGTGACAAGAAAAATAAATAAAAGATAGTTTTAAACGAAAGAATTAAATAAGCACCTTGAAACCATTACAATTGATAAATATGGATTTGTTTGGACCAATTAATACATCAAGCCTAGGAGGTAACAAATACGCATTTGTAATTGTAGACGATTATAGTACATACACATGGACATACTTCTTGGCACACAAAAGTGATTGTTTTAGGTATTTTTCAAAGTTTTGTAAACTTGTTTAAAATGAAAAAGGCTTTATGATTTCATCAATTTGGAGTGGTCATGGTGGTGAATTTCAAAACCGTGATTTTCAAATTTATTATGAATCTAATTGATACAACCATAATTTCTCTATTCCGAGAAATCTTCAACAAAATGAAATAGTAGAAAGAAAAAATAGAAACTTACAAGAAATGATAAGAACCATATTGAACGAACATAGCCTACCCAAATATTTTTGGGCCAAAGCCATTAATATGACATGCTATGTCATGAATAGGGTACTAGTAAGATCATTACTTTCTAAAACTCCTTATGATTTATGGAACAATAAAAAACCCAACGTTTTATATTTTAAAGTTTTCGGTTATAAATGTTTTATCTTGAATGAAAAAAATGCCTTAAGAAAGTTTGATGCAAAATCCGATGAAAGGATTTTTCTTGGCTATTCTTTTATTTCTAAAGCCTTTCATATCTTTAACAAAAGAACTTTGGTTATAGAAAAGTCTATTCATGTTGTATTTAATGAAGTTTTCAAATTTAAGAAAAATAAGTTTGACGATGATCTTAATTTTGATGCTTTGAATTTAAATGAACATTTTCCTTCAACTAGTAACTTGGATGCATCTTCTTCTGAAACATCCTTACCCAAGGAATGAAAGTATATAGATGCTCATCCTAAAGAGCTAATATTAAGAATTTTTGTGCAAATACCGCTTTTCTTTCTTAAATTGAACCTAAATGCATTGATGATGCCTTGAAAGATGATTCATGGGTTATCGCAATGCAAGAAGAGTTGAACTAATTTGAGAGAAATAAGGTGTAGAAGCTTATTTCGAGGCCAAATGACCATTTAGTTATTGGTACTAAATGGGTCTTTAGAAATAAGCAAGATGAATTTGATATCGTGGTTAGAAATAAGACTAGATTAGTGGCCAAGGGTTTCAACCAAGAAGAAGGTATCGATTATGAAGAAACTTTTGCTTTTGTGGCATGATTAGAAGCTATAAGGATGCTCCTTGCCTATGCTAGTAGTAATAATTTTAAGTTATTTCAAATGGATGTTAAAACTATTTTTCTTAATGGCTTTATTTCTAAAGAAGTTTATGTTAAACAACCTCTCGGTTTTGAGAATGATAATTTTCCTAATCATGTGTTTAAATTGACTAAAGCTCTCTATGGATTGAAACAAGCCCCAAGGGCTTGGTATGAGAGACTTGACCCATTTCTTATCCAAAATAATTTCTCTAAAGGCAAAGTCGATACTACATTGTTTATTAAAAATTTTAAAAATAATTTTCTTGTTTAAATTTACGTTGATGATATTATTTTTAGTTCTACAAATGAATCTCTATGTGAATCGTTTGCCAAGAGTATGAGCCAAGAGTTTAAAATGAGCTTAATGGGTGAACTAACTTTCTTTTTAGGCTTACAAATCAAATAATCTAGTAATGGTATTTTTCTTAGTCAAACAAAATATGCATTAGACTTGCGAAAATGGTTTAATATAGATGGTTCAAAGACTATCAATACTCCTGTAAGTACATCCACTAAGTTAGACATTATCGAAAGTAGAGAAAGTTTTGATCAAAATGCTTATATGGGTATGATAGGTAGTTTACTATACCTCACTGTAATTAGATCGGACATTATGTTTAGCATAGGACTTTGTACTAGGTTTCAATCTAATCCTAAGCTATCTCATCTTAAAGTAGTTAAAAGAATTCTTAGATATCTTAAAGGAACCACTAATCTAGGATTAGGTATCTAAAATTTGAAAACTTTGAATTGATTGTTTATGCTGATGCAGAATTTGCTGGATGTAGATTAGATAGAAAAAGCATATCTGGAACATGTTAATTCTTAGGTCATGCACTTGTCTCTTGGTTTTCCAAGAAACAAAACTCGGTCGCATTATCTACGACCGAAGCTAAATATATAGCGGCTAGTGCATGTTATACACAAGTCATATGGATGAAAAATATATTAGAAGATTATGGAATTTATCTTAAGAATATTCTTATAAAATGTGATAACACAAGTGTAATATGTTTAACGAAAAATCGTATTCAACACTCTAGAACTAAACATATTGATATTATGCATCACTTTATATGAGATCGTGTTAATAACCATGACATATCTCTAGAATTTATTGATACAAAACATTAATTAGTTGACATTTTTATAAAACTCTTGATTGAGGAACAATTTGATTTTATAAGAAGAGAATTAGGTATGCTAAATTTCTCTGATACATGAGTTCCTCTTTAAATTTTTCTCCAGACTTTCTTAATTGAGTTATATTTTTCGAGATCATTCACTATTATTTCTTCACTTGAGATAAGATTTGAAGCATGAATTTATGATATGAGTTATATTAATTTTTCTATACAAATTTTCTCCTCTTACAAAAGTAGAACTTCAAAAATCTTATATAATGTTTGTGTAAATAAGTGTGTGCATCACATAATGATAAAGATCTTGCGCACCGGAACCACACAATGTCGGCACCACACAAATTTGTACCACACCACAATGCAGCAAGCACTCACTGCCTGCTGTAGGCGGTGGCACCGTCTAGCTAGCGGTAGCACCGCTAGTACTCACTGGTTGTAGGTGGTGGCACCACCCGCAACTCAGCACTATAAAAACCAAAGTTAGAGCCGACGATAGAACCGACCCCAACTCACTCTACTCCTCTCCAAAGAGCTCCAAATCCCTAATTCCTCTTATTCTCCCTCTAGTAACTCAAAAGAATCCTCACCCTCTACTAAATCAAGGATCAATCTCAAGAAGGTTAAACTACTAAGGTAATCCTTAAATTAAATTGTTTCCTTCTTTGCATTACTTGTTCTTGCCTCTCATTTGTTCTTAATAAATGTAGTTTCCATGACTTCTAGAAGATCCTCAAGGGATAAAGGGAAGAGGAGATTAGATGAAACCTATGACTCCCTACTTTTTGATTCTCTTTAATAAGTCCTTAAATTTCCAACCATAGAGGCTAGAAATATTCATAAGGGGAAATATGTAGATTTAGAGGACTTGAGCAATTTGGAACCAATTCAATGATTTGCTAACCTAGATATCCTCTTAATCCTTCAAATAAGTGAACTTATCTATCATAGACTTGTTAGGTTGTTTTACAATAACTTGCATATGGATAAACATGATAGGGTCTCCACTTATCTCTTAGGACATCATATACCTATTACGGATAACATAATTTGTAACTTCATAGGAATTGTTGAGAAAATGAGAGGTTGCTACTTTATAGGACAATGAGACGAAAAATCAATTGGGACCACTTATTCCGATGCCTTAGGTATAATTTTTGGTAATCCAAACTTGTCTATTCTTCCAAAAAGTTGTGAACATTTACTACCCTTCAACACCAAATTGTTTTATCAAATCTTGATTAGTATTATACTCCCAAAACAATATCATCATGATGAAGTTAGCCAAATAGAATTAGGTACGATATATTGGATTATAAAGGGACATGACAATTGTTTTGGTTACCTAATACAACAAAACATGATCGAACTATGAAAAATATATATGATGCTTCCATATGGTGGCTTGATCACTAGACTAATCCATGCATATGACATAGTCATTCCACCTAACAAAGAAATCTTGAAACTAGATAGGTTTAATATCATAAATAGAAATATGCTAAGAAGGTTAAGATGTATAGTTAGAAATGGGATTTAGACCATATTACCTAGAAGGACTGACCCCTCCCACCTGATACAGAACTTGAAACATTAATATTTAGGGAACATTAGTCTCCTCCTATTGGTCCCTTTAAGGCAACACCTCCAACAAAGCAAGCACCCTCCTCATCTGCCGATGACATAGAGACTTGAATGGATCGATTAAAATAATGTCAAGATCAAATTTTAACTGAGTTGCAGCAGATTCATCGACAACTTAATACTTTGTTTTGCCATTTTGACTTGCCACTACCTGAATAACTGTATGTCTTTTTGCTGATGACAAAGGGAGAGAAGTTGACGGAATCTCACACTTTAATGTTGTGAACTTTTGATATTGTATTCACTTTGATATTGTGATCTCTTCGAAAACCTTTAATGTTGTGAACTTTTGATGTTGTGTTCACTTTGATGTTATGATCTCTTTAATGCTGAGAATTTTTAATGTTACCATACAATTATATAATATCAGGATTCTTAACATTGTAAACTTTTGAATGCTATCATACATATTATATCATGATGACATTTCATGTAAGGCTATGCCCGAAGCATTTTATCATGAATGAAGTGATGAAATTATGCATTTAATGTCTTAATGACTTAAAACTATGATGATGTACAATGCATATGATTTCTAATTAAAATCGATTAAAGCTTGAATTCAAGGTTGTGAATTCAAGTTTGTATTCTCTCAAGTATAACATATAGATAGGGAGAGTTAAGGTTAACTCTATTACCAATTAGTTATCATCATAAAAAAGGGAGAGATTGTTGAATCTCATATTTTAGTGATGAAATCAATTGATAAAATTGTTTGATTTAATCTATGTGTTGAGATAAGTGTAAAGGATTAACTATGATACTGGTAAGGCATAAAGTAGATGATGAGCCGAAGTTGAAGATTCGGACGATGTACCGGAAGTATGTCAGGAGCTCATCAAAAATTCGTTGGAAGATCATCAAGAGTTCGTCGAAAGATCGCTGAGAGTTCGTCGGGAGTTCGTTAAGGGTTTGTCGGGAGTTCGCTGGAAGACTCGTCGGAGGTTCGCCGAGAGAAAAATCGACATACCAAATAGAGATTGCTTGCCTTAATCGTAGTTAGACCTTAAGTTGAGTTAGGATTGGGAGGTGATCTTACAAACTCAGTTAAGGGCTAACTAGGCTCTTAATTGGGCTGAATTGGGCCGGTTGAACAACCTATTCAACACCTGAAGTCACGGTCGACGATGGCACTGCTTGGGACTCGGTCTCCCAGGTGCTCTAGTGGTGGTACCGCTGATAGTTAATGCTGTCAGGCGATAGTAACGCCAGAGCTTAGTCTCCGAGCTTTGTCAGGTAGTCGTACCACCCAGATTGAGCAATGGTACCGCCTAGTGTCAGTCTACAAATGGTAGAACCGCCCAATAATGGCAGTGGTGTTGAATCTCAGATTTTGATGATGAAATCAATTGATGGGTTAATTGATCTAATCCATATTTTTAAAGTTGAGTGTGCAGGATTTACTACGATAGCCTAAAAACATAAAGCAAGGATACCAGAGTCAAGTTCAATGGACATTTGAGAGTCCGAAGATTCGTCGGAGATGCTGTCGGAACCAACCAAGAAAGATCGGAGAGTTTCAGAAATCTACCGAAGAGATCGTTGGAGGTTCGCAAAGATCACCGAGAAGGCTCGGCTACTCGTTGAACTCATCACAAGATCGGGAGCCTGCTGGGAGTCCGCTGGAAGAAACTAGAGGGTATATCGGAAGTTCACCGGAAGAATGCGGGAAAGCTCGCCGAAACAAAACTTGACGTTGGCCGGTTAAATACTTGCTTAGGATTATATTTTTAAGTATGTAGTTAACATGTAATTAGGGATGGGATTAAGGGACAATCCTATACCTTGGTTAGGGGCCAATTGGGTCCAAAAGAGACTTGGTTTGGGTCGGACGTAAAGCCCAACCAGAAAGTTGTAAAGATGGGCGGTGGAACCGTCGAACTGGGCGGTGGCACCGCCCAGCACCCGAGATCAGGCGGTGGCACCGCTAGTACGCCTGCCTGACAAGACATTGACAGGCGGTGGCATCGCCACCGACAGGCAATGGCATCGCCAGTCTCGGAAACCCAAGAGGAATTCAAATTTGGAGCCCAAATTTGAACCCTCTTGGGGCCTATCAATACCCCTCAATTCTCAGCTGAGAAAACACCTTCTTGCAAAGCAATAGTTTGAGATAAGAGCTTTATAAAGGTCTTAGAAGTCTTATTTTTCATATTGCTTGAGTGTTCACCTCCTCCTATCTTGTTGAAAAGAATTGTAAGAGTGTGAACCACTTGTAAAGGTTGTAAGAGGGGTATTAGTCCTTCCCATACAAAGAGATTTGCTAGTGGAAGTTGGGAGCCTCTTCGAAGAAGGCTTCGCAAGTGGATGTAGGTCATTTTGACCGAACCGCTTTAAAACTACTATATTATCTGGTTTGCATCCTAATGTTGCCTTTTACATACTGCAAACATTTTTACTTAGTCATTACGCTTCCATATGCCTCTAAGTTATTAAGCTTCCAAATCGGTACTTATCAATATTGTTTGTTATTGTGCGAAAGATTTTTCCGAAACTATTGATTTAATCCGCTGCACTAATTCACCCCCCCTCTTAGTGCCGCTCCGATCCTAACAATTGGTATCAGAGCTAGGCTCACTCTCATATTTGGTTTAAAACCCAAGAGAGATGGCTTACTGCGGTATGTATGAGGGACATTCTATCACACGTCCACCTATGTTCAATGGGTCAGATTACACGTATTGGAAGACCCATATGAGGATCTTCCTCGTTTCCATGGATTTCGAGCTTTGGACTATTGTCAAAAACGGATTTCAAAAATCTTCTCTTCCGATGAGCGAATGGAATGAATCGGAGAAGAAGGTTTTTGCTTTAAACGCAAAGGCTATGAATGCCTTGTTTTGTGCACTAGACAAAAATGATTTTAATCGTGATTCAATTTGTGATTCGACTTTTGATATTTGGAGAACTCTTGAAGTCACTCATGAAGGCACTAGCCGAGTGAAAGAGTCCAAAATCAACATCCTTGTGCACTCTTATGAACTTTTCCGAATGAAACCAAGTGAGTCCATCAGAGACATGTACACCCGTTTCACGGATGTCATCAATGGACTCAAAGCTCTTGGTAAAGATTTTTCTAACTTTGAACTGGTAAATAAAATCTTAAGATCTCTTCCTAAAAGTTGAGATCCAAAAGTTACGGCCATTCAAGAGGCCAAGGACCTCAAAATATTCCCTCTTGAAGAACTTATTGGGTCTCTAATGACCTATGAAATAACATGTCAAGATAATGACGAACTCGAGAACCCCCTTCCAAAGAACAGGAAGGATATGACACTCATATCACAAGAAGATCACTTGAAAGGAACATCAAGTGATGAGGACAGTGAAAATGACATTGCACTCTTGACTCAAAAATTCAAAAAAATTTTAAGAAAGAATAAATTTAAGAACAACACCAAAAACAGACTTGATCATAAAAAGGATCAAGTGATATGCTATGAATGCAAGAAGCCAGGGCATTTAAAAAATGAATGCCCCTAAGCCAAGAAGAAGCAACCAAAGAAGAAGAAAGCTCTAAAGGCAACTTGGGACGATTCAAGTGATTCGGAAAGTGAAGAAGCTAGCAACAAAGAGGAGGCAAACTTCACACTAATGGCTTTAGGAGAAGAGGTATATGATTTATTTAATGAAGATTTATCTTTTGAAGAACTCTCTATCGTTTTTCATGAATTATTTGATGAATGTAGAACTATTAGTAAGAAGTTAAGTATCTTAAAGAAAGAGCATGTTTTACTATAAAATAAGTTTGATAGTCTTCAAACTCCTCCATGCTCTAAATGTGAACATTTAGAATCAATAAAAAATGAAAATTTGGTTCTTAAAGAAACATTAAACAAGTTTAATATTGGTAGCAAAGGATTAGATATGATCCTTGCAAATAAGGGTCACGTCGCAAATAGAAGTGGAATTGGATTTGTAAAAGGATTACATCAAAATCCTACTACTTTACCTACATTACATGTTTCATCTTATATGAAATGCAACTTTTGTTGCAAATCCGGACATATTGCCTACAAATATCCATTTAGGAAAATTAGTCTATAAAAATTAATATGGGTTCCTAAAGGAACTACAAATGATTCAATAATGAATAACAAAATTAGTGGATCAATTTTTGAGGGACCCAAAATCAAATGGGTACCTAAAAATCACCCTCTTTTGTAGACAAACTCACAAGCTAGGAGCAAGAGATGAAATCTCGATAGTGGATGCTCAAGACATATGATTGGAGATCCATCTCATTTCTCTATGCTCACTAGGAAAGAAGAAGGGTACATCACCTTCGAAGACAACAACAAAGGCAAAATCATTGGCAAGGGTACTATTGGTAACAAATTAAGTTTTTCTATTGATAATGTTTTACTAGTTGATGGATTGAAACATAATCTCTTGAGTATTAGTCAACTATGCGATAAAGGTTATATCATTAGATTCGAATCAAATGTGTGTATTATCGAAAAACCAAACAATAACATGACTATGATTGCATTAAAACAAAATAATATCTACACCATCAACTTTGATGAACTAAGTAATGAAATGTGCTTCTCCGCTCTAAATGATGATGCTTGGCTTTGGCACAGGAGATTAGGCCATGCAAGCATGAAACTAATATCTAAGATCTTATCTAGAGAATTAATTCGAGTGTTTTCAAATATGAAGTTTACTAAGGACAAAGTATGTGATGCATGTCAACTAGGCAAACAAATAAAAACTAGTTTCAAACCAAAAAATCAAATTAGTACCACTAGACCACTACAATTGATCCATTTGGTCTTATTTGGACCAATTGACACAACAAGTCTAGGAGGAAGCAAATATGCTTTTGTAATTGTGGATAACTATACTAGGTACACTTGGACCTATTTCTTAGTCCACAAAAGTGATTGTTTCAAACGCTTCTCAAAATTTTGTAAACTCACTCAAAATGAAAAGGGCTTTATGATTTCATCAATTCGGAATGATCACGGTGGCGAATTTCAAAACCGTGATTTCCAAAATCTTTGTGAAGTTAATGGATACAATCACAACTTCTCCACTCCAAGAAATCCTCAACAAAATGGAGTGGTTGAAAGAAAAAATAGAAACCTACAAGAAATGGCAAGAACTATGTTAAATGAATATAGTCTACCCAAGTATTTTTGGGCTGAAGCCGTAAATACGGCTTGCTACATCATGAATAGGGTTCTAATAAGACCGTCTTCATCAAAAACTCCCTATGAATAATGGAATAACAAAAAACCAAATATTTCTTATTTTAAAGTTTTCGGTTGTAAATGCTTTATTTTGAATGAAAAGGATGCCTTAGGAAAATTTGATGTAAAATCCGATGAAGGCATCTTTCTTGGTTACTCTTCCGTTCCTAAGGTTTTTCATGTTTTTAACAAAAGAACCTTAGTTATAGAAGAGTCTATTCATGTAGTTTTTAATGAAAATTTTGATTTAAAGAATAATGATTTTGATGATGATCTTGGTTTTGATAATTTGAATTTAAATGAACCCCCTCCTCAAAATAGCAACTTGGATGCATCTTCTTCCGAAATTTCCTTACCCAAGGAATGGAAGTATGTGGATGCTCATCCAAAGGAGCTAATTATAGGATATACATCAAAAGGGGTTCAAACTCGCTCTTCTTTCAAGAATTTTTGTGCCAACACCACCTTCCTTTCTCAAATCGAACCAAAATGCATTGACGAGGCCTTAAAAGATGATTTTTGGGTCATTGCAATACAAGAAGAATTGAACCAATTTGAGAGGAATGAGGTATGGAAGCTTGTTCCTAGACCTAGTGACCATTTAGTCATTGGTACTAAATGGGTCTTTAGAAACAAGCAAGACGAATGCGGTATCGTGGTTAGAAACAAGGCTAGATTAGTGGCCAAAGGTTTCAACCAAGAAGAAGGTATCGACTATGAAGAAACCTTCACTCCTGTGGCAAGATTAGAAGCCATTAGGATGCTCCTTGCCTATACTAGTAGTAATAATTTTAAACTATTTCAAATGGATGTCAAAAGTACTTTCTTGAATGGTTTTATTTCCGAAGAAGTATATGTTGAACAACCTCCTGGATTTGAAAACTCTCTTCTTCCCAATCATGTATTCAAATTGACTAAGGCTCTCTATGGCTTGAAACAAGCTCATAGAGCTTGGTATGAAAGGCTTAGTTCCTTTCTTATTTTAAATAATTTTACCAAAGGCAAGGTTGATACTACATTGTTTATCAAACACTTTAAAAATAATTTTCTTATTGTACAAATTTATGTTGACGATATTATTTTTGGTTCTTCGGATGAATCGCTATGTGAATCATTTGCCAAATGTATGAGTCATGAATTTGAAGTGAGTTTAATGGGTGAATTAACATTCTTTCTAGGATTACAAATCAAACAACTTAGTGATGGTATATTTATTAACCAATCTAAATACACATTAGAATTGTTAAAACGATTTAACATGAATAATTCAAGAGCGATAAACACCCCTATGAGGACTTCGACTAAGTTAGATATGGATGAAAACAGTAAAAATTTCGATCAAAAACATATAGGGGAATGATAGGTAGTCTACTCTACCTTACCGCGACTAGATCGGATATCATGTTTAGTGTAGGACTTTGCACTAGATTTAAATCTAATCCTAAACTATCTCATCTTAAGAGTGTTAAAAGAATATTTAGATATCTTAAAGGAACTCCAAATTTAGGATTGTGGTATCCAAAGTCTGATAAATTCGATTTAATAGCTTATGTAGATGTCGATTTTGGCGGATGCAGGATAGATAGAAAAAGTACATCCGGAACATGCCAATTTTTAGGACATGCACTTGTTTCTTGGACTTCCAAGAAACAAAATTCAGTTGCATTATCTACGGCAGAAGCTGAATACATTGCTGCAAGTGCATGCTATGCACAAGTTGTTTGGATGAAAAATACATTAGAAGACTATGGAATTCACTTGAAAAACATTCCCATAAAATGTGATAATACAAGTGCCATAT
This sequence comes from Musa schizocarpa, assembly GCA_900464855.2. Lineage (NCBI taxonomy): Eukaryota > Viridiplantae > Streptophyta > Magnoliopsida > Zingiberales > Musaceae > Musa > Musa schizocarpa. The sequence goes on from LS990916.1 coordinate 21,258,719, forward strand.
GTCTTACCAAAAATCCAATCCAGCACTCTAGAACTAAGCATATAGATATTAGACATCATTTCATACGCGATCATGTTCTTAACAATAATGTCGTTCAAGAATTTATTGACACAAAGCATCAATTAGCAGATATTTTTACAAAAGCCTTAAATGAAGACCAATTTGAATTTATTAGAAGAGAACTAGGCATGTTAAATTGTCCCTTAAAGTAAGTTTGTTTGAATGTATTTTTCGAAGAATGTCTCATCCTTGTTCCGTTCTTTTGTGGATTTGATTTCATCTTCTTCTTTCGATTCCAAATGATATATTAAAGTACAACTCAATATCTCAACCTTTCTTGAGTCAAACACCTTTGGAAATCAAGAAGGGGGAAGAAAAATTTTCTTTCTTTCTTTCACGGTAAGCCAGCGGTGGCACCGCTTGAGCGCTCGGGCGCCAGGCGATGGCACCACTTGTTTTGGTGAAGGCACCGCCCGAGAACCCTTTTATAACTCGAGGGGTTAGGGCTGGCGGTGACACCGCCCCCAACCTATGAGGAATCGCCTCTACTTCTCCCACAACCTCTCCAAAGGTTCATTCCAGCATTTAGAAGCCTTGGAAAGTGATTCTTGTTGGTCCAAGCTCTCCATCTTCTAAGAGATTCTCAATAAGGTAAAATCTGAAATTTTTCCTCTCTTCTCATTAGTTTATCTACTCCTTACAGTTTCATCTATCATATCTAGATAATGGCTCCTAAAAGATCAAAAGGGAAAAGGGTTGAAGGAGATTCATATGACCAAGACTTTTTTAGATTCAAAGAAATAGCTCTTAGGTTTCCAAACTTCGAAACTAGATGTATCCATAAGGGTAAACACGTTGATCTCAATGAACTAGGAAACCTGGAACCTATTAGGTGGTTTGCACATCTAGATGCCCTGCCTTTGTTACAAATAAATGAACCAGTCTATCCTAGGCTAGTTAGTCTATTTTATGCAAACTTATATGTGGATAATGATAGCCTAAGTATTTACCTACTAGGAACATAAATTAGAATTTTTGATAGTACTATTTGTGAACTAATTGGAATCACTGAAAAAGATAGAGGCTGTTATTTTAGAGGTAAATGGGATGTCAATACAATCGGAGAAACCTACTCCGAAGCCGTTGAAACTATTTTTGCAAATTCTGACCTCGGCATAATACCTAAGAGTTGTGAGCACCTACTGCCCTTTAACTCTAAAGTCCTTCATCATATCATAACTAGCATACTATTCCCTAAGCAATTTTATCTTGATGAAATGAGTCAAATAGAAATAAGCACCATGTATTGGATTATGACCAGTCAACATAACTGTTTTGGATACTCAATCCGGTAACACATGCAAGATATTATAGCTAAAGACACTATGTTGCCATATGGAGGGTTAATCACTTGATTCCTACTTGCCCATAACATTTGTATCCCACCCGATGAAGAAACAATTCAAAGTGATCGGTATAACATCATCAATAGAAATCTGCTGAAAAGACTTAGGTGCACATTTAGCAATGGTATATGGGTTAGGCAACCTAGAAGGACTGATCCAATTCCCTCACCAGTAGAACACCCCGAAACACCAATTCTTAGGGGAAATGAATCTCCTCCTCCTAGTCCCTTTGGCGTAGCACCTTCGGCTCCTGTTTCATCCTCCGAAGAACTCATTATGGTAGAATTGAATCAGATCAAATCGCAGCAAGAACAAATTCAAATCCAGCAAATTGAAATTTTGAAGGAACTACGACAAATGAATCAAAAAATAGATGTCATATATCAGCACTGTGGCTTACCTCCTAAGGAATAATCGATGTAGTTTCTTGTTCTGTTCTGATTACTCTTCATGTGAAGTTAGAAGTCCATCATCTTCTGTTGAACAAAAACTGAACCTTTGTTTTAAGATGGATTGTTAAATTATGGATGTTTGCTGATTTAGTTTTAAATCTGGATAAATATTCCTTACGACATTAATTTTGAATGATGAATTTCGTATGATTAATCTTTATGCTGCCTTCTTTTGATCACAAATTGTGTACTTCAAGTCTCATCTCCTTCTCTTCTTTTTTTGTTGATGACAAAGGGGGAGAAGTGATGACTTGTATGACTTATGTGCATCGATAGCATGACTTATATGAATTGCAAAAGGTTGTCTTATATGCCTTGCTTGTCTTACATATCTTATTCTTTGAGTATATCGCAAGATCGGTTGATCAGATCATATCATGAAATTCATGTTGAAAATATTTATTATATTTTTTATCTCTCGTCAAAGTGAAAATTATTTCTTATTTTTTGACTTGAAAATCATTTTCAATAGCTAAAAATTATGAGAAATACGAAGGTTCGTATTTGCTCATGCTTAATAAGACAACGATAAGTTCAACGTTAAAACTTATCGATTTATGCTTGAATTCAAAGGGATCGAATTCAAATGGTTTTAGCTTCTCACAATATGGAATATAGATAGGGGGAGTTACGTTTAACTCTGTCATCAATTGATTGTCATCATCGAAAAGGGGGAGATTGTTGAATCTCGGATTTTGATGATGAAATCAATTGATGGGTTAATTGATCTAATCCATATTTTTGAAGTTGAGTGTGCAGGATTTACTACGACAGCCTAAAAACATAAAAGCAAGGATATCAGAGTCAAGTTCGATGGACATTTGAGAGTTCGAAGATTCGTCGGAGATGCTGTCGGAACCAACCAAGAGAGATCAGAGAGTTTCGAAAATCTGCCGAAGAGATCGTTGGAGGTTCGCAGAGATCACCGAGAAGGCTCGGCTACTCGTTGAACTCATCACAAGATCGGGAGCCTGTTGGGAGTCCGCTGGAAGAAACCAGAGGGCATATCGGAAGTTCACCGGAAGAACACGGGAAAGCTCGCCGAAACAAAACTTGACATTGGCCGGTTAAATACTTGCTTAGGATTATGTTTTTAAGTATGTAGTTAACATATAATTAGGGATAGGATTAAGGGACAATCCTATACCTTGGTTAGGAGCCAATTGGGCCCAAAAGAGACTTGGTTTGGGTCGGACGTAAAGCCCAACCAGAAAGTTGTAAGGATGGGCGGTGGCACCGCCCAGAACCCGAAGTGACAGGCGGTGGCACCGCCCAGCACCCGAGACCAGGCGGTGGCACAACCACCGACAGGCGGTGGCACCGCCAGTATGCCTGCTTGACAAGACATTGATAGGCGGTGGCACTGCCAGTCTCGAAAACCCAAGAGGAATTCAAATTTGGAGCCCAAATTTGAACCCTCTTGGGGCCTATAAATACCCCTCAATTCTCAGCTGAGAAAACACCTTCTTGCAAAGCAATAGTTTGAGATAAAAGCTTTAGAAAGGTCTTAGAAGTCTTGTTTTTCATATTGCTTGAGTGTTCACCTCCTCCCATCTTGTTGAAAAGAATTGTAAGAGTGTGAACCACTTTTAAAGATTGTAAGAGGGGTATTAGTCCTTCCCCTACAAAGAGATTTGCTAGTGGAAATTGGGAGCCTCTTCGAAGAAGGCTTCGCAAGTGGATGTAGGTCATTTTGACCAAACCACTTTAAAACTACTGTGTTATCTGGTTTGCATCCTAATCTTGCCTTTTACATACTGCAAACGTCTTTACTTAGTCATTACGCTTCCATACGCCTCTAAGTTATCAAGCTTCCAAATCGGTACTCATCGATATTGTTTGTTATTGTGCGAAAGATTTTTTCGAAACTATTGATTTAATCCGTTGCACTAATTCACCCCCCCCTCTTAGTGCCGCTCCAATCCTAACAAGTGGTACCACCAATACCCCAAAATCTGGGGATATAATACTTTTTTGCTCCAATTCAGAAGCCATTGGGGCCTATAAATACCCCACCCTTTTCTACATGAAAAGACACGAAAGTGTTAACATAATCTTGAATTCTTAGGGTGTTAAAGTGTTGTAAAAGTGTAAGAGTCCTCCTCCTCCCTTTCTAAGTATTGAGATCATTCAAGATATCATGATAATATGATCAATTTACCTTTAAACACAAACTCTAAATAATCATGATCATAGGTTACTCGAGAGGAACATCGAGATAACCAGACTGACTATTGTGCTGTATATCCATCCATATGATGGAGGTAGCTGGTCTCATAGCTGCTCGTATGGAGACATTAGGGCTACTGTATATGTGCTCATTAGAGAATGAGTTCACTGATGATCCTCTCATGGAATGTTGGATGGTTAATGATACCTCATTGTCAAATAACAATTTCGTTGTCCTAATGATGTACCTGGTCCTTAGACTTGAGACACTAAGGATATTCTGTTTGAGTACTCCATTCTTTGATACCAGACTTATAGGCTTGGAGGCTCTAGATCTAGTACAACTGATCATCGGGAGTGGTTGTTAACCTTTCGAGGACTATTGAGTGTCGATAGAGGATTATCCACTCTCGATGTTATGAGAGAAATATCCCATATGTTCTACTAGTCATAGGAGCCCTGCAAACCAATCACGTGAGTGATGGCACGTGTGACTTGACACACTATCTTTTTTTCTTATTATTATTATTTGATATTTTATCACTTTATATTGCTTGTTGCATGATATATTATGATGTTAATGGATCTGTGCAATAGGAATCAGATCATGATGAGATCATAATAATGAGACTGATTCGCCTTTAAACACGGATCATAAATAATTTCGGTCATAGGTTACTTGAGAGGGACATAGAGATAACTGAACAGACTAATGTGTTGTATACCCATCCATATGATGGATGCAGTTGGTCTCATAGCTACTCGCGTTGGGACACTAGGGATACAGTGCAAGTGCTCATTGGAGAATGAGTTCATTGATTGATCCGCTCACAGAATGCTAGATGGTTGATGATGCATTATTGTTTAATAGCGATTCCGTCATCCTAGTGGTATATCTAGTCCTTAGACTTGAGACACCAAGGATGTCCTATATAAGTACTTCACTCTTTGATACTAGACTTATATGTCTGAAGGTTCCAGATCTAGCGCAACCGATCATCGGGAGTGGTAGCCAACCTTACGAGGGCTATTGAGTGTCGATAGAGAGATCATCCACTCTTAGTGTCATAAGAGGAATATCTCATTTATTCTTATTCAGATAAATCCCTAGCTAGGGTCATTCGGATTGAGAGAGAAAGAGTTCTCTGGGAGAATCCGATTAGAGCGAGACTCGAGTAGAAATTGTATGAGCTTGATAGTACCATGCCCGGTATACAGTTTTTAGGATATTAGATGGATGAGAGACTATATATACATGACAACTAAGGATAAATATGTTCAAAGGATTAGATTCCCCTGTATCGTTTGGGGACTCTAGCGTAGTGGCATAGTACATCCGTAGTCGATGAGTCGAGTAATTTATTATGAAGATAATAATTCACTGAGCCAGAAAGAGTTCTGATATGTATGACTCACGACTGGTTTGATATTCGGCCTAGAGAGTCACACACATATGGTAGGTGTTACGACGAGTAGAGGTTTAGATATGAGATATCCGTCGGAGCCCCTATCTTATTGAATATCCAATAAGCACTAAATTATTGGATCCCATGGATGAGATCCAATAAGAGCCAATAAGAGATTATTGGATAAAGAACCACTAATCTAAGATTCTTGGGTAGTTGGATGAAGATCCAATACCCAATACGGTAGGATCCATTAGGGTTAAGTTGATATGAGGCCTCTATAAATAGGAGGGAACCAAACACCCATAGGCTTGAGTTTTCTTGGTTGCCACCTCTTTTTCTCTTCTCCTATTCTCCTCATCAGATAGCAGGTGTGGAGATTTGGACAGCGATTTGAGAAGCATCGTTGTAGCCCTACTATGTGAATCACCATTAGAGAGGACGCTTGACCTCCTTCATCCTCTCCTACAGATTTGCAGGGCTTCAGGGATATACGATCTCCCTAAGTAACACAATTATTTCACATGTGATTTTTAGTTTCATGATTTTTGCATACTAATCTTTGCAGGACAACGCACACTTTTTTGGGAAATTTGAGGTTTTTTATTTTTTGTTCTTTCGCTGCGCACTTGATGTCACATCTAGATTTCCCTACATTTTTAAGTTTCGTGGGTTTTGTGCACCAATCTTCGTATGATGACAAACACATTTTTGAAAAATTTAGGGATTTTTATTTTTCATTCTTTCACTACACATGTGATATCACCCATAGATTTCCCTACATACTTCCCCTAAGTCCTTCTTGGAGAAATATCTTGATAACCAAGTTTTTACCGTGGAGAGCATTCCTACATCATTTCCAATAATCAGGATGTCATCTACATATAACACCAAAAAGGTGATAGTGCTCCCACTTACCTTCCTATAGATATAACTCATCTTTATTCTTAACAAAATTATAAGATCTAATCGTCTCATCAAATCTTATGTTCCAACTTCGAAAAGCTTACTTCAGTCCATAGATGAACCTAAGCAACCTACACACCTTATCTAAACTATCCTTAGACATAAATCCCTTAGGCTGTATCATATTTACCTCCTCAACGAGGTTAAAATTGATGAACACGATTTTCACGTCCATCTGCTAGATCAGTGTGCTGCAATATCCAATAGAATTCGGATGGATTTTAGCATGGCTACGGGTGAGAAGGTTACAGCATAGTCAACACCTTACTTTTGACGATACCCCTTAGCCACTAGCCTTGCTTTATAGGTCTCTATCTTTCCTTCTACTCTGATCTTCTTCTTGAAGATCCATTTATAACCAATGGGTACAATACTCTCAGGTACATCAACTAGGTTCTAAACTTTGTTGGAGTACATGAAATCCATCTCAAAATTCATGGCTTCTTGCCATTTCCTGGAGTCTATACTCGTAATAGCCTCCTCGTAGGTCTGAGGATCAATATCCTCAACATTCTCTCCTTTGATATGTCCCACATATATCTCAAAAGGATAGGACACTCTACCGGACCTACGTAAAGTCAGAACTTGTGTGCTAGATACCTAAATAGACTCAGACTGTAGAGTGGTACTTGAGTTAGGTTCTCCAACTTTACTTAACTCTATCACGCTCTTAATGTCTCCACTAATAATGTGTTTCTTCTCAAGGAATACTATTATCTTTGTTACAAAATCCTTTTGGTCCTCATAGTGATAGAAATAATACCCACAAGTTTCCTTGGGGTATCCCACAAACTTGCATCACTTCATCTTGGATTCCAATTTATAGGGGTTGTGTCTCTTAATATGGGCAAGTGATAGGATCCTAACAGGGTTGGGTCCTACTCAACCAAGAAGCAGCTAATAAAACCCTATGATATTATAATAAACCCCACCTAGCCGTCTCTATCCTATAAAAAAGAGTAGCTAGGGTTTATATTTGGGCCTTTGGGCTTCCTAGCCATCGCCCTCTTTTATTGGGCTGGTTGGTTAGGGTTGAGGACAAAAGGAGTAACTCACTTAGGAAGCAGCCCATAGGACTAGGGTTTGGAGTCCTATATAAGTATATAGCCTCCATCTCTTTGAGAATAAGATCTATATACAATTGTAGCCATTTGACCGACTTCTAGGAGGGAGGAACCCCTATAGTATTCTAAGGGTTGACCCCCCTCAAAGATCAATCTATATAGAATTCCTCTGGGGTTCTATCATCTGGTATCAGAGCAATGATCTTGCTGCTTTTGCTGCCACCCTTGCCGCCCACCACCAACCAAGCAATTCCCACAATTGCTCTTAACGTCACCATCTACACCGTCATCCTCTATCGTAGATCAAATCAATCTACTACCGTCATCTCCAATTGCATCGGAGATATGGTATTCTCCTATCACCAATATCTTTTACTACTATAATTTTTCATTCAAAATATCAAGAAGTTTTTTTATACATCTCATGTTGTGAATTCCTTTCGTCGTAAAAGTTATTATCTTTGTGAACGAAGGATTGTTGTAGAAAATTTCAACTGCATATTATTGTCTTTAAACCAATCTATTTGCTATCCTTTTTGAACTAAATTTCTTATACACTTTATAGATTATATTGGCTTCCATTTGAGATTGATCTATTGAGGAATTCATCTCTAAAACTTTCTTGTGTTATTGCAAATTATTGTCGCAAACTACTGGAGTTTTTCGACGAGAATTCTGCTATCGCAACTTACACTGATTTTCTTACTGTTATACTATCGAAATCTTCTTGATCAAATTTGTCATCATTGTTATTATCTAAATTAAGATTTTTCTGTCAAATTTCCTCCTCAAATCTCTTAGTTTTTGTTAGAAATTTCATCCTGAAACTGAATTTTTCAATGAGAATTCTGCTATCGCAACTTACATTGATTTTCTTGCTGTTATTCTACCGAAATCTTCTTGATCAAATTTGTCATCATTGCTATTATCTAAATTAAGATTTTTCTATCAAAATACCACCTCAAATCTCTTAATTTGTGCTAGAAATTTTGTCGTGAAACCGCTGTTTCTTCGACGACAATTCTGCTCTTACAAAACAACCACAAAATAAGCCTGAACCACAACCACTTTTCTTAACTAATATATACTTTTAACTTGATAACAAAAGATATATCTTAACATTACAGATTTAGAGACATATACTATGGTATATGAGGAGGCAATCAATGCTAAATTTGAAGCCTTCGAGAGGCGAATGAAGTATAAAATTCAGACTCTTTTTACCAAACTCAGTTTGGGCCGACCATTAAGCCCGAAGAAATCACAACATGGAGAGAGCTCTGACTGAAGAGATGACATCTAGGAGAGAGGAGGCTCTGTGACTGATCCCTACTATTCACGCATAAGGGTGGACTTCCCTAGATGAGAAGGAGACCCGATTAGTTGGATCTCGCACGCGGAACGATATTTTCAATACCACAAAACCGTGGACGCATCTATGGTGAAAATTATGACTATACATCTTGAAGGGGATGTCATACACTAGTTTGATTAGTTTGAATACACTCATGGAGTCCTCTTAGGGCAATAATTCAAAGAAGGACTACTGATTCGCTTTGGACCAACCGATTACGAGAACATTGACAAACAATTAGCAAAGCAATAAATCTTCACCATTCAGGAGTACCAAACCAGGTTTGAAAGGTTATCTAATCTTGTGATTAGTCTAAAAAATAGCTATTAGGGACCTTCATTGAGGGCTTGAAGTTATTGGGGACCATTCCTAAACCTGTGAGTTTCTCGATCCACTCAATAATCTTAAGGACATGGTTCTGAATCGGTGTCCCCCCAATCATCCTGGCATGAAAGAGACTCTTGGATATCTCATATCGTTGAGTCCTTCCGTATTCCTCAAACAATTTACGGACATATAGGAGAATGGATCAAGCATCCATCTTTTCATGCGGTCTCTGTAACTTAGGAGTCATGGAGCCTAACATGCAACACTGAACAAGAGTAGAGTCATCTATATACTTCACGTAACGAGCAATTTCATCCTCACTTGCCCCTTCCTCGAGCGTAGGCATCATCACTGTATTAAGGACGTATACAATTTTCTCCATCATGAGAACAATTCTCAAGTTGCAGAGTCAATCCATATAATTTGGACCAATGAGGCATTTGACATCAAGTATGTCATGTAAGGGATTTAAAAGTAATATTTTTTCTGAAAATAAAGATGGAACATAAATAAAAAACATACAGATTTCATAAAAATAAATAATTAAGATAAAAGACTTCTATCTTAATCTACTCATATTATTTTCTCGCAAAACACACAACTCCCTCCGGTATATAAATTGGAGAACCCCGGTAGATCTTTAGTGGGGATCAGGATCCAATTAATATTTTAACGTAACCTCAAGGGACTCAACCAATCACGCTAAGCCCATAAAGGTAGGCAACTCTTGCTAATCATAACTCTTTGTGATTCTTATCCTGTTCAGCCTTCGAACCACCATGGCCTTGAGGGACTCGACCAACCATGGTGCTCGGTTAAGTCATCGCCATCATTACAAGATTGTTTGATTCGATGATATGCCCTCGAGGGACTCGACCAAGCATACCATGTCCTCTGGTCCTTAGACTTGAGACACTACGAATGTCCTGTATGAGTACTTTACTCTTTGATACTGGACTTATATGTTTAGAAGTTCTAAATCTAGTACAGCCGATTATTGGAAGTGGCAGCCAATCTTACAAGGTATATTGAGTGTCGATAGAGGATCATCCACTCTATGCATCATGAGAGGAATATCCCCTGTGTTCTTATTCAAACAAATCCTTGGCCAAGGTCATTCGGATTAAGAGAGAAGAGTTCTCCGGGAAAATCCAATTAGAGTGAGACTCGAGGAGATATCGTATAGGCCTGATAGCACCATGCCTGCTATATGGTCTCTGGGATATTATATGGATGAGAGACTATAGGTACACGGTAATTGAGGATAGATAGATCTAAAGGATTATATTTGTTGGGAAATCATGGGGGGCGACATCATATGCGCAGCGGAAGAACAAGAAAACAAAAATCCCCTATTCCCAAAAAAAAGATGTTATGTAAATGGATGAAGATTGGTCTTAAAAAAAATCCAGAAAACACAAAACTGCGTATAGAGATTGTGTTACCTAGGGAGATCGATATCCCTGTTTCCTTGCAGATCCTTAGGAGAGGGTGAAGGAGGTCAAGCGTCCTCCTCTCTAGCGGTGATCCACACAGCAGGGTTGCGACAACCCTCCTCAAAACTCCGTGCCCGAGGTGGGAGGGAGAGGAGAATAGGAAAGGCAAGCAAAGACTCTAGCCTATGAGGCTGTGAATCCCTCCTATTTATAGAAATCCCGTGTCAAACCCTAATGGGTCCTTCCCTAGTGGGTATTGGATCTGCATCCAATAAGACAAAGGGCTCTCGTCGGATATCTCATATCCGAACCTCTACTCATCGTGAATGCCTACCATATGTGTGTGACCCTCTAGGCCCAATATCGAAATGGCCGTGAGTCATACTGTTAGAACTCCTTATAACTCGGTGAATTATTATCTCTGTAATAATTCACTCGACTCATCGACTACGGACGATTACTAGGCCACTACGCCATAGTCCCCTGACGATATAGGGGAATCCAATCCATTGGACTGTCGTCCTCGGTTACCATGTACCTATAGTCCCTCATCCATCTAATATCCCAAAGACCGTGATATCGAGCATGGTGTTGTCGGACCCATACGGTTTCTACTCGAGTCTCGCTCATTCGGATTCTCAGGAGAACTCTTTCTCTCAACCAGAATGACCCGGCCAGGGATTTGTCGAGCAAGAACACATGAGATATTCCTCTCATGACGCCGGAGAGTGGATAATCCTCTATCGACACTCAATAGCCCTCGTAAGGTCGACTACCACTCCCAATGACCGGTTGTACTAGATGGGACAGCCAAACCTATAAGTCCGGTATCAAAGAGTGGAGCACTCATATGGGACATCCTTGGTGTCTCAAGTCTAAGGACCATATACACCACTAGGACTACGGAATCATTGTCGACAATAAGGCATCATCAACCATCCAAAGCATTCCGTAAGCGGATCAATCGGTGAATTCATTCTCCAATGAGCACATCTTGTATCCCTAGTGTCCCTACACGAAAGCAGACTATGAGACCAACTGCATCCATCATATGGACGGTATAAAAGACACCGGTCTATCCAGGTTATCACGATGTCCCTCTCGAAAGTAACCTATGACCGGGATTATTTAGGATATGTGTTTAAAGGTGAATCGATCTCATTATCGTGATCTCATCACGATCCGATTCCATTACAAAATCCAAGGACATCACAATATATATATGCATTTATGCAATAGTTATAAAGTGATATACGCCAAAAATATAATAAGCAAAAAGATTCTCAGTATCAAGTCACACATGCCATCACTCACGTGATTGGCTTGTTGGGCACCTATGATTAGCAATCTCCCACTTGACCTAAAGCCAATCACCTATGTGTCTCCGATCCCCATCGGACCCCGTGGACGCTTCAAAGACAAAATGAGACAACGGCTTTGTTAGTGGATCTGCAATGTTATCTTCGGATGGAACTCTTTTCCTTTGCTACATCTCCTCGGGTTACGATCTCTCTTATAAGTCTGTAACCTCCTCAGAACACTTCGATGAGACCGGGTTCCCTTATTTGAGTAATCACCCCATAGTTGTCGCAATATAAGGAAGTCGACTTGTCGCTATCTCAGATCGACTCCCAAATCTGTGATGAACTTCTTCACCTAGACTCCCTCCCTTTGTCGCATCCGATGCAGCAATAACCTCCCGCCTCTGTGGTTCGAGTCACAGTGGTATCTTGCTTGGAACTCTTCCAAAGATTTTAATTGCTCCTCCATTCAAGGTGTACACATACCCCGAATTCGACTTGCTATCATCGACATCGACTGAAAACTTGAGTCGGTGTAGCCTTCAACATTAAGGCTATTACCTCCATATACTAGTAAAAGATCCTTAGTCCTTCTCAAGTACTTAAGGATACACTTTACTACTTTCCAGTCTCCAAGCCCTGGATCCTTTGGACACTTGCTCGTGACACTTTCGAGCATGCGCTATATCAGGCCTAGTACATAGCATGGCATACATGATAGACCCTATAGCTGAGGCATAATGTATCATATCCATGTTCGCCCTTTCTTCTGGAGTCTTTGGGGACATACTCGTAGAAAGCGATATCCCATGTCTCATCGGTATGAGACCTCTCTTGGAATTTTCCATGCCAAATCTTTTGACAATAATTTCTATGTACCTGGACTGGGACAAGCCAAGCATCCTCTTGGATCTATCTCTATAGATTCTAATCCCCAAGATATAAGATGCTTCCCCTAAGTCCTTCATGGAGAAGTGTCTAGATAACCAAGCCTTTACTATGGATAGCATTCCTATGTCATTCCTAATGATGAGGATGTCATCCACATATAACACCAAAAAGGTGATAGCGCTCCCACTTACCTTTCTGTATACACAAGGCTCATCTTCGTTTTAATCGAAGTCATAAGATCGATTGCCTCATCAAATCTTATGTTCCAACTTCGGGAAGCTTGCTTTAGTCCATAAATGGATCTAAGCAACCTACACACCTTATGGGGGGTTCTTGGACACGAATCCCTCAAGTTGCATCATATACACCTCCTTCTCGAGGTTCCCGTTGAGGAATGCGGTTTTCACATCCATCGCGCAGATCTCATAATCATAGTGTGCTGCAATAGCCAATAGAATTTCTGATGGATTTTAGCATTGCTACGGGGTGAGAAAGTTTCATCAGTAGTCAACACCTTGCCTTTGACGATACCCCTTAGCCACTAGCCTTGCTTTATAGGTCTCTACCTTTCCATCTACTCCGATCTTTTTCTTAAAGATCCACTTGCAAACCGATGGGTACAATACCTTTCAAGCATCAACTAGGTTCCAAACCTTATTGGAGTACATAGAATCCATCTCAGAATTCATGGCTTCTTTCCACTTCCCGGAGTCTATACTCATAATAGCCTCCTCATAGGTCTGAGGATCAATATCCTCTACATCCTCTACTCTAATATGTCCCACATATCTCTCAGGAGGATGGGATACTCTATCAGATCTGCGTAAAGTTGAAACTTGTGTATTAGGTATCTGAACAGACTTGGGCTGTAGAGTGGTGCTTGAGCTTGGTTCTCCAACCTCGCTCAATTCTATCATTCTCCCACTGTCTCCGCCAAGAATGTGTTCCTTCTCAAGGAACACTGCTCTTTTAGCTACAAAGACCTTTTGATCCTCGAGATGATAGAAATAATACCCACAAGTTTCCTTGGGATATGTCCCACAAATTTGCATCGCTCTGTCCTTGATTCTAACTTATCGGGGTTGTGTCTTTTAATGTGGGCAGGGTAGCCCTAAATCTTAACAACCTTAAGATCAGGCTTCTTCCCTTTCCATATCTCATATAGTGTAGACACTACCGACTTAGTTGGAACTCTGTTCAGAAGGTAAGCTGTGGTCTCTAGGGCATATCCCTAGAATAAGATGGGTAGGTCAGCGAAACTCATCATGGACCGTACCATATCTAATAGCGTACGATTCCTCCTTCCAAAGACACCATTGAGCTGAGGTGTATAAGGAGGTGTCCATTAGGATAATATCCCATGGTCCTTGAGGAACTGAGTAAACTCTGTACTTAAGTATTCACCTCCTCGATCTGATCGAAGAGTTTTGATACTCTTTCCAGTCTGGTTCTCCACCTCATTCTTATACTCTCTGAATTTCTCAAAGGCCTCAGACTTGTACTTCATTAAGTACACATATCCATACCTTGAGAAATCATCAGTAAATGTAATGAAGTAGGAGTAACCTCCAATGGCATGAGTTGACATGGGTCCCACATACATCACTATGTATGAGTTCCAACAACTCATTGGCTCTCTCCAGTTCTACTAAATGGAGATTTGGTCGATTTTCCACGAATGCAAAGCTCACAAGTTGTATATGACACATAGTCAAATGGATCTAGATATCCATCATTTAGCAACTTTTGAATCCTTCTTTCATGGATGTGACCTAGCCTACAATGCCAATGTGTATGTAATTGTTCAACTCATCTCGTTTCCTTTTGGACATATTTACATTCATGATATGTGGAGTGGTGTCTAACATAAATAAACCATTATGCAATGTTCCTTTCGTGATGATCTTATCATCTAATAATATCGAACAACCATTGTTCTCAAAAACAAATTTATATCCACTAACTGTTAAACATGAAATGGAGATAATGTTTTTGATAATAGAAGGAACAAAATAACATGCATCTAATGCAATAATAAAAGCTTCACTAGGGGAGATGTAGGGCGACCTCGCCAACAGCTAATACAAACAACTTTTGCTCCATTACCTATCTTGAGATCCATCTCGCCTCTCAGAGTCTCCTAGGCCTTGCTTAACACGTAAGCAATTGCATATATGATAAGCACTACCGGTATCCAATACCCATGTGTTATCATAAGATTGACAAATGGAGACTGATTATGAATGTACCCAAGCTTCATCAAGCTTTTGTTTCGGGCCCTTTTCTGCAAGGTACTCTTTGCAGTTTCTCTTCCAATGCCCATCTTTACCCACAGTAGAAGCATCGGCCTTTGTCCTTTCTTTGGGTCTTTCTTAGCAACCTTTGCTTTTTTACCTTGTTTGCCCTTGCCCTTTCCCTTCTTAATGGACCTTTTCGCTTTCCTTTTCTTTTCGGGTCTCACCAGTAGAGAACTGGCTTCTCTTTCTTAATAGTACTCTCTCGCCTCCCTTAACATATTGAGGAGCTCGAGAGAGAGTCACCTCAAGCTTGTTCATATTAAAATTCATTATGAACTGTGAAAAGGAATCTGGTAGGGACTAAAGCACAATGTCCACACACAAGTTATCCTCTAGGACCATTCCTAGACCCGTGAGTTTCTCTATCCACTCAATTATCTTTAGGACATGGTTCGAACCGGTGTCCCCCTCGGTCATCCTAGCGGAAAAGGTTCTTGGATATCTCATATCGTTGAGTCCTTCCCTGTTCCTCAAACAATTTTTGGACATGTAGGAGAATGGATCCGGCATCCATCTTTTCATGTTGTCTCTCAGAACTCGGAGTCATAGAGCCCAACATATAGCACTCGAGCAAGAGTGGAGTCATTAATGTACTTCACGTGAAGCGAAGCGATCTCATCCTCGCTGCCCCTTCTTCGGCGTAGGCATCATCAGTATCAAGGGCATTACACGATTTTCTCATTTGTGAGAACAATTCTCAAGTTACGGAGCCAATCCGTATAATTTAGACCGATGAAGGCGGTTGACATCAAGTATGCCACGTAAGGGATTTGAAAGTTTACATTTTCTGAAAATAAAGATGTAGCGTAAAATGAATAACATGCAGATTTTGCAAGAAATAAACTATCAAGATATAGACTTCTATCTTAATATGCTCCCCACTATTTTACTAACGAGTCACGCCGACACCCTCAAAGACGTGAAACGGAAGTCTCCAGACTTCTAGTGGGGATCGGGATCCAATCGCCTTTAGTGTAACCAGAGGGACTCGACCAATCACACTAAGCCTAAAAGGTAGGCAACTCTTGCCGATCACAACTCCTTGTGATTCCCGCCCTGTTCGGCCTCCGAATCACCATGGTCTCGAGGGACTCGACCAACCATGATGCTTTCGGTTAAGTCAACACCTTCGTTACAAGATGAGTCCGATTTGATGATATACCCTCGAGGGACTCGACCAAGCATACCATGTCCTCGGTCACCGGTGACATCTCTATGTCGTAAGCAAGATAGCGAATCGTGATATAGGTGAGTCTCGAGGGGACTCGACCAACTCAACCTACACGGGAATCGGTTCCTACCATAACGATGGAAGGCCACGTGGGTCAATCTAATTGCCTCACGTTTACCGACTTAATATTATCGAGAGATGTTTCTATAATTTGGTCTCCTAATATGACATGTCACACATATACATATTTAATATATATCTACATCGCATGCAAATATATATACATATCTAGTATGTGTATAAGCAATCACATCGGATGATCATGGGTTAACCTAATATGATTAGGCCCCGAGCCGATGAGGCCTAATCACTCACATCAAGATCTATATGTGCAACGGTGCATCTTCATGCCCCAGGATCGTCCATCTCGCCCTCGTTGGTTGTCGACATCTTGATGCATCTCCATGCATCACGATCGTCAATCGCCTCGTGGGTCCCGCTTATGGCATCCACGCTCCATTTGCGCCTCCTCATGTGATTACAACTTAATCATAGGCACGCAGTCCGACAATAAACGAGAAATATAATGGAGGTTCGCGGACCTCAATAATAATAATCACAAGTACACACATCACATGGTCCATGATCATCATCCGTCCACACATCATACATCACATGTATAAATAATCATCATCATGTAGGACTACTAGATAATAATAAAAAATAATAATCAACTAAATCTTTTAATTAATTAATATTTTTCTGAAATTAGGGACATGTAGGGAATTTCTCAATTCCTAAGGGTATTTTCATAATTTGGACAAAAGACAGAAACTAGAATTTCTCAAATTTATAGGGGTAAAATTGTCCTTTTGCCCAAAACCCTAATTCCCTCTGCTGCTGCCGCCACCGCCACCCTGGCACGGCGCACTGCTGGCGACGATTTTAGGGCGAGGGCAAGGTTCTCGCGGCATGATGCCCCGGGGGCGCCCATGCAGGTGGGCACCCCCCGGCCGCCTCCGGGGGTGGTTCTCGCCCATGAGGTAGCGCCAGCAGGCGGTCTTTGCCTCATTGGCGGCCGCTCCCTGCGGGGATTTTGCTGGGAGGAGCGGACCATAGCGCCATTTGCCCTGGGTGCCTCACCAAGCCGATGCCATGGCCTCTCCTGGGGTCGGCGACCGAGGCGCCTCTACCCGTGGGCGCCAACCCGCCCGCCAGAAACCCCTCGCAAGCAGATCCGGCCGTCGCGGCTTTGCGAGCAGGGCGCGTTCTTAGCATCTTGTACGGTATCGTCTTGGTTGGTGCGGCTGGCCGCTTCGCAGTGGGTGCAGCAGCATCGATCGAGGGCATCGAGGGCAACCGTTGCTGCCCTTCCTCGCTTTTAGATCAACGATTTTGACGTCAATATTCTTCCTAAACACAACACACGTGGTTCAAAACCAATCATTCGCAGACGAACAACCTAGCTCGATACCCTTTGTTGGGGAAATCATGGGGGGGCGACATCATATCGCAGCGGAAGAACAAGAAAAAAAAATCCCCGATTCCCAAAAAAGATATTATTCGCCGTCGATGCGAAGATTGGTGTGAAAAAAATCCAAAAACACAAAACTGCGTGATAGAGATTATGTTACCTAGGGAGATCAGATATCCCCTGTTTCCCTCGCAGATCCTTAGGAGAGGGTGAAGGAGGTCAAGCGTCCTCCTCTCTAGCGGTGATCCACACACAGGGTGGTTGGCGACGACCCTCCTCAAAACTCCAGGCCTCCGAGGTGGAGAGGGAGAGGAGAATAGGAAAGGCAAGCAAAGACTTTAGCCTATGAGGTTGTGAATCCCTCCTATTTATAGAGATCCCGTGTCAAACCCTAATGGGTCCTTCCCTAGTAGGTATTGGATCGCATCCAATAAGACAAGGGCTCCGCCGGATATCTCATATCCGAACCTCTACTCATCGCAATGCCTACCATATGTGTGTGACCCTCTAGGCCCAATATCGAAGTTGGTAGGAGTCATACCGTCGAGAACTCCTTCTAACTCGGTGAATTATTATCTCTGCGTAATAATTCACTCGACTCATCGATTCTGGACGTACTAGGCCACTACGCCAGTAGTCCCCTGACGATCTGGGGGAATCCAATCCATTGGACTGTCTGCGTCCTCGATTACCATGTACCTATAGTCCCTCATCCATCTAATATCCTGAGAGACCGTAGATATCGAGCATGGTGTTGTCGAACCCATACGGTTTCTACTGAAGTCTCGCTTTCGATCGGATTCTCAGGAGAACTCTCTCTCAACCCGAATGACCCCGGCGGGGATTTGTCCGAGCAAGAACACATGGGATATTCTCTCATGACGCCGAGAGTGGATGATCCTCTATCGACACTCAATAGCCCTCGTGAAGGTCAACTATCACTCCCAATGACCGGTTGTACTAGATCTAGGACAGCCAAACCTATAAGTCCGGTATCAAAGAGTGGAGCACTCATACAGGACATCCTTGGTGTCTCAAGTCTAAGGACCAGATACACCACTAGGACTCTCACGGAATCATTTGTCCGACAATAAGGCATCATCAACCATCCAAAGATTCCGTAAGTGGATCAATCGGTGAACTCATTCTCCAATGAGCACTTGTCTTGTATCCCTAGTGTCCTTACGAGCAGCAACTATGAGACCAAGCTGCATCTATCATATGGACAGTATACAAAGACACCCGCCTATCCGGTTATCACGATGTCCCTCTCGAGTAACCTATGACCGGGATTATTTAGGATATGTGTTTAAAGGTGATCGATCTCATTATCGTGATCTCATCACGATCCGATTCCCATTGCACAAATCCAAGGACATCACAATATATATATGCATTTATGCAATAGTTATAAAGTGATATACGCCA
The DNA here is from genome assembly GCA_900464855.2 of Musa schizocarpa. NCBI lineage: Eukaryota > Viridiplantae > Streptophyta > Magnoliopsida > Zingiberales > Musaceae > Musa > Musa schizocarpa. Next base: position 21,277,861 of record LS990916.1, read on the forward strand.
AAATATAATAAGCAAAAAGATTCTGTATCAAGTCACACGTGCCATCATTCACGTGATTGGCTTGCTAGGCACCTATAACTAGCAATATTCCCCTATATCGTTTGGGGATTGCGGTTTAGTAGCCTAGTATGTCCGTAGTTGATGAGTCGAGTGAATTATTATAGAGATAATAATTCACTAAGTCAGAAGAAGTTCTGACATATATGACTCACGACCAGCTCGATATTGGGCCTAGAGGATCACACATATATGGTAGGTGTTGCGACGAAAAGAGGTTCGAATATGAGATATCCATTGGAGTCCCTATCTTATTAGATATCCAATAAACCCTTGAATTATTGGATCCCATGGATAAGATCCAATAAGAGCTAATAAGAGATTATTGGATAGAGACCCACTAATCTAAGAGGCTTGAGTAATTGGATGGAGATCTAGTACCCAATATGGTAGGATCCATTAGGGCTAACTGGGGGCCTCTATAAATAGGAAGGAACTAAAGGCCAATAGGTTGAGGCTTCTTAGTAGCCATCTCCTATTCTCCTCTCCCCTTCTCGTCCTCAGATAGTAGGCCAAGAGATTTAAAGAGAGTTGTTGCAGCCCTACTATGTGGATCACCGCTAGAGAGGAGGACGCTTGACCTCCTTCATCCACTTTTACAGATCTGTAGGGATTCAGGGATATATGACCTCCCTAGGTAACATAAATATCTATCTCACACACGTGGTTTTCTATATCACAAGTTTTTATGCACCAATCTATGTACGACGAAGAACACATATTGGAAAATTTAGGATTTTTGTTTTATGATCTTCCACTACTCATGTGATGTCGCCCTTAAATTTCCCAACAATATCATACCAAAATGATGTTGAATATGGTATCATGCATGAAGTGGTTAAAAAATGCTTTAGTATCATGTATGTTATGTTAAATTTGGTCTCATTTATGAAGTGATAAATGGTACTTTAGTATCATATATGTTATGCCCAAAATGATTGAAAATATGGATGCTTTAGTACCATGAATATTATACCAAAATGATGTTAATTTTACTATCATACATGAAGTGATGAATACTTCAGTATCATATAGGTCATGCATAAAGTGATGTTGATTTATTATCATGCATGAAGTGATGAAATTGTGCATGCTATGCTTTGATGACTTGAAACTATGATGATGCACAATGTATTAAATTTTGATTTTATAATTAAAATTATTTCACTTGAATTCAAAGGTTATGATTCCTTTTGAATTAAGTCTGTTTAATCTCAATATGGCATATAGATAGGGGGAGCTAAGGTTAACTCTATGTCATCAATTGGTTATCATCATAAAAAAGGGGCAGATTGTTGAATCTCGAATTTTGATGATGAAATCAATTGGTGAATTAATAATCTAATCCATGTGTTGAGATAAGTGATGCAGGACTAACTACGATCGTGAGAAAGGCGAAATGATTAAAATATAATTGAAGTTGAGCCGGAGTCAATGATCGGGTATCGGGCCGGATGAAGCGAGGGATATATTGAAGGATCGCCGATGCATTGAAAGCTCACCAGAAGTTCATCAGGAGTTCGCCAGAAGTTCGCCAAAAGCTCGCCGAAGGTTCACCAGGAGTTCAACAAAAGCTCGTTGGAGGTTCATCGGAAGTTCGTCGAAAGCTTACTGGAAGATTGTCAAGAGTTCACTAGAAGTTCACCGAGAGTTTGGTTGAACCATTAGCATGCAAGACAACTTAGATTACAAGTAGAGTAATTGTTTTAGCCTTAACCATCATAGTTAGGACTTTAATTTGAGTTAATTTTGAGAGAAATCCTACTAACTCAATTAGGGGCCAAATAGGTTTTTAATAGGGCTGAATTGGGTCGGTTGGATGGCCTATTCAACCACTTGGAGTCACATCAGGTAGTGGTACTGTCAAGATTGGGCAGTGGTACCGATTGAGGCTCGGCTTCCCAAGTGATTTGGGTAGTGGTACCGTCGACAGTTATTATTGCCAAGCGGTGGTACTGCCCTGTTAGGTAGTGGTATCGTCAGAGCCTAGTCTCTGAGGCTCTGTCAAGCAGTAGTACCACCTAGAATGAGGTGGTACCATTCAGTGTCAGTCGACAAGCGATGGTACCTCCCAATAATGGCGGTGGTACCGCCAATACCTTGGAAACCTAGATTGAGATAATTTTTGGCTTTATTTCTGAAGCCATTGGGGCTTATAAATACCTCACTCTTTCCTGCATGAACGAGCATAAAAGTGTAAATAAAAATCTTGAGTTTTTGAGTTGTACAATTGTTAAGTGTCCTCCTCCTCCCTTGAGTTTGTAATCATTCAAGAAGAGATGTGAGGCTTGTAAGGGTTATCTCTTAAACCCATGAAAAGGAAAAAATATTGTAAAAGGTTGGTTGGTCTTTGCCCATTGAAGGAAGATCGTTAGTGGACGTCGATGGCCTCAACGGAGGAGGAATCGGTAGTGGATGTAGGTCATGACGACCGAACCACTATAAATCTGATGTGATCTCTACTTTGTCATTCCTATTCTACTTTTTCTTCATATTGCTTATTGACTTGGTTGCTTACTCCCCTTCACACCTTCTTTATGATTAATGCATTTTTTATATGCATTTAAATTGAAACAAAATTTTTGATTCGACGTAATTTTTATCTTAAGCACTAATTCACCACCCCCCTCCCCCCACCTCTTAGTGCTAACTCGATCATAACTTTTTGACTCCATTTTTTTAGCCATTGGAGCCTGTAAATATCCTACTTTTTTTGCATGGAAGAGCATGAAAGTGTGAATAAAAGTCTTGAGATTTTGGGGTGTGAAAGTGTTGTAAAAGTACTAAATGTCCTCCTCCTCCATTTTTTAACTTTGTAATCATTTAAGAGAAATGTGAGGCTTCTAAAAGGTTGTCTTCTAAACCTATAAAAAAGAAAAAGAGTTGTAAGAGTGAAGTTGGTCTTCGCCTATTGAAGGAAGACCGATAGTTGATATTGGTGGCCTTAACGGAGGAGGAATTAGGAGTGAACATAGGTCACGACGACCGAACCACTATAAAATTAGTGTGCACTTTCTTGTTGCTCTTCATTACTGTTGTTTTCTGTCATAATTGCTTATCACTCTTATTCTAAGTCAAGCACACTTTAGATATCTTTTTTGATATATTTTTATTTAGCCGAAAGTTATTAATTCCCCTCCCCTCTTAGTGATATTCACGATCCTAATACATACATATTTAATATGTATCTGCAAGATCGTATGTAAATATATATATATATATATATATATATATATATATATATATATATATATATATATATATATATATATATATATATATATGTATATATGTATATATGTATATATGTATATATGTATATATGTATATATGTATATATATATATACATACATACATATATATATATACATATATATGTATGTATGTATATATATATATATATATATATATATATATATATATATATATATATATATATATATATATATATATATATATATATAGTCTGTCGGAGACTTTCGTTTCATGTGTTGAGGGTGTCGCATGACTTTCTAGAAAAATAATGGGAGTAAATTAAGATAGAAGTCTATATTTTGATTATTTATTTTTCTGTAAAATTACATATTATTTATTTTTTCTACATCTTTATTTTCAGAAAATATCACTTTTAAATTTCTTACGTGGCATACTTGATATCAACTGCTTCATTAGTCTGAATTATATGGATTGACTCCACAACTTGAGAATTATTCTCATAACGGAGAAAATCGCATACATCCTTGATATAGTAATGCCTACGCCCAAGTAAGGGGCAAGCGAGGATGAGATCACTCGTTGCGTAAAGTACATATATAACACCACTCTTGCTTAGTGTTACATGTTGAGCTCCATGACTCCTGAATTACAAAGATAACATGAAAAGATATATGCCAGATACATTCTCCTACATGTCCGCTAACTATTTAAGGAACAGGAAAAGACTCAACGATATAAGGTATCCAAGAGTCTCTTCCGCGCTAGGATGATTGAGGGGACACCGGTTCAAAACCTTATCCTAAAGATGATTGAGCGGATAGAGAAACTCACTGGTCTAGAAATGGTCCTAGAGAATAACTTGTGTATAGATCTTATGCTTTAGTCCATACTAGATTCCTTCACAATTCATAATGAATTTTAATATGAACAAGTTTGAGGTGACTCGCCCTGAGCTCCTCAATATGTTGAGGGAGGCAGATAGCACTATCAAGAAAGAGAAGTCAGTTAAGTCCCTTAAGAAGGACAAGGGCAAAGGCATACTAGGTAAAACAAAGGTAACTAAAAGAGACTCGGCAAAGGACAATGGCCAGTGCTTCCACTACGGCAAAGGTGAGCACTAGAAGAGAAACTGCAAAGAGTACCTTGTAGAGACGGTGAAACAGAAGCTTAAAGAAGCTTCAGGTACATTCATGATCAGTCTTCATTTGTCAAATTCTTATGATAACACGTAGGTATTGGATACCGGTAGTGCTTATCATATTTGCAATTCGTTGTAGGTTCTAGCAAGACCTAGGAGATTGACGAGAGGTGAGATGGATCTCAAGATGAATAATGGAGCAAAAGTTACTATAATAGCTATTGGCGATGTCACCCTACATCTGCTTAATGGAGCTATTATTGCATTAGATGCATGCTATTTTGTTCCTTCTATTATCAAAAATATTATTTTCATTTTATGTTTGATAGTTAGTGGATATAAACTAGTTTTTTAGAAGAATAGTTATTTAATATTATTATATGATGAGATCATCATGAGAGAAACATTACATAATGGTTTATTTATGCTAAACACTCCTCCACATATCATGAATGTATGTATTCAAGAGGAAAGGAAATGATATGAGGTGAATAGTGTATACTTGTGGCATTGTAGGCTAGGTCACATCCATGAGGAAAAGATTCAAAAGTTGCTAAATGATGGATATCTAGATCCATTCGTCTATGAGTCATATGCAACTTGCGAGCCTAGCCTCCATGGAAAACTGACCAACTCTTCTTTTAGTGGAACTAGAGAGGGAGCCATTGAGCTACTAGAACTCATATACAATAATGTATGTGGACCCATGTCAACTCATGCTATATGTGGTTACTCCTGCTTTATTACTTTTACTAATGATTTCTTAAGTTATAGATATGTGTACTTGATGAAGTACAAGTCCGAGGCTTTTAAGAAATTCAGAGAGTATAAGAATGAAGTGGAGAACCAGACTGGAAAGAGTATCAAAACTCTTCGATCAGATCGAGGAGGTGAGTACTTGAGTACAGAGTTTACCTAGTTCCTTAAGAATTATGATATTCTATTCCAATAGACACCTCCTTATACACCTCGGCTCAATGGTGTATTTGGAAAGAGGAATCGTACACTATTATGTTAGGATCGGAGCAGCACTAAGAGGGGGGGGGGTGAATTAGTGCAGCGGATTAAAACTTCGGTTTTTTAAAAAATCTTTCGTATGAAGAGAGCGGAACTTGACAAGCTTAATCTTGAAAGCGTATTCTTAAATATGCGCAGCAAAAGTAATAAGGAACTAAAGCATATAAGAAGGTTTGCAATAATGTAAATAACAATAATGAAACGCAAAACCAAGAATCATGGATTTTAGAGTGGTTTGGTCCAAATGACCTACTCCACTTCATGAGGCCCCTCTTCGATAAGGCTCCCACCTTCCACTAGCAAGTCTCTTGAAATGGAAGGGTAAATACCCTCTTACAACTCTTTACAAGCTTGTTCACTCTCTTACATATTTTGAGAAGAGATGAGGTGAACACTAGCAAATTGAAAAGAAAGCAAGCTAACACTTTTCTAAGATCTTTTCTCTCAAACTCTTGCTGCTCAAAAGGTTGTAATCTCAAATGAGATTTGAGGGATATTTATAGGCCTCAAGAGGATTCAAATTTGGGCTCCAAAATTCAAATCCTCTTTGGGTTCCCGATGCTGGCGGTGCCACCGCCCATCCAAGCGGTGCCACCGCCTTCGGCTTGGTGCTGGACGCAACCGCCAGCCAAGGAGGTGTCACCGCCACCAGCGGTGCCACCGCTTGTTTCTCCTGTTCACTTGGTTTGGCTTACTTTTAGCCCAAACCAATCGACTTTGGCCCCAGTTGGCCCCTAACCTGGGATATAGGATTATCTTCTTAATCCTAATCCTAATTACAAGTGAACTACATAACAAAACACATTCTAAGCAATTTATTAACCTTAACGTCAAGTCTTGTTCCATGAAGCTTTCCAGTTTTAACTTCTTCCCGACGGGGTCCAAGCACGCTCCCGAACTTGTGATGACTTTAATGAGAAGTGAGACTTCTCGGTGATCTGCGAACCTCCGACGATCTCTTCGGGTGAACTTCCAACAAGTTCCCATTTTTTTCTCGATTGGTTCCTAAAGAGCATCTCCGACGATTCTTCTGGACTCTTAAACGTTCATCGAACTCGAACTCGGTATACTTGCTTTGTGTTTTCTGTTTATCGTAGTTAATCCTGCACACTTAACTCAATAATATGGATTAGATCAAATAACCCATCAATTGATTTTATCATCAAAATCTGAGATTCAACAATCTCCCCCTTTTTGATGATGACAATCAATTGATGACGGAGTTAAACATAACTCCCCTTATCTATATGCCATATTATGAGAAGATAAAAAACACTTGAATTCCATCTCATTGGATTCAAGCATAACCCGATAAGTTCTAACCGTAGAGCTTATCGTGATCCTCATTAAACAATAGTGAGTACAAAACTTCTATGAAAATCATAAGTTAAATGAAAAGGGACGAATTTTACTATGACAGAAGATAAAGATTTTCAATATTAATTTTATGATTTAGATGTAAGGCATGCTTTCAATATGATCAATCAATCTTGTGATATTTTTAAGGATTTTGCAAGGCATATAAGTCATTCATATCAATCACTTTTCTTAAAGATTTTACAATTCATATTTTGTCATGCTATTAAGAATGATATAGATGTAAGGCATGCTTTTAATATGATCAATCAATCTTGTGATATTTTCAAGGATTTTGCAAGGCATATAAGTCATTCATATCAATCACTTTTCTTAAAGATTTTGCAATTCATATTTTGTCATGCTATTAAGAATGATATAGATGTAAGGCATGCTTTTAATATGATCAATCAATCTTGTGATATTTTCAAGGATTTTGCAAGGCATATAAGTCATTCATATCAATCACTTTTCTCAAAGATTTTGCAATTCATATTTTGTCATGCTATTAAGAATGATATAAGTCATCACTTTTCTCCCCCTTTGTCATCAACAAAAAGGGAAATGAGACTTGAAGCACATATTTACGCAGAGTTCATTTTAGAGGAAAATTCAGCATGCATTCATATTATCTAATCTCTTCTTTCTATAAATAATAGAAATTGTAGATGTATAAGAGAGAGATTGGGATAAAAATTCAAGTAGTAATTTCACAAAGTCAAGATCATAATTTGAATACAAACTCATTCAAATCGTTAAATTCATTAAAATCTCAACATTACTTTTCAATCATCATATAAGGCATTTAAAGAATTTTGAAACATAGGAGAATGATCAATTTAAGCATACAATGTTTCAAGTCATGAATGCCAATACTTTCACATTTGTAAGTATCAATTCATGAATGCCAAAAGATATTATTTGTGATTCCAATTTTGCAAGATCAAGATTATGATTTAGATAAAACTTATTTAAATCAAATCGGTAACTTGAAATTCATAATCAAGTCATCAAAATCGATTTCGAGATTTCACAACATGTCATATGGAATTTGAAGGAGAATGATTAGATTCACCGAGAGATGGAAAGAAGATGAAAGACTTTACGGAAAATCCAATCAAACAAGTTTATTGTTTAAGGACAATTTAACATACCTAATTCCCTTCTAATGAATTCAAATTGGTCTTCATTCAAGGCTTTTGTGAATATATCTGCTAATTGATGCTTTGTGTCAATGAATTCTAGAACAACATTATTGTTAAGGACATGATCGCGTATGAAATGATGCCTAACGTCGATGTGCTTAGTTCTAGAATGCTGAATTGGATTTTTAGTAAGACATATGGCACTAGTATTATCACATTTTATGGGAATATTTTTAAAGTGAATTCCATAGTCTTCCAATGTATTTTTCATCCAAACAACTTGCACAAAGATGCACTCAAGAAGAATGTATTCAGCTTCCGCCAGTAGATAGTGCTTTGAATTTTGTTTCTTGGAAGTCCAAGAAACAAGTGCATGTCCTAAAATTGGCATGTTCCGGATGTACTCTTTCTATCTATCCTACATCCGCCAAAAAATCGGCATCCCACAGAAGCCATTAAATCAAATTTTTCAGATTTTGGATACCATAAACCTAAATTTGGAGTTCCTTTAAGATACCTAAATATTCTTTTTAACACTTTTAAGATAGATAGTTTAGGATTTGATTGAAAACCTAGCACAAAGTCCTACACTAAACATGATATCTGGTCTAGTAGATATAAGGTAGAGTAGACTACCTATCATTCCCCTATATGTTTTTTGATCGAAGTTTTCACTATTTTCATCCATATCTAACTTAGTCAAGTACTCATAGGGGGTGTTTATTGCTTTTTGAATTATCCATGTTAAATCGTTTTAACAATTCTAATGTATATTTAGATTGGTTAAGAAATATACCATCCTTAAATTGTTTGATTTGTAATCCTAAAAAAAGAAAGTTAATTCCCCATTAAACTCATTTCAAATTTATGACTCATAGATTTGGCAAATGATTCACATAGTGATTCATCCCAAGAGCCAAAAAAATAATATCGTCAACATAAATTTGTACAATAAGAAAATTATTTTCAAAATGTTTAATAAACAATGTAGTATCAACCTTGCCTTTGGTAAAATTATTTAAAATAAGAAAGGAACTAAGCCTTTCATACCAAGCTCTAGGAGCTTGTTTCAAGCCATAGAGAGCCTTAGTCAATTTGAATACATAATTAGGAAGAAGAGAATTTTCAAACCGGAGGTTGTTGTTCGACATATACTTCTTCGGAAATAAAACCATTCAAGAAGGCACTTTTGACATCCATTTGAAATAGTTTAAAATTATAACTACTAGCATAGGCAAGGAGCATCCTTATGGCTTCTAATCGAGCCGGATGGGATGAAGGTTTCTTCAGAATCGATACCTTCTTCTTGGTTGAAATCTTTGGCCACTAATCTAGCCTTGTTTCTAACCACGATACCATTTTCGTCTTGCTTGTTTCTAAAGACCCACTTAGTACCAATGACTAAATGGTCACTAGGTCTAGGAACAAGCTCCCACACCTTGTTTCTCTCAAATTGATTCAGTTCCTCTTGCATTGCAATAATCCAAAAATCATCTTTTATGGCCTCGCCAATGCACTTAGGTTCGATTTGAGAGAGGAAGGCATTAGCATAAAAAATTTTTGAAAGAGGAACGAGTTTGAACCCCTTTAGATGTATCCCCTATAATTAGCTCCTTTGGATGAGCATCTATATACTTCCATTCCTTAGGTAAGGAAATTTCGAAAGAAGGTGCATCCAAGTTGCTATTTTGAGGAGGGGGGGTTCATTTAAATTCAAATTATCAAAACCAAGATCATCATCAAAATCATTTTTCTTAAAATTTGAGACTTCATTAAAAAACTACATGAATAGACTCTTCAATTACTAAGGTTCTTTTATTAAAACCCCAAAAGCTTTCAAACGGAAGAGTAACCAAGAAAGATGCCTTCATCGGATTTTGCATCAAATTTTCCTAAGGCATCCCTTTCATTTAAAATAAAGCATTTACAACCTAAAAACTTTAAAATAGGAAATATTTGGTTTTTTTTATTATTCCATAATTCATAGGAGTTTTTGATAAGGAAGGTCTTATTAGGACTCTATTCATGATGTAGCAAGTCGTATTTATGGGCTTCGCCCAAAAATACTTAGGTAAACTATGTTCATTTAACATAGTTCTTGCCATTTCTTGTAGGTTTCTTTTTTTTCTTTCAACTACTTCATTTTGTTGGGGATTTCTCGGAGTGGAGAAGTTATGATTGTATTCATTAACTTCACAAAAAATTTTGAAAGTCATGGTTTTGAAATTCGCCACCATGATCAATCTCAATTGATGAAATCATGAACCTTTTTCGCTTTTGAGTGAGTTTACAAAATTTAGAGAAACACTTGAAACAATCACTTTTGTGAGCTAAGAAATAGGTCCAAGTGTATCTAGAGTAGTCATCCACAATCACAAAAGCATATTTGCTTCCACCTAGACTTGTTGTATCAATTGGTCCAAATAAGTCCAAATGGATCAATTGTAACAGTCTAGTGGTGCTAATTTGATTTTTTGGTTTGAAGCTTGTTTTTATTTGTTTCCCTAGTTGACATGCATCGCATACCTTATCTTTAATAAACTTTATATTCGGAATCCCTCGTACTAATTCTTGAGATGAGATTTTAGATATTGTTTTCATACTTGCATGGCCTAATCTCCTATGCCAAAGCCAAGCATCATCATTTATGGCGGAGAAACACATTTCATTACTTAGTTCATCAAGATTGATGGTATAGACATTATTTTGTTTTAAAGCAATCATAGTCATGTTATGATTTGGTTTTTCAATAATGCACATATTTGATTCAAATCTAACGATATAACCTTTATCGCATAATTGACTAATGCTCAATAGATTATGTTTTAATTCATCAACTAGTAACACATCATCAATGGAAAAACTTGATTTGTTACCTATGGTTCCCTTGCCAATGATTTTGCCTTTGTTGTTGTCTCCGAAGGTGACATAGCCTTCGTCCATGCTAGTGAGCTTGGTGAATTAGGATGGATCTCCGGTCATATGCCTTGAGCATCCACTATCAAGATACCATCTCTTGCTCCTAGCATGTGATGGTGTATGTTTCTACAAGAAGGAATTATTTTTAGGTACTCATTTACTTTTGGGTGCCTCAAAAACTAATCTAACTTGTTTATCATGTTGCATAGACTTGATCATGGTTCCTTTAGGAACCCAAATCAATTTGTTCGGACTAATTTTCTTGAATGGACATTGGTAAGTTATATGTCCATATTTGCAACAAAAGTTGCAATTGCTTTGATGTTGAACATGTAAGATAGGACCTTTAACGAAGGTGGTTGGATTTTGGTGAGTACTTCTCACAAATCCGATTCCACTCCTTTTAGGAACGTGACCCTTATTTGTAAGGATCATGTTTAAGGACTTGCTACCGACCTCGAATTTCTTCAAGATGTCCTTAAGTACTAAGTTCTCATTTTGGAGAGTTTCTAAATCATAGCATTTAACACATGGAGCTAGACAATCATGATATTCAGTTTTTAATTTATCAAAAGCACACGTAAGACTATCATGCTCCTTTCTTAGCAATTTGTATTTTCTACTAATTGTCTTACATTCATCAAATAACTCATGGAAGTCATTTAATAAATCATGATAAGGTAAATCTGCATTAATTAAATCTGTTACCTCTTCTTCAAGGCCATTAGGGCTTAGTGAGCAACTACTTTCGGTGTTGGACTCCTCTTCTTGGATGTGCTTGAGTCATCCCATGTTGTCTTGAGCGCCTTCTTCTTTGGTGTTCTCTTTTTTTGGCTTGAGGGCAATCGTTCTTGTAGTGTCCCTTTTTTTTTGCATTCATAGCAAATCACTTGGTCCTTCTTTTATTCAAATTTTTTTTTTGTATTATTTTTAAATTTGTTCTTCCTTAAATATTTTTTTGAATTTTTTAGTCAAAAGTGCAATGTCATTGTCACTGCCCTCATCACTTGATGTTCCTTTCAAGTGGTCTTCTTGTGATTTGAGTGCCATATCCTTCCCTGTTCTTTGAAGGGGGTTCTCGAGCTCGTCATGAGCTTGACATATCATTTCAGTAGGTCATTAGAGACCCAATGAGTTCTTCAAGAGGGAATGTTTTAAGGTCTTTGGCCTCTTGAATGGTCAGTAACTTTTAGATCCCAACTTTTAGGGAGGGATCTTAAGATTTTAGTTACTAGTTCAAAGTTAGTAAAATCTTTACCAAGAGCTTTGAGTCCATTGATGACATCCAGAAACCGGGTGTACATGTCTCCATGGACTCACTTGGTTTCATTCGAAAAGTTCAGAAGAGTGCACAAGAATGTTGATTTTGGACTCTTTCACTGGCTAGTGCCTTTGTGAGTGACCTCAAGAGTTCTCCAAATATCAAAAGTTTAATCACAAATTGAAACACGATTAAATTCGTTTTGTCTAGTGCACAAAACAAGGCATTCATAGCCTTTGCATTTAAAGCAAAAACCTTCTTCTCCATTCATTCCATTCGCCATCGGAAGAGAAGATTTTTTAAACCGTTTTCAACAATAGTCCAAAGCTCGAAATCCATAGAAATGAGGAAGATCCTCATCCGAAGTCTTCCAATACGTGTAATCCCACCCATTAAACATAGGTGGACGAGTGATAGAATGGCCCTCTTGCATGCCGGAGTAAGCCATCTCTCTTGGGTATTAAACCAAATATGAGAGATAACCCCGCCTCGATACCAATTGTTAGGATGGAGCAGCACTCAAGAGGGGGGGGGGGGAATTAGTGCAAATGGATTAAAACTTTGATTTTTTAAAAAATCTTTCGTATGAGGAGAGCGGAACTTGACAAGCTTAATCTTGAAAGCGTATTCTTAAATATGCGCAGCAAAAGTAATAAGGAACTAAAGCATATAAGAAGGTTTGCAATAATGTAAATAATAATAATGAAATACAAACCAAGGATCACGTCGATTTTAGAGTGGTTCGGTCAAATGACCTACTCCACTTGCGAGGCCCCTCTTCGATGAGGCTCCCACCTTCCACTAGCAAGTCTCTTGAAATGGAAGGGTAAATACCCCTCTTACAACTCTTTACAAGCGGTTCACTCTCTTACAGATTTTCGAGAAGAGATGAGGTGAACACTAGCAAATTGAAAAGAAAGCAAGCTAACACTTTTCTAAGATCTTTCTCTCAAACTCTTGTCTGCTAAAAGGTTGTAATCTCGGTGAGATTTGAGGGGTATTTATAGGCCTCAAGAGGATTCAAATTTGGGCTCCAAAATTCAAATCCTCTTTGGGTTCCCGATCTTCATGGTGCCACCACCAACGCCTGGTGATGGAATGAATCGCCAGCCAAGGAGGTGGCACCGCCCAAAGACACGAAAAGTGTCGGCGGTGCCACCGCCGCCTCTCCTGTTCACTTGGTTTGGCTTACTTTTAGCCCAAACCAAATCTGATTTTGGCCCCAGTTGGTTCCCTAACCAGGATATAGGATTATCTTCTTAATCCTAATCCTAATTACAAGTGAACTACATAACAAAACACATTCTAAGCAATTTATTAATCGCGAACGCCAAGTCTTGTTCAAATGAGCTTTGACGAACTTCTTCCGACGGGTCCAAGCACGCCCCGAACTTGTGATGACTTTAATGAGTAGTGAGACTTTCGGTGATCTCTCGCGAACCTCCGACGATCTCTTCGGCGAACTTCCAACAGGTTCCCGATTTCTTCTCGATTGGTTCCGGCAGCATCTCCGACGATTCTTTGGACTCTTAAACATTCATCGAACTCGACTCCGGTATACTTGCTTTGTGTTTTCTGTTTATCGTAGTTAATCCTGCACACTTAACTCAATAATATGGATTAGATCAAATAACCCATCAATTGATTTTATCATCAAAATCCGAGATTCAACATATTAGACATTGTGCGGTCCATGATGAGCTTCATCACCTACCCATCTCATTCTAGAGATACACTCTAGAGACCGTAGCTTACCTTTTGAACAGAGTTCCAATAAAGTCGGTAGTGTCTACACCATATGAGATATAGAAAGCGTAGAAGCCCAATATTAATATTGTTAAGATTTGGGGCTGCCTTCTCCACGTTAAAAGACACAACCCCAATAAGTTGAAATCGAGGACGAAGCGATGCAAGTTCATGGGATACCCCAAGAAAACTTATGGGTATAATTTCTATCATCCCAAGGACCAAAAGGTCTTTGTAGCCAAGAGAACAGTGTTCCTTGAGAAGAAACACATTCTTGGCAGAGATAGTGGGAGCGTGATAGAGTTGAGCGAGGTTGGAGAACCTAGCTCAAGCACCACTCCACAACCTGAGTTTGTTCAGGTACCTAGCACACAAGTTCCGACTTTATATAGGTCTGGTAGAGTATCTCATCCTCCTGAGAGATATGTGGGACATATTAGAGAAGATGATGTTGAGGATATTGATCCTCAAACCTACGAGGAGACTATTACGAGTATAGGCTCCGGGAAGTGGCAAGAAGCCATGAATTCTAAGATGGATTCCATGTACTCCAACAAGGTTTGAAACCTAGTTGATGCACCCGAGGGTATTGTACCCATCAGTTGCAAGTGGATCTTCAAGAAGAAGATTGGAGTAGATGGAAAAATAGAGACCTATAAAGTAAGGCTAGTGGCTAAGAGGTATCGTCAAATGCAAGGGTTGACTATGACGAAACCTTCTCATCCATAGCCATGCTAAAATCTATCTGAATTCTATTGACTATCATAGTATACTATGATTATGAGATATGACAAATGGATGTGAGAACTGCGTTCCTCAATGGCAACCTCGAGGAGGAGGTGTATATGATACAACCCGAGGGATTCGTATCTAAGGACTACCCAGATAGGGTGTGTATGTTGTTTAGGTTCATTTATGGACTAAAGCAAGCTTTTCGAAGTTGGAACATAAGATTTGATGAAGCGATCAGATCTTATGACTTCGTTAATAATGAAGATGAGTCTTATGTGTTCAAGAAGGTAAGTAGGAGTGCTATCACCTTCTTGGTGTTATATGTGGATGACATCATAATCATTGGGAATGATATAGGAATGTTATCCACAGTAAAAACTTGGTTATCTAGACTTAGGGGAAGCATCATATATCTTGGGGATTCGGATCTATAGAGATAGATCCAAGAGAATGCTTGGCTTGTCCCAATTCAGGTACATAAACACATTTGTCAAAAGGTTTAGCATGAAAAATTCCTAGA
Source organism: Musa schizocarpa (assembly GCA_900464855.2). Classification (NCBI taxonomy): domain Eukaryota; kingdom Viridiplantae; phylum Streptophyta; class Magnoliopsida; order Zingiberales; family Musaceae; genus Musa; species Musa schizocarpa. Next base: position 21,292,969 of record LS990916.1, read on the forward strand.
GAGGTCTCATACCGATGAGACATGGGATATCTCTTTCTAGGAGTATATCCCCAAAGACTCCTAAAAAAGGATAAACATGGATATGATACCCTATGCCTTAGCAATAGGGTCTATCATATATGTCATGCTATGTAACAAGCCTAATATAGTGTATGCTCTGAGTGTCACAAGCAGATATTAGATGAATCCAAGCTTGGAGCACTAGAAAGCAATAAAGGGTATACTTGAGAAGGATTAAGGATCTTTTACTTGGAAGTAGTAGCCTTAGGGTTGAAGGCTACACATATTCGAGTGTCCAATTCAATGTCGATGATAGCAAGTCCAATTCGAGGTATGTGTTCACCCTGAATGGAGGAGCAGTATGCTATAAGAGTTCCAAGGCAGATACTACTACTGACTCGACCATAGAGGCAGAGTACGTTGTTACAGTAAAGGAGGGAGTCTGGATGAAGACATTCATCACAAATCTGGGAGTCGTCCCAAGCAGCGAGAAATTGATTCCCTTATATTGTGACAACAATGAGACAATTGCTCAAGCGAAAGAACTCAGGTCTCATCAAAAGTGTTCTAAGAAGGTTATATCTGATCAGAGAGATTGTGGCCGGAGGAGATGTAGTAGTGGAAAGAGTTTCATCCGAAGATAATATCGTAGATCCACTAACAAAGCCGTTGTCTTATATTGTCTTTGAGCATCATAGAGGTCTAATGAGGATCAGATATATATGTGATTGACTTTAAGTCAAGTGGGAGATTACTAATCATAGGTGCCTTGCAAGCCAATCACGTGAGTGATAGCACGTGTGACATGATACGCATTTTTTTTCTTATTATATTTTGACATTTTATAACTTTATATTGCTTGTTACATATATGCATATATATTGTGATGTCCATGGATCTGTGCAATGAGAATCAGATCGTGATAAGATCACGATAATGAGACTGATTCACCTTTAAACATAGATCCTTAATAATCTTGGTCATAAGTTATTCGAAAGGGACAACGAGATAACCGGACATACTAGTATGCTATATACCCGTCCATATGATGGAGGCAGTTGGTCGTATAGCTATTCGTGTGGGGACACTAGGGCTATAGTGCAGGTGCTCATTGGAGAATGAGTTCACTGATTAATCCGCTCATGGAATGTTGGATGGTTAATAATACCTCATTGTCAGACAATGATTCCGTTGTCCTAGTGGTGTATTTGGTCCTTAGACTTAAGACACCAAGGATGTTTTGTATGAGTACTCTACTATTTGATATTGGACTTATAGGCCTGGAAGTTCTAGATCTAGCACAATCGGTCATCGGGAGTAGTAACCAACCTTACGAGGACTATTGAGTGTCAATAGAGGATCCTCCACTCTCGGTGTCATGAGAGGAATATCTCATGTGTTCTTGCTCAAACAAATCCCTGGCTAGGGTCATTCGAATTGAGAGAGAAAGAGTTCTTTTGGAGAATCCGATTAGAGTGAGACTCGACTAGAAACCGTATGGGTCTGACAACACCATGCCCGGTATACGGTCTCTGAGATATTCGATAAATAAGGGACTATAGGTACATAGTAACTGAGGATAAATAGGTCCAAAGGATTGGATTCTCCTATATCATATAGGGACTACGGCGTAGTGGTCTACTACGTTCGTAGTCGATAAGTCGAATGAATTATTATGAAGATAATAATTCATTAAACCAGAAGGAGTTCTAATAGGTATGACTCATGGCTAGCTTGATATTAGGATAATTATACATTCGTTCGTATGCTTTCACAAATGACGACATCTAATGGTTGCGAACATAATTGGTCAATATTCATATTGATTCACACGAAGGTCCATAACAGACTATTATATAGACAGTTGAAGAAACTAGTATATGTCCATTATAACATATAGCTAAGGTTGCGGTGTGACAAGCTAGATAAGGAGCTAAAGGAACCATAGATTGATCCATCGACCTTCGATTCTACAATAAAGATTCAAAGACGATGATAGAGTGGGTCAAAGCGATGAAGAACCAAGATGATACTCTACTTGATGAGGTGGGAGATCCTTAATGTCTTTCGTGTTTTATCACCAAGGCAATAGAAGAAGAGGAAGCACAACCCCAACAGGAGAAAAATCTCCCTTGGTCAGAACGTGGTCAAAGGAGTAGAAAAATATCGAGTCAGATTGCTCGAGGAACTACAAACACCCAACTATCATGGTCATCCGCTCATAGTGCAAAAGCCTTTACAAAGGGGAAGGCAGTAACATCAATCGTACCATTGGAAAGAATCGAGTCAAGCGACAAGACACCTTCACAATCGCATTCAGCAACTTGCTCAGTCCAGAGACATGACAACAACATGGATCGCAGTGCCTAACTGATGATGATGACAACGTTGGGTAGTTGTTGGTCTCATCTACACAACTTGAGGGTGGTGTGTGGACCAAAGAGTAGTATTTTATACATGCCACCTAAGATTCAGATCATGGAACCCAAAAAGGTACTGGTCAAGTTTATGCACGGAAGAGGAAGGGGAAGCTAGTAGATGAATTTGAGTAGATGCAATAGAGCCTACACAATGTGACACAGAAAGAAAGAAGCTCATCTTATTTATAGTCATCATATTATGGAGAATCTTACGACCAAAAGTAATACGATGATAGTTGATTATACTTTTTCGAGCAACAGTATGATACAGAATAACAGATTAGTAGCGAAAGTAAAAGCTCTAATATTCATCAATATATGCCTCAAGAGCCGCCTCGAACACGTGATTCATGGCGATCAACCTACAATCATCACCATATTTATGCACTAGTGGCTTACGGTGTATCAATACATTATGTCGTAGGATCAATTTCAAGATTAGATCCAACAAACATATCATATTGATATGCATATATATATGATTGAGAACCTTGATCCACCACCTGTGGATGCTCATTATTCGTTATGGTGGTAGAATAAGTATATCTATACATGTGATTACTTAATTAATTTAAATCTTAAAATTTATATTATCTATAAAATAATCTAATAATTCAAATAATTTTTTTAGATAATTCAATATTAACATAAAGACTATTCGTAATTGACCAAAATTACGAACCTTGCACAAGGTTACTCCTCAAAACCCGAAAAAGATATGTGATACTATTCTTACCTAATTTACATTAATTTTACTAAAATTATACTAAATATATATTTATTTCTAACTTAAGATCCCTATCTTAATTTTTTTCTACTTTTAATATTTTCAGAGGATTTTATGCCCTTTTAAGGTATACTACTTCATATTTCATACCATACTTTATCGAGCAAAGCTACTCTCGAGACACCATCTACACTAAGACCAATGTCGAGAAAATTTTCTCCAATGAATCCATCTGATACTCAAATTAGTCACCAAGGTCTTTTTTTAGATATGAATTTTGTTTTTTTTGGAAGAAGCGTCCCTCGACATAACGTTGCCACACCACTAACTGAAAATAAGCACAAAATCTCATCTAATACATATATCCGCATGCCGTTTTAGCACTGTAACTAGAATGAGCAATCCTCAGCAGCATCTTGAACGCATGTCTAACAATGTAGGATCATCTTTGTAGATGAATACTAACACAGTACACAAAATGGAAATTTAGCATGATATAACATAAATCTTTAGATGCCCAGCTGCTGGTTGAAACATGAATATTTTGAACCGATTCAAGCAAATCCACAAGATTTCTGACCACCCACATTGTCCTAGGAGCAGAAGAAAAGGTGACTGATAGATTCTAATCACTGGGATTACATGGATCATTCGACACCAGCTATCAGCATGATACAACTCAATGAAAGCCTAAGCCTTGACACCATGAATCAGGAAAATGGTCAAACAGATGGAGAAGCAGATTTGATGAAGATTTCTCAAGACCTTCAATTCTTCTGATGGTAAATTCTGCCTCAAGTAAATCTTTTTTCCAGAAAATAAGCAGGAAATCTTTGTTTTAGCATCAACATAAGTTTCAAGGTACAGCAAGTATACATCCAAAAAGAATGTCTTCCATCTTACTCGGAACAAAAAAGAGTCCTCAAAATTGTCCTTCAATCTTATCATTTTACGTGCTGCCTGACAAACTAGTGGATGATAGAAATTGGTTGCAAGAAAAAGAAAAACATATACACTCATTTAACAAAATCCCCCGGTAGATGCTGTTTTCACCATGGTGAATGTCAATATAAAAAGAACAAAATGGGGATGGGGGAAACAAAGCACACGTACCACTGAACTTGTCATCTAAAGTTGCAACATTGGGCTCGCCCCCCAGCCAGTTTCTCCCAAAGGCAAAGCATTTGCCTAGGAGATTGATAATGAGCAGTGTAATAGTTCAGCATACATCCATACTGGCAGAACTTCCAACTATGAGAGTATTGTACTGGTATAGAAGCATTGAACTGTTCAACCCACATGCCCATACTTACATCCTCCATCTTGAATAGCTGCAACAACAATAACACAATCTGGTTCAGATGTTATTAAATTCTGTATTGGCAATGCACGTTCTCTCAAGGTATCAGGTTCTCACCCTTAGGCTTTGATTGGCATAAAGGGAACCAATGAACCTTGCGATGTCTCTCGAAATTATGTAGCCAGGCCCATTAGCATAGGGCGGGTATACGTACTCTGGCCACTCCTGTATTCACAATGGACAAATTTAGGCAAGAACATCAAAGACTTTCCGGTAATAAACAAGCAAAAGAAAAGCAGGTGCAGCAAATTTTCATGCATCAGTGACGATCCATAAAAATTTACACTTAAATAAACCAGCTTTAGAATAGTCCATATTTTGTTTTTATTCATATCACCACTATCGATTCTACAAACTATGAGTTTAGTGTAAGAAATGAGTAACGTATCACTACTTTGCAAAGAGAGAACTTTATTAATCCAGAACCATGCATCAGAAACCCCAAAAGTTGTTATACCTCGTATGAAACAGCCCATTTTCCACTTCTGAGAGGCCTATGCAAGAGATTAAGGTTCCCCATATACAATGGTCTTTTCTGAGAGATCCGCTTTATTTCCTTTAACACAACATCTATCCGTATGAAAGTATCATCATCACCCTTCATAATGTATGGAGTGGTTAAGTTATGAACCTGTACAATGATCAATTTATTACTTAACACTGACCAAGGAACTGCATTAACATGATGAACCAAAAAGCAAGGGAAAAAAGTAAACTCATTAACTCACCCCATAGTTGCAAATAGCAATTGTCTTGAGAACCACCAGCTCATAATGATCCATAAATGGCAAAATGACAATATCTCCAAAATATTCTGCTTCTTTCTTTAGCATAGCATTTACCTCCTTCCTTGGGTTCTACAAGTGCAATCAAAAACATATAAAATCAAGTTTGCTAATATAATATGAATATTTTGGACCATGGACTACAACAACAGTCTGATATTTCAAATAAATCTCTGTTGAATTTTGACTATAATGTTAGCATATAGATTTATCTAAGAAAACAGAATTAAACCTAATTTCTAAAGAATAAAGAACATATCTTTCAACCAAAATTTCGAGAAATTTCTTATTATATTTAAAATATTCAAAAATGTCTCTAGCCAAGCATAAGAAACATAGTTACAAGATATAGATCAATTTTAGCAAAGACACATTGATGGAGTTTTAAAAATCTTGAGTTGCCTAAGATGAAATTAGAAAATCAATTCTCCTAAAATGCACCATAATTGGCATTGCCATAAAAGTAATTGTGTCAATTTCAAGCTAGTTACCATTGTCAAGGACACTTGTTCCTGTTGCCATTCACAGCAGAAAGATCATTATACATCTTTCTGAATAGAAGCATAACATAATCTGAATACTATAACCATTCTGAATCGTACAGTAAACAGTAACAATCAAGTCACTCCAAAACCACCCAAAAGGAAAAGGGGAAAAATGTAAACAGTGACAATCAATATGGTGATCCCACATTCAAACCCTATCAAATGTAAACATTCAGAAAATGTCATCTCACCATTGCTCCTTGCTTTTCTTCTGTTCTGTCCCACCATAATTAATCAAAGCTTTGTGCCATAATTCAGACTGAACAGAGGCACCAAGAAGCTAGCCAAATAGCAATTGACTAGCAGAACCAATCATCACCAGTAATTTTTTTAAAACGAATTCTTTGTCATTATCTTATTTAGATTACTAGGCCTCACATGATTGATTTTCATAGTGAGCTTTCTGAGTTCAGTTTCAAATTGATCATTTTGGTCAAAGTAAATTTCTGAACCTTCGGCTTACATGATTTAGTTCATCTCAAATTTCTTGCAGCAGAATGTATAAATAAGTCATTCCCAGGCTAATTTGTTATTTAAAACCCTCTAGTTAATTGTTAAAAGAAAAACTTACCAGTGCAACAAAGAAGCGAGCCACCACAATAGATGACTTGATTTGAGAAGATTGCATCCATGTTTTTCTAATAGCCATGCGCTCAGCAAAATGATTTGAAGCAGAAATAATTCCAATAAAAAGATCAATTGGACTTTCAGGCAAAGGACGAGACTTCCAATTCTCTGACATTTCCAAGACACGATCAAGTGAAATACTGGGATGAGACGTGGGAAGCGAAGTGGCATACACCGAGTGTACATCAACATCTCCTTTTATTGCGAATCCAGTTGCATCTTCAAGAGTGAATCCCTGAAGAACCAATCAACTACTCAGTAAGAAACTATTTTGTAACATGATTTCCTTGACAATAGTCTCTTTAACAACAACAAGAGAATAATGTTCAACATGCCAGAAATAATCAAACTTGCCAACTTGTTTACCGGTCGATATGGAAATGAAGCTACATGTCGTCCTCCAACAAAAATATGATAACCTTCAACACCAGCTTGTATTGTTAAGACAAACAGTCTTCCTTCCACAAATGGAAAAGACCATGTCATTTCTGGCTTCTTTGCGCGACCTATAAACCTCCTCAGCCATGAAGTAGTTTTAGATTCTTTTGTGTCTATCATATCGCTACGAGCCCATTTCTCACATTTTCTGAACCCATCAACTGTCCAAAAAAGGATTTGAAACAGGTCAAACATATATGCAACTATGCAAGCCTCGACATATCATTAATTGTCATACTTGAAATTAAGGTTCGCCGTACCACGACATACCGTCCGGTATTGGTGGTACGTATCAGTCCAATAAGGGATCGGTATGGATGGTACGTATTAATCCATTGATACACTCCACTGTACCATGTGTCGATATATAGGTACTTACTATATTGACAACTGATCGGTACACCGGTATGGATCAGTAAAGACGAACCATGCTCGAAATGACTTGTTATCATGGTCAACATATCATTGAAAACAAGCATCTAAAAGACTCAAATGTAGTTCCAACTAGAATTAATAAATCTTATCGACAATGATGTGACAAGAAAACATAAGGAAATATCATCATGTGCATGTTTAAAAAGGACAAGAAACAAAAGAAATAGTCAACTTATACAAGTGTTTTTCTTGTTCCTTAGAATTTTAAAATCTTAAAAGCATAATCACAAGTAATTTACAATAAAGAATTGAAGAGATGAAAAGAGTTAGCTGAGTGCATTCAGCAAACAAACTCCTGACAAACATCTATGCATATTATATCCACTTGGTAAGATTTGAGGACTCATTTTCTCGTCTAATAAAATTTTTCTTTGCAATACACACACACACACACACACACACACACACATATATATATATATATATATATATATATATATATATATATATATATATATATAAACTTCTGCTTATATATATATATATATAGAAAGAGAGCGAAAGAGAATGAGAATACTTTTTTGTGGAGTTGGAAGGAGTTAAACTTGTTTAAAAGACATTGATAAGCATGTTTGCATAGTCAAATCTGATACCTGTGTCATCATCATCTCCTGAAGGCAAGCCATCACATCTTATTGCTGTGCCCCATTGCATCCTGTAACATGAATTAAGCTCAAGAATAGGTCTCTTGCTCCAGTCCCCTGTGAGCCTTGGATTCAAATGCAGGATCTTTGGTGGGTCCTCCCCATCCACCACCCTCAATCCCTGAAGTTCAACCATGAACTGTGAGACCCAGACAGTTCCATTCCCATGCCTCATCCTTGCCAGCTGGGACACATACTCCTCATGGGCCTCCTGAGGCTTGCCAACAACTGTAATCGAAGAGCCTGCGGTGAGGCCACATGGAAGAAACAGGAGGAGCTCCCCATCAGAGCTCATTTCAGCTGAACTCTTCGCCTGCGATGAAGGGCAAGACTCAGGCTTTCCTCCTGTGACAGGTGGTTCATCCTTGTTGTTCACAGGGTCATAACTCTCCACATCATCCCAAGCCTTCTGGCCTAGCGTCCATGCCTCGTCGACCATCGCCTCCAGCTGCGTCAAGTTACCTCCAGATTTACGACCGAACCAGCGCCGGAAAGGCTTAATCGGTGCAAATCTGAGGGAAGGCTGCTCCTTTTGAAGGGCAGGAGGGAGGTTCCGGCTGTCCTCCAGTTTCCGGTGGAAGGTATCATGGTGGACCAAGACAGGAGTCGTATGGCCAAGGTGGAGGTGGTGGGAGGTAAGGTCGTTGACTGGCCGGTCGAGGCCGGAGAAGCTGTCGTCGCCGCTCAATGCATTGGCGATCTCAAGAAAATGGTGGAACTTAAAAGAAATAAAGACCAAGTAGATCAATGCAATTGCCAGGAGAGCATGAGAGAGCCTCCACCTCCTCGTCCCAGAGGATTCAGTGCTTCTGCCCCTCATCGCCTCTTCGCCCCAAAATTGGAAGAGAAATAAAGATCAAATTCCCCCCCCCCCCAAACAAAAGAGGGATTCATATACAAATATAAATCTAACGTTTCTCCTTCGGTGCTTCAACAATGTCATCAATGTATCCACGAGCTAACGAACCTCAAGGCTGCCGCCAAGATGCAAACTTTGGAGCCCGGATGCGGTAGCGGGCGGAGAGATTACCGACTGGGATGCGTCGATCTACGGCGGAAGTTGGACAACGGTGGAGATCGGACGAGGAGGGCTAGCAACCAATGGGATTTCCGCTCCGGACGGACAGATCTAACGAAACCCTACCCGTGGGGAGGAGAAAGGAAGAAGACCGGGAAGCAGAGAGGGTGTTGCGGGTCCGGTTATCGGACGGTCCAAATGCGATCTCAGCTTCGAGATTGAAAGCGCCACTAGAGGCGGCGGGGCCCAAACGTTGACAGGACGCCTCGTTGGGGATGAATGTGTCACGATTTAATTTAATTTAATTTATTTTCTTTAATTTATTTTGGTAATATGCAGGTTTTAATGTTAGAAAATTATAAATAAAAATATTTAAGAACCTATTACTTTATTCTTATAAGTATGGATTATTCTGATTTTTTTATTATTTTGACACATTTTTATCAACTAAGCTAACTTGGTATCTCCCTCCTAAAATTTGCTATGGATCAAAATTCACAAGTCAGATGTTCATTGGATATAGTTTCATGACCATTTTTCATATAAGCTATTGATCGATTTTTACAACATGAGCTACTTGACGATGCTGATAATGATGTCTTTATTGGTGTAGAAACTTTCATCTTATAATTAAAACACAACTGAATACATATTAAACTATTTTTCATCATCAATCCATCTAAAAACTTAAGCTTGTTGACATTTCCTTTGAGAAGCTCTAAGCCAAAAAAACTTGTCAAAATAATGTATGTTACCAACAAAATCTGGCCTTTACGGGTAGATGTGAAGATGCTCCTGAAATCCATATACTAAACGTCTGTAATAAAGTTGGATGACAAATTAACATCATCAAGTTAGCTACTAAAAAGTGGTTCAAAGAGTAACACCATAGGCAAACTTGATTGCACTCTATGAAAGACTAACAGCACCAGCCTGCCAATTTCATTTCAAGCACACTATTGAAAGATGACCTACCCTAAATGACTAAATACAAGGTTTTCCACCTCTGCAAATCCATCAATTACAAGCGGATTGTCAAGAACATCTATCTACTCTCAACACGTTTTGGGAAGAAGGATGGCAACAAGAAGGCTACAGAAAGGGATACCCAGGATACCTACAGCTTCAGGAAGAAAAATAGCTACCAGAGTCAAATCAGAGATGAATTCAAGTATCTCAATGGTAAATCAAGTTTGGGAATGAATAGGATTGCAAGGTATTCTATCTGATATCATTCCTACATGACAGTGGATCAAGTTCTCCAAACATCCATACCTACCAACTTGATTGAACTTAAGTAATACCTATAGTTGAATTTGTGATAACTATTAGCAAGAGAATTGGCACCTGAGTTGGTCTGAGTCAAGTTTGAACAAGTTTGGACATCTAGATAATTACTAGAGTTCGGGAATGGATAGGATGAAAATTCATGCCGTTCCTACTTGGATATACAAGAATTTGAAAAAACCAGAATCCCTGGAGTAGGCAGTCAGAATTCACATCTCAGCACAAAAGACTATGGCCAACCAAAAGGGGTTATCCAGTCGAAATAACTCAAGCATGCTAACTAACCAGAAAAGAGAGACATCATGTTAAAGCACAAGAAGTAGAAATGGTTACCACAAACGCTAGGAAGTTCAAATTTTATGAGCTGCATGTTTCTACACTGCACCAGCAATCTGTCTCTTGAAATCCATAAAAGTAACAATTTATCAAAACTCAGTGGGATTTAACATACTCCTGAACTATATGAAGGCCCTCTGATTCCTCACCATAATCCTGTCGAAGAACATTAACAGATTGTATCATGACCAAAGATGATAAAGAAATGACAAGTATACTGCTATTTTCCGATTGATTACAGTACCTTGACGACCACACATGAACAACCCACAACTTTTCTAGCCTTTCCCTCAGAATCAATTTTGCATAGCTGCATTGCATGAACCAACTAATACACATTAGAAAAACATATCACAGAAGAGCAGTCAACATCACAAAATAACAGGAAAGCCCAAATGGCTGCAAACTAGGGCTACATCTAATGCCTAACCAAGAAACTAGAAAGCGTGAAATAACATTTTCGAGCCTAGGCATCTTTGATGACAAAACAGCCTTAGTTGATAGAGACAAACAGATAGAAAAGCACCATCAACCATAAATGGAAATTACATTAAAGTATTGTTAGAATGCAAAATCTTAAGGGAGGTAAGAACTGTACTTGACACCTCAAAAGAAAAAAAATGCATTTCTAATGTCATCATCTTGGAAGATACCTGAAGTCTGTCATCAAATATTTCTAAAAATGTTTGACAAAGTGATTCATGTGGGGGCTGGACCAGAGACTCCATATTTTACTATGATCGTGAGAATTTTAGATATCACCTAGGAAAAAACCAGAGTTAGGGAAAAGGATTGGACAGGACAAGAATCAGATAGCTTACCCTTGTAATTTGACTTAATTCAGTAGAAAGAAAGATTAGCTACAGCCAAAGATGTAGAAATTATGAGATGTACAGTCAGTTGAAATCTTCAAGAAGTGCTATCCTAATAATCTTCCGATTTATTTATAACTTTTAACAATGGAGTTATGTATATGTATATATATACATATATGTATGTATATACACACACACACACACACACATACACACACATACATACATACATACATACATACATACATATATATATATATATATCTATACATATACATATATACAAATATATATACATATATATATATGTGTACGCGCTAAGAAATCAAGGTGCTAAATCACCTTTTGCTAAGAAACTATATGGTTGCAAGGAAAACTGTTACAGAAGATATTTTCATAGAATTATACAATATTTGTATTGCAGGTAAAGTTAAAGAAAACTGATTTTCTTTTCCGTTTCTTGTGACTGAAGACCAAAGTGAAAGAAAGCCCAAAACATGGTATGCAAGGATGAGTGAACTAACAACAGAAAGGCCAATAAGGAAAGATCTATTTTCCATTTCACAAAGAAAGAATCTGATGAACAACCAGAAAAAGAACTTTTGTGAGAAATCTGGAAAACAGTTCTCCAGATTTTTTTGGTTTTCCTGCTAACCAAACATTAAAATAGAAGTTCTATAAGAGAACAATATTTTCCATGGAATTTTTATGTGCAGTAAAACACAGCCTAAGTTAAAAGTCAGAAAAGACAACAAACAAGAAAAGATACTAACCCCTGCCCACTCGCCAAGGGTTTTGGCACTTGGCACTGTTACTAGATGCACATTATGATCAGCACAAAGTGCTTTGACTAGCTTGACATAGTCAGCCTGGTTACAATCCTCAGCTAGAATGCAAAGTTGTGCTGCATGCTTCTCAATTGCCTTGGCCGCCTCATGGAGACCACGAACAAGCCCATCATGAGCCAATGATTTCTTCATCACAAGTTGGAGAGCTGTCATCAAGTCCATAGGCTCCCCAAGAGCTGGAGCAGTTTTTTCAGCCTCTTCGCTGCAGAACCACAGGGAAAGGGAAAGAGTGTAAATACGATGCAAGAATACAGCATGTAAGGTGTAAGCTTACTGCTCATGGAAGAAGTTAAAATAACATAACATGCACCTTGATATAAACAAGAATCCAACAAATAAATAATTCTTTCTAAACTTATTAAGCAGTAAATTCAACCACTAACATTGCATATAATTAACTTCCATGTCAAAACCAAACTAAAATGGAGCCTCAGTGGCTCATTGCAATGTCGAGAACTATGAACATAACAACTAATTCACCAATTCCATAGAGAAGTGGCAGTGATATTGCCATACAATATTAGTGAAAAAGATCAACTATCAGTTGAAGGTTACACCTGTTGAAGAGTAGTGTTCAGTCAAAAAAACTGTCCCTCTCATGGTTTTGGCAAAGCTAAAGCCTAAACGTCCTACAACGTCAGAATAATCCAACCATAAGCATATGTCCACTAGGAACCCTTAAATTAATCTCTGGCTAAATTTGCTGCTAGGTGGTCCTCACTATGGACTGTTATTATGAGTACAATGTGGCCAAAGGTAGATCCCTGCATCAATATTTCGGCCTAGCTCAAGCCTAAGCATCCTAGTATGTCAGAATTATGCAACTAAAGAGATATTTCCACTAGGAACCCTAATAAAATCTCTAGCAAAAATTTGCTGTTAGATGGTCTTCAATATGAACTCTTATTATTAGTACACCGGCCGACGGTAGATCCATGCATCAATCTTGTTACTTGTAGATTCTTCTCCATGACAAGAAAAGCTTTTAGGCGATGACAAGTAATCACTCTTGTTATCAAATTTACACATCATATGAGCGGGAAAAGGACTAGGAACTTAAACAAAATCAAGTATGACAACAACGCACCCAAATTGCAGAACCTAATGAGATGCATTCTCCTTTACTCATACCGCAGATCCTAAACTAGACGCAAAGAGATAGTATATAGATATGATTAGTAGAAGCAACTAGTGTTCGCCTGATATTAGAATAAAGTCCCCAAACTTTTTGCAAGTATTCAGTTTAATACGGAAAATAAGCAATAACTATTCAAACAAACACAAGCTAATTACAATCCTTGTCACAAGTCCAAATAGATCAACCGAAGACAAAAGGGAGTACGGGGTATGGACAACGTACCCGGCCATCTCCTTCAACTCGATCTCGATCTGAAGAAGAGAAGAAACAAAGAAAAAGAAGCGTGAGAAAAAGAGACGAATAATTGTAAGGAAAACAACACGCAGAAGAGTTGAACGGAGAGTGAGCTCCACCAACACGTGGTCCGATGGTCTTCGGATTAGGGTTTCCACATGCGGAGAGCGGAAACGCGAGGCGAGATGGTTTATATACGAAAGGCCGGTTTGGTTTCGACGAACCCAATCCGGCGCGAACGGGCCGGACTTGGACTTCCACGAGGCAAATGAATCCAACTCAAGTCTTGCATCAAGATCCGTGCTCATGTCCATGCTTTCAATACTTTATACGTACTTGGGTTCCGTATGCATCAGTCACGAAGGAACGAAGGAACAAAGTGGCATCGGTAACCATGCAGACTCGACAAAAGTAGAAAAAAAGGTGCTCGCACAAATCGACAGTGGGTGTCCGCTGCAATAAAATGAACGTGCATTTAGTAATACCACCGTGAAGCATCACAGCGTACAACAAAGAAGCTAAGGAAACAACAAAAATGCCAATGGTATTGGCACCAATCAATGTCAAAAATTTGCCAGAGAAGAAGAGAAAGGCACAGAGAGAAGTGGCATCAGGAGAAATTGCCGGAGCTTCGTGGTCTCTCTCGTTGCTGCAGTGCTGGGTAAAAAGGAATAATGGCAGAACAATGAATGAGCCTCTTAACATCATGAGCTTTCCTTCAAGATGTACAAGGCTCTAAAGTTACAGTCGCAGGGGTGGTGCTTCAACTTCATCTCACTTCCCTGTGTTCTCGACAGTCGAGAATGCAAGTGGCTCCGGTAAATCTCCACATGGATTACCCTTGCTGGACTCTGGTAGTTTGACAGAGGGAATGTTGGTAGATCCTGGCAATACACCGGTTTCCCCGCCTTGTCCGTCTGCGTCTTCAGACAAAGATCGATGCTTATCTGTGTCTACTGCCACTTCATCCATGTTTTTGTCCATTCTGAGCTGACCATTTGGGACATCTGCAGTTGGCTCTACGCCAGGCATGTCAGATCTCGATGTCTCCCTCCACTCAATCCACCCTAGGGGCTTGTCACCCTTGCTTGTAGTTGAGTTACTAGTGTCCTCTCTGGGCTCATCCACAGGACCATTTCCAGATATTGTAGCTTCAGATTCCCCCGAGGTAGCTCCAGGATCGGTCACTTGCAAAGATGTTTCTATGTCACTTGGATCCTTGTTTTCACCAACAACCACCTTGTCTGGCTCATCCACACGAGGTGATGTCTCACTTGAATGTGGAGATGAAGAAGCAAGAGAATCATTCGAACAATCAGTAACCCCTCTATCATTTTCAGAAGCAAATAAGTCGGAATTTGAAATTTGGGAGCTGCACGAGACAGAATTTTGATCAGCCTACTCAAAATTATACCAAGCAACCAAAGGGTCAGTGGATGTTTTTCAGTTTGCAACTACCTGTCCTGGTCATCCCCAAGACTCAAAGATGAAATAACTTCTGCCGACTCATTATTGAAGTAAGCATCCTGCAAAAATTATATAATACATAAATGCCTTTGGCACAAACCGAACATAAATTCAACTATATGATTGAAAAGTATTGACAAGTTCACCTTGTCCTACCTCCTCCAGATCTTAGTAGCACATGATATGAAATAGTAAAAAAATGAAATGAAACATTTGTCGAATTGGCAAATCAAATAAATTCAAGAAAATAGATTCTCAAGGTTTCACGTCGTATTTATTACTAGAAAATCATTCCAAAGTTAATAACGAGAGCAAAAGGAAATAGGCAATGACGACTGTGATCATTGTATCATACCTCATCATCTCGTTCAAAAGATCCTTGAGCCTGCACCCAGCAGCCAAAGGCAGATAAATTAACACTGTCAAAGAATCCAAATAGTATACACAAAACCATAGAAATCCCGAAATAAAATTTCTTTATCATTTAACTATTGTGGGAATGGTAAAATCAGCTTCACAAGCATCTTAGATATCAATTGTTATGCAGAAAGCTTGTCTCAATGTCAGCTCCAATGAAAACAAGAATGGTGCTTCCAACCAAACAACTTTCCCAAACTATACTAAGGAATGATGTGACACTTGTTGTTTATCATGCTAGAACAGCTTTGCATGTTAGATACATTCGATTTAAGGGCATGTCCTAGTAGTGCATAGATCATGCCAACTCGAACCAACCACCACCTTAGGCCATGCCAAATGCCAGGCAAAGCTGAGCATGGGGGAATGTCAGTGCAAGAAAAACCTTGCATGTTTTTGCCTGACTCAAATATCACTGACAAAAGACAGAATGACATACAGAATGGCAAGTGACAATTGATACCACATTCGATGATCAATCTAGAAATCAAAGAAACATCAATTCAAACCAAACATAACATACAATCTAAGCAAAGAAACGATTCACAGATGAAATTTAACAGCAAGCAAACATTCAAAAAGCAGTACCTTTAAGAATTAAAAACATTTACAATGCATCATGATGTTTACCTCTTCCATGTCATTTGCATAAATTCCATGCCGAAAAGTTTGACTCAGATTACCAGCCAGTGTTGCCACATCAAAATCCCGATCTCTGAAGTCCTCATCATCGCTATCCCTGATTCGGTCATGTAGTGTACTAGGACGCCTTAAAAATAATGAAAAATATCAGGATTACTTCATCCAGAGAATATCCAAGATGAAGGTACGTAATCACAAATGTAAAAGGTTTCAGTTTGTCCAAACAGCATAACTTTCATTAAGTTTCAGCATGAAAATGAGAATAACTCTTGAAAACTGGAATACACTTTAACAGGTCAAATATGATAATCATCGGACAAGCAATCGGTTTACAGGATCCAAGTATTAAAAGAAATCATCCCCAAACAAGAAAGTAATGGAGGTCTTTCGTGAAGCTTAACGCTTTGACAACTCGCCATGCAAAGATGAACTAGGTTTGACTGCCCTAGATCATCAATCAAGTGAATCTCCTACAAATTTCTATATTCAGAATATCTATCTCCAACTTTGGACAACTTAGAATACAATTATAATTGCATGTAACGAAAGTAAAATATACTAATGCAATATAGAGATTATTAAGTTCTAGAATTATCTGCAAGCACATGTTTATACAAAATTTCAGCAAAAGTGGTTGTGAAAGATTTGAGTTTAACTTAGATTATGTACACACTTGATCTATTATATATAATCATAGCTTAAGTCATTATAATGCAAATGACAACTACATTTTAAACCAGTGCCCACCCATATGCAAACTGTAAAATCACATAAAAGAAATCTACACACTCTGAGTGCCACAAATCCATAATCAACCATGATTGTGCCTAATTGAAACTTAAAACATATGTGGGATTTCTTAGTCAAATATGCATCACCAAATTTTGCAAATTTTCTTTAGTAACCAAAACTATAACAATTAAACCTTCCAAAATTTGGTGTTAACTTACCACCAAGTAAACTTCAAAGAGGAGGAGAAACATTTACCTTGGAAGATCAATGATGATAAAGCTCTGATTGAAATGTTTGCATTTACCATATACAACAACAACCATAATGCAAAGGGTGATTAGTCAAAATTTGTCACATGGATTAAGTTCCATAAATACTTATGGGTACATACCGAGAAAAGGGTGTGTTCTTCTCTAAGAAATGATAAATAGAACTTAACAATAACAAAAAAAACAGATTATTCTATGTTGAAGACATAAAATGTTTGAACGAAATATGAATCACGGGGAAATTTGATGCTAACATAACAGAGTATGCATTCTAAGGAAATTTGATATTAATGAGGAAGAGTAGGCAAAAGAGACAAGTTAAGATAGAGCACATAGGATCTTGAAAATTCTGTGGCATCCTTCAAAACAACAAAAATGTCCATGTGCATTCAAGAGTTTTATTTGGAGGTATCCTATTATCCTACATCAATATCTTTTTTTTGCTATTAATCACACACTCCTATAGACATCTTCCATGAAAAGAAGAAAATATACGGAACACTTGTTCCTCGATAAATTTTATCATCAATGCCATTCTAGGTTGTAACCTAGTATACAATAATAATGTTCAAGCGTCCTGGACTAATCATTAAAAGCATGAAATAGCCTACCCACAAGCCCATTGATGAACATTTTCAACAGAATTCCGCTTGAGCAAGATGTGATTATGCCAGTCAACCCAGTCACTGTTTTCCTGAAAGTAAAAACCCAGCTGATGGATCAAGTTTTTAAACAATGAAGTATAGGATCAGAAGAAAAGGTAATCAGTATAATTACAAGCATCAGATTTCTAAATGGAGCATAGTCTGCACACTGCCAAAAAAAGAATGATCTCACAGCATATGTAAATAGTAAAATCATCTAGAGAACTTTGGGTAGCATGAGCAGCAGGAAGTAATATCAGATTTAATAAAGCTATACTTATTTAATATATATTTCATAGTTTTTTTAGTAATCTCCTTGGAGATTTTATTGCTTTGTCATCTTATAACAGGTAAAATTATAGAACAACACCATATAAATGACAAACCCAATATGCAATGGCTGTACAAAGACAGAAAATTTTACCATACAAAAATCTAAAAAATAAGTTAAGCTTCCAACTTCGACAACAAAGAAAGTCCACAATCCACCAAAATACTTTCAAAAATTACATTGAACCATGACAAAGTATAATTTTTTAAAAATTACACACACAGACATATATAAGGAAGCTGATTGACCTGCAAGTGTGTCTGGATTATGCGCTTGCTATTTGCCAACTGCATAAGCTTGTTCGCTATGCGTGTCATGTGTCCCACATTTCCTATTCTTGGCGGTAGACGTCCCTCTGCAGATATTGTAGCCTGCAAACAGAGTTTTACACTTGCATGGTTGTTAATAAATATTCTGATGTTATCCTTGAGAAAGGGAACACACAAGTATCAGATGAAACAAAGTTAATTTGTGGGATATGACACATTTGGAGTATGAGACATAATAATTTGAGCATCGTAGTAGCATTATGTTACACAAACATTATCTTATTAAGTTATGGTATTACACAAGTTCCATACCTTGGTGGAATCAGTTGACAAGGAAGTTTGCTTTTCTGCCGCAATAATTTTACCAGCAAGGTCACAATCATGCAAAATATGTTCAACTAAAAGAGTCCTCTTACTCTCTAAGCACGATCCTACAACATTCTCAACATGATGATGCAAAAAATTATTGTAAGGGTACCTACAAATTCCATAAAGTTTTCATGGTAAGATTCAAGTGGATTGAAGCATCAGAAATCATTCAGGTGTGCAACTTACTCAAAAAACAAATCTACAACATGCTTAATTGCTCCCAGCTGGGTCAGTTCTTTCTCAGCAGCTTCACTACCAATCGTCAATAAAACAGAGATGAACTCCACAATCTGAAAACAAATAAGTCAGGCAAAAACTAAATAAATATGGCATACAGTTTGAACTTTTAGGCAAGGCATATTTCAAGATACTGACAAAGTAACAAAGAATGATGATTTGTCAAAGTCAAACAATTAAGTTGTTTTTCATTATTTAATAATACCAAAATAGACATGAAATATATCTTGAAAACTGTTAAGAAATCAAAAACTACAATGCTACACTCAAAAAGTAGGGGACATAATGTACTCAACAATCTTGACAACATGAGCTCACAAAAGAAAATTAAAATGATAGCAGTATACCTTCAAACGGTGTTTTCCAAGAGGAGGCTGTAATTTGCCATATGTGGTCTGTAAGTTGCTTTCCAATGAAGAAACAACCAATAGTTTCAGTAAATCACCTGTTTCATATTTGAATGAGCAGAAAACAGAGACAGAAGTTGATAAAGAGAAAATTAAGTTATTGTCGACTGGAAAAGTTTGCCATACAAGCCATAATGATCATTCCCAAGAGAATAAAAAGAGTATAATATTAAAAGTCAAAATTCTTTTTTATAAGACCAAGTATGAAATGCATGACATCATCTGTGCTTCATGGCATAGAAAACTGTACGTATGTCGATAGTAGAAGTCTTCTGAGATCTTATTTATAGTTAAAAACATTCAACTACGACATGTATGCAAGTTTGAACATTTCATGCAACTGGAAGTTTTTATGGTTTCAAGAACATAATCATATCAAGGTGAATAAAAGATCAAGAAGTACTTTAAAATCAGTAAGTGTATAATCCATCATAAAATGAGTAGAGTTAAGCAAAAGAAAATCAGCTAAGAATTTAGAAATCAACAACAGTTATCACCAATCAAGAATCCACAAAGAAGAACCTCACATAGAAATGAGTATACACACAAAATGTCAAGACCCGAGTCTGATGAGCTAACTGGCCAATAACTCCATTTTGGTCCTTCAACCACGGACCAAAATACTTAAGCGGGAGTTAACGTAGTACACTCATCAGGCCCTTATAAGCTAATCATACACATTGCCCACTTCCAATGCGGGACTAATGGGATGTTACACAAAAACTGAAATGAATGCTAAAAAAATATCAAGAAAAATTATAATGAAGTTGGATTAAAAAAACTAGTAAAATGAATGGACTGGCAAAGTTGTAATATATGTGTATGTGTGTGTGTGTGTAGTATTTAACTTTGACCAGAAGAAGCATGCTCCATCTGCAACAAAAGAGATTCCAATTCTTCTGCAGAAATAGTTATTCTAGACAAGCCCAATGCGCTCATTCCAAAACCCAGAGTGTTCGATTGTTTGACCAAACAGTAAAACTGTAATCAAATTACCATCTGATAGTAAATTGTTAGACATACATCACAGTGTCAAACATTAATGTGAGCAATGACATCCATGACACCCATATTCTTATATAACACCTCTAGATATATATGCACTTTGAGACAATTGGCAGATAAAACTTCACAATCCTGTTAAACCTAGAGGTTTGAGTAAGCTTCTTATCATTGTAGCAAGGCCATTGTACAAGTAAAAGCTTCTGAGGGATAGAATGCACTAGAATCCTTCAAGATCTTAGAGAAATATCCTAGTGATTTATATTATGGAGGCATACATGGCTTCAAGAAGAAGCTCAAACCTTTTTTTGGGGATTCGCCAATGGGTCTTTGGAATAAACAAAATAAACTAATCCTTAGCCTGCAAGCCTTTATGCATCTAAATCAAGACGGCTCAGCATACACACACACACACACACAAACATATATATATATGTATATATATATATATATGTATATATATATGTATATATATATATGTATATATACACACACACACACACACACACACATATATATATATGTATATATATATGTATATATATGTATATGTATATACATATATATATATATGTATATACATATATATATATATGTATATATATGTATATGTATATACATATATATACATATATATATACACACACTTATAACTTAGTACAGGAAAAATAGAACTTAATTTAAAATTTTAAACGCTACAAATGGTATTAGCTTAATGGGCACACTATGTTTTGCAATAACAACAACGCTACAAAAGATTTTCAGCCAAATTTAAACAACCTAAACAACTACCATGGTGCTAAGTTGCATCCCCAGACTGGCTCAGAAACAAAGTTTGGTAAAGGGCGAGCGTAAAATTTGCAGGTCATCCAACAAAGATTGTTGCTTCATCACAAGGAATCAGATCTCATGCCAGCTGGCACAAGCAAAAAGAAAGTGAAAAAAAAAGTTGACACCATTTCTATTATAGTGGTTGACCCCACTATATGTTGGCATCTTCAGCAACGGTCAACCTGACATGTGGCTATATCTTCCTAGCATGTTAAACTATTGACACATGTGAATCGGCACATCAGTACCAATACTACCAATAAACTTCAAAAGGAAAGCTGAATCGCTTGTCGATTGATTGCTTTTCTGATATGTGAAGCCCAGTTCATTAACAAACTAGATTTTTTTACACTTGCACTTTAGGAGCAGACCTGCCTTTATGGTAGACCCATGTTTTCCAGTGACTTCTGCTGTTGCTTGACCATCATTGCATGTAGTCTCAAGATCTCATATAACATGAGTAAAAAGGACGGCATATAAAAGAAAGGGTGAACTGAAGAAGACCTGATGGAAATTGTGAAAAATAATAACTCAAAAGTCTAAAATAATTCATGATATAGGATAACAATGGGCAATGAATGCAAAACTAAGAAACAACGTTAGAGTTGGTTGTAGTGTACCACAAATCCTACAGTATATCTTGAAAATCAAAATGTTTAGTCATCCTAATAAGGCTAGACTTCTCTGAAGAGCAATAAGTTTTAAATCTTCGAATAGCAGCATTGTGCCAAAACACCAACAAAAAGAGAAACATACCTAATCTCTCTAGCATGCCCTCAACGGTTTCGTGACTAGCAATAACCAATGATCCATGAGTTAGCTGGCTTCTAAATGCTTGATAGGAAGATGCTACCAGTCGTTTGGGATCTAACAAACATATGCAGAAAGACAAGGAGTGAACTAGGACAGATTTAGGTCTCGAATCTTCCAGCGCATGACGAAATAATCTCCCCACATAACTGCATTTTTTACAGCACAATGACATCGATGAAGAGTAGATCAAAGTTCAAAACCCATATAAACTACAAAACAAGTTCTATAACAAGTTGACATTATATAGAAATCAGGTCATGTTTACCTTGGGCTGCAAATTTTAGCTGAAAGCGCTGGAGGGGCACATCGAGTAATGGCACAAAGAATTTCTGCTGCATTGGCATGGACATGAGGAGAGTCCTGCACAAGCATTGCAAAATTAAAGTACTCAGTCTCAGATAATAAACATGTTTCTTTTTTCTTTCTCTATTTTTTACGGTATATAGCATGTCTCATACAGGAAACACATGTTCCCCCTTATTTACTTATAGCAGAGTTCCAAGAAGGGATAGTCTAATACATAGTTTTACAATAGATTAATTTAATATACAAACTTGAAACTACACATCATCATACATTAATTTTAATGCATTGCAGTTTTCAGTGGCAAAAGTGGCCCAGTAATCTATATGCATTCAAACATAATCCAAAGTTGCGAAGTAAAGCTGTGTGCTTTTGTGATGCCTATATATAGCTGTTTTGCATACTCCAATGAATTTCACTGTGCCTAAATGGCATGATCAAGACTTCATGTATGGCAGATAATCAATTCGAGGTCGAAAGAAGGCTGTTCAGATATTTAAAAAACGGTTCAAGACTGTTTGGAAAAGAAAACAACAGTACACCTGATGTAGAACAGCGAGAGAGATTGAGAGAGAGCAAGAGAGGAGTGAGATTCAAGAGGAGGACAAGAGAACAGAAGAGAGAAGATGCAAGTGTTTTTCATTCAAATCTGAAGTGTTTCATCCATTAATAAACTCCACCATTTATAGGGGTTTAGAAGTCTTAGTACAATGAAAGCAATGATTCCAAGAGTGACTAGGAACTTGTATGACTTTAAAAAATCCAAAATATGACTTCTATGAGACAAAAATAGTTTTTAAAAAACTTATCACAACTGAGAAGTAAAAGCGGGCACTTAATATAAGAGTGCACTTAATTCAAAAGCAGAGTCCCAAGAGTCCCAAGGTTAACACCTAGATTCTTCAATTTTCCACACAACTCTAATAGTTTCTAGCAGGGATTGTCGTACCGCGATATACCGCCCAATATGGGCGGTACATACCAATCCAATAGGGGATCGACATGCGAACCACTTTGTACCAGATGATCTATTCTAAGAGGCTCTATATCGCCCAATACGAGCTTGTACCGCTCGATAACAGTTGAAATCCGACCATTACTGATCAGTACATAGGCTTGTACCACTCGATAATGATCAAAATTCAACCTGCACCAGTCGATAATAATCGGATTTCGACCGTTACCGACGAACGGCTCATATCTAACCCTTTCCAATGGTCATATCCATTTGAATGGGTTTTTAAACCATTTCCTACCGCTCTTTCACCCCCTTTCATTCTCTTAAACTCTTATACTCACTCAATCTCATTCTCACTCCTTTCTCTCGTTCTCACATTTGTACTCTCTTAAAACTTCACAAAGCTATAATTTATAAATTGGATCAAGCTTGAGAGACTAATTATGAAGTATTAGCATCTAAGTTGAGGAAGAACTCTCTAATCAAAGATATATAAACAACTTCTCAATCAAATTCACCAACCCACTCAGTCTAGAGACATGACAACGACGTAGACAACAGTGTCTTGACCGACGATGGCGACAACGCCAAAGAGTCAATGGTAACATCTACACAATTTGAGGGAGGTGTATGGACCGAGGAGCAGTATTTTACACATGGCACCTAAAATTCAGATCATGAAACTCGATGT
Source organism: Musa schizocarpa (assembly GCA_900464855.2). Classification (NCBI taxonomy): domain Eukaryota; kingdom Viridiplantae; phylum Streptophyta; class Magnoliopsida; order Zingiberales; family Musaceae; genus Musa; species Musa schizocarpa. The sequence goes on from LS990916.1 coordinate 21,317,008, forward strand.
GACAATTAGTCATTCTTCTCCGAGTAACAGTAATAGTTGGTCATTTTTCTCTCCGAGCAATAGTACTATGACTGATCTTATAATATAGAATAGTAGATCAATGGAGAAAGTAAAAGTTCCAACATTCTCCATACTCCGCATCAATACATGCCATAATCATACTTGCCTCAAGAGTCACCTCGGACACATGTGGTTCACGATGACTAAACTACGACAATCACCACATTGATGAACCAATGACATACAGTGTATCAATATACTATATTATGGGATCAATTTCAGGATTTGGTCCAACAAACATATCAAATTAGTATACAAATACATAGGATCGAGGACCCCGATCCATCGCTTATGAAGTCCCATCATTCTTTTTGGTGGTAGAACCAGGCATATCCATTAATCAATTACTTGATTCATTTGAATCTTAAAGTTTAAGTTGTTTAACAAATAATCTAACAATTCAAATCATTTCTTTGTAGATAATTCAATATCAATGGAAGGATGATCTGAAACGGTACCATAAAGCTACTCCTCAAAGCCCAAAAAAGATATATGCAACTATTATTTCTTAATTTAGATTTTTTTGCTAAAATTATACTAAATTTATATTTATTTCCAACTTAAAAATCCTAATCTAGCTTTTTTTCTATTTTTAAAAAATTTCAAAGTTGTTTTCAACCATATTCCGTGTCATCAGTACACCCCACCATACCAACACATGATATGTCGGTATCGAACAATACATATCGTACCATAGGCCAACCAACACATCGGTTTAGATCGATAAAGTGAACCTTGATTTCTAGGTCACCAATTCATAATTTTTTGCTAATTTCTTTGCCTTGAATAACCTCTTCTGAAATCCTTTGTAAACCTAGATAGTTCTCCTTCAGTGGAAAAGAACTTGATCCCAAAGAGAAGTCTATAAGGTACTGGTCCAATAAGACTGGTGCAAAGTCGCGACGTTCCTCCAAAGTAACCCGAGTAGCATCGGAAGCTGGACGATCACGTCACTTAATAAGAAAGTACTAAGGGATGATAGTAGTATATGTAATAAAGCGATCATCAAAAATGGTCTCTATGTCATCCCTGTATTATGGGAGAGTCAATGCTTTAGGAGGACTAAAAAAGGCGATCATCAAGAAGGAACACTGATAGATAGAGGACATTCAAAAATACCATGACTCTAAATTGAAAACTAGACTCAACATGCAAATCATGGATATGTTAAGCAAAGGAGTGGGCTAGTCCAAAGGCACGATAGTTAAGTGGAATGGGTGCAAAGTCAATGGATGCAAGGAGTATAGCCGAGGGCAACTTCAAATGGGCCTTTTTCCGATGAAGCGGCTTGGTTATTATATGCCAGTAATTTCAATAGGCGATCGGGCGCTCGCCTAGGCGCTCGGGCGAGGCGAGGCGAGGCCCAAGCGCCTCGCTTCACTTCCAGGCGGCGGGCTTCAAAGAGGCGTTGCCTGGGCGCTCACCCGAAGCACCCGGCGCCTGGGCTCGGTCTCCGGTGCTTTAGTTGGTTCAATCGAACCAACTAAAGCACCGATATTAGCTGCCACTGCCCAACCCTAACCCTACTCGCGTTCACGCTACCGCTGTCACCACTCCCGCTCCCACTGCTCACTGTTGCCGCTGTCGTCGCTCGCCACTCTCGCTGCTGCTGCTCACTTTTACCGCTGTCGCTGCACCCTCGGTCTTCCCTTACACTCCTCTTCCTTCTCCTCTTTCGAAAGTATACTGTTAACAGTATACTGTATACTGTTAACAATAATGTATTTGTATTTATTAGATTAATAATATATTATTTTGATTTTAATACTATTAATTTTTATTTATTTGAAATTATTGTTAGGTTTCAGGATAAATGGCAAGTGTACAGAGCAACTCAATAGAGTCTCCAATGGCATCAAAAAGAGATCCTGCATGGAAGTATAATTATATGAAGGATTCGAAAGATCCTAATGCAGTGACTTGCATATTTTGCGATAAGACTACTAGATGTGGTATTTTTCGTGCAAAACAACATCTAGTAGGAAATTTCAAGAATGCAGCAGCTTGCAAAAAGTGTCCACCTGAGGTAAAAGAAGAGTTGCTGAGTTATATGAATGAAAAGAAGACACAAAAGAATGAATCTTACGGGAATTTACCATAAGACAATGTTGAACATCTCAGGAATGAAGAAGAAAATTATTTTATGAGTATTAACCCAAGTGGGAAAAAAGTATACGATAAAAAAGGAAAAGAAGTTATAAGTACTAAGAACGATAAAAAAGGACCGATGGATCTATATATGTTTCAAGGATCCCAGAAGCAATAAGGGCAAGCAGGAGGCTCAAAATTTAGACAAACAAATATAAGTGATGCTTTTGATAAAGAAATAAAAGGAAGAACAATTAAGTACATTGCTCGCTTCTTTTATCAGGCTGGTCTTCCCCTTAGTATAACTCGTTCAGACAATTTTAAGGATATGATTGAAGCTATTGGAAGATATGATACGGGATTAAAACCTCCAATTTATTATGAGATGCGAGTTCCATTGTTACAAAAGGAGTTAAATTATACAAATGACTTACTAAAGGGTCATAAAAAATCATGGGCAACACATGGTTTGCTCTATTATGTCAGATGTTTGGACTGACAGAAGGCGCAGGAGTATAATTAATTTTATGGTTAATTGCTTTTTAGGGACTATGTTTGTGAAGTCAATAGATGTTTCATCTTTTGTAAAATTTGGAGATAAGATATATAATTTACTTGACAACTTCGTGGAAAAAATTAGAGAACAAAATGTCATTCAAATTATAACCGACAATGAAAGCAACTATATATTGGACTCCATGTGCAGCACATTGTATTGATTTAATGTTGAAGGATATTGGGAAAATCTTAGACATCAAAAAAACCCTAAAAAGGGTAATTTTTTTTGTTGGATTTCTTTATAATCATATTGGGGCTTTGAATATAATAGGAGAATTTACAGGAAACAAAGAATTAGTGAGATATAGTGTCACCCGATTTGCTACTTCATTCTTGACATTACAGAGCGTGCATCATCAAAAACATAATATGAGAAACATGTTTACCTCTGAGAAATTGGTGATAAGCAAATGGGCAAAAGAAGCAAAAGGCAAGAGGGCTACTGATATCATCTTAATGCCATCCTTTTGGAATCATGTAGTTTATACATTAAAGGAAATAGGCCCTCTTGTTCGAGTCCTTTGGTTGGTGGATAATGAAAATAAACCTGCAATGGGATATATTTATGAGGCTATGGATAGAGCAAAAGAGACGATTAAAATGTCTTTTAATGAAAATAAAGAAAAATATGAGAAAATATTTACAATCATTGATGAAAGATGGAATTGTCAACTTCATCGTCCCTTACATGCAGCAGGATATTATTTGAACCCTGAATTCTATTATAAGATTAAATCTGTTGGGTTTGATACAGAAGTTTTGGATGGGTTATATCAGTGCGTTGCAAGATTAGTTCCCAGCCTTGAGGTTCAAGATAAGATTATTCATGAATTATCTTTATATAAAAATTATGAAGGTCTTTTTGGAATTCCAATGGTCGTTCGATCCAGGACAACTACGTCTCCAGGTATTAATAATTTGATATAATTAATTTCATATATATTATGTTACTATGTTATTGCTAATAATAAAATAAATTTTGAAGTTGAATGGTGGAGTATATTTGAAAATTTCACCCCGAACTTACAGCAATTTGCTATCAAAGTACTTAGTTTGACATGTAGTGCTTCGGGTTGTGAGTGAAATTAGAGTGTCTTTAAACATGTAAGGATCACTAAATATTTTTGTTTTAATTTATTTATTTATTTAGATAGATATATTAATATATTTTTAAATTATATGACATGATATATTCACTCGAAGAGAATAAATCGGTTGGAACATCAACGATTGCACGATCTTGTTTACATAAAGTATAATCAAGCTTTGAAGGCTCGTCATGATTTGCAAAATAAAATTGATTCAATCTCATTGCAAGATATTGATGATTCAAATGAGTAGTTGGTAGGAGAAATGGGTGCTAACTTGCAAAATGCCGAAGATGAGCTTGTATTTGAAGATGATAGATTGACATAGGGAGATGTGGCAAGAGCTTCAGGTGATAGAGAATTACAAACATATACAAGACAAATGACAAAGAGAAAAATGAGTGTAAAAGCATCAAACTTGGCTCCTACTATTGTTGAAGACATAAAGAATGAAACATATTTTGATGAAGAGGAAGGACAAGAGGAAGAGAACGAATTCAATGAAGATGATTTGTGTGAAAATGACGATAATATTGATTATAATGAATGACTTTTATGTAAAATTTTATTGTTTTGAATTTTGAAACTTTTTGTTAATGTGACATTGTGATTTTGTATCTTAGATTTTCTTAATTTAATAGCATATTTTTATTTAAAATTTTAAATAATTATATTTATTAATTATATTTTATATTTTTATATTTTAGCGTCTCGCTTCGCTCGCGCGAGCGCCTAGCGCTTGGGGCGTTTTTGGACCTTGACATCTTTTGGCGCCTAGCGTTTTTTAAATCACTATTATATGCAAACTTTGCCATAGGTAAGATTAAGTCCCAATTTTTCAGTTTCTCTCTAATTAAACATCTAAGAAGATTTTCCAAAGAACAAATAACAATCTCAGTTTGACCATCTATTTAGGGTGAATGGTTAAAGAGAACTTCAATATTGTGCCAAATAGTTTTCACAAAATTTTTAAAAAGTAGCTAACAAATTTCACATCCCTGTCTAACACTATGGTCGAGAGAAAACCATATAACTTAACCACTTTATGAAAGAACAATTTAGCGATGTGTAAGGCATTGTTGGTCTTGTTACATAGATTAAAGTGGGTCATTTTATAAAATCGAGCAACAACAACTAGAATAGTCATAGCCACGAGATATTTTGGGAAGTCCAAGAAAAAAATCTAAACTCATATCTAGCCATAATGAGTATAGAATGAGTAATCAGGTATATAGGCCAGTATTGTGCTTGCGAGTTTTGACAATTTGACAAGTGTGACAATGCGACACTACTCGAGCAACATCTCGCTTTAAGGAAGGCCAGTAAAATCTATCCTCAACTAAATGCAATGATCTTGTTGCTCAAGTGACTCTTCAACCTCATTCATGGGTTGTTTTCAATGCATTGAAGATCTCCCAGGACTTGGATCATTTGATCAAACAACTAGTTCAACATTGTGTCGTTATATACTAGTTTGGTCCTATGGGTGTCTCCCTCAATGTACTGGTTTTAGGAATCATCAAGAATAGGTTGGTTTTCACCCTGTCTAGTCATGATTCTAATGCTATCAACAAATTGCCTTTTGATAATGATGTTGTTAATTGTTGCAATGCACAAGATAAAGGTGTAATGATTCAAGTTGTTCTCTCACCTTTTTTTTTAACAACTTTCTAGGTTTTAAAGTTCAATACTACTCTTGATAAAGTTGTGAGAGAAAAAGGGTGATAAATGAAAAAACAAAAATGGGGGAAGAAGAGATGAAGAAAATCACGATATAAGGAAATACACCATTTTTTGTAACAATAATATTAGTGAAGTTTTCAAAAAATTACCAAGCACCGAGAGCTAAGTGGTTCACCAATTCCGTAGGAACAATCACCCCAAAGTCCAACTCCATACACAAGGGGTTGACGTTGGAGGTGCAAGGCTCTGTGAGTTTTGATTAAAGCTTTTATTGCTAGTTGGGACCCAATGGGATGCAAGGCAGATTTCTTGATATACTCTGACCAAATTGATGTAGAACATAAAGAGAAATAGAGAGAGAGAGAGAGAGAGAGAGAGAGAGGAGGGTAAGAGACTAGAAGAGAGAATATGCAAATATTTTTCAGTCATATTTGAAGTGTTGCATCCATTGACAAGCTCCACTATCTATAAGGGTTTTGGAGTCTTAGTACAATCAATAAAGACAATAATTTTCAGGAGTAACCTCCTAGGGAACTTGTATGTATTTTAGAAACCCAAAATGTAACTTCTATGAAACCTCAATAGCTTTAAAGAAATTATCACAGTTGAAAGTTTTCATAGCTGAGAAGTAAAAAAGTATACTTAATACAAGAGTGCACTTAGTACAAAAGTACAATCCCAAGGTTAACACCTAAAAAGACAAAAAGACTTCAATTTTTCACACAACTCTTAGAGTTTCTAGGTTACTAATTCATGATTTTTTGCTGATTTCTTTGCCTCAAATAACCTCTTCTGAAATCATTTATAAACCTAGATGGTTCTCCATCAACACCAATCAACAAAAATGTTGATGTTGTTTTTGAAAAGAGAACAATATGAAAAGGTTGAGCCAAATATTACTACCTTCAAGCTGTAAATAGAAAGAAAAGATGCCATTTCAACAGTAAAAAAGACAAACATTTGGTATGCAACTCAGTTGAAAACAAAATGAAAAACCTTCTTTTATCAAACTGCATCCATCATGCATCTCTAGTCTACAAAAATCATCACTTATTAAATAAAGCCCCATCAAAATGTCGTAATTCTAACCAAGGATTGTCTTTTTTGGGTACCTAACCCGTTTCGGCAATATATCGGACCGGTACATACTTGTCTACCGACACAATACACCGGTGCATACCGATGTTTCGACAAGGAACAAAAAAAGCATGAAGAGGAAGTGGCGATAGAGGAACAAAGGAGGAAGGAGGAGAAAGGGAGAAGGAAGAAAAGGAAGCAGTGGAGTAAGAAGAAGGAAGAAGAAGAAAGGAAGGAGAAGAAGCAACAATAGTGTACCTAGGAAGCAGCGACAGCAGTGAAGCAGCAACATTGCAGAAGCAAAGCGGAAGTCGCAATGGCGAGGGCAGCACCATCGTATGCGAGAATAGGGCTCATGTTCGTGATCCCTTTTTTTAATGCTGAGTTGGATAGGGGCTCACTACTTTTTTGATTTTTTTATTTTAATCGGATCACTCGAAATGGGGGTGGTCCGCGTAACAGCCCACTCTCAAACCAGTATGTACCACCCATACCATACCATTTCGAGCAGTACAATAGTCTATGATTCTAACTGAACTAAGAATGCTAAATCTATGAAACAATTTCTCTCTTAAAAGATGTAAAATTCTGTAAAATAACTATAAGGAGACATCTGCCTTCCTGAATTATGTTCTTGATGATAATGATTTTTTTAATCCAGTACTTACCTACAATATAACTTGTAAACGAAGATATAGGTAAATTAGCATCCTTGATGGCCTTGAAATTAGTTGATAAAAATATGAACATAAATCATCTGGAAAACAAAAAGCACAGAAAAGAACTACATAGCTCAACTTGAAACAAGTAGAAAAACACGATAGGATCTCAGCTCAGTTCAGTTTCATGTAATCAAACTGAAAGCCAAGAATAATGGTTGACACCATGATGACAGCCTTCTCTCCAGTGACACTAACTATAGAGAAACTAATCATCTTAGTTGCACATCTGAAAAATTGTTTCCACCAAGATGTGTGTGTGTATATATACACACCAAGATGTGTGTGTGTGTATATATATAACAATTATGCTTTGCAATTTAAAAGGTTCAATGAATCCAGGGATTTCTTGTTAAAGGGAATTCAATAAATTTCATTGTCTTAATGAGACAGCCATGATATTCTGCTCATCATCGCAGCCGAAAATGCACTTGATTTATGTTACTAATAATTTAAGGAAATAATTTTTTCGAAAAACATCATGAAGGAGAGAAAGAGATATCATAAAAGAGAACTATCAAAAGAAAAGGAAAAAAGGAAAAGTGCATGCAAGTAAATTAGTTCAACAATAGCCGTTATCCCAACCAGTTGGGGTTGACAACATGTATCTCTTGCCACCATTTTTGGTCCAATTTTATCATATGATGGCCTAGCCTTGCTTTGAAATCAGTATTGGTACCATTTTCATAATTTGACAAAGCTTTATGTTTGCTATTAGTTGCCTAAAGCAATCCTTCTTTTCCTGAGAGGCACTACCACTGAAGTATTTTCAAATGTCTTATGTGCAAGATGCAAACATACAGAGAACCTATTAAGTGATTTTTCTCAAAGAAGTTTAACAAACATTATGCAATTAAATTCTAACAAAAACTTCAATTCTAAATTTCTGTGGGCTACCCTATCCGTTAATGAATGGCATTATGCAAAGATATTCTAAACTTCTTGATCAACACCTCAGACTTCAGGATATAGTATCACAATATAAATTAGCATAAGCCAAATATAACTCCAATGTCCCTTCAAAAATCCACAATGTCAAGACTAACCACTCATGTTTAAGAGAAATATTGTTTTTATTTTTTCTATAGTGAATTAGGTCTTCTTGATAATGGAAATCATCTAAGGAAGCCTCTGGTATATCGGCAGAGACCTATTGTTGACTCAACATTATTTGGCCTTCACAATATACTATTAGGAAGTCATTCATAATAACAATCTCACAAGATGACAAAAATTCTGTCAACTGTGCCTACTTAGATACTAAAACTTATGATGCTTCAAAACATTAGATCTTTTGTGGGGTTTGTAAACTTTCAAATATTACTGAGAAATTCAATACATACAATTATTTATAAGGACAACATATTCTTTTCATCAGGTAAATGATAAACAAGATCAATTATACATTGGGATCCAGCATATCACATACCGATGAACTAAACTTATCCACGATCATCTCGAGAACATCAGTATCTTCCACACACTGCATTGTATCCATGTAGCTGAATTGCATATTCTCATCAGCACCAATCAATCGAATGAGAACCTGCTTCACATTGCCAATTTCAGAACTAGTTGAAAAAAAAAAGACAGAAATGCTAAGGACCAGTATGTTTGTAGATTTGCATATCAACACAAGTACAAACATAATGAAACCATGAACTGCTAACCTCCATAATAGATGTGATTCCAATGAGATCCACAAGTTGATGAATTATTTCTCGATGACCCTAGACAATAACAAGAGAAGTAAATGCAAACCCTCATTAATGCAAGTGATAACAGAAAAGAGGACACCGTAGAACTTTAGCATATAACAAACATTAATAGTTGATATCCAACAGAAACCAGATTATAAAGCTTGAAGAATCTATAAAACAACTCCAAGAAAGTGCAGATAAAGCGCAGTAGAAAAAACCAGTGCAAATCATCTTCCACACAAGACCTTAATGCTCAACATCTAGTGATGAAGTCAATCATTCAACTTTATGTTTTTCATAAAAAGATGGGAGAATTCATACAAATGTTCTCTCATTTTGATGGACCAACTGACAATTTGACCAACCATATTCAGCAGTTAATGCAAAGCAAGCATAAATATTTTTTTCACCATTTCCATAAGACCATATGAGAATGAAGGCTAATCAGCTTCCTCTTATTCATGGCTACTGTGCATACCAACAAAAAACAATGGAATTCAATTTCTCAGAATCCCTCTTATACAGTCATGTTAAGAACACGAAACAAAACTCCATGACAAAGAAAACTTAATACCATCTTGATAGAGGCTAATTGAACAAAAAGAATCAAAACAGAGAAATTTTAATTTTTTTGCTTTACCACGTGAACATCACAAACCTGAACATAATTAAGAAGAGGGCCTGCTTTCCGCATCATTAGGCATATCACAACCTTGCCAAACAACATAAAATTTGCAATACTAGGTGTTAGACACAAAGAAAAGCTTGAAAATGCTGAGAAATCACTTATAACATTAGTTGTTTCATATAAAAAGTTCCAGTGATTACCTTACTGAAGTAACCAGCTAGCAATGTACTATGTGGGTGATCAGGCTTAAGGAAGGAGAATAACAAATCCAGAAGCTGAAACAAGAGAAAAAAGGTGCAATCTAGAAAAGAGTGGTCATGTTTAACCATACATAAGCTGTTAGGAGTTTCATAGAGACATTTACTTGTACATCCTCAACTAAAGCCCTCAATATGATATCAACATCACAAGTAAATATCTCACATGCAATAAACGGAAACCTGTATAAAGACAAGTTTCAACAAATAAGTCGAGTGGCAAAGTATTCAAACAATATCTCAGAAGACAAAAAAAATCATAGCTCACTTGAAAATATTCTTCTTATCAGTATCCTCAGGCGGCTCCTCTATAATATAATGAAGTAATTGCTCCAATTGAGCCTTTCCTCTCAAACTGCATATGAGGATAGCAAAATAATAAACGACGAATAAAGCATTGCAAAGAGATCAAAACAAAATTGCAAATTACAGAGACGCCTATGTTCAGATTCGGCATTAACAAAAAAGGTTGAATACAAGGAGATGTCCAAAAATTAATTACAATATTTATGTCACATATTTACTTTATTAAATAGAAACGATTACAATATAAAATAAATTAAAAAACAAGATATATTATGATTGCTTCATATTTCAAAATTAACATAATTTGCTCAGTGCTTGTTTCTTGCAAAGGAAAAGTGGATAGGCCATTCCAACATCAAATATAATAAGCATTGAGGCATCTGGCACTCCAACAAATAGGTGGCATCCAAAGATGCATCTAAAGAGATTCTTTTTAATTGACATGAGAGGATCTATAAGCTTACTTACTAAGATACATAATACTTACTCCCCTCCTTACACAGAGATGGCAGTTTATCATTTTTTATCATTAAGTAAAAAACATTTTATTGCTTAAAACAAAAAGAAAGCATACATTTCATCTATATGCTTGTTTACTAAGATACACAATGTTTGTTCCCCTCCCTATTACAGATATGGCAATTTATCTCTTTTTTATCAGTAAGTAGCTTATTGCCTAAAACTAAAATTTTCATTCTTCAGAATTGAGTAAGACAAGAAACAAACTAACCAGTAACACTTGAAGCTATATAACAATTATATCATAGAAAACCTAAGATCATGAAGTTGCATTGCCTTCCTTACTTCTACTTACTAGTTCAGCAGTAGAAAAATTAAGAGATAGGAGAAAGAAGTCCAAAAGTTACCAAGAGATTCAATTTCATCTGGTCAGGTCTGTACTTACCAGACCTGACCAGACGAAACTACCAGTATTTACTAGACCAGGTATGAACCAAGACATGGACCACCCCATTTTGGATGATCCATTCTGTTCATTTTGTTAGATGTTAGGCTGGAACTTTTTTCTCTTAGAAGGCCCCAACACTAAACCAGATGCCTTTTAGGGCTAGCGAGAATAAGCGAGCCTGTTCTCCCTCTCCACACTGTCGCACAACCACCATGGCCCGCCCATCGTCACTCATTGCCTACCACTCACCTCATCTCCTACATTTCTCTTTCTCCTCCTTATCCCTTCTTCCTCCTACCCTCCCCCAACAGAACGCTACCACAGTTCATGCCGACATACAATGTATTGATATGTTTGCATATATTGGACCCGTACCACTCTAGCTATCAACCGGTATGGGTTTGGTACCCAAAATTTCATTCCTTGTTACATGGTATATATCTACATACCTCCAAAACACATGTACAGTTCAGTATTTCTAGGAATGGGTGATATATTAGAACACAATTGACATATAAGAAAGCAAGCAAACAAATAACAAACAAATAGGAAACAAAATATTACCATTGAAGGTGCTTGATTGATTACCATTAAAAAAGGTGTTTGAAGGCTAGTTTTTCTAGTAAACCAACCACAATTTGTACCGGCTGATAGCCAACATGTACGTGAACCAATCAATTTCACCAATCTAGCCCAGAAGAAAGCTAGCCACTACATAAACTCAACATGTAAGGGTATCACCAAGCACCAATATCGAGGTTTTTCTCCCAGTACCAGTATTGAGTTCTTTTCTTATTTTTCTCTGTTTTTTATAATATCAACAGCATCTTTTTAGGTTCCTCTCTCTCTCTCTCTCTCTCTCTCTCACTCTCTCTCTCTTCCTTTTGTTTCCTCTGTAGCCTTGCCTCCTTTTCTTCTTCTCCTCCTCCTCCATTACCACTACCACCACCTCCTCTTCTTCTTCCTACTATGCCACCACCTCCTCCTCCACCACCACATCCTCTCAATTCCTCCCTCCTCATCACCAACCAGACACAGCATCAACGTGTATGCCTGCTGACACATAGGACACCCAGTGGCACCAATACAAATAATAGTATGCCCAAGGACCACTTTCAGGATTAGACAGATTTGTAACCTCGCTCAACTGTCTTTATCATTAAATTTCCTACTGTCCCTCTTGTTTCTCTTCCTTGCTCCTCCTCATCGACATTCATCCCCACTTCTTGTCTTCCTTTCCTTCCTACAACAGTGATGAATCACCCATATTTGGCCAACTCTAGCTTATTGGTATGAGTCAATCTAAGTTTGAAAAGGACTTGTAGAGAGAGAGAACAGATAGCACTGACAACAATGAGGACTTCAAAACCAAACCTATGATTGTAACAACCAATATTACCAGACTGATCTCATACTACTCGAGGTCAACTTAATAGATCTGTTTCCCACCTTTAAAAACTACTGAGGCCAATATAACTAGAAAATGAAGAAAACCTAATACATATAATAGATACATTTTTATATTTTAAAATATTCAATTTTAAACATAATGATTATCTCAAGCTCGAGTCTCCAGGCATGAATGAAAAAACAAAAAAAAGAAGATTGTGACTTTGGATAGTGACTCCAGAATCTCATTTAGACTCCTAACAATCTGTTTAGGCATAGAACTTTTAAAATGCATACTTTCCACATTTTTCTTCTGTTGCTATTTTTCAATGTAATAAGACAATTGGTGTTCCAGTGTCTGAATGTATAAATCAATATTTAAAGCATTTAAACGACCTTATGGTTTATTATATTTGTGCGGTCAATTGTTCTCAAACCAAAACAGGTCAATTATTAGTTTGATTCTTGCATTCTTTTTATCTGCATTTATGTTTTCTTGAATTGTTTGAGACAGTGTGCATAGTTTTTTTTTTCTTTTCTTCTAGACTTACTTTGGCCCTGTAGAAGGATGCATCACCAAACGTTGGTAAATTTATTCACATTCAGTCAAAATATTGAAGATAATTTTCCACATTTTACATTTAATTGGGTTTGTAGCAGTCAGGTTTGTAGCTCATTCAAAGCTAGCTAACTAATGGATAAATAATTTAATACTATAGAAAAGGATACACCAAAATTTTCAGCATCCTTTTTAGTTTTTAGTACCATATCTCATTCAATGCTAGCTAACTAAGAAAATTTAAAGTTCTTCCTATAAGATCGTTATCTCAACATGTAAAAGAAAATGATTAGAAGCAAATATGTATATTCTTAAACATAGACCAAAAAGCCAATACTAGAGTAAAACAAACTATTACAAATTTAAAAGACGAGTATTCAGTGCTTTGCATTCTTGGATTATTTCATCCTCATCAAGAAGATCTTCCAGGGTAAAGTTTTCCTTCTCCAAAATAGCGTCTACCTGAAACAAAGCTGGAACCAGTATTAAAAAATGCATTTTGTATTATACGCATTATATAAACTAATAATGACAATGCTTATGAAGGGAAGAAACAGCAAATATTTTCGCAATCATAAGTAACAATATACAAAAATTTCCCGTGGTGACAAATGGTAACACAACGCGCAACCCAAAAGTCGGACGAACAAAACCCCAATCCCATCCAAGAAGGTGAAAGAATAAGAAATCGAATCCAGTAAGAGCGTAAAGACTCACGGGAGACGCTTGACTCAGTCCGGTCATGCGCCAGAACATCCTGACGGCCCCCGATCGAAAGATCCCAAGCGCGCCTCGGGCGCCCCAACTGCCAGATCTAGGGTTCCGGGGACCGGAACCCTCGCCAATTGGCTCCAAGAAAACCCTATGGGGGGGAACAGAACCCTAGGATCGCCGATCCGCTCTTCCACGGGCGGCTTCTTGAAGGCGAAACAGATCGATGGTCGGAGGAAAACGCGCTTCAAAGAAGGAACGCGCAGCGAATTGGCCGGCGATTGAGAATGGGAGGGCTCAAAGGGATCGATCTCGAGGAGGGTTTCAGGGAAGAACGAGATGAGGAGGGCAGAGGAGAGGGAGGGAGAAGGGAAATGGGCGAGCCCTTCAATCGCGGGAGACGAAAGAGGGAGATCGTTAGGCCTACGGTTCGCTTAAATACGGCCCCCTGGCGAGTGCTTCCAACTATTTCGGGAGATAAATTAGTTTCTTTTTTTATTTATTATTGTTATATATATTGTATTTTTTATATCCTTCAAATTTTTGAAAATAACATTTCCACCCCCCCCCCCACATAAAGTTAGTAGAGATTGTATATGTTCTTAAAATTATTATCATTTATATAACTTTGGTTAACATCCATCTATAAAATTGGCAACATAACATCTAAAATAAAATATTCTCTCATTAATACACATGATAATTCATAATTTATGGTAGTCAAATAATTCTTGAGGCTTTTGATCGGATGAATTTTGACCCGTACGAGTTTTATGACTCATTTGAGCATGATTTCAATGATCAAAATCTTTTTAAACTTCAAAAAGACTTATTTTAACTCAGGCATCATGCCTCATCCCAAATAAAATATTTGGATCGCATCATCACAGAGCAACAAATGGATCGATGCATGATGTATTGACTAATTTATATTGCATGAACATACACGGAACTTGTAATTAATTAATTAATTCCTTACAAAAGATATTCTTACGAAAAATAATGATCAAGTTAGCTTTATATCAACAACCAAAATGGGCGTAGCAAACTCTCAAATTATTTGTTTGCTTATCTTAATTACTAGTTCATAGGCCAACCATTATCATGCTCAATTTAATTTGGTCAAATTCCAGTCAATATAGCTTCCAATTTGTGATATCATTTGAGCTACCTTGAAGGTTAATTATGGACGTTCTTCTAATTGAGATCCAGCGTCGTTTTGGATGTGATCTTTATTAGTTATAATGATCAAAGACTAACTTTGGTAATGTGAAGGCAGATCTTGATCATTCATACTGCATAAGAAAACAATTATAGTCATCTATTTATTTTGTGGCCATGCATAAATTTTGGAGCATTTTGATATAATTTCCTGCTAGTTTAGACCCAATATAACTATTTTGATATCATTTCTCATCAAGTTAATTAAAATTTTACTTTGCATTTTTCAAACAGAAAAAGAAAAGAAAACTAACGATGCAAGAGAATGAAAATTTATCAATTAGATAATTGAGTGAGTTGGTTGTGAAAACAAGTTTAAAAGACCAAAAATAAATTTAATTATGCTATTTTAACTTTGTGTGGAGAAAAATCATTTAAATTTGTTTTGAATTTAAAATCATATTTTTTTTTAATTTAAGAATATTTTCCATGTTTAACCAAAACTGGGATGTTATGGACTGGTGAAAAGAAATTCATTTTTGAAGAAATTATAATATTTGTTTCTTGAACATGTCATAAAGGAATATAACCACTACCCTCTCATAATTATTAGGCTTTGGCTGAAATTATAGATATTGTGGTTAGAAGAGGTGAGACAATTAAATTAGTATTAGTATGATGAGTATAGGTAGAGAAACATATAAAAGTTTTACTAGAAACTATATATGAGGATCTATATGATTCTAAATTGACTAAAAATATTATTTTATGTTGAACTTAATGATAACGCCAATTTGTATGTGCAAAGCAAAGAGATGGAGAACAAATGTAGTGCCGAAGGGGATGAGAGAAGAACCATAACAAAGAAATGCAAGCAGAAGATTTGTGGATTGATTTGGACAAAGATCAAATAATCAAGTTGTGTCTCTACTTTAGCCATTGGGTGTATGTTCTTAAGCAGCTTGCTGTTTCCTTTCATCTTGAAACAAATGATCTATTATACATCCTACTGATTCATCAGAAATGAACACAAGTGTTCCCTTTTGATCCAAAACATCTTCCAACTTCTCTTGCAAAAGTGATTTTGGGATGAAAGGATATTAATCCAAGTGATGAAAATTTTTTTGGTCTTCAGGCTTATTGATCTTACTAGAACATTAGATTAAACTTGCTGTGATGAACTGATGTCTGAAACAGTTAATTAGGCCATCCAAAATAAGCTGCATACAATAAAGAAAATAACACAAGTGTTGCAGAATTAGTTCCAACAGATTAATGCATACTTTTGATCAATGATCGGTACATCTTCATATATTATCAACAAGCAAAACCCTTATTCTGGCATTTCTCTGAACTAGGAAATATATATTTGTACATTAGCACATCTTTTTTACCTGTACAAATGGACAACAATGCTGTTCAACCTGCGGAATTCCTAAGACAAATATATACCAAGGATTCATACACCGATTCTGATCCTAGTTGATAGGGGTAAAAACAGACCTGAGTAACACAACGAATTTGACATAACGTACCACGACATCTGCCAACCATGGGCGGCACGGCGTCCCGAGGAACGAGCATTAACACCCGCGCCCTGTGCACCCTCGCTCACTGTGCCTGGATGACCCCCGCGACCGGTCCAGCCAGAAGAAGGCGCCAACCGAGGAAGCAAGCAATAATGCCGACTTGATGTGCGCCAACGTCACCGACCCTCGGCCAATGAACCTCAGCATTTGACTCCATGCCCCCGACTGAGGCAAAAAGGTGCGTCGACCAAGGCGTGCCCATACCCTGCGGTAGCCGTGTTCACCACGCAACCCCAGTGCCCTGCAAACTGCCACATCAGGTAACATCTGACTCATCTACAAATACCCCGAAGTCCTAGACGAAGAGGTAAAAAAAAACTACTCAACAAAAGACCCTCTTTGTTTCACGGACTGGGTCCAGGAAAACCCCTCTCCGAGGAACTAACTTGATCGTCGGAGGGGTCGGGCCGAACCACCGCCCCGGCCTGTGTGCAGGTATTTGATCGAAGCAGACCCGGCGTCGCGGACCTCGCCGGCCCAATCCCCCGCGATCGGCTGCCACCAGATCTCGAGGGGAAGCGCGCTTGATCCCAGCCATTCGGACCCCAGAACCAACCGAGCAAACCCCCCAGGTCTCGGCTAAAAAAGTTACTTACCGTAACAGATTGGCGCTAGAAGGAGGGTTGTCCGAATGTCGAGCGGTCAGCAAACCCACCTCGGCGAACCCTCAGCCGCCGAGCTTCCCACTCATGGAATACCCCCAAGCGATAATGAACCCGTGGACGAACGCCCCTCGGCGGTGGCGAACGTTATCGGCAATTATTCAATGACCTAGGCTTGTTACCTCCGACGGCGCCCGTCGCCCGTCCTGATGTACCCCGAGGGCCTTTCACGACCTGCGCCCAACAAGTCCGAAGCTCTCACCAAAGATGGTGCGGACCATCGTTCAAGTATCTCCGGTGGGCCCCACAAGACGCGCCCGGCCTCCGCAAAGAACAGGGAGCCCACAACCGGATTCACTCACCGCTTCCCGAGCCCCTCGCGTCGCCTCAAAAACCCGGTGCCCGTCCAGGAAGTCGAGATCGAAAAGCACCATGGGCCTTCCGAGCCCGAGGCCCCATCCATAACTTCGACCAATGCCTTTACGAGCCCGGTTCGCCTCGTCGATCGGTCGGCCGACTTCGACGAAATACAACAACAAGGTGCGTATGTCAAAGGGAGAATTGAGGCGGACACACGGCAAGGATCCCCGTTCATCCCCGAGATCCAAGATCGGACCATCCCCCACACTTACGCCTTCCCTCGCTAGATACGTATGATGACGGCGCCACGACCGACCGACCACGTGGCCGCTTTTCCGCGCCCGTGATGGCTTATCTACGGGACTTCGACGCATACGATGTGCGGGCGTTCCCGACAATAACTTTGGCGAGGGCCGGCTCGCGGCGGTGGTACGACAAACTGAAAGCCGGGACCATCGCCTCCTTCGACCAACTTCGCCCGAGACTTGAGCTCGACTTTCGGCCTACGCTTCGGCCAAAGCCATCCATGGCATTGCTCTTAGGGGCTCGCCAAAAGGAGGACGAGCCTCTATCCCATTTTGTAAACCGTTATCGACCCAAATTCAAGGGGACTAGCGGACGCCACCCTTTCTCTCGTTGATGCAGGCATTCATGACAGTTTGCGTCCTTCCGTGTTCTTATGGTCTCTCCTAGAGCCCCATTGCGGTCCCCGAGATGCTCAATAGCGCCCAGCCAGTTCATCGCCATGGAGGCATGGATGTCCGGGAAGCAAGAGGAGCGCAAAAAAAGTCAAGTTTGAGCCGCCCGGCAGAAGAAGATTTACCTCGCCGCACTCCGGACGTAAAGGCGGGACAGTCCGACGGGGCCTCCCCTCCCGCCTTTAAGTTCGTCCGGGACGGAAATATTTCTCCATGAGAAGAGTAAGGGGCTACTTTAAGAATCCTCACCCGATGAAGAACCAGAGAGCTCGTGGATCGCTTCAAAATATTATCGTTTCCACCTAAGAAGATCGACATTTAATAACCAACGTTGTCGTGAACTAAAGAGACAAATTGAAGAGCTCATTCAAAGAGGGCATCTTGGCCAGTACCTCGCCGGACGAACAGCTCTCACCACGCCCGAAGGCCCGTCGAGCATCACATCGATGTGATAGCTAGCGGTCCGGCGTCGAGGGGGAGCTTCTCGTCAGAAGAAAGGCGACACGGGCCGCCTTCTGACCGAAACCCTGGGACGGGCCCGAGCCCGAGATCACCTTCCCGACGGAATATCCGAGCAAACCGAGCACGACGACGCCCTCGTAATATCGGCCGGGATAGCCAACGCCACAGTGCGAAGGATCATGGTCGACACCGGGAGCTTCGGTAGACATACTTTATTTCGACGCTTTAAGTTTCTACCGGCTAGAGAGAGCATGAAGCCGATGTGCTCAACACTCACCGGTTTCACGGGAGATTCGATATCACCACAGGGAGCTATCACCCTGCCCCTAACCTTAGGGGTCCCGCTAAAGTCGAAGACGATAATGACCACATTTCTGGTGGTCGACCTTCCCACCGCCTACAACGCCATACTCGGTCGGCCAACCCTCAACAAGGTTAGGGCCGTTGTCTCGACCTACTACCAAACCATCAAGTTCCCGACTTGCGCTGGAGTCGAGGAAGTTATGGGAAGCCCCCGAGAGTCCAAACGGTGCTACTTGACCTCTGTTTCATTGCACAAGAAGGCCAGGATCAAGCCACCCCTGGAAGACCTCCGGGAGACGAAAAAGCCAACCCCTCACCCCGAGCCAAGGGGGTCCACGATCGACGTACCGCTGCAAGGAACTCGCCCGGACTAGACGGTCAGGATCGGTTCGGAACTACCCGAGCGGGAGCAGAAGCAACTCATCGCTCTCCTACGGGAGAACGCCGACATCTTCGCCTGGTCTCCATCTGACATGGCGGGTGTCGATCCAAGGATCACACAACACCACCTCAGCATCCCACCTGACGCCCGCCCGGTGAAATAGAAGCCCAAGCGGCAGGCCCCCGAACGACAACGCGCCATACGAGAAGAGGTGGGTCGGCTTTTAGCTGCAGGCTTCATAGAAGAAGCCAAATACCCTCAATGGATATCCAATGTAGTGCTCGTGAAAAAACATAATGGAAGCTGGAGGATGTGCGTTGACTACACCAGTCTCAACAATGCATGCTCGAAAGATTGCTACCCCCTCCCCAGGATCGACCAGTTGGTTGACGCAACAGCCAGATACGCACGCCTCTCTTTTATGGATGCATATTCGGGATACAACCAGATCAGGATGGCACCCGAAGACGAAAAGCACACGGCCTTCCTCACCGACCAAGGCGTGTACTACTACATGGTCATGCCGTTCAGGCTGAAGAACGCCGGGGCCACATATCAGAGAACCGTGAACAAGATGTTCGCCCATCAGATTGGGAGGAACATGGAAGTTTACGTGGATGACATGATTGTGAAAAGCCGAGAGGCGGGAGCCCACCTTGCCGATCTGACCGAGGCGTTTGCCACACTGCGCAAGTTCGGTATGCGACTTAACCCCACAAAATGCGTCTTCGGCGTGACCTCCGGGAAATTCCTCGGGTTCATCATTCACGAAAGAGGAATTGACGCCAACCCGGAGAAGGTTCGGACCATCGTCGATATGCAATCACCTCGGACGATTAAAGACCTGCAACGACTTAATGGAAGGCTTGTCGCCCTCTCTCGCTTCCTAGCCCGGTTGGGCGATCGCTGCCTCCCCCTCTTCAGAGCGCTCAAGGACCCAAAAAGCTTCCAATGGACGACGGAGTGCGAGGAGGCCTTCAAACAAATAAAGCAGCGCCTAGCCAGACTCCCCCGACTCGCCTCTGTTTCTCTCGGGGAGAAGCTGGGTCTCCACCTGGCGGCTTCCCCACACTCAGTCAGTTCTGTCCTGATCAAAGAAAGCTCCAGCGAACAACTTGCTAGTCATAGGTGCCCAGCAAGCCAATCACGTGAGTGATGGCACGTGTGACTTGATACAGAATCTTTTTGCTTATTATATTTTGGCGTATATCACTTTATAACTATTGCATAAATGCATATATATATATATATATATATATATATATATATATATATATATATATATATATATATATATATATATTGTGATGTCCTTGGATTTGTGTAATGGGAATCGGATTGTGATGAGATCACGATAATGAGATCGATTCACCTTTAAACACATATCCTAAATAATCCCGGTCATAGGTTACTCGAGAGGGACATCGTGATAACCGGATAGATCGGTGTGTCAGATATCCGTCCATATGATGGATGCATTTGGTCTCATAGTCTGCTTTCGTGTAGGGACACTAGGGATACTGATGCATGTGTGCTCATTGGAGAATGAGTTCATCGATTGATCCGCTTACGAATCTTTGGATGGTTGATGATGCCTTATTGTCGACCGGTGATTCCGTAGTCCTAGTGGTGTATTCGGTCCTTAAACTTGAGACACCAAGGATGTCCTCAGATGAGTGCTCCACTCTTTGATACCAGACTTATAGGTTTACCGTCCCGCATCTAGTACAAACCGGTCATTGGGAGTGGTAGTCGACCTTACGAGGGCTATTGAGTGTCGATAGAGGATCATCCACTCTCGGCGTCATGAGAGGAATATCCTATGTGTTCTTGCTCGCACAAATCCTCGCCGCCAGGTCATTGGGTTGAGAGAGAGAAAGAGTTCTCCGGGAGAATCGGATTAGGAGAGACTGAGTAGAGAAACCGTATGGGTCCGACAACACCATGCTCGATATACGGTCCTCCGGGATATTAGATGGATGAGGGACTATAGGTACATGGTAATCGAGGACGACACAGTCCAATGGATTGGATTCCCTCAGATCGTCGTCTAGGGACTACGACGTAGTGGCCTAGTACGTCCAGAGTAGTCGATGAGTCGAAAGTGAATTATTACAGAGATAATAATTCACCGAAGTTAGAAAGGAGTTCTCGAGTGTATGACTCACGGCCAGCTCGATATTGGGCCTAGAGGGTCACACACATATGGTAGGCATTGCGATGAGTAGAGGATGGGATATGAGATATCCGACGGAGCCTTTGTCTTATTGGATGCAGATCCAATACCCACTAGGGAAGGACCCATTAGGGTTTGACACGGGATCTCTATAAATAGGAGGGATTCATAGCCTCATAGGCTAGAGAGTCTTTGCTTGCCTTTCCTATTCTCCTCTCCCTCTCCACCTCAGGCATGGAGTTTTGAGGAGGGTCGCCGCAATCCTGGCTGTGTGGATCACCGCTAGAGAGGAGGACGCTTGACCTCCTTCACCCTCTCCTAAGGATCTGCAAGGAAACAGGGATATACGATCTCCCCTAGGTAACACAATCTCTATACGCAGTTTTGTGTTTTATGGATTTTTTGCGCACCAATCTTCGCACGACGACGACGAACAACATCTTTTGGGAATCGGGGATTTTTGTTTTCTTTTTTTTTCCACAAGATATGATGTCGCCCCATGATTTCCCAACATCCTACATGTCCTAAAAATTGTTTGAGGAACAGGGGAAGGACTCAACGATATGAGATATCCAAGAGCCTTTTTCTAGATTTAGGATGACCGAGGGAGGGGACACCGGTTCAGAACCATGTCCTAAAGATGATTGAGTGGATAGAGAAACTCACGTGTCTAGTAATGGTCCTAGAGGATAACTTGTGTGTGGACATTGTGCTTGATCCCTACCGATTCCTTTTCACGGTTCATAATGAATTTTAATATGAACAAGCTTGAGGTGACTCTCCCAAAGCTCCTCAATATGTTGAGAGAGGCAGAGAGTACTATTAAGAAAGAGAAGCCAGTTCTCTACACTAGTGAGACCGAAAAGAAAAAGGAAAGCGAAAGGTCCCTTAAGAAGGGAAAGGGCAAGGGCAAACAAGGTAAAAGCAAAGGTTGCTAAGAAAGACCCAAAGAAAGGACAAAGGCCAAGGTGCTTCCACCGTGGTAAAGATGGGCATTGGAAGAGAAACCGCAAAGAGTACCTTACAGAAAGGGCGAAACAAAAGCTTGATGAAGCTTCAGTACATTCATGATCGATCTCCATTTGTCGGACTCTTATGATAACACATGGGTATTGGATACCGGTAGTGTTTATCATATATGCAATTGTTGCAGGTTCGGGCAAGGCCTAGGAGACTACGAGAGGCTTAGATGGACCTCAAGATGGGTAATGGAGCAAAAGTTGTTTGATTAATTTGTTGGCACAGGTCGCATCTACATTTTTTTTAGTGGAGCTTTTATTGCATTAGATGCATGTTATTTTGTTCCTTCTATTATCAAAAACATTATCTCCATTTCATGTTTAACAGTTAGTGGATATAAATTTGTTTTTGAGAACAATGGTTGTTCGATATTATTAGATGATAAGATCATCACGAAAGGAACATTGCATAATGGTTTATTTATGTTAGACACCACTCCACATATCATGAATGTAAATATGTCCAAAAGGAAACGAGATGAGTTGAACAGTGCATACCTGTGGCATTGTAGGCTAGGTCACATCCATGAAAGAATGATTCAAAAGTTGCTAAATGATGGATATCTAGATCCATTCGACTATGTGTCATATACAACTTGTGAGCCTTGCATTCGTGGAAAACTGACCAAATCTCCATTTAGTAGAACTGGAGAGAGTGTCAATGAGTTGTTGGAACTCATACATAGTGATGTATGTGGACCCATATCAACTCATGCCATTGGAGGTTACTCCTACTTCATTACATTTACTGATGATTTCTCAAGATATGGATATGTGTACTTAATGAAGTACAAGTCCGAGGCCTTTGAAAAATTCAGAGAGTATAAGAATGAGGTGGAGAACCGATCGAAAGAGTATCAAAACTCTTGATCGGATCGAGGAGGTGAATACTTAAGTACAGAGAGTTTACTCGGTTCCTCAAGGACTATGGGATATTATCCCAATGGACACCTCCTTATACACCTCACTCAATGGTGTCTCTCGAAAAGGAGAATCGTACATTATTAGATATGGTACGGTCCATGATGAGTTTTTCGACCTACCCATCTCATTCTAGGGATATGCCCTAGAAACCGCAAACTTACCTTTCTCAGAGAGTTCCAACTAAGTCGGTAGTGTCTACACCATATGAGATATGGAAAGGGAAGAAGCCCGATCTTAAGGTTGTTAAGATCCGGGGCTGCCTCGCCCATGTTAGAAGACACAACCCGATAAGTTAGAATCAAGGACAAAGCGATGCAAATTTGTGGGATACCCCAAGGAAACTTGTGGGTATTATTTCTATCATCTCGAGGACCAAAAGGTCTTTGTAGCTAAGAGAGCAGTGTTTCTTGAGAAGGAACACATTCTTGACGGAGACAGTGGGAGAATGATAGAATTAAGCGAGGTTGGAGAACCAAGCTCAAGCACCACTCTATAGCCCGAAGTCCGTTTTCAGGTACCTAATACACAAGTATCAACTTTACGCAGTTCGATAAAGTATCACATCCTCCTCGAGAGATATGTGGGACATATTAGAGCAGAGGATGTAGAGGATATTGATCCTCGGACCCACGAGGAGGCTATTATGAGTATAGACTCGGGAAGTGGAAAGAAGCCATGAATTCGAGATGGATTCTATGTACTCTCAATAAGGTTTGGAACCTAGTTGATGCTTAGAAGGTATTGTATCCATCGGTTTGCAAGTGGATCTTTAAAAAAAGATGGGAGTAGATGGAAAGATAGAGACCTATAAAGCAAGGCTAGTGGCTAAGGGGTATCGTCAAAGGCAAGGTGTTGACTACGACAAAACTTTTCACCAGTAGCAATGCTAAAATCCAAAAATTCTATTGGCTATTGCAGCACACTATGATTATGAGATCTGGCAGATAGATGTGAAAACCGCATTCCTCAACGGAAACCTCGAGGAGGAGGTGTATATGATGCAACCTGAGGGATTCGTGTCCAAGAACTGCCCAGATAAGGTGTGTAGGTTGCTTAGATTCATTTATGGACTAAAGCAAGCTTCCGAAGTTGGAACATAAGATTTGATGAGGCAATCATATCTTATGACTTCGTTAAGAACGAAGATGAGCCTTGTGTATACAGAAAGGTAAGTGGGAGCGCTATCACCTTTTTGGTGTTATATGTGGATGACATCCTCATCATTGGGAATGACATAGGAATGCTATCCATAGTAAAGGCTTGGTTATCTAGACACTTCTCCATGAAGGACTTAGGGGAAGCATCTTATATCTTGGGGATTAGAATATATAGAGATAGATCCAAGAGGATGCTTGGCTTGTCCCATCGTGTACATAGAAACTATTGTCAAAAGGTTTGGCATGGAAAATTCCAAGAGAGGTCTCATACCGATGAGACATGGGATATCGCTTTTCTATGAATATGTCCCCAAAGACTCAGGAAGAAAGGGCTTAACATGGATATGATACCTTATGCCTCAGCAATAGGGTCTATCATGTATGTCATGCTATGTACTAGGCTTCGATATAGCGCGCATGCTCGAAAGTGTCACGAGCAAGTATCAAAGCGGATCCGTGCTTGGAGCATCGAAAGCAAGAAAGTGTATCCTTAAGTACTTGAGAAGGACTAAGGATCTTTTACTAGTATATGGAGGTAATAGCCTTAAGGTTGAAGGCTACACCGACTCAGTTTTTTCGACCGATGTCGATGATAGCAAGTCGAATTCAGGTATATGTACACCTTAAATGGGGAGCAAGTGTCTTTGGAAGAGTTCCAAGCAAGATACCTTTGCTAACTTCGACCCACGAGGTGGAGGTACATTGCTGCATCGATGCAGCAAAAGGAGGGAGTCCGGGTGAAGAAGTTCATCACAGATTTGGGAGTCGATACATGATAAGCGACAAGTCGACTTCCTTATATTCACGACAACTATGGGGTGATTAATCAAATAAGGGAACCGGGTCTCATCGTGAAGTGTTCGAGGAGGTTCCAACTTTATAAGAAAGATCGAAACTTGAGGAGATGTAGCAAAGTGGAAAGAGTTCCATCCGAAGATAACATTGAGATCAACCGACAAAGCCGTTGTCTCAGATTGTCTTTGAAGGCCACAGAGTCCGGTGGGGATCGGGACATATAGGTGATTGGCTTTAGGTCAAGTGGGAGATTGCTAGTCATAGGTACCAAACAAAGCCAATCACGGAGTGATGGCACGTGTGACGGATACTGAGAATCTTTTTTGCTTATTATATTTTTGGCGTATATCACTTTATAACTATTGCATAAATGCATATATATATTGTGATGTCCTTGGATTTGTCAATGGGAATCG
The DNA here is from genome assembly GCA_900464855.2 of Musa schizocarpa. NCBI lineage: Eukaryota > Viridiplantae > Streptophyta > Magnoliopsida > Zingiberales > Musaceae > Musa > Musa schizocarpa. The sequence continues at coordinate 21,342,782 of LS990916.1, forward strand.
GATCGTGATGAGATCACGATATAATGAGATCGATTCACCTTTAAACACATATCCTAAATAATCCCTGGCCATAGGTTACCGAGGGATATCGTGATAACCGGATAGATCGGTGTGTTTGTATACCCGGTCCATATGATGGATGCAACCGGGTCTCATACCGCTGCTCGTGTAGGGACACTAGGGATACAATACTGTGTGCTCATTGGAGAATGAGTTCATCGATTGCGTTTTACGGAATCTTTGGATGGTTGATGATGCCTTATTGTCAAACAAAGTGATTCCGTAGTCCTAGTGGTGTATCCGGTCCTTAGACTTGAGACACCAAGGATGTCCCCTGTATGAGTGCTCCACTCTTTGATACCGAGACTTATAGGTTTGGCTGTCCCCATCTAGTACGACTAGTCATTGGGAGTGGTAGTCGACCTTTACGAGGGCTATTGAGTGTCGATAGAGGATCATCCACTCTCGGCGTCATGAGAGGAATATCCCATGTGTTTTTGCTCGCACAAATCCCCGGGCAAGGGTCATTCGGTTGAGAGAGAAAGAATTCTAAGGAGAATCCGGATTGAAAGCGAGACTTCAGTAGAAACCGTATGGGTCCGACAACACCATGCTTGATATACGGTCTCCGGGATATTAGATGGATGAGGGACTATAGGTACATGGTAATCGAGGACGACAGGTCCAATGGATTGGATTCCCCCAGGAATCGGGGACTACGGCGTAGTGGCCTAGACGTCCAGAAGTCGATGAGTCGAAAGTGAATTATTACGAGATAATAATTCACCGAAAGTTAGAAGGAGTTTCGACAGTATGACTCACACGCCTTCGATATTGGGCCTAGAGGGTCACACACATATGGTAGGCATTGCGATGAGAAGAGGTTCGAATATGAGATATCCGACGGAGCCCTTGTCTTATTGGATGCAGATCCAATACCCACTAGGGAAGGACCCATTAAGGTTTGACACGGGATCTCTATAAATAGGAGGGATTCATAGCCTCATAGGCTAGAGTCTTTGCTTGCCTTTCCTATTCACAGCCTCATACGCTCTGGGGGCGACATCTTGACTGACCTTGGCGAAAGACGCTACGAGGAAGAAGACGACGCAAGAGGCGAAGGAGAAGAATGAGGGGGGGGAGAGATGGCAAGGGCGGAACAGAAACTTCGACGAAACAATGGGGAGGAAGCAGGGTATTCGCTATTTAAAGAAGACGTCCCGCCCGAACCAGCACCCCTTCACCTTCCAAAGATGAGCGTCAGCCCACCCGCACACGCGCGTAGCCATCACGCTGCATCGGAAATGACAAAAGGCACCTAGCCTTCATAAAAACCTGACGCAAGGATTCCTCCGAAGCGGCAGCGGGCTGGCACCTCGATCTCCACGTCCGGAAACGTGTGGCATAAGCAACCAACTCCACCGCAGACAAGAAGTGTCCGGTACCCGCGATCGTCGAACGAACAACGGGAAAAATGGCCAAGGAGCTCTTCGCTTTACGCCACAGAGGAGAGGCCGCCAGCCAAAGCCCACCCACGTCAGGTGCTCGCCCTTCCGCTTTACGCCATTCGAGGCACGCCTGGCGGGTTAGCGGCCAGGTCGTGCTTCCTCGGCCCTTCGACTTTTACGCCACCTCGAGGCACGCTTTCTTGGCTTGACCAGCCCGCTTGGCGTCATGCTCCTCGGCCCTTCGGCTTTATGCTGCCCGAGGCCCGCCTGCGTCGTGCTCCTCGCCCCTTCGGCTTTTCGCCGCCGAGGGCCGTCGCTACCGGGCCGGCGTCGTGCTCTCCCCTTCGACTTCGCCGCACCGAGGCACGCCATGGGGCGACCGCTACCCGTCAGTGCTCTTGGCTCTTCTGGGCTTCGCCTCGAGGGCGATTGCCAGCGTCGTGCTTCTTAGCCCTTTGGCTTGACGCCGCCCGAGGCACGCTCCTGGCGGAAAATCACCCGCTGTGGTCGTGCTCCTTGGTTCTTCGGCTTTTACGCCGGCCGAGACGCTGGGCTGTGTTCCTCGACTTTTTCGGTATTTCACGCCGCCTCGAGGGCACGCTTCTTATAGCCAGCCCTTACCGTCAGGCTCCCGCCCCTTCGGCTTTCGTTGTTCGGCATCGCCAGGGTTGCCAGCCCTCCGCGTCGTGCTTTTCGGCCCTTCGACTTTACGCCACGCGAGCACGCGCTGCGCCACCCATTATCGTCGTGCTCCTCGACCTTCGACTCGATGGTACCGAGGCATCGCCATACGCGACCAGCCGCTGCGTCAGTGCTCCTCGCCCCTTCGACTTTTGATTGCCGCCGAGGCACGCCCAACAAGGTTAACCGCCGTCGTGCTCTACCGACCCTTCGACTTCATGCGAGGCACGCTTGCGTCGTGCTCCTCGGCCCGTTTCGAGGCCGCCCGAGGCACGTCATACATGACTTCGCCTGCGTCGTGCTCCTCGGCTCTTCGGCTTTACGCCGCCCGAGGCACGCCTGCGCGGCCAGCCCGCCTGCGTCGTGCTCCTCGGCCCTTCGGCTTTACGCCGCCCGAGGCACGCCTGCGCGGCCAGCCCGCCTGCGTCGTGCTCCTTAGCCCTCGCTGGCCCCCTAACCCCCGAGTCCAAACTCTGCGCGGCCGACCCGCCTGCATCGCATCCCTCGGGTCCGCATGACCAGCCCGCCGGAAGTCAGAAGCCATGCATCGGACCTTTACGCAAAAAAAAAACCGACGCGATAGCTCTTTTTTCGGGGAATATGATAGGGTAAAACAGTTGGACGTATAACACGACCGGATTTGACATAACGCATACCGACATCTCGCCAACCATGGGCGGCGACAAATACCAGGAACGAGCATTAACACCTACCGGCACCCTCGCCACCGCGGTTCGGATGACCCCGACGGCCGGTCAAATTTTAGAAGAAGGCACCAATCACCGAGGAAGCAAGCAATAATGCCGACTTGATGTGCGCCTACTAACGCCGACCCTCGACCAACGAACCTCAAGATTTGACTCCATGCCCCCCGACCGGGAGGCAAAAGGCACGTCGACCAAGGCGTGCCATACCTCATGCAGAGCCGTGTTCACCACGCAACCCCAGCGTCTCGCAAACCGCCACATCGGGTAACATCGACTCATCTACAAATACCGAGTCTTTAGACGGTGGTAAAAAAAACAACAAAAAAGACCCTCTCGTTTCACGGACTGGCCCAGAAAACCCCTCTCCAGGAACTAACTTGATTGTTTCGAGGGGTCGGGCCGAACCACCGCCTACCGTGTGTGGTATTTGATGGGGCATTCGACGGCCGCCGGGACCTCGCCGGCCCAATCCCCCGCGATCGGCTGCCACCAGATCTCGAGGGGAAACGCGCTTGATCCCAACCATTTGGACCCAGAACCAACCGAGCAAACCCCCCAGGTCTCGACTAAAAAAGGTACTTACCGTAACACTAGTCATACAGGAGGGAGGTTTGGAGTAGATAAAGAGGGAGTTACAATTTCAAGACAACACACCTTCTTCAACAACCAGCATGAACATGAAAGCTCGAGTGTTTCAGACACCACACCTTCTTCAACAACCAGACCATGGACCAGTAATGTATGTAGATTTTTCCTCTTTATTCTTTTTGTTATAGATACTGTTTGCATTTTGTTGAATGAAGCAGAACAACTGATGCGGAACCAATTGAATAATGAGATAATTGAATTAACCTTGTTATATGAGATAATTGAATAATGAGATAAAAAAAAAACCTTGTTATATGTCTTACATCAACAATAATGAGATAATTGAATTAAATAGATTGATAATGATTGGTGAGGATGTATATCCTGTCGGATGCTTTTAAGGTATACTCTATAGTTATTGTATAGGTTGTATGTAACAAAATAACAAATAATATGAACACTAAGTCATGAAAACCCGTTGCCTCCGTTTATTGAAATCTTTCTCTTATTGCTTCTATCTTCTTCAGCAGATCTGCGGCCTTTACATCGGTGCAACCTAACTATCACGTCATTGACTGCATTCCCAAGCATCATCCAAATATCCAATCCACCTGCAGCAACTTGAAGAACCCCTCACTGCTTCTAACACTCGACAGCCTCACATGCAAGATTGCAAACCTGGCTTTGGATGCTTCGAGGAGCACGATTAGCTGAACAAGTTGGCAACCCTCAATAATTTGTCTTCCCTGACGGAGCCCCCTTGCAGAGATGTTTGACAGGAAATGGCAGATCTCACTGTGCTAATGGAAATACAGATGATAGTCCACTCCATTTTGCCCTGGTCCTATTTGTGCATCGCATGTGAGAGCAATAAATGCCAAACAATGTGGATTTGCATGAAGCTGCAGCAGAAATCAATTGTCCTCCCTCACGAGTTCATGTCTTTTTCATGGAAAACATCATCCAACATCAGATGTGCATTTTAACTTTGAGTTCCCCCACATCAAAGCACTCTGACGTCAATAAGAAATGCCAATATGGTACAATAAACTCTCAGAAAAATGCTGCGTATATAATCCTTGCCTGCCAGTGATATCTATGATCCACCATTTGGCTCATTCCAAGCATGTAGAAGCATGACCACGTGATATCATACCCCACATGAATCACAGGTCACAAAAATCGATGTGCATCAGAAATAAACAAATCATTCTCATCCTTACACTGTTAGTTTCTGTAGCTCTTTCCCTATTAATATAATCAACCTTGATAAATTGAATGACCAATAATACATCATCACCTAACGGTGGAGAATGATTTAAACATGTTTGGGTGTATTGTACGAACAAGAAAAACCTGAAGCTTGAAGGTCCTGTGAAGATTCAAGATCAGAAGTCATCAGAGTTTATCTTTTGGTCTGCCACAGTACAGCCTGTTTCTGCATCCCCGTGGAGCTGAGGAGCAACTCGCCATGATATAAAATCGGCGGAGGTGTTGTCATCTGCAGGTAAACAGGTCCGGAGGCTGCAAGTGGTTCGGCTTGACGTAGCAAGCAGTGGCTTTCTGTTCTTCCATGGCCAGTACGGATGACCTCAAACCCTGGGCGAGGAGGAAGACGACCTTCCGCTTGCACTTATCTGACACAAGACTCAACACACGCAGAATACAATCATAAAGAGGTGTGGGGGGATTCGATAAATAAAATAAATATATATGTGAATCATCATCACATGAATCAGAAACATTAGTAGAGGGGGATTCCATTATAATCTTCTCGAGTCATGCTAAATAACACGGTGGAGAAGCCATGCTACGGAGCGCCGTGCTCCTCTCGTTGGTGAGTTCCGACGGGTGCGCGTGGCCCACGTGTCCCGACTCGTTGCGCCAACCACGTGCGACTCAGCCGCGTCCCACGTCGTTCCGACAACATCTGTGGACCGGGCCCACCGCATCAGAACCGTCCGTCGGCGCGGCCGTGAACTCACTCCGGCGCTCCCTGATTCGCCCACGTGGCCACCTTTTGTTCTTCCCCCCTCGCTCCTCGCCGAGAATACCGCGTGCCGTCTGTCTTCGACGCCAGCCGTCCATCCTTTGATAAGCATGAATCGAGAGGTCCCGCCGTGCCGATTGATCGCCGGGACCAACGCGACCGCGGTAAGCTGCGCTAGTAATGCTAGCGTGTGCCGGTCCGCCTCCCGACTATAAAGGGACCGCGACCTACCCGTCAATGCTATCGTCGTCTGCCGTCTCAGTCGGCTTAATCGGCTCGCCGTTGACAGGACCTGGGTGAAAAAAAAGTGGTTGGCGGTGATATTTTTCCGGTGTAGTACATAGAAAGATGTCGTCGGCGGCGGCTTGGATGGAGCCGAACTTGGACGTGGGCAAGCTGAGCCACGAGATCTTCTCGGTACTGGAGAGCAAGTTCCTCTTCGGATACGACGAGCCCAAGCTCTTCCTCCCCTCCACTCCCGCCACCATCGCGGCAGCCGGCAGGGTTCGCGTCCTCTCCATCGACGCGGCCGACGGTGCCCTCGCCGGCGCCGCACTCGTCCACCTCGAGGCCTTCCTCCGCAAGCAGTCCGGCGACCCCGCCGCCCGCGTCGCCGACTTCTTCGACCTCGCTGCCGGATCCGGCGCTGGGGGGGTCCTCTCGGCCCTCCTCTTCACCCGCGGCCCCGACGATCGGCCACTCTTCTCAGCCGCCGAGGCCCTCCGCCTCCTCACCAAGCACCGCCACCACCTCTCCTCCGGGGCCCAGCGGAGGGGCATCCTGCGTGGCATCCTCGGCCGGTCGGGCGGATTGTTCCGGCGTGTGTTTGGGGACGCAACGTTGCGGGACACCCTCAAGCCGGTGCTCATCCCGTGCTATGACCTGGCGACGGCGGCACCCTTCGTGTTCTCGCGAGCAGACGCCGTGGAGGCGGACGGCTACGACTTCCGGATGGGGGAGGTGTGCGCCGCCACATGCGCGGACTCGTTGGCCGGGGCGGTGCCGGTGGACATGCACTCGGTGGACGGGCGGACGAGGATCCTGGCGGTCGGTGGCGGGCTGGCGATTTGGAATCCCACGGCGGTCGCCATCACCCACGTGCTCAACAACCGTCAGGAGTTCCCCGCCGCCGCCGGGGTGGAGGACCTCCTCGTGGTTTCACTCGGCGGCGCGGATTCCGCGGCCTTACCCGGGAAGCTCCCGGCGCTTCCGTCGGCGGCGGAACTCGCGAGGATCGCAGGCAGTGCGCAAGCCGACGTCGTAAGGACTCGCCACTTAATCCAGCGTTCTTTCTTAGCCCCATTAAGGCACAGCAACGCGTAAAGACTAAACTATCCTTCGCAAAGGTCGCTTATGACTGTGTAGTGTTGGGCACTTCGGTTATTTGCTGTAATCATTAAACTATTCTCCTGTTCATGGGAGGTCGATCAAGCGGTGGCGATGGCGTTTGGGGAGAACCGGGCGACGAACTACGTACGGATCCAGGTATGGAGTACGGAACTCAGATTTACCTAAACACCCCTATCAGGGGGCGCTAACTTTGGCGTTCCCTGCGGTGGGTTTCGCAGGGACACGTGGCGGTGCCGGTGACGACAGCGGCGGCGGAGGCGGCGCTGGCGGACAGGGGCGTGGACTCGGCGCTGTTCCGGGGCAGGAAGCTGTCGGAGCGGACCAACGGGGAGAAGCTGGACCTCTTCGCGGCGGAGCTGATCAGGGAGCACGACCGGCGGCGGAAGCGCGGCGACGCCCCGACGGTGGCGATCAAGCCCTCGACGCCGCCCTCTCCGTGCTCCTCAGAATCGACAACATGGCCTGCAATCCTTCTCCCTGTTGAAGAACTCAGAAATTAAATAGGAAAAATAAATAGAAAATTTATAGTACTTCTGTAAGAGAAAACCTTTTCTTTCAATTTTTTTAGAATGTACTTATGGTCGTAGCGTGATTTTTTTTAGTTTATTGTAATTTCATATGACCCATAAAAATATGTGTAAGTGATCTTTATAGCATGATCGAGATGTCAGCGCGGTCAAATTCTATGCAAGGTTATGTATGTGGATACCTGGGTGATGAAAGTGAGCGTCAGGTTGAGTTGAGTTTAAGACTTATCTCGTTAGTGTGGGCTTCTCCCTTAGCAGTGGCTTGTTTCTTGCTCTTATATGTAGGTCGAGGTTAGGAGGAGGATTTTCGACTCGATCAAAGGTTAAGTTAGGATTGTGTGAAGTAAGAGGGAGTTGAATACTCGAAATACTCCCCTTAACGCTGATCGAGGGGTCGGCTTTTATATATGTGAATGAGGGTCAATCGTGATATGTTAATATTGACTGACTTCTCAAACGGCTGACTTGTACCTCCTATGAGAGCGTCGACCGACCTGCATGGATTCGCACAGCGTGACATTGTTTCAAACTTTCCGAAGCAACTTTATGCTATGCGATGTCATCTCATACGATCTTGGATAACATAAGAATAGACACCCGTCCCATCCAAGTCCGAGATGACTTGACTACTGATTGTTACCACAAGGATGATACTAAAATACATCTTATCAATATATAATTTCATATAATCCATACATTGTTAATTGACACATGTATAAGATTATCCAAAATTTTTCAAGTATCTATAATATTATGATTATATGAAAGGGAATATACGAAAATTATCATTCATTTGTGAGGAGCAAATTGGTATACCAAAGACTAATGTGCTATTATTATACACTATATCTTACCCTGTTTAATTGGAGTCTGAAATATATTTAGACAGAAGACTCTACGTTGAGTGGGATTACCACTTGTTGTTTCCAAAACAAAACCAGTTTTTTTATAATTTATCAATATATTTAAATAATATTTAATATGTCATGACAAAATATAATTATCGCATGTAGTGGCTAAGGCTCCCTCCTAAGTTCATCTCAAGTTAAGGTATCAAAAGTTTGGATGGTTAAGTCTAGACCTTATATAATTTTGTTGCAATGTATCGACAAAGTCCATTTAATATTTAAATTAGTATAGATTTAAAAGTTCGATCAAATATCGAATTAAAAAAATGATAATTAATCAATGTCTTGAGAGGATACTTAAAATATTTTATAATGTATATGCGTCAGAGTTGAGATTAAGATTAATATTGAAAATACTTATCAATTTAAGAGATATGATCATTAAATCATGTATAAGCACACCATCCCAATATCAATATGGTCATTAAATTCAGTATCAAATCTAAGAAATACGAAGCAACAGTTTATCGAGTTAGTTTTTGCTGTCAACACTACACGATACCGAATGGATCCTTTGATTGATTGATAACAAATTGTTAGCCTAGTAGATACAGCCCCCCTCATAATATGTCTACTAAGGGGAGTTAATGTACCGATAATTGTCCACGTGTCATATTAATATTGTCAAATTAATTTTAAAAACTAATGTGAAGATAATTAACGAGGTGAAAGTGACGTGCGGAAGACTCTCCGGCAAACTCAGGACGGAGTCGTTGTCGTACGTGCGAACTCTACAAACACAGTAACAAACATTTTTGCTAAGGCGAGCATTCCACAGCACGTGTGCATGCATGTGAAGCGTGCCGTGACACAACTCCGTCCTGTAAGTTGGCCTCTGAGGACAGCACAGCACAGCACAGCACAGCGTGTTAATTTGTTAATAATCTATCATTAAAACAAAATACAATCAATCTGATACAAACACAATCATCTAAACTTATGGGAAAATACATCTATTGCAAATACAAAAAATAAACTTAGGTAGTTTTTCATAATTGTCCAGATTCACAGTATTTTCTCTCATTATTTGGCTACTTCAAACATCATAAAAACAAGCTTTCTCGGGAGGAATTCCCTTTCTTGGACTCCCTAACGTCAAGTTCTTCCTCCTCCCATATTGATCTGAAAATAAAAAAAAGAAAAAAAGAAAAACCTCACATTGGGTTGGGTAAAATAAGAGATATAGATTTCGATTAATTATGCCAATACAAATTAAAAACAATAAATTAAAGGAATCTAAAGGCTCGTTGTTTTAAGATGACGTGGGAAACATAATTTTAGAGAGAGATTATTTTCATAACTCGAACCATAATTATACTATTATACTATAACTCTCTAAAAATTAAAAGAATAATCAGAAAAAATAATCACATGCAATCGTCACCTGCGCTTGCTTCTGTGGGCATGGCTGGCTGATGCCTTCACTCACACAAATGTCCACCAAGATGAAATGCTCCTCTGGATATCCAAAAGGAAGAAATATAGGACATGTCACAATATATATGTTATTAGTTAAGTCACAATTGGTGTTGTCACAATATACATGTGTGTGCCACTGTCCAAATGAAAATAGTATGTGATATAATTATCATAATTTATGTTCATCTTCTTCCTAACTTGTGACCTTTACACACTCAGATGTACATACATTGCACTATTTGACAGACCCCACAGCTACTTCCCTTGAGTAGTGAGACAAAACTAGAATGCTACTTATTTGGACGAATGATGAATCATTGAGATGATAAAAGGAAAAAAAAAAAGAAAATAACCTTTTCTATTTATGTATTGGACTTATTAGACCGAACAGAAGTAGCAAAAAAAAATTCTTTGTCAAACAATGAACTAAGTAAGATTAGTAAAATTTAATAGTATAATAGCATATATAATTTTTCGCATGAAAAAATCTCACTGTTTTGTTGAGAAAATTTTTCCTCATAACCTCTATAAATAGAAATAACATATTAATGAAAAATATAATTTTTATCTTCTATCTTCTATCATGGTGATGTATCCCGTTCTCGACAGAGCGAAGCACGTTGAAGGCACATGAAGCTACAGGAAGCACTCGCTCTTGACCTTCGACGACATTGATTTGAAGTGTTTCTACATTGTCCACTCGTTGCAGCCGAACCTTTCTACCATTGCATCTTGCCGTCGAACTCCTAATTTGCCATTGAACACCTACGCAGCTCCTCGCAATCCTTAGCATTATCCTCTCTTGCCATGCAAACCACTTCGACAAACATTCGTTACTGGAGTATACCTTCGATCCTGTCGGACGAGCCTCCCATGACACCGTCTAGTTCCTCTCCTCAAGATCTACACTCTACAACTACTCTAGTTCAGTAATTACCCATTTCCTCCTTTACTACTCCATTCCTTTCTTCTCAAGTTTTCCCCGATAAGGTAATATATTTAAAAACACAACCATTGTCTTTACCTCCTTCTAGACTTAGTGACACTGAAGTACCTCAGCCTAACCCGGCCCGTGTCAGTGACTCTCCACCACCTATACCAACCACACAACTTCACAATCCCATAGCCTCTAGACATCCAATGACAACACGCTCTAAGAGTAGTATTTTCAAACCATGTCAAGTCCTTGATCTATATGTTATTATAGAATCCTCACCTAAGACCATTAAACCCACCACGTTTACTCAAGTCCAAAAATCTTCACATTAGCGTAAAACTATATGTGAAGAATATGATGCCCTCCTTCATAACTTAACATGGAACCTTGTACCTTTTCATCATATACAAAATATCATCGGGTGTAAGTGGGTTTTTGGAATTAAGCGGAACGCAAATAGATCAGTTGCCAAATATAAAGCACGTCTAGTTGTCAAAGGGTTTCATCAATGACCTGGTGTTGATTTCACTAAGGCATTTAGTCTTGTTGTTAAACTCATAATAATCTGACTTATCCTGAGTTTGGCCACCACTAGAGGTTGGCAATTATGACAATTGGATGTTAATAATGTCTTTTTATAAGGGACTCTAACTGAAGATGTCTTTATGCAGTAATCTCCTAGTTTCATCCATCATCACTATCCAAAGCATATTTACAAACTATAAAAAGCTATTTATGAATTTCATTAAGCTTCAAGAGCCTAGTACACTGAACTTGGTTTGTTTTTTACTTCAATTGGCTTTATCAACTCCAAGTTTGATACATCGTTATTTCTACGATAATAACATGAAAGCACAATATATCTTTTGGTGTATGTGGATGACATTATTGTCATGGACAATAATCCTACAGAGATCCGGACATTCATTAAGCAATTGACAGATTGATTTTTCCTTGAAGATCTATGAACTTTGAGCTACTTTTTAGGAGTGGAAGTAACATATACATCTTCAGGTCTCTTCCTGTTATAAAGAAAATAAATCTAAGATTTATTATCAAAGACAAACATGTAAGATGCAAAAGAGGTTACAACTATCCTCTCTACTAGTGAATCACTTAAATTATGTGATGAAAGTTCTACTATGGAACCTATTCAATACCGATAAGTAGTTAGCTCCTTACAGTACTTAGCTCTCACCCATCCAGACATCTTCTTTGCGGTCAATAAATTATCACAATTTATGCAGCGACCATCTACTACGCACTAGTTTGCAGTCAAACGAATCCTGTGATATCTTAAAGGAACCCTCAATCATGGTCTCTTTCTCCGTAAATACTCTCAACTTCATCTCCATGCCTTTGTCGATGATGATTGGGTAGGAAACTTTGATGATAGAACATCCAAGTCGAGGTATATTATCTTCCTTGGAGTTAATTTAATCAGTTGGAGTTCTAAGAAGCAAAAGACAATCGCACGGTTTACAACTGAAGCTGAATACTGTGTCATCGCTACCGCTACTGTAGAACTCAATTTGATCATAAATCTACTTAAAGGAACTCAACATTGACTCCACTCTTACTTCTAAAAGATATTATGATAATGTCGGAGCTACCTACCTATACGCCAATCCAGTATTCCACTCTCACATGAAATATATTGCTATCGACTTTCACTTCGTGCGAGATCAAGTTGTCCGATATCAACTACGTGTTTCTCACATACTTATGACTGATCAACTAGCAAACTAACTCACGAAGCCTCTTGTCTGTAAATTATTTTCATTGCATTGGTCCAAGATTAACATCCTTGATAGGAGTACCATCATACGGGGGTATGATAGCAGATAAGATTTTCCCAACTGAATGAGGAAAATCCTCCCTTCCTATATAAATATGTATAAATAGGAAGAACATATCAATGAAAAATATAACTTCTATCTTCTATCTTATATCTCCTATCATTTTATAGGTTTTAAAATTATCTCCAAAATGAGCCTTTAACAATAATTTAATAATTAATTTAGGATGTTTAATGAATAAAATCCATGAGGAGAAGTAGTAGATCGAAACTATGCCTTTTGATTTGTAGGAAGAAGGAATGCCATAGAGTGGTATGGATCATAAATACACGAGAGAATTTTAGACGCATGTGTATACATTAATTAATCACGTTATATTCCATCCCACGAGGGAGATAAACATCACCAATCACTTATAGTCTTTTGGCACTTATTTTCTCTTTGATTAAACTGAGGTGACATATTTCAATTCTTTAGTGAAGATAATATATATGGACAAGATTAGAACAACTAATGTGCATGTCGTGACTCTTTTATATTATAATTTTATTGTGGTTCCATAGGACCAAAGGAAGTCAAAGTAAATGGCAAAACTATTATCTTCACTAATAGTTTTATATTATAATTTTATTGTGGTTCCATAATACCAAAGGAAGTCAAAGTAAATAGCATTTTCAAGTGTCAACATTATTAATATTTCTTTTATTATCATAAAAAAATTATTTGACTTAAATATGTAATTCCATATTTTGTCTCAATAATAATATAAAAGCCATCAATCTCACAAGTCAATTATATGATAAGAAAATAATAATATTTAGAATTTGATTAAAATGATAAGTCTTGATCACCCATGTGGAAATGTGGAAAAGTGAAAGTGACTCGAGATGACATGATGAATTACGAATAAAATAGCTCGATGTTAGAATGATAAAAAAACTTAATCCTCCTTATTTGACTTTTTTTCATATTTAAAAATATAAAAGGTTTCATCGAGAAATAGAATTAACTAATCCTAACCCAAAAGTCGAGAAACTCCACAAAGTCATCTCTGATGATGAATCAACAATTAAAAATACTTTTCTTACGTATTCTCGATGAACTAGCATTTATACATAGATCCCATTATTCAAGTCATAGAAAAATTCTTCGAATCATCTTTGAATAAATCTTGTACAACTAATCACCAATGATCAATTTTATTCAGGTTAGATATTAATTTTAATTAAAGATAAACTAATAATCATGTTTTTATTCTTGAAAAAGAAAAAAAGAGAAAAATCCAACTTGCACTTTGTTTGGCTTTTTCTTGAAGTCAGATATAGTTTAGTCAAATATAGCCGACAGCGATACGATTGATTCGATTCATCAGCCTGGTTCGGTTCAATTTGAACCCGGTTTGGAGCCAAAGTTTCAGCGTTTCAAGCTTGGTCAAATTTCAGCAGCGGGCAACCAATAATTAATTTACGTATTGATTCCTCCCAAATGATTGATTTTTATAATGGCTGATCTCCCAATTCAAATCACCTTTAATACGTTATCTCAAATGCCCTTTAGATAGTATAAAAACGTTTTAGAACAATTTAAACTTTAATATATTTTCTAATTTAAAATACCTACTTCCAATCATGATGAATAGCGATTATATATATATATATATATATATATATATATATATATATATATATTATATATATATATAAACCAATATGCTATTCTTCAACTTTATAAGGAATGATATGTGAAAATGTTGAAAAACCGTCGGGTGCTCCTCTGAACTCGCTCCTTCTTCAAGTCTTCTCGTTCGACGGCACCTCCTACTCCTCCTCCTCTGCCTGCTTCCGCCGCGTGCATCCACCCCAGCCCCGCATACGGACGCCGGAAGCCTCCGCTAGCCATATCCCGTGGATCCCTTTCAGAACCGAATTGGTGTTGCCTGATCCGTTCCTCCTCTTTGCGTTACTAGTTTCGGGATCGTGGCGGGTCGGAAAAGTGGGTGCGGGAGTTCGCGGAGGAGCTTAGGTGATAGATTCGACTGGTCGAACTTTCGAAGGTGACTTCCGCATCTGGGTTTCTTGTTCTGGTTCAAAGTCTCGTCCTTTTCGTCATTTTTCCTGCCAAGAAACGTTGGGTTTTTGGGGCAAAGATTGTTCTTTGCCATCTCCGAGTTGTGTTCAGATGGATACAACAGATCTGGAGTTTTTTTTTTTCTCATATTGATTTCAATTTGTTTCCTTGTTGTCTGAACTCTGGTAATTTTATATGACTGCTTTTGCCAAAAAGGTGAAGAATTAGTTTTTTTTTTGCATAAGAGAGCATTGAATTAGATTATTGTGACAATTCAGTATTGTAGATATCTGTCTTGTTCAACTAGTTGCTGATCAAGGTTTGGAGAAGTACTTGATAGAGGTGTATGGACATTTTATACGATGATGACGATTAAGTTTTGCCTCGTTTTGTTGATTGCTTGAAAATCTAAACTTTTACCTTCTATGTACTTTTCAAGTAACTCTTGGTAATTTTTTATTTGTTTATGTTGACTTTTCTTTAATGTAATTAATGTAGCCTTTTTCTATATTGGGAGATCCAAGAGGAAAAGAAAAAAAGAATGAAAAGAATAATAAAGAAAGAAAGTGAGGGAGTTGAAGTCTTAGGTTTGGTTAACTGAGGGGTGCAATGGAAGAGATCAGCTGTCGTGTTGCCTTTTTTTTATTTTTATACAAACTATCCCTCATTTATGAAAAAATTTAACCAATAAAATAAAATGAAGAGGAGGGTCAATTAAGTCTTGTGTCAGATGCTTGAAGATAAAAACAAAACCAAAATAAGTATCTTGAAGAGGAATACACAATATCACATATTAAAATCATAAAAAGAAAAAAGTTCAAGAAAAGCAAGGAAAGAGAACTATTTTTGTTTCTAAAAGTATTTTTCATTAAGTAGGGATGATCCTTTTGATAATTGATCAACTATATCAAGGTATATTACCTACCATAATATGGAAAAGCCTATTTTCTTCGACAAAAGTTATTGAGAACTTCAGAATCATCAAATTGATTGGAACCGTTTGATTGAATGAATCTCTGCCCAAATGAAGTGAAGAGAACTGGAAAGCGGAGATAAATTATGAGTAATCCCTTTTTTCTTCTTTATGTAAAACTTTCTCTTCTCCATCTCTCTTTAAATTGGTCCTGGGGGCAAATACAGAGCTCCCTTTTTTGTCTTCTCTAATTGTTCTGCACTTCTTTTGTCTCCTTTAGCAAGTTTCGGACAGAGTTGTATGTGCATGTAATAAGTTAGATCTCTAATCCTAAGTAACTCAGAACCTATCTTTTGGTTAATAAGAAAAGATGGTAACAAATACTTGAGGTCAAAACAGTGAACTAACTAAGATGGCATGAGCATTTGCAGTGAGATTCAGTGAAGGTCTTTAAGACTAATTTAGCTAGATAACTTGTGCCAGAGGGAAACATTTCTTTTCATGTGGATGAAAGTTGTGGAGAAATCTTGCCATTGCATGTAGTGAAGATATAGCATTGATTGGGGAAGATTTGGTAAAGCTGATTGTTAGTCCGGAACATGTTGATGAATAAGCTTGTTGGTATCAAAATTCAGTCATCATTTCTTTTGGTTCAGAGGATCTTGTTTCTGGTAAGTGAATAAAAGCATATGCGTAGCTGTTGCATATAGTTAAACTAATTATTGCTTCAAAGTGAGTGCACATTTTCAACGAGAACTATTCCAAGTGAGATATTCAATAAGTACTGGCCTTTGATGTGATCTTGAAGTGCAATTTTGCTTGAGCATATAGTCTGGTGATGGTTGGTTGGATCATGTTAGATTGTTTGCTTGGTGTCCTGGTTATTGATCTTGTTCATTTGGATAGGTGAGGTGCAGCTTCTTGAGGTAGCTAAATGAGACTACTTTGAGCACACTGAGACTGCAATACCAGTATTTGAATACCTAAAATCAAGACAAGTCTCGACAAGTGAATTATATTGTTTTTGTTGGAAGTTGATGTTTTGACTTTTGATTGTCACCACACTGGCAAGATGCAAAAGCTTGAATCAGTTAATTGGTGTGTGACGATCAATCAAGCAAAACATGCAAAATTCTTCCTCACTCGTATCTACTTTTGCAGGAAACTTTTCATTCATATAATCCAACATTCAACAGACACAGGAAGATCTAGTAGTTGGTTTTTCCAGGATGACTTGTTTCTCTTGCATGTTCAGAAGGAAAAGAACTTCATGTCAGCATCATGATCAACTCAATGAAGGTAGACATGGTGTTTGGTGGATTAAATGTGATTTAACTTAATGTTTATTTGCCTTTTATTGAATATCTATTTGCCTCTTCTATTGCAAAATTCTACTCCACCTTTCGGTTAAGCTATATATTTTATCTAGATATTCCAGGAATTGAAGGTGTAAATATCTACACTTACAAGGAATTGAAAATTGCCACTGATGATTTTAGCGCTGCTAATAAAGTTGGAGAGGGAGGTTTTGGTTCTGTATACAGGGTAACTTTTTTATACTTTAAAGTGGATTAATGCTATTAATTTTATAAACAATCCTCACTAAATCGGATCATTGATGTAGGGAATGCTTAAAGATGGAACAGTTGTTGCTATAAAGGTGCTATCCTCTGAGTCGAAACAAGGAGTGGGGGAATTTCTGACTGAAATTAAAGTGATCTCTGGTATCATCCATGAAAATCTTGTCAAGCTGTATGGTTTCTGTGCTGAAGAACCTCACAGAATACTTGTTTACAACTATCTTGAGAATAACAGCATTTCACAGACCCTTCTTGGTAACATAATCCCTGTTTATACTACAAAATTTGAATTTTGTGTACACTTGAGGGTGGTCATATCCCATGTTGTTTTGAATGCATCAAGATGTGCTGGTTCTTGTCATCTTTCAGGTTCCAACCGTGGTAACATTCAGTTCAACTGGAGGGCACGAGTCAAAATTTGTATTGGAGTTGCTCGTGGACTTGCATTTCTCCACGAAGAGGTCCATCCACATGTGCTTCATAGGGATATTAAAGCAAGCAATATTCTTCTTGACAAGGACCTCACACCCAAAATTTCTGATTTTGGTTTAGCTAAACTTCTGCCGTCAAATGTGACTCATGTCTCCACCCGTGTTGCTGGGACATTGTGCGTCTTCTTGCCTCTTTTAACTTCACACGATCTAATTCTTATCTGAAAATACAAATGCAAACTATTTTTCATGTGGTTTATCACTGTTGAGTGCAATTCATGATATCCCAAATCGAGAACTTGTAACTGGACTTTGACCCTGCAGCATGGGTTCTACAATAGTTGGCTACATAACAATAAAAGGCCTGTAACAACAATGTCCATGTCATATTGCTTGTGTACTTATATGTATACATTTTTTTCTTTTTCAAGTCTTAACTTTTGTCCTCTGCAGAGGTTACTTGGCACCTGAGTATGCAACTCGTGGACAAGTGACCAAGAAGTCTGATGTTTACAGTTATGGTGTTCTTCTGCTAGAAATAGTTACTGGCAGATGTAACACCAACACAAGGTTACCTTTTGAAGATCGATTTCTTCTCGAACGGGTAAGGAAATTGTACATTAAATATAAATTAACTGATGATTATATGACATAAATTGTAAGTTTTTTTTATTGTATATGCAACATCATTTGTTGCTGAAAGCCTGAAACTGTTTCTTTTCATTGCATCAATTTTTTTGTCATGGCCTAGCATGCAGTGAGTTGCAAACAAGGTTGAAAACATTTAATATACATTGCACATAATTTTCATGAAGATATTTCAATCTTGGTGATAATCGTAGACTTCTACCTAGTTGTTTGATTAATTGTATGATAAATTTAAGCATCTCTGTAGAGTCTGCACAAAATTAAGTTCAAACCTTAAATTAACAAAGATGCTTATTGTGTAAAATTACTGTTCCCTTCCCCTCCAATCCTCAAATGGGTTTTGCTGTTGTTCAATGCTAAAATTGATAGGTAAAATCAACTGTAAAGAAGGCTGTTGACTTAAATTCACACGTCAGGAGAAAAAGCTGTGCTCAGAAACAAATATATTCCAAGTTCCTTTTTCTTTATCTAATGCTATTATGAATATTCAAGCAATAAACATTGAATAGTGTTAACTTCATGTGAGACTAAAAATAATCGAGAAACCATGTTTCATTTTAAAAGGAAAGAGTAATGCAGATGATGTAGTGTATATGATTACTGTCATCTTCAATGGCATGCCGGAGTTTCATAAACTTAAGAAAACCAACTTTCTCACCTCAAATGGCATCACAAAGTCATATTGTGAAAATGAGTATGAATTGGAACCCACTGATTGTATGTTTCTAGTAGGTTGAAATGTTCCACTAAAGATTAAAATACTTAATCAACTTCTATCTTGATTTGTGGCCTTTATGTTGGAACTTCATAAACTTAATATAACCAACTTTCTCACCCCAAATGTATCACAAAGCCTATCCTAATGAGAGATATATGAGTTGGAAACCATTGATTTTTTGTTTATAGTAGGTTGAGATGTTCTGTTGAAGATTAAAATACTTCATCAACTTCATCTTGATTTATGACCTTACCAGATAGCATCTCTTGAATTCACAGTACTTTCTCATACTTTCTGTTTTTGGTCTGTTCTCTAAAATGATTGGAGTTTCAGGTCAATTTGACATTTACAATTTTGGATGTTACATCCGGATTTAATACCATTTTGTTTCTTGTTTTCTATTTTTAAAAATTTCCATATTGCTGCTTACAATCTTTTCACGGGTAGCTTGTCTAATTAATGTTGTAAGGTTTTGTGATATAAAAGTATATTGTCATCCTTGTTCAATTAGTTTGACATTGGCAGATAGTTCTTTCTTTTACATTTGAGACACATCTGGTATGCCAAAAGACAATAGTTAAGGGCCATTAATTTAGATATGGTAGATTGCCTTCTCTTTCTGTATATTTTCCTATGCATTTTTTAGTGAGCTTAATGATTCTTACATGCTTTCCCTTTATCGTGTGTGCATATAAATCCAGACATTCAAATTTCAACAATTTGCCTTTTGAAAAATAGAATTGCTCTAGTTAGTTGGATGGGGCATGCTGAAGGATTTGATAAGTTGATTTTGAAGAATATGTACTGGCTGCCTGGAATAAAATTCAATATTTTGTTGTAAAAGCTGACAATGAATTATGATCTGGATCGAAGTTTCAGCTGGGGAAAATGTAGAATTTAAAAAATACCTGCTCCATAGACAAGTAGTTGTACTCACCAAATAAAAAATTCCAATCTACTCATCTGTATTTCATCAAGGCACAAAAAGATAGGAGTGAGGTGTTTGTGTTTAATGGACTTGTAGTGATGGCCATTCTGAGTCTCTGACTAACAGCTAAATTTGGATAAATCTGAATGATATATACAATATGGGAACATCTGTGATTATAAGTTTAGTTTGAAGTTACAGTTAACTTTTGCCTGGAATCCAGAAGCTGATTGGATGGTACTGATGGTGTGAAAGGGAAGTTCAATGCTTTGTTTTCTTTCTTTAGTTTTATAATCATTCAATCATGTATCTAGGCTTGAGAAAGAAATCTGCTTTCTTAAACTTAGTATGGAGAAAATAATGGAACTAACATCAACTCTGTTCCGAGATGTGCTTTAATTTACTGCTATCAGTTATTCATTACACATGCTAAAATGATTTTGCGTATTTTGTTGATATACATAAGTTTAGAAGATAATTTATAACAAACCATCATAAAGAGTTAATTCATACATGCCATTTTGTGGCTGTTTTACATCTGGCAACATGCTTGACAGCTGCACGGTCCCCGGTATTACTAATGGATTTCTCTTCTTGCAGACATGGGCAATATATGAACATGGTGATCTGAAACATATCATAGACAGCTCTTTGACAGATGACTTGGATGCTGAAGAGGCATGTAGGTTCTTGAAGGTTGGACTTCTATGCACACAAGATGCTATGAAGCTTCGGCCCTCAATGTCCACTGTCATCATGATGCTGACTGGCGAAAAGGATGTGGACTTGGAAAAGATTACGAAGCCTGGTATCATTAGTAATTTTATGGATCTTAATGTTGGTAGCAAGAAAAAGGCCGACCAAACAAATAGATCTTTAATCATGTCATCCATTCTGGCAAATTCACCCTTGTCATCAGAGAACACTACATCTGCATCTATGACCTTCACAGCAATATCTGAGTGAGACTGAAAAATCAGTGGATATATAAGTTAACGGAGTTTTGAGGTACATAATCATGTAGAATATTGTAATTCCTTTTCTCGAAAGAAAATATGCTTGTTTTTCTATTTGCATCTTATAGATTCTAGTTTATTGTATATATCCGTATCAATTTTGGTCAAAAGAGAACTTTGTTTATGCATTTGTTTGATTGATTTTCTTGGCTAACTGAATGTTTTTCTTTGTTTAATTATAATTTGATGAGAATGTTGAAGTGACACATGATATGGTCCAAATTTTATATCTTCCAAGAGAGCCAACTGGACTTGCATTCAATAAAAAAATTCCTGATTACATATTTCCAAGTAGAGAATTCAAAATCGGATATCAAGAATTACCTGTATTTATGTGTGGTTTATCATCTAGAAATACTTTTTTATATGTATATCATACTTTCATCTGCTTCTGAGTGAATAACAAAACCAAGGGTTGCGGAGGATGGTCTTTGTACATCTTCATTGCATGCTTTTGTCACTGAAATCTCACATTGTATTATCTTCTAAAACTTGGTATCTTGGGAGGAGAGAGAGAGGATCAGACACAAAACTCCATTCCTCTTCAATTAATCTTTTTTCAACCTATAGAAGGTGTCATGATTCCCCGTTTCTTTTTTTTCTTATGATTCTTCTGCTAGTTACCTTTACACTTAATGATGTATCTGACTCCTCTCTGTGCCCAGAGAAACAGGGAATCAAGATTAGATCTATCACATGAAGGTGAACAATGTCCTTTTAATTAATTTGTCATTGTTGGTTTGTTATTCTGTCTACATTCTGTGAGTTCACTGTGTCACTATTGATAGTTCAATGATGCCTTTCTCTGGACCACATCAACTATTTCTTAAGCTTTTGACTTGAAATCTGGATTATCTTCTACTGATTTACTGTTGCTTCTTATTCTACACAAAAGAACCTTATCTTGCCTGATTCGATTGTTGGTGAAATATTGAACTTTTGGATCTAGAAAATGTTTCAGAAGGTATCTCTGAAGTAGATGGTGATTGGTAGAGCAATTCTTTTATAGGTGTTATTTGAAAGTTATTTACTATATATCAAAGTCAAATGCTCTAATGCCTTATGCTTGAGAAGTATTATTTACTTTCTTTCTCGTCTCTAATTATTAATAGCTCAATGATGCTTTTCTCTGGACCACATCAACAATCTCTTGAGCTTTTGACTTGAAATTTGGATTGTCTACTACTGGTTTATAATTGCTTCTTATTCTGCATAAGAGAACCTTATCCTGCCTAATTCACTAATTGGTGGGGAAATACTGCAACCTTTGGATTTAGAAAATGTATAAAGTAGATGATGATTGGAAGACAATTCCTATCCTCATAATTATGGGTGTCGTTGGAAAGTCATACTGCAAGAATGCTCTATGTTAACCCAAAAAAGTGTGGAGCAAAGCTCTACAATGCTTTGTGCTTGAGAAGGATATTACATGAGCATGAACAACCATATCTTCAGTGATGCTTGCATCTTTCTTCTCTCTTCCCTCATCCATTTTTCCTCTTCTGAGTTTTTGAGGTTAAGGTGGTTCTGTGCATCATGGTGTACAGCTGATTAGCTTCTCCAAGACCCCTGTCCTAGTTCTATACCAAAAGGTACTTTTTGCTGTTGTCCTTTGGCCACCCTGGGCATTGTAGGTAGGTGCCTTTCTCTCAAAATGCCCAATTGGCCTGTTGATCAGAAGGCTGGCTTTCTTTACTTTTATCAAGTCCTTTTGGGTTTATGCCCACCCAATTAACATGACTTGTGTTGGATCTTTGTGCTTTGGCCAGAAACCAAGCCAGGTTGGTTCTCTCTCTTCTGAGGCTGGCATTTTGAGCAGGACATGGTCAGTTTGGTTCCATTGCTCTCAGTGTGCCAGTAGTTCTTGAAGCTCCATTATTTGTCAAGACCATACTCTCTGCTTTGCTCATTATCTACAGAATTGGGACTTGGAAGTGGCTCAGTGGTCCATTAGATTCAGGTGGTCCTGAAAGCTAAGGCTGCATCCAGACCAGGAGGAGGCATGAGCAGGTAATTCCTTGACTGAGAGAAAAGTTACATGCAGAAAAGTGTTCCTAGTGGCCAAATAAACACTTTTATCTCTCTCTAAGAGATTTTTGTGAAGCATAACAGCATTTCGGTAAGAGTGGCATATGACTTCTAATAGTCACTTTTATTCAAAGGTAGTTCCTTGACTAAGAGAGAAGTTACATGCAGAAAAGAGTCCCTAATGCACAACAGTCATTGTTATGGAGATCTCTTTGTTCCTCTCTCTAAGAGAGTTTGTGAAGCATAACAACATTTCACTGACTGGCACATGACTTCCAAGCAGTCATCTGACTCCATGACTATTTGAAAGGTAGTTAACTGAGATGAAAGTTACAGACAAATATTTTCCTAGTGAATAAATGAACATTCAATGTTATGAAATTCTCTTTGTTTCTCTTTTTATGAGACTCTGAAGCATAACAGCATTTCACTGAGAGTGACACATGACTTCCAAATAGTCATCTGACACCATGACTATTTCAATGGTAGTTCCTTAACTGAGAGAAAAATTTACAGGCAGAAGAGAATTCCTGGTCAACAAGTAATCAATCAATGTATCAAATTCTCTTTGTTTCTCTCTCTAAGAGGCTTTGTGAAGCATAACAGATTTCGCTGACAGTGACATGTCACTTCCAAATAGTCATCAATGTTGGAGACACCATGGCTATTTCAAAGGTAGTTTTTAACTGAGAGAAAAGTAGTAAGCAATCAATGTTATGCAGATCTGTCTTTCTCTCTCTCTCTAAGAGACTTTGTGGAGCATACCAGCATTACAATGAGAGTGGAAACAGTTCCAAATAGTTATGTTGTTTGAGACACCATGGCTATTTCAATCCAGCTTTCACCTGTGTCATTCACATGTGTTCTTGGGACTGTTTCCTGTCAGATAAATCACACTTTTATTGAGCTAATAGTTACTCCTTTCTGACAAATGTCAAGGATAAAGAAAAGTGATACAGAAACAGCTTTCTTTCGGATAAAAAAAAAAAATCAGCCATTTCAACCATCTCTGATGCCAATCCAAGGAGAAAAGACACCTCTAATTAGCTGCTACTGCAACCAAATCTTTCTATGGGCTGCTGCAATTATTGTTAAAGGGCTTTGGACTCTCGAGTGATGAAGATTTTTATTGTACAATATTTATATGGCTTGATATTTTGATCTTATATTCTTCACGGGAAAAAAAAAAATCAAACTCTCTACTATATGTGAATATATTATAAAAAGTAAGACTCTCATATTAGTAATTAAATTTAACTGAGGTTCCAAATGATAAAGATTATCTTCCTAATAATACATTTTACGTTTCAGGGGGGACAATCAAACACTTATCGTGTGAGAATAAATTATAAAGAATAGAACTTTTCTTCTAGTAGTCAAACATACTCGAAAATCTCTTGTACACATCTCATCGTCGGCTTAGTCAACTGTACATATAACGCATTAACCACCAGAATGTCTCGGTCTGTTTGCGAGTAAACTTACAACAGTTTTGAGGCAAAACACAAGTTGATGCACCCTTTTAACCTGTTCATGTGATGTTGCAGGAACAAGTTCGCAGCATGTTGGGGGAGGAGGAACCTTTTGGGCCTCGGCAATTGCAGCATGTGTTCTGCCTGCAGCAGTGTTTGGTGGTGGACATGTCGCTGCGGACTGTTCACGGCAGGGGGATCAGCTGCTGCTGCTGCTGCTGCTGCTGCTCCTCCTCCTCCTCCTCCTGCTGGAGAGCGACATGGATAGGCTCCATCCGTCATCTCCTCCATGTTCATCAGGGAAAACGAGGAGAGGTGGGAAGAAAGAAGAGTTGAATGCC